>OX637574.1:11655261-12255261 GCA_951800085.1 Comarum palustre
GGAGGAGGAGGGAAGGAGGAGGAGGAGGAGGAGGAGGGAAGATGAAGAGGAGGAGGAGGGAAGGAGGAGGAGGAGGAGAAAAATGAAAGATATAGAAAATTTTAAACTTTAGCCGACGAAATTTCGTCGGCTAAAGTTTAAAATTTTAGTCGAAAAATTTTAAAATTTTAAAAATCCCTGCCAAAAAATTTGAATTTTTAATTAACTTTAGCCGACGAAATACTCTAATTTCGTCGGCTATAGTTATTTATTTTATTTATTAATTTAACAATAGCCGACAAAATACCCTAATTTCGTCGGCTATAGTTATTTATTTTTTTATTTATTAATTTAACCTTAGCCGACGAAATACCCTAATTTTGTCGGCTATAGTTATTTATTTTATTTATTAATTAATTTAACCTTAGCCGACGAAATACCCTAATTTCGTCGGCTAAAACCCTAAACCCTATACGTAGAAGCTTCAAACGAAAAAAAGTCGTGAAATAAGATATGACCGGAATGGTGAAATACGTCTATACTTGAAAAATCACGTAATTCCGGTAAAGTCTCGGTACCGATAATTGCGGTTAACTGAATTTTCCATTCTTTCTCCCTAGAGGTAGCCCTATCTCCGGTAGTTATTTTTCATAAAATTTTTATACCACTGGTTGCGTCTCATCGATTTGAAACTATTTTCAGTTGAAGGTCCGGGCAAAATACGTAATTTAGACGGTCAAATGACCGTTTCCGTGCATTAAGGGGTTTGACTTACGTGATTGACCGTAAGGATCGAGCCCTTAACGTTGTCAGATTAAGTTAAATTTTTTCCTATATACATATTTCAACATAATGATCATATCTGACGGTCGGAATTTTGTTTCTCAACTTTGATCATCGGAATCACAACATGCGTACTAATGTTGTATAACTTGTTTACTAAGCTTTAAGTAAATGTTTCATTTCTAAAACAAACTGTACGTAGAAACTTCAAACGCAAAAAAGTCGTGAAATAAGATATGACCGGAATGGTGAAATACGCCTACGGTTGAAAAATCACGTAATTCCGGTAAAGTCTCGGTGCCGATAGTTGCAGTCAATACAATATAGAGGTTTGACTTACGAGATTGACCGTCTAGATGAAGTTCTTAAATTTATCAGATAAAGTTGAATTTTTTACCAGAGATATATTTCAACATATTGATGATATCTGACGGTCGTATTTTTGTTTGTGAATTTTGATGACCGGAATCACAACATGCCTACTATTTACCATTATTTATCTATACGGGAAGACCTATCATGGAGGGGTAAATGTCTCAAAATTTTTAGATGGACAGTTGCGTCTCATTATGGTGAGTGTTTGTTGTGTTGAAGGTTCGGCCAAAATACCTTATATAGGCGTAGATATGGACATTTTCGTGTATTAAGCGTTTAGAAAAACATCATTTTGAAGCCTTAAACAAACTCGGATGCCCAAAAAAGCCTATATGTCATGGCAAAGCCATGAGTTTTACTCCTGGGCCCGTTCTGCTTCCAGATTAGTATCACAATAGTCAATCGGACACCGAAATATCCGTAGTGCAATTTTATAACTAAAAGTTACTTTAGCCGACGAAATACCCTAATTTCGTCGCCTAAACTTAGTAGAATTTCGTCGGCTAAAGTTCACATACTATAGCCGACGAAAAAAGCACTTTAGACGACGAAATTTTAACTTAGCCGACGAAAAAAAAAATCGTCGGCTAAAGTCCACTTTAGCCGACGAAAAAAAATTTCGTCGGCCTGTTAATTTTTTTTTCGTCGGCTATGATACTTATTCTGGTAGTGTTAGCCGACGATGGACAGTAATTTCGTCGGCTATAGTGTTGGTCGACGGATTTTGCCCGACGACTTCTTAGCCGACGAAATTTAAGGTTTAGCCGACGAAAAAATTTCGTCGGCTAAAGTGGTTGTTCTGGTGATGACTCATTTACAGAGAAAGTCAGATAACATATATTTAAAGATGTTTTGGTCTTTTAACTCAGTTTTTTTACATGAATTTTCTTTTTCCCTTGCTATTCTCTTCCCTCACCGAAACTCCAAACCCAGATTCGACATCACCCCACTAAAATCTCACGCCTACATGCGTTTGTATCCATCAAAGCGATTGCAACCTTCGCCATTGTTCTCAAAACAACCACATAATACTACTTTCAGCCACTCCCACAAAACCTTTCCTAAAGCTCAATTTAGTCTCATGATCTTGCAAACTTCATTTGAATTGACTTGATAATGATCTTTAGTCTCTCATGATCTTGTCTTTAAAGAACTGAAGACTTGCAAACATTAATGAAAAGTCTGTGTTTGTTAACTGGAGATCGGGTTTAATTATATTACTAGCACTCCTTGTTTGCTCGTGTGAAGATTTTTTTTTATTTTTTGTTTTATTTATTTAAATTTTAATGGAAATAAAATTAAAAATTTATTCATATTTCATCTACATTTATTTTTCTTCTATAAAAAAGTAAATCTCATTCTCAAAACATGAATTGTCTATTTTATCTATACTTTCTTAAATTATTAGATTTAAACTTTAACAAATCAAATACATAATCAAAAGTTTAAAAATTTAATAATTCCCTTCAATTTTCAAATTTGTTCTGACTTTATTAATATAGATAGATTACACTATATATTCTTATTTATATAAAATAAGTAAATATTATTACACTCTATAAAATAAGTAAAATATATATTTCTATATAAAAGGAAAATTAAAAAACATTCGAAGGGTAAAATGGTCATTTAAAAATGAAAATATGCCCACCATTAGTTTTTAGGACGGAGTTAACCGCTCTAGACATTCTTCTTTAGTCAGTTAAAATGTGAGATACTGTTTTGAAATTTATTAAACGTGAAACATCAAAGTTTTGTTTTTCTAAAATGTAAAACACTTTTAAGATCATTTTAAAAAAAACATTGTACATTTTAAATTGAATAACGTTCCAAACTTGACATTTCTATTTTCAAAACTGTTTGAACATGTTTGGTTGGCGATTGAAGTGATCAATAAGTGGAATGATCTAATCAAATTTAATGACCAAATTTACAAATTTAGAGGCTAAATTTGATCCCCTAGCCTTATAATATGCGTTGTTATTAATATTAATTAAGAACAAATGTAACGTTCAAATTTGAAGATTGATGTGGTGGGTTTCGTAAGTTTTAGGAAGTAATGAATAATAAGTGGGAATTTAAAGTTGAGTGGAGTAATCTAATACGTATTTATCTTCAAATTTGAATACCATGTATTGTGAAATATTATCCTTAATTAACAACAATAAAACGTGCAAATTGGTTAGTTGAACGGTCACAATTCATATATATTTTTTTGCTGCAACTGCAAACTAAGAAAAGACATGTAACCTTCTTAGTTTCAGACTTTATTAAAAGAAAAAAAAATTACAAATGAACGGGAGGAGAGAAAACACCAACCCACCCATGTAAAAGCAACTATATCAACCACTAACGAAAACGAAACTTCGGTTGATCAGAGCGGTCACTATTACATTGTACCTGAATAAAGGATAGAGGCAAATTTCACCATGTCAAACCTGATAATGTAGCACTATAATTCGCCAAAGCATCAGCTACATGATTACCTTCATGAAAAATATGCGAAGATTTGAAATGCATTTGAGAAATTTTATGCAAACAATTACCCCATTCTATACGAAGTTTTAAAGAGACCAAGTGAGGAGAGCGAATGAAGTCACGAATTATAGAAGAGTCTACTTCTTACCATATATATTTCCAATCCCTTACTCAAGCAAGCTCAATTGCTTTGAAAACGGTCATTACTTCCGTAGCTACTGCGTTTGGTATGTCTAGATTAGATGTAAAGTCACTTAGATAATTACCTCTATAATCACGGAATATAGCTCCACATCCTCCTAGCCCAGAATCCTTTTTCCATGCTCCATCTGAGTTAGTTTTGATCCACTCAAAAGGTGGAGGATGTCAAATGACTTCAACTATTTGTTGAGCACAACGTGGTCTGCATTGCACTCCAAAGAACTTCAAAACCCTAAGGTCTTGCACCGTGTTATGTATGTTATCAGAAGCAATATGTCTTGTTGATTTGATATGTCTAGAGATCAATTGACAAATGTGAGAGGTATGAAACACATAACCTTTTCTGGCCAGCCAAATAAATCACAAGGTACCAAAAACACGCTTCAGATTACGTTTATCTTCGAGGCAAAGTATAATGACATCGTCTGCAAACATGACATGTGATGGGGACTGTGTACCGTGAGGGGAAGAAATGAGCTTGAACTTCCCTAAACCCACCATCTCCGAAAGACCACAGAACTTCTTTAGCTAAACAAAATAATAGAGGAGATAAGGGATCACCTTGCCTCCTACTGCAAGAGAGAAAACCCATTGTTCTACCATTTATTAATAATGAAAGTTTTGCAGAATGAAGAAGAGCATGTACCCATGACACAAACTTATGATGAAAGCCAAAGGCCTTAAAGACATCAAGAAGAAAACTCCTAAAAAGAGTATCAAAGGCCTTAGTTATGTATGCCTTTAATTTATCGCCAAATTACCACCATAGTTCTTTGAATCCAAGAGATTATAACATTCTGAAGTTGTGAATATGCAATCAGATATACTACGGCCCGAAACGAAAGCATGATGATGAGGAGAAATAATTCGTGAAGCTATGGAAGGAAGTCTGAGAGCAAGAATCTTTGGGATAATTTTAAAAACAAAATTCGTCAAAGCAATTGGCCAAAATTGTTTAATAGAATCTGCATATACAACCTTTGATATCAAATAATTAGCCCATAGTTGAAGGTGTGTGTCAGAGTACATTGAGTAAAAAATAACGGACTTCACTAACCACGTCATCGAAAACTATGTCCCAGCATGAAACAAAAAATGTTCATTACAATGGTCATAATTCAAATTTGTTTATTGTTACTAACGGTTTTGCTCCCCCACATCTCTCAACATCTAATTATTAATCTCCTACCAGATTTTCTACATTATTCCTTCGTATTTCTAACTCGATCCATCATATAGTTTCGTTTTAAAACTATGCAATACGTTCTGCAACGTAAGATTCAAATTGAGAGGGAAAATTTCAAATAGACAAACATAGACAAAAATATGAGTAACAATGTAGTTTTAAGATGGTAGGTTGGTTCGCACTTTATTAAATAGATACCTTCGAAATTGAAGTTGGTAGGTTGGCCTGGCAACTCTGTTATGATGTTCGTCATTACTCTTCTGGAAAATTCGGCTGCATCAGAGCTTTCGTCATTAATCATTTAAGTTGGTATTTCATGTATTCCATTAGTAATCAAGTCAGAGAGACTCAGAGTAAATGATTTTTGGAGCTTGGGACATGAGAGTTAGCTGGTCAAAGACTTATAATTGAGTCAATGTTCCCATTCAAAGTGACTTGCTTCTCCTACTTATGTTGTCTGCGTTTTTGGAGGGAGAGGTTTGAAATTTGTATTTTGTTTGGAGAAGAATGATGGATAATAAACTTCTTTGCAGAGGCATCTATGAGCAATTACGTGGTGTGGTAGCAGAATGGATATGGTGAACGTACGAGTAATGGTGGGAATGTGGTTGAGATTGTGACGGCAGCTGCAGTTGCGGCATTGACTATGGCATTTGTGGACGGCAGCTGCGGTTGCGGCATTGACTATGGCAGTTGTGGACTAATGGCTTATAAGTTTTTGTGTTTCGATAAGGGTTTTAAACACCAACAGTGTCTGAACTTTTAAAAGACTATCAATATGGTAACTAAACTTACAAAGTGATCAATGGATAAGTGATCAATGTAGTATCCAGACTCTTTTTTTAGTATCAATGACATACCTGTTAGTGATAAAAGTGTAAATTCAATTTTTTAATGTTGTATTTATGATAATCTTACAAATTAAAACATAGTCACCTATCAACTTAAGAACTAGCTTTCAACATGTCAAGAATTCACCTAATGATTTCCTGTCTAAATGGTTACTATACATGCAGAATTATTGTTGTCTTAAGGTGGAAGATTCATATTTTTTAGTATGCAAAAATATCTCAAATACAAAATTTAAACTAACAACCGAAAGTATCGTAAAATAATTCTCAAACAAAAATATTTTTGTAACATAATTAAGGGCCCAAGATAGAATTTATTTAACATTACATAACTACAAATACAGAACTCAATCTGCATTCCTTCAGCATGAATCTCATGAATGATAACCTGGATTTCTAAGAATTGACTCATCACAATCTTCGAATCCATCATCTTATAATCAAGGAAGCGACCCACAATAATTTTCTTGGCACCGACATCCTCTGTTTTATATTTTTTTCTTAAAGGATTCTCACAGCTCCTTAGTTGTTCCCATTCTAATGTACACATTGTACAGTGAATCAGCTAATTAAACAAATCATGATATAGTTTCGACATAGATAGTCGCAACCATGCATTCACAACAACAATCTTTACCTTATCAGTTTGCTCATCTTCTTTAAACTCATGAGCTTCTCAGTTAGGAACATTGTCAAGTTCAGGGTGGTCAGATAGAATATCATATTTTGTTGTCACCTCTTGAAGTGCAGTCCATTGAACTTCTCAGATTTCTCTCCATGAGACACCGAGACAGGTACATATGCAGCAACAACAACATGAATGATTGACACTTGGGTCGAAACGCTACTCCCATCAACAGATTTTCCAGAATCAGATTCCATTTTTTCTGAAATATGTATGTAAATAACACACGTTAAATACTTTGTTCAAGCCAACAATAATTAACAGTGGGTAACACAAACTTATTATTCACACACACACACACACATATATATATATATATATATGTATGTATATATATATATATATAACAATATAAATATTAATTTGGCTACTTCTTAATCCGTTCGGTAATTCCAATTAGACACGACCAGGTAAGTAGATGAAGCTTTAGTGGAGCTTGGCTCACTTAAGAACATTGCAACAAGGGTTCTAACCTAGACATCGTGCCCAACTGAGTACGCCTAGTTGGAAAGATTCATAAACCAAACAACATTCATTTGTCTTAAGATTGTTCGAAAAATAGGTTAGATATTGCAAATATATAAAAACACAAATTTTAATTTATAATTAAATAAATAATTATAAATAAAAAAATCAAGAATAACATGATGAACACCAAAATTATCAACTCGGATTTAGGAGGATAGGAAAATGTTAAAGTCGAGTCGTGTGTCTCACACACTTTCCTTAAGACAAATTATGTCTCGTCTACGGTGCAAATACTTGTTGGCACTTGTCTCCTACAATACAATGACCGCTTGTTCTTTGAAGCTGCATTGCTACTAAGAACACTAGACGAACTTGAAGTAACTTCTTCTATCACCATAAAACAACTCCAAGAGGGAGAAAGAGAACTCAAGGAGATACTTTTAAGTTGGTGTCTTTTGAATGAGGGAAGGAATCACATATTTATATGAGGATTGTGAACAAACTTGAATGTCATGAATATGTTACAACCTTCCACTACCATACTATTGAATTTGATGTTGTTATAAAACTAACGCAACGGGAAAAACAGGTGGCTAACCAGCGTTAAGCCCTACAAAAGATAGAGAGTTAACCAGCGTTAAACTCCTTGATATAAGTTTGGAATTTACCAGAAAATAAGAGAAAAAATCTTAATTGTAATAATTTGATTGAATCATAATGATATGTGTCCAATACAACATAGATGATGCTATATATCTAGACTTAATTTTATGTAGAATAGAACTAGGAAATAACAAATCCTATATGAACTAGAAATCCTAGAATAACAAAGAATCTGACTTTTTGCTCGACAAACCCGATAAATCCAAAAGAATAATTTATGATCAATTCCATCATTATGAAGCCTATTTGAATACCAATTTCTGATATTCAAATCATTTTTCTTAATGTGACGTCGTTTCTTTCTTTACGAGATTCTTTGTTGATTTCGGCTAGAAACTCATCCTACATCAGTCTCCTACACTTGAAAATAACTCGCCCTCGAGTTCATCTTGAATGAAAGATAAGAGTTTGTAGACAAAATCCCTATTGGTTTGGATAATAGAACGTGTGGATTATTGGCATTATCTTTTGCATACTCTGACGGTACAATTGAAAACTCCACGCCAAATATGAGATTATCATAGGCAACTTTGTCAGATTATTTTGGGTACTCAAAATTGCATTCTTTATTGTCATTTGGTTGCGAATTATTTACTTGATGATGCAAGCTTTCTTCAACATTGATAACCATGTCAACACAAGCAATTTCTTCTTTAAATTGTTCTTTGAGGATTTCTTACTGAATTTCTTCCATTCGAAGTTCTTGGATGATTTTTTGTGAATCCTCTTCTGTTGGAAGTTTTTGGATGATTTCTGGTGGAGCATCTTCTATTGAAAATTCATGACTGATTTCTTGTGGTGCCTCGTTTGTTGGAAGTTCTAGGATGATGTCTGGTGGAGCCTCTTCTGTTGAAAATTCATGCATAATTTCTGACATAGCTTCTTCTGTTGGAATTTCAAGGATAATTTCTGGCGGAGCTTCTTTGGTCACAATGTAAAGGATAATCTATTGTGGTCCCTCCTCCATTGGAAATTCTTCAGGTTTTTCTTGCGCCAACATACTACTCTTAACTGGCATTGCACACTGTTCAAATTTTGAATTCCTTTCAATGGGCAAAGCAAATTGTTCTATTTTTTATTTTGTCTTCACTTTCGGATGATAATTCATGATAGAAAAATCTCTAGGTAGAAATCTTCCTCTAAGTAGACGTTTCATCTTCCTCCATGTTCGAACGGGCTCTTTACCTTGCAATTTTCTAACTCTTTTCAAGTCATCCCACCAATCAGCAGCATTGCTCTTAAGTCTGGAAGAAACAACCTATGCTTGCTTGTCTTCTGGAACCTTCAGAATCTCAAAGAATCTATCCACGGCATCTAACCAATCCAAAAAAGTCATCCACGTGCATGAAACCGGAGAATTTTAGAATTTCTGCAGTTGATAAGAAATTTTGATAATTAAAGTGATATCGCCCCATGAATCCTCTTCCTCCATATCTCTTGCAGTTGTTGTTGTTTGTTGGAAATCCTCCAAACTAAACTTGAAAAGTTTCAATGGTTTCAGTTATCTTAGCGAAAATGCAATCCAAATCTGCTCTTATAACTGCCATGGATAATTAAGTAGATAAAATAGATGGGAGAGATCCGCTCTGATACCACCTAACGCAGCAGGAAAAACGGGAGGCTAACCAGCGTTAAGCCCTACAAAAGATGAAGAGTTAACCAGCGTTAAACTCCTTGATAGAAGTTTGGAATTTACCAGAAAATAAGAGAAAAATTCTTAATTGTAATAATTTGATTGAATAATAATGATGTGTGTCCAATACAACATAGATGATGCTTTTATATAGGCTTCAATTCTAGACTTAATTCTATTTAGAATAGAACAAGAAAATAATAAATCCTATATGAACTAGAAATCCTAGAATAACAAAGAATTTGTCTTTTCGCTCGACAAACCCGATAAATCTAAAAGAATAACTTATGATTAATTTCATCATTAAGAAGCCTATTTGAATACCAATTTCTGATATTCAAATCATTTTTTTAATGTGACGCATTTTATTTCTTTTCGAGATTCTTTGTTGATTTCTGCTAGAATCTCGTCCTACATCAAAAACAAAGAGTTTGAAAGGTGAAAAATTTACTGTTTCATGCATTATTTTGATGATTATTCTCATTTACCCATAACCATGCAAAAAAGATTATATACTATGATTTATTTATATCATTTTTCCAATAATGGAGGAAAGATGGGATGAGAAGGACACTAGCACAGGAAAGTTCCTAATTCATCGTCTTTGTCAATCGCATGTCCCATAATTGAAAAGAAAGCAAGCTCAAATCCTACGATTATATGTACAACAAAATTTCAGAACATGGTTTCACTTTTGCTTGGACCTTCTGCTATGCACCAAACTAATCATGCTTTTATCTAAGGATTAATTATAAAACATCACTCGAACATGAGTGTTCTTCTAATACCTAACTTTTAAAAACTTGCATTTGCATACCCGAAGTTTCATTTTGTTAACATTGATACCTTGACCACTAACACCGTTAAATTTTAATGGCATTTTTGTTATTTCATCAAATGTACCCTTTTTACATTTACTTTTACCAAAATAATTTATTCTTTCAGGTTATCAAATACAAATAGAACAATTTACTTTAGAAAAATATTCAAAAAACTATAAAATTAAATATTTGTTTTTGCAACAATATAGTGATAAAAGTTAGCAGAACTTTTATATATATATATATATATATATATATATATATATATATATATAGTCCGGATCAGGAGCGGAGGTCTGTTCCTAAGCTTAAGAACAGATTTCATCATTTTGACCCACTTCCCGATCGAATTTCCTCAAACTTTCTTCTAGACATATCTATATCATCTTGGGTAGATCATCTCTGCAAAATTTCAGCCAATTTGGTGATCAGGAAGACCTTCAAACTTATGTTACAAAAAAGATTGACAAACTGGACAGAATTCTGTCCGTCAGTTTTGTAACGCAAGTTTGAAGGCCTTCCTGATCACCAAATTGGTTGAAATTTTGCAGAGATGATCTACACAGGATGATATAGATATGTCTAGAAGGAAGTTTGAGGAAATTCGATCGAGAAGTGGGTCAAATGATGAAATCCGTTCCCAAGCTTAGGAACGGACCTCCGCTATATATTTGGACTTACATGTTAAGAAAAATAAAATAAAATAAAAATTTAAAACTAAATTTATTATAATTAGATTAATTACAAGCCAATAAGAATAACCAATCACAATCATGTACTAAAATATCAATGATAATGGAAATATAAGTGGTTCAAAAAAAGAAAACCTCAATAGATATATTGAGAAAAATCGAATATCCATGGAAATTTTATCAAATTTTGTTAAAAGTAAATATAAAAATGATACATTTGATAAAATGACGAAAATACTCTTAAAATTTAACGGTGTTAGTGGTCAAGATATCAAAATGTTAACGAAATGAAACTTTATACTGCTTTTTTCCTTTTTGTAGAGTGTGGTACTGCTTCGTAATGGTAAAATATCCTCATGACTTTGTACATTATATGCTTTGTAACGGTAAAATATTGAATATCCCCTGGTCTTCTCGTTCTCTTACATTACTTTATTTTCCAGGGAGCATATCACTGTTTCAATCTTCGTCTAGTTCACCTTTTGTTCTAGTCTTGTTGATTGTACCATCTTACTCATTCTGATGCTTTTCAAGTAAACGTTTATATATATTTTTATCTCCTTATTAATATGCTTTTACGAGCAGATTGTGTATGATTTTGTCACATTGTGTATGATTTTTCTTCAAAGAATAAATTACTCAACAAGTATTATCTTTCTTGGTTTTCGTCTCTGGTTATTTTCTTTCCATGCAAAGAAACTCGTTGCTTTTTATTGAAAAAAAATTGATAAATAACCGAGTTTCGGTCTTCAAATTGATTTTTAACCTATATTTGGATAGTTGTTGAAAAATAACCATTTTGCGGGTTAAAAAGACTCAAACACATTCACTCACTGAAATACAGTGGCAATGGCACTTGTGCGGCCATGTCCATCAAATTGACAATCACAATGACAATTCCTTAATTTGCTATCACCCAATCTTTTCATCCCAATACTGTATAATGCTCCTTGAAACAAAATTAACGAAGGAAAGAAACATCAAAGACTTAAGTGGTTTAATTGTAGCTCTCACCATCTTTTCTCTATCTTCAAACTTCCACGACTTGATTAAGCATCATGATTATGTTGTGCTACAGAAGCACACTTAATGCATTTCACACACAGAATTGGTAGCTCTAAAGCTTGTGTTTATTAATCAACCTTCAAGGCTTTAAATAAGCCAATTACAACTGAAAAGAGCTAGAAATCAGCTCATGAACTTGATCCCTAAGAATAGGAAACTAACTACTTTGAATGAATCAATAACACAAAGATAAGAACTGAATCCTAGCTAATAGGACTTATTGACTGAAAAACTGAGCAGAAGAAATGCAACAGACTTTGACCGGAATGCAACAGCATTGGACCGGACTTTGGCGCCAAAAATCAAATTCAAACAGACTCCATCATATCCTCCCCTGAACTGAACTGTAGCAACATTCAGTTCATTTCTCAATCCTCTTGCATACTCCCAGCAGATCTCTCATCTTGACAAAGTTCTCAAGCTTCAGAGATTTAGTCATTACATCAGCAACCTGATCTTGAGTTCTACAGAACTTCAACTCAATCACCCCATTACTGGACAATTCACGCAGAAAGTGATATCTGACATGAATATGCTTACTTCTTCCATGAAGAACAGGATTCTTGGTCAGCTTGATTGTAGAGCAATTGTCACAATGTATTACTGTGCAATTGTTGTCATTCCATCCAATGCTCTTCAATATTCTTTGTATCTAAACGGCTTGACAAGCACAAGCAGCTGCAGCAATGTATTCAGCTTCAGTTGTGGAAAGACTGACCACAGGTTGTTTCTTTGAACTCCAAGACACTGCTCCAAAGCCTAACATAAACACATAACCAGATGTGCTCTTCCTATCATCACTGTCACCAGCATAGTCACTGTTGGTAAAGGCCAGTAACTCTCCAGAACCTTCTCCCTTTTTGTAACACACCCCATAGTCACTAGTACCCTTCACATACCTCAGAGCTCTTTTGACAGCCTGCATATGCAACTCAGTAGGCCTTTCCATATATCTACTTGCTAGACTTACCACGTACATCAAATCAGGCCTTGTCACTGTCAAGTACATCAAGCTTCCTATTACTTGCTTGTATTGAGTGATGTCCACCCTTCTACCTTCTTCATCTTTCTCAATCTTGAACCCAGGTACTATAGGATTCTTGACTCCATTGCTCTCCTTCATCCCAAATCTTTGCAATAATTCACCAGCATACTTCTTTTGACTGATAAAGATCTCAGTCTCCCTTTGAATAACCTCTACTCCCAGAAAGTACTTCATTCTTCCTAAATCTGTCATATCAAAGACATGTTGCATGGAGTTCTTGAATTCTTCACACATACCAGAATCATTGCCTGTGAAAATCAGATCATCTACATACACACTGACAATTAGAACTTTTCCATCTGAGCTGCTCTTGGTGAAGAGAGTATGCTCACTAGGACACTTCACAAAACCCTCAGCAATAATGTAGGACTCAATCCTGTTATACCAAGCTCGTGGAGCTTGCTTAAGATCATAAAGAGCTTTATGTAGTCTCAGCACTTTATGTTCTTCACCTGCTTTCACATATCCATGTGGCTGCTCAACAAATACTTCTTCATCCAATTTACCATGCAGAAAAGCACTCTTTACATCTAACTGAAAGACATACCAATTGTTTTGAGCTGCCACTGCAAGAATCAGTCGGATTGTATCCCATCTAGCAACAGGTGCAAAAACTTCCTTGTAATCCAAGCCATGCTTCTGTGAGTATCCTTTTGCAACCAGCCTGGCCTTGTACTTTTCCACTTCCCCTTTTTCATTGAGTTTGGTCTTGAATATCCATTTTACTCCAATAGCTTTGGCTCCAGCTGGGAGCCTTGACAGACTCCATGTCTCATTCTTTTCTATGGCTTGTATCTCCATATCCATAGCTTCTTTCCATTTTGTGCTGCCTACTGCCTCCTCAAATGTACTTGGGTCACCATATTCTGTATAGAGCACCATGTTGACATCTTCTTCTTCAGATAGGCCTTCTCCTGAAGCATACTCTTCCATCCATTGTGGAGCTCTTCTAGTCCTCCCCTGCTGTGGACTTTGGTTGTTCTCTTCTTGAGACACTCTTGATGGCCCATCCTCAGTTCTTCCTCTCGGTTCTTCACTTTCCTCTGATTCAGCATTCTCTTCTTCACTTTCGGACTCTACCTCACCCTGCTCATCTTCTTCATCTCCCCATATTAGTACTTTACTGCTTTTCTCTTTGTCTCCCCATTTCCAGCATTCTTCTTCTTCAAACACTACATCTCTGCTGATGACAATTTTTCCAGTAGTTGGATTGTAGAGTCTGTATGCCTTTGTGTTTTCTCTCAATCCCAGGAACACACACTCCATGCTCTTGTCTTCCAGCTTTGTTATCTTTTGATCAGGAATATGCACATGAGCAATGCACCCAAATACTCTGAAGTGCTCAACTGATGGCTTGTGACCACTCCAAGCTTCTTCTGGTGTTTGATCCTTCACAACAGCAGTTGGACTCCGATTCATTACATGTACTGTCCACCTCACAGCTTCAGCCCAAAATTCCATTGGAACTTCCTTTTCAGATAACATGCTCCTGACAAAGTTCATGATACTCCTATTTCTTCTTTCAGCTACACCATTTTGTTGTGGAGTGTAGGCTGCAGTGAGCTGCCTAGCTACCCCATTTGAGCTGCAAAACTCATTTAACTCTTCTGAACAGAATTCACCACCTCTGTCTGTCCTTAAGCACCTTATCCCTTCACCTACCTCCTTCTCTACCAAACTCTTAAATTTTTTGAATACAGCAAGTGTTCCTGACTTTTCAAACAGAAAATATACCTATATTTTCCTGCTAAAATCATCAATGAAAGTAGATAGGTACCTCTTCTTACTATTTGATTCTGGACTGATGGGACCACATAAGTCAGCATGTACAAGTTAGAGTTTTTTCTCTGCTCTCCGTTGACTCGTCTTAGGAATGGGAATTCTGTGTTGCTTCCCAATCAAGCAGTTCTTGCACAGTCTTGATGGTGTCTTCAGTAAGGGCAGGCCATTCACCATCTTCTTATGATACAAGGTTCTCAAACCCTTGTAGCTTAAATGAGCATATCTACAGTGCCATAGGTGAGATTGATCCTTTGGTGCAGCCTTATAACAGTTTGCTTCAGGAGAGCTAGTACACAGTGAGTTGTGAGGATGCATTTCAGCTAAGAGAACGAACATCCTATTGGTTGTCATACCAGTCTGCATTATCAGACCTTTAGAAGGGTGATAGACTCTACACATATTATCCTGCATCAATACTGCTAATCCCTTTTCTTGTAGCTGACCTACACTTAGCAAGCTGTTCCTGAGCTCAGGGACATAGTAAACATGCATAATGGTCTGAGTGACTCCCCCAACATGAAGTCTAACACTTCCTTCTCCCACAACACTCATTCTATTGTTGTTCCCAAGCTTAACAGTTGACTTATAATTCTCATCTAGACTAGTGAACCATAGCTTATTTCCAGTCATATGATTAGAGCAGCCTGAATCAATAAACCATACCTCTTCTCTTTTAGCCTTGTGTTTTTCCACATGTGCCATGAGGAGCAGCTCTTCGCTTTCATCCAGTTCGACATAATTGGCTCCCTTCTCCCAGTCAGGACATTCATATTGAAAATGTCCCAACTTGTGACACTTGAAGCATTCAACAATTGCTTTGTTGAAAGATTCTCTGCTACGTCCACCACCTCTACCTCTGAAGCTGCCCCTTGGTGAGCCCCTTCCTCTTCCTCTGAACCCTCCTTCAGTTACTTTCAACACTTGGTCTTCCCTATTGCTGCTTTTCTTCATCTTCTGTTCATGACAGAGCAGTGAGCTCTGAAGTGCATCAATTGAAAGAGTGTTGACATCTTTCGATTCCTCAATGGCACATACTACATAGTTGTACTTGTCTAACAGAGTGCGCATAATCTTCTGCACTACCTTTGAATCTAGCATGTCTTCTCCGAGATTTCTCATGTCATTTGCAACAACCATCACTCTGGAGAAGTTCTCGCTGACATTTTCTCCAGATCTCATCTCCAGAACTTCAAATTCTCTGCGCAACTTGTTCATCTGAGAGTTCTTCACTCTCTCATTTCCTTGATATTTTGTCTTCATCGAATCCCACAATTCTTTTGTAGTATTTTTCTAAAGGATGGTTTTGAGAATGAACTTCTCAATTGATGCAAAAATGTAATTCTTTACCTTTAAATCCTTCAGTTTTAGATCTGCAATTTCTGCTCTTTGCGCTCCATTCAGAACCTCTCCTCTGGCTGGCTCTTGGTATCCATCAGCAATCAGGTTCCACCACTCCTTTGATCTGAGCAAGTTCTCCATCAACATTGCCCAATGCTCATAGTCCCCATCGAATTTGGGAATTGTAAGCATACCATCCCTTTCACTCGTCATTTTTCTTTCCTCACACTCTCTGATTTCCTTTCTTTCACTCGTGTTTGACACTCACTCACTCTGATCAGGCCCCTATGATGGGGCTCTGATACCACTTGTTGTGCTACAGAAGCACACTTAATGAATTTCACACACAGAATTGGGAGCTCTAAAGCTTGTGTTTATTAATCAACATTCAAGGCTTTAAATAAGCCAATTACAACTGAAAAGAGCTAGAAATCAGCTCATGAACTTGATCCTTAAGAATAGGAAACTAACTACTTTGAATGAATCTATAACAGAAAGATAAGAACTGAATCCTAGCTAATAGGACTTATTGACCGAAAAACTGAGCAGAAGAAACGCAACAGACTTGAACCGGAATGCAACAGCATTGGACCGGACTTTGGCGCCAAAAATCAAATTCAAACAGACTCCAACAGATTATGGGGAAGAAGTTCATTGTCTTGGCTTCACAAGAGGTGGGGTGCGTGCCAATTGAGGCTAGGACTTGCCAGTCGCAGAGAGTCATGGATTCCATGGGACATGTATTCACCAATCACCATAACAAGTGTGTTCTCATCTGCCTAAACGAGGGCTTCTCCGGTGGTAGATGCCGTGGATTCCGTCACCGTTGCTTTTGCACTCGAAATTGTTGAAGCTTATTTCATTTGTTGCCGAGTACTTATGCATCTTTGATTCTATATACATGTCTGTCTAGGCTAGCGTTTAATCGAGACTTCCTGCATATCTAAACTCATGTGATTTTATTCTCGTGTTGGTCACGGCTTGTGTGCTGATGAATTTCTGGAAATAATAATAGTCAAACAGTTAACAGTTAAAGAAACTGGTTTACTTGTAGGTATATCGTACAGTAATCATGGATCATCACGCTTGATCTCTATCCCGTAAATAATCCATCCTGTTTATATATTTAATCTTCTGTAATGGCAGTTTGTTAAAGCCTTAAATGAAATTTGAGGGAGAATGGAGATTACGTTTTTTGAGGAGTTATCAATAGAGATTCTATCTATCAAGCACGGTGGCATGACTGGGCAGACTGGCATCAATTCAAGAAAGAGACCTGAAGAGCTGAACTTAGGAAAAAGGAAACGCAGAAGTGAAGTGAGTGAATCTCTATGTATGTTTTTTTGGTCAAACGAAATTTCATTTAATAAAACTGTAATTATAAAACAATCACACAGTCTTTAAGAATGGATTACAACTACTTTCGAATACCACTAGCTTCAAACTACATATCCTCTTCTTAAAAATGAGAGACTGACATGTCAGTAAATCCAAAGAGTGTTGAAATGGGTAACCGGTTGAGTTAGCTTGACCAATATAAGAAACAATTACTAGGACAGGTACTCTGTCCTAGGATCTTCATGCCCAGGATCTCCTTCCTGAAATCTCAACACAAGCTGATAATATGCTCGATCAATAGCCGGTAGTATTCTGGGTTCTTGTAACAACGAACCTGCTACCCAAAATCAACACTCTATCGGAATCTATGACAAACTTCCAACAAACTCAAAAGAGCAATGACTTATTCGAAATCTGAAAATCAGACACGAAAACTAAACTTGTAAAATAAAAAACAAAGCACATAAGGCCTCAAACCCATTGACCACTAGACCTACAATAGGCCCACTCGAAATTGGGCCACAAATTTCCACTCCTTAGCCCCGGCCCACGACAGATGACCCATCTGAAGCCCCACCACCTCTTCCGCTCTCCCCAGTCCGTCGTGCTGCCTCTATATTCGGATCTCCCCCGCCACTAAGAAACAATCGCCGGTCGAACTTCAGTCGATCGCCTTTTCCACTACAACAGCCTCACTCCCCGACAACCATATCGAGAGAGACAACCTGTAATCCTCGCCACCGCCATCTTCTACGGGAACTGAAGTCGAGATCCACCCAATCTTCGTTGGGTTTGCTGCTAGATTCACGCAATTCCAACCTCAAAGAAACGATCTAGATTAGGGGGAAGCACGACCACACCACCGATCAACACCAGATATCCCAAAACCACCATTTGTGCCACCTCCGCAGTCTGCCAAGAACGAAGGAAAATCAACCCACACAGCCTCGATCTTCTAGCAAATCCACCAACTTCCAGTCAGGCTGCAATCGAAAACATCAGCGAGGCCCAAAGCCAGCGTGGCAATCCGTCGCAGCCGGATAGGAGACTTTTCTCTCTTGTTTCTACTACGTGTCAGACTCTCTCGACCTAATAAGCATTTTAACGTTATCCAACTTAACAATGTAAATACATAAACTTCAAAAAAATCACTGTGTATGTTATAAGAAGAATATTTTTGGGACTTTTCAGACTTTTGATTATGTCATATGGTTATTTTTTAACTAATTAATAAAACTTGGTCAAAATCATTTTGAAGGCCAAAACTTGGTTATTTATTAAAATTTCTCCTTTTTATCCCAACTAAATTATTTAATTGATCAAACGTGTAATCCACACTAAAATACACCGTCTATTAATCTTTGTGCTTTCTCTATACGAATGTGTAAAACTAGCTAGGTAGAGTTTGGGTAAATGAAGTTTCTATTTGTACCTCTAAAAACATTATTTGGACCTTCTTTCTTAATGGACCTCTAATGTATTTTTAAAAAAGAATTAAAATGTTATTTATACCACCCTATTTCCTTAATGGACCTCTAATATATTCTCTAAATGCTCATAGTCAAATTAAATCAATAAACACCTCTTTCTTTTAAATTAAATGTTCATTAATAAATGTGTTATTATCATTCTCATCTTTATATTATAAATTGTTAGGGTTGTTTATATATACAGTGGCTGATGTATG
This sequence comes from Comarum palustre, assembly GCA_951800085.1. Classification (NCBI taxonomy): domain Eukaryota; kingdom Viridiplantae; phylum Streptophyta; class Magnoliopsida; order Rosales; family Rosaceae; genus Comarum; species Comarum palustre. The sequence goes on from OX637574.1 coordinate 11,674,332, forward strand.
ATGAAAATGTCATCTGGGCTAAATATAAGCACAAAAACTTTGTTTGATGGTGCGAAAAATGTTTCATTCATTGAAAAAGAAAATACATACATAAGGGGATATAACAAGCCTTACACTTAAACGCATATGTATGGACCCGGTGGTGCGTTTAAGTGTAAGGCTTGTTATTAAACACAATTCAATACAAAAAACACAAATTAAAACTAACTAAATTGTAACCAACAAGGCACCAAAGCTTCAAAAGCATTAATCACCGTCTCATTATCAATTGCTTCAGCAAACTTCTTTTTAATGTGAAGCACCATGCAATCATCAATAAACTCATCCTCTATCTTATTTCTAATGAGATAGAGGATGAGTGTGAAGCACCATAAATTATTTTTAAGTTTGTTTTTGATGATGTTCATAGAAGAAAAAAGCTCCCTCACAGGAAGAGTCAACACTAAACATATCAACTTATAGATCATAGGATAGAATTCTGATTTTCTTCTTTGAACAAGCTGCCGACACAAATCAGACATAGAATCTAAGGTGTGGAATGCTACATCTTGAGTTATATCTTTCCAAAGTAAGATCATCTCACACAAAATCTTGAGGATAAAAGCTCTTACCAAGAAGAATTACCTTTTGAGTATCAAACAGGCTGAACTTATCATTAACTCCAATAACAATAGGAGTGCCTACAGAAGCTTGGGAACTTGAACATGATGATGGTTGAACCTTACTAAACTATGAACTAATATCTTTTGATCTAGGTCTTTTAACACGATTAATGTGTTCATCGGACATTATGAAATCAAAAACAGTAAGGCTGCATACAAATTTCAAAGCATTCAATTACAAATTACCAACACCATCCATAGGATTCAGAAAACTTTAAATCAAAAACAAATGAGAAAGGAAATGAAAGGAAATAAACTAATAGCAGGAAGGGGAAGTACTTGATAAAATGATAATTAATACCTGTAACATGTGCGGTCTGTTCAGCTGTGAAGTCTGTGATGGGAGTGATCTGGGACTGGGAGTGGGAGATGGTAGATGGGCTTCGGGGTCCGGCCTTCACTCCTCTAAAGAGCAAGACGACCAGGACGTCACGATGCAGGTGAGATGGGAGTTTGGGATATGGGCTCTGTGCTTCGGCCTCCACTGCCTCTAGAGAGGCACTGAGGCAGACGACCAGAGATCTGTGTAAGCAGTGTAGCTGTACTTCGGCCTCTAGATCAAGAGGCAGACGACAACAAGATGAGTGATTTTTTATATATGTGATGTACTAATTTTTTTGGGCTTTAAATTTTGACTTGTGCTTTAGCTTAGGTAAGCCCATACACAGGTCCGTTTATAAGCATCTTAACGATCCATTTCTAGAATTTATTCGACAAGAAGTTTCGTTCTTATTGAAACTATCATAGTAATATTATAATACACATGTGATAATAATAATAATAATAATAATAATAATAATACGAAACTCTTACCCAAAGACTTACAAATTGAATTTTTGGCCAATATATCATCGAAAATTCGTTTTACTCACGTGACAAAATATCTTTCACTTCCTAACCAATTCTCGTTCGAAAGATTCGATATTCATCAAAGTTTCGCATTCTCAACGATATTCAAAAATTGAATTTTTGGCCAATATATCATCGAAAATTCGTTTTACTCACGTGACGAAATATCTTTTACTTTCCAACCAATTCTCGTTCGAAAGATTCGATATTCATCAAAGTTTCGCATTCTTAGCGATATTCTAAGTAAACTCATACACAGATCCGCCTATATATATAAGCATCTTAACAATCCATTCGACAAAACATTTCGGTCTTATTGAACCTATCATAATAATATTATAATACACATATGATTCATTCATATAATAATAATCTTGAAGTATACGAAACTTCATTCATATGTGACGAAATATCTTTCACTTCCAACCAATTCTCGTTGATATTCTAGAAAAATCATTCAAATTTTCACGTGTCTGGCACACGCGGTTGTCTGCGTCCCTCTACCTTGAGAGCTGCGCACAAAATTAAATCTTGAAGCCAAGGGGTTTCGAGCCCCGTATACTCCAATAACACACTTAAGTCTTAACCAACTTGACCAGCCATCCAACTACTTAATGTTTGGTCTTTAAAAGTATATATACCTTTCTTTATGAAATCTGAAAATAAACTTTATGCAAATATCTAATGTACAACTAATTTATAACTATTTTTTCCTATATTTTTTTAATTCTTATTTAATATTTATCGGCAATCAAGTGATAACTCATGCCCATAGTCTAAAAAACATGTTCTAATAATTACGATTATGGCTAAGGTCGAGCGAGGCCCGATCTCTACTATTACGTCTAGTGGGAAAACTCATTGTCAATCCCACTTGACCCATATTGTTGGCATGCAAGTCAATACATGCAAAACTATAAAATGTAAGATATCATTTAATAACTATTCTTCATAATACGTTGAAAATTCTATACGATGAGATGATGAAGATAGTGAAATTTGTGTACCTCATAGGTCTTAGACATGGTTCTAAATTAGTCATGTAATTTCATATGAAAATGTATGATATGCATGTAAGGCGTGAATGGCCTACCCTTCTTTTGAGTTTCTACCATCAAAATAATATTAGATGTCTAAAGTAAACTTTTTAAAAATTATCAATTGTTCATCGCTTACTTTTTCACATAAAATTACTATATGTTGAGCAATAATAGTAAATTAATATACTCAACATAATCTCATTCTATCTCATTGAGGGAGCTAGAACTTTTATTATGTTAAGTTCGAACTATTCAAGATAAGAATATCTTTTAATTACATCCCCTTATTTCAAGAGGAAAACCCTTTGATTCCGAATGAAAATACCAACTAGAGGGGTGTTTGGGTTTGTTTGTTTTTGTGGCTGCACCCGGAATTTTGAATGGGTTGCCTACGTACCCTCGGGGAAGGGATCAAGCCATTCGTAGTTCAAGATCCCCAACAAGTGAATGACTTATTGGAGGGCTTTACTTTTGAAATGAGAGTAGTGTTTAGATTTGTGTCTGAAGGCATATGAGCTATAGAGTGGCGCTTCAGAAGATCCTAAAGTTTATTTGGAGTTGTGGTTGCATCCAGATTTAAATCCAGACTGCCTACATACCCTGTAAAGGGATCAAACCGATGTAGTTCACATTTGGGAATGAATTTGAGAATTTGACTGAAGTCATTTGGACTAGCCGATTTTGACTGGTGGTCAGGGATTCTGTTTGGAATTTGACTGATGAAATCAAGGATTCTTTTGGAATGATGGTTGCATCTAGTGGGCCGCTAGATTGCCTACGTACCCCGTTTGAGGGATCAAACCGTCCGTAGTTCATTTGGTTGAATTTGGGTTTGCGGTTTTGTACCGACTTTTTGAGTTCGACAGATGTACATAAATTTTTGAATCCATCGACTATATTTTTTTTGTCGACACTCAATTTGGTAGAGTGTCTGCTGACATGATTTGGGTACCCGTCATGTCGAGCTTTGCAGCTGGGCTTTGCATTTGACTTTACACTGCTTATTTTGGGCTTCACGGCTACTGTCAAGTAATTTGGCGAGGCCCCAATAGCTGATGGGTATTTATAAAATGGACTTGTTTCCGTTTTTTTTTTTTAAAAACCCGAAATGACCGAGGCCCGTTTTTTTTGAAGGCCCGAACTGGAGGCCCAGTGCTTCGGCCTTTTCTTTCTTCCCCCATTTTTTTAGTCGCCTCTCTTCTCTTTTTTTCTTCAGTTTCAGCGATAGCACACAGTTTGCAAAGAGATTATGGCGATGGAGGTGGTTTGGAGACGAGGACATCCATGGGTCTTTTGCATTGAAGGTGGGTAGCGAGATCACATTCAGTTAGCCGAGATCTGCACGAATTGGGTGAGGATAGCATTCTCTATTTCATTCTTTGATTCGATTTGAACCACGGAAAACTTCTGTTTTCTCTACTGACAGCACCGATCTTGCCACGATTCATAACTCTGAAACAAACAAGAGCTGGGTAGGGATGAGAAATGTCTTCGAAGTCAGAATTGGAGATGGGCGACGACTGGAAGTTTTTCAAGCTCTATTTTCACTGCCTTCTTCTCGTTCAATTCCGACATTGAAACTTCGACGAGAGGAGTTGGGTGCGCCTTCAGGTAGAGTAGAAGCATGATTGTCGTTTTTGTTGTGAACTCCAAACATAGTGAACTGCCCTATTGCTTTGTCTTATGGTTCTTGTTCAACAAGAATCACAATTAATTCCAGTGTTTGTGTCAATTTTTCTTTGAGATTGGTTGAGACTTCCAATTTGTTTAAGAGGCCAACACCCTGCGTTCATCCTGCATTCACGCCTTCTGTTTTGCAGACCCGGTGGTGCAGATTTTGCAGTTCAATGACTTTGATTTGGACACCCGAGCTAGTGGAAAAGGGCCTCGTTTATCTTGAAATCCAGTTGTTTTGGGCTTTGCATTGCGCAAAAGATGGCCTGGGCTTATGACTTGCTGCCCACAACTAGAGCCCAACACCTCTTCCAATACCGGACTCCATCAATCTCAGGAAACCGAGAGACATAATCTGTCTAAAACTGCGATAAAGATCGAGCGTACGAGTTTGAGTCGGAGATGAAGTCTCAGAGACTGACTCTATATATGAATGTGCTTTTCTCCACTTTCCTCACACCATCGCAGTTTTTATGACCTGTTGGGTAAGTTCTCTCACCTTCGATGTGCTTCTTCTTCTTTCACATACTGACAGTTGAACCTCATCTTACATTTTGATGTCAGTGTCCCTTTATCTGGAGCTGGTATTTCTCGGCTATTCACTTTCACCCTTTTTGAGGCCGTGTCTTCGATTTCTCACCTAGATTTGTTGGTAAGCACCGATGGGAACAATTATATGTTATGGTGAACCTTGTCCTTTTATGCAAGCTGAACGTGTCAACTTTGGCTGAACAAAATAAGATTCCATCATGATTTTGTTTGATCACTCCACCTCTTGGACTCTTGTTTTGTCTGTGCATGACTTTGACTCTATTTTGATGATGCTATTTTGATTGAGTGAGTTTACAGTCCAGGAGGTTCCATTTGTTTCCTCTGTGGTATGCCTCATGTCTTCAGTAGTCATATTCAAACACTCCTGGACATGTGCTTTGTGCGATGCATATCTTTGATTACTCACTTAATGCTTGTATGTGATCTTCCCAACTTCAAATCCTCCTGTGCTCATTGTCTTCATGGATCCAATGCAGGGGAAGCATCACTTTGCTCTTGCAACGTTTGTAGACAGAAGAGTTATTTTGCTTATTGTGCCATCTGGTGAGTTTCGCCACATTTCTCCAGACATCATTTTCTTTGAGCTCCTACACATTCGGCTTCAAATTCTGACTCCCTCATGCTTATAGGAATAAAACAGCCTCTAATTTTTGACTTCCTCCTCTTGCTTGTAATATAGAGAATACTCCTCATTGCTTGTGGGAATCCTCCAAACATCAAGGGTAAATTCCTGCTCTTCATTGTTGGCATTTGTCTTGTTTAAAATGTTTGTTCTCCGTGCCCTTTTTGTGGTTCGTTCTGCAAGTGGTGCAAGGCTGTGTGCTTCACCACTCGCAGCTGCTGCTTGACTTCCTTTTGCTGGTGACTTGAACTGGACACCAGAGCATCATCTGAGAGAGTCTTTTGCAACTTTGAGGGTGTCACAGAACTCCTCAGGGTTTGTGGTGTCGAGAGTTTTGATGATGACAGAAGAAAGGTATGGATCTGCAAAAACAAAGAAAGAAAGAGAAAAGAAAGAAAGGGAGCTCCACCTTTCTGATCTTCTTGCTGGTGTTGAAGAAGAAAGCAGCACAGCCTTCGCGTCTCCTCCTACTCTTCTCTTCTGCTCTCCTTCGTTTCCTCCTCTGTGTTCTCTCTCCCTCACAATATGCCTGCTTTTATAGAGTCTCAAAGGGATTAGATTATAACAGAAATTTGAAACTTTCCTAACTCTCTTATCTCATGTATTTCGTGATTATGTTGTAACCAATTTGACCATCTTTTGAAATTTGAAAAGATGGAATGGCTAATACTGATCTCCTTTGTTTTTGCTGCGTCTCTTTTTTTTGTTTTGTTTAAACACTATAACTCACCTTAGATAATGTGTTCAAGATTTTATTTTCAAATATAGTAGATAATTGAGTAAACAAACATCTTTCACAGTTTTATTTAAAACTTCCTTGTTTTTCTTTAAATTTCCGTCAATTTTCTAATTTTGTTTACCGATATCTATATTTTCCCGAAATTTCTGTAGAAATTTTCATATTTTAGAAGGTCGATATATCCAAGATCACCAAAATTTTAGTCCTTGCTCTTACATATACATAGATTCCAAAGTCATTTGCGGCTTGATTCAATCATAATTTTTTTTTCATGTTTGATGGTATTTGTTGGAGACTAACATCGTAAAGGTAAAACAAATTGTTTTTTACTCTTATATGTTTTTATAAGTAATTTTACATGAGTTGACAAAGTCAACAATAACAAGAGGTCTAAGTAGTGTTTTTGAAGATATGAATAGAAGTTTCCTTAAGTAAAAGCTAAAGAAAAGTAAATAAAAATATTGTGTGAAATTCCAATAATGGAACCCAGTCTCTCCAACCAAACCGTTACTTAAATGTTGTTCAAACTCCCACTTATAATTCCCAACCAAACAAACCTCGCATCTCATTCTCCACGAAACAACAGCACTGAGCTCCCAAGTCCCAACAAAAACCAAACAAATCAAATTTAGATAGAAGTTTCCATGCTTCATTTTATGGCTCTTGGTTGGCAGATATATTTCTGTGGTCAGTCATTCCCCAGAATGCAAAGCATAAAGAAGTGCAATGTATTTCAAGTGTTTTCAGAAGCATCTGTAGTTGATCATGATATGAAAAGTTTGTTTTTGCTTCCTCTTCTGTTTGTGTTAGTCTTAACTCTGAGAACCAAATGAAGGGTGCACTCATGTCCCTTCTTTTAGAGTTTCATCATTTATGTGATGTCATTTTCTGAGACCATTTGAAAACTTGTCATATCTTGTGCTTTATATCTATGGGGTTCTGCCGTGGGGAAGGACACAAAAGAACAGATGTAGATAGATATATTTACTTACCTATATTAGTTTCAACTTTTGAATAATTCATCTCATGTCAGAGTAAGCTGAGACTTCCAGAAGCTCGATCGAATACAAGCAGTCGATTATTTGATTTTACTTTCCTATTTTAGGATCACTTGCTGAAGTGGGCGACTATAATTTTCAAGCACATGGTTACACATTTACCATTATTGCAGTTTGTAATTAGTTACAGTAGAATTGTGATTTCATTTGCATTGTGCGTATAATATAGGGTAAAGTTAAGAGACTGATACAGCAGGAAATAAAGAGTAATAAAGTCAATGATTACAGAATAGAAACTATCCAAAACAATACATCAATTAGCAAGTCTAGTTTGAACATTAGACTGAACCCTTTTCTTGATTGAATCTGAGATGGAGAAAATCACTCTTTTGATTGGAGCTGTGAATGCTGTCTAATACCCCTCCCAAATATGACCGTCTTTGATGGACAAGTTTGAGACATAAGGTTTTATTACGATGTTTATGAAGGGGTTTAGTAAGTAGATCAGCAAGTTGGTCAACAAAAGAAATGTAACAGACACGGTGGCTATCAAGAACTACTTTTTCACGAACAAAGTGGTAATCAAGCTCAATGTGTTTTGTGCGGGCATGAAACACCGGGTTGGAGGCCATGTAAGTAGCACTAAGGTTTTCATAGTATAGAATAATGGGAAGAGTAATGCGGACACCAAGTTCATAGAGAAGATAGCCTAACCAGGAAGTTTCACCAGACACATAAGCAAGAGAACGATATTCAGCCTCTACTCTTGAGCGAGCCACTGTTGGCTGTTTCTTAGAGCACTAGGATATGACATTAGTGTCGAGGTAAACAAGATAGCTTGTGGTGGAAAGGCGCAAATCAGGACATCCGGCCCAATCAGCATAGGAAAAGACGGATAGGGAGATGGGCTATGTCTGAGGACTAAAGAAAAGTCTATGATCAAGGGTGCCTTGGACATAACAAAAAATGCGTTTGACTGCTATGAGGTGAGGGGTGCGAGGTTGAATCATGAATTGTGCAACAGAGTTCACAGCAAAACTAATGTCCGGCTTGATGATAGTGAGATATTGAAGGGACCCAACGAGGGTTCCTGAAAAACTGTCGGATTCTCAAGTTGATCACCATCAGTGGCAGTGAGAATTGGTTTGGATGCAAGCGGGGTGATCATAGGCTGGCTGAGAAGAAGTTCATACTTCTGGAGTATATCATGAGCATACTTAAGTTGGTTGATATGAAGGCCATCTGAAGATACGGAGACCTGTAAGCCCAAAAATAATGAAGAGACCTCATATCCTTTATGTCAAAGGCACGACTAATAGCACTAATAAAGCTCACAACAACAACCTCACTACGGTCGGTTACTATAATATCATCAACATACAGAAGAAGATATATGGTATGAAGCCTAGAATGAAAGATAAAGAGTGAATGATCTGCCTTACTTTGGTGGAAGCCCACAGAGACAAGAAAAGTACTGATTCGATGGAACCATGCTCGAGGTGCTTGCTTGAGACCGTAAAGATCCTTGTGAAGCTTACAGACATACGTTGGGTGATCAAGATCAACATATCCAGGGGGTTGAGTCATGAAAACATCCTCGACAAGAAAACCATTTAGAAAGACATTCTTGACATCAAGTTGGTGAATATTCCAGCGTCTCGAGACATCAGTGGCAAGGGCAGTTCAGATAGTTGCTGGTTTTATGATTGGACTAAAAGTTTCTTGATAATCAATGCTCTGTCTTTAGAGGAATCCTTTGGCAACCAAGCGTGCTTTGTAACGATCAATAGAGCCATCAGAATGGTACTTGATCCTGAAAACCCACTTACAACCAACAGTTTTTTGAGAAGGAGATGGAGGCACAAGGGTCCATGTCTGGTTTTTCAAAAATTCATTTAATTCTTCTGCCATAGTTGAGCGCCACATTGGGTTTGTAGACACTGGTACGAGATCGGGTCTGCATTGGTGAAGGTGGAGTAGTGGATGCGACTGTGGCAGGAGGAGGGTCGGATTGATCCGATTGGGATGATTGTGACGCCTCCGCTGACGATAAGTTGGTGGAGGGAGGAGCCGAAATTGGAGTGGCAGCAGGGAGAGGATTGGGATCAGCGGGTTCAATAGATAGAGTAAGGATCGAGTTTGGTCTGGGAGTGGAGCTCGGTGACTGTACACGCGCAGGGTGGCCGGAGCAGGAGGTGGTGGTGGTTATGGTGGTTGTTCAGAGATGGTGTGATCGAGATTGGTGGTGGTAGTGTTTGTTTGGGTAACGAAAATAGGAGAAGAATGAGATGAGGTGTTGTTGTTGCTATTCAGGCAATTGGATTCAGGGTGAGGATGTGATGGGTCAGGCCAGGTGGGCTGGGCCAAGATGGTGGTGGAGTTGAGATGCACAATATCCATTGGGCCGACAGATTCTACCTGCAAAGATTTGAATGGAAAACTGCTTTCTTTAAATATAATATTTCAGGACATATACACATGACCACATGACCAGATGATGGATCGAGGTATTTTGTAGCCTTTGTGATTGGGACTGTAACCAATGAAGACACATTCAAGACTACCACTCAACAACTTGTTTGACACATAATCACCTAAGTATGGAAAACATGAACACCAAAATACACGGAGAGAGGAGTAGAATGGATGACTTTGATAAAGACGATAATAGAGTGTGTCCTAATCAAATATAGAGGTACGAAGGTTGATAAGAAAAACATCAGTTAGGGCAGCTTCTGCCCAAAGATACTATGGAACGCTACAAGTTGAGAGGAGAATGTGAATTTGTTGTGACAATATGACGATGTTTACTCTCAGCAATACCATTTTGTTCGGGAGTATAATGACAAGAAAAACGTTGTTAGATGCCTTTGGTGGCGCAGAAATGAGAAAAAACCTTGTTGACATATTCAGTAACATTGTCACTTTCAAGATATTTTATAGACCCCTAAAATTGATTTTGGATATGAACAACAAGGGTTTGAAAGTGTGTTAAGACGGATGACGAAGAGTGACCAAGACGAGAATGCCAAAGGGAGGATGATATAGTAGACAAAGCATGCAAAACAATAGAGGATGAATTAGAGGAAGTCATACGGTGACCTGAGAATGCTATATGACATCCATCCTCCAGTCCAAAAAGCAGAGAGAGATCTTATCGGTCTCAGCTGGGAAGGATTTAACCAACATAGTTGACGACTCAAGAGAGCAGGACAATAAGTATGCCCCCCCAAAACGCCAACTGATCTAGAAATGTCAGTGAGAGCGATAAGCATTTCTAACAAATTTTCTCAAAGAACAATGAAGATTGGGGCTGAGCTGGACCCCGCCATTGCTGAAGAGTTGACCCAATTCCTAAGATAAAACACTCATGTGTTTGCTTGGTCATATAGCGACATGCCAAGCATTTCAAGAGAGATAATTGAGCACAAACTCGTCATCAAGCCTTCAGCCCACCCAGCAAACCAGAAGCAAAGGGCGTTTGACAATGAGAAGGATGCCGCTATGAAGCAGGATGTAGCGAAATTCTAAGAGCGAGGATTCACACGCTAAATTCATTATCCCACATGGTTAGCCAATGTGGTGATGGTTCAAAAATCAAATAAGAAATGACAGATGTGTGTGGACAACAAAAACCTCAACAAAGCATAAAATGTTAGCATAAAATGTCAACTCAGCCAAGAGGACCCTCTTATCTGGGGACTTGAGGGACTTGTACTTATGGTCACATATGCCTAAATAGCATGTTTTGACTGCACTTTAACCAACCATAACCATTAAATCTGTCACACCCCGACCTAAGTTTACCTTTCTAAATCTGAGTTGGGACGTGCGAGACTCATCCCAAGAGAGATTTACTCGAAATCCCCCTTGAAAAAAATAACCCTTATTTCCAAACCAAATTCAAACGGTCCAAACGAAACCGGAATAGACCTCACAGCCGGAGGTTATCCTGATTCCCGCATTTAATAGACCTCACAGCCGGAGGTTATCCTGATTCCCGCATTTAGATCTCAAACCAATCATTTTAAAGGACCTAGGGTTCTAATATTATTTGTGACTGCACCCGAATCCCGATCAGGCTGCCTACGTACCCTGTCCTCAGGGATCAAGACACACGCAGCTCTTATTTTTAATTAACGCCCAAACCGGGCGAATCCCGTTTTTATATTTAACGGTCGGTAAACTATTAAGGATAGCAACCGTCTAAAGCATAACCGGAGTTTTAACCTTTTCGCTGAGGTATCCCCCAACGTACTATCTATCGGGATTATCCCGAACTTACCAACAAACGTAAATAAAGCAATCACAAGAATATAATCAATAACCGCATATAAATAAGTAATATGATGGCATCCACGTAAATAGCTCGTAATTAGCCAAAACTGTCAGGAGCAGCATAGTCATTTTAGCCTTAATGACGGTTAGTAATTAATCTGAGTACCAGGGGCATTTTAGGAATTTAAACCTTAGTGGCAGCCCCTGTAAATATACAAATCTGTTAAGGGTATTTTAGGAATTTCCAACTCAGTGGCAATCTTGTAATTAACTAAAACTACCAGGGGCATTTTTGGAATTTCATACCCTAAGGTAGCCCTGTAATTAAACCAAATGTCAGGGGTAATTCTGACTTTCTATATCCACGGTTAAACGGTAAATTTCTAGATCTACCACTGTAAAAATATGAGAATTTACCCTTAACTATTCTGGCCGTTCTGCTGGCCGGATTTCCTCTCATTTCTAACCACTTGTCTCTCATTAACAACCAACAACAACAACTACAAACAACAACACAGAGGATTTGAGGCTTACCCTTTTTGACCCCCACTCAGAACCAGGACTCCATCAATCTCCATATGCCTGCCTCTGACCTGATCCCGGTACCTCACCACCTCGGCTTCCTCTAGAAGCCTCTGCTGCAGGTAGGTTGACACTAGGAGACCAGGAAGATCACTGAGAGTTCGAAGAACTCAGTCGCTGGAGGAAAAATGAAAAACCCAGTAACACACAGAAAAAGATGGAGATTTCAGTTAGACTTCGAATCGAACATCCAATGACAGGAAAATGAAGAGGAAGAAGAGGGGAGAAAGACTATACCAGTCACGCGCCTTGGTGCCTCCTGGATCGTCGGAAACCGACCAAACACCGTCGCTCTCCTCCTCCCTCGATCTCTAGCCATGACGGTTGTTTGGAAGTTTGGAGGGCTGGGTTAGATAGAGGAGGAAGAGGGGAAGAAGATAGGAGTGGTCCGCTGGCCTGGGGCGGTCGAAGTCACCGGCGCCGGGCAGAACACAGTGGAGCAGCGAGAGAGAGAAAAAAAAGAACTCGAGTCAACGCCGAAGGGGTGTTTGACTCGGGTCAAACCTCTCTCTACCTTTTATAGAGAAACCAAAGGCCCAAATCAAATCTTAAATCGATCGAACGGCCCAGATTTGAATATCAAAAGTTACCCTGAGCGGTGAATAGTTATTTTACTTTTACCGCACGGTAACAACACATTATCCTGAATAACTTTCACATACGAACTCCGATTAATTCATAGGACATACCCACGAGTTCGTATTAACGTCTTCTACATCTTTATTGAAGGAAATTTTCTCAAATTCTTGACTTATCGCAAAGTTATCATTTACGGTAAAGTAATTAACATTTATTACTTCTGTAAATTGGATAAATTCATAACTAACAGCTCATAGCTCCGGAAAATCTTCTGGACATACCGGAGGACTCGTATTAACATAATCTACCTCTCGGGACATAGATTCTATTTTCCCCTAGAATCGAGAATATCTCGATATTAAACTCGAATATTAATTCGGGGGATTAACAGCTCGGTTACAACCCTCTATAACCCGCCTAATTCTCGGTAAAAAGGTAATTTCGGGATGGGGTGTTACAAAATCTGCTACAACCAAGACATGCAACATACAGATAGCCGTGTCAGCTATTATTAACCATGACCCGTCACCCAAATGATACAGTGACACGCCCTCATGCGCGATCTAGATATCACCCTCTGATAACTAAATAAACTAAAGTCTTCCACATCAAAGTTTATGTCAGAGCTCTCTCAACAGCAAGCTATAAATACTAACTCTATCTCCTCATTTACTACACAATTACTTCTTACATATTATTATTATGTCAACATCAATACTAACTTAAACGATGAAGAGTCAAAAATCGTCATTTGTCAATTTAGACCTTTGAGTGACTTGTGCTCTTGTTCATAGGATAACAGAACAAAAAACGAGAACGTTGTAGACAATATTGATATCAGTAACCATACATCGCTATCTAAACTGATATCCAACATACCACAAAACTTCAAACAAAGACTACAAAACTCAATTCCATTTGAATAAAGAACAGTCTTGTTTTTCGTCCCAAAGTTAGGTAGCCCTCAAATCATAGACAAAGACCCTTCAAATTTTCCCCAAGTCTCCCTGTAATATTCCCTTCCATCCTCTCCGGCTAGACGGTCTTTCAATTCCACCAAGCTGATTATGATTTGTGTAACAGTCACTTTCTTTCTCAACAAGTGTAACAAATATGATGGTTCATTTCTTCATATATGGGAATAATGAGTGAAATTTGAAGAATGCTGCATTAGGGGACCCAAAGAATAGTTTGAGGGGACTGTCCCTTGGTTTGGTTCTATCCTATTGAAACCAATATGGTCTGTTTCAACTTTCTGCCTAAAGGTCCCAAGACAAAAGGTTCACAATGAAGCATACTTGTTTAGAAGCTTTACAACCAATCATAATTTCAATTTGTGGGAGCTTTACTTGGTAGTTATCATATCAAAATGCACTAAAAATCTGTGGTAGTGGAGGGGCTCAATGCATACCCCAAGCTATATATGGCCATTAGTATCTGCTTTTGATAAGCTTCATGGTCAATTTGTGCGGAAAGGCTGTAGATCTGTTTGCCTAGGGCACCTTTCATGGTTCAGCACAGTGGACAGCCAACGCCTAACGCTCAGGACACTTAGACGGCGTCTAGACGGTTTTATATTTTACATATTATTATTTATTTAATAAATATAATTATATAAATAAAATTTATAAAAAAACACTTTTATGTTTCAAAATAACAAAAATACTTCAAAAATATGCATAATAAAACAACAATGTTCTTAAAAATAATAAAAATACAATATTGTATCCTTTGTTTAGACTTTATAGTAGAATATTGTGTTTTTGTGTTTGATTTTACTCATTTTTAGATAGGCTTTTATGTATTTCATAATTAAAAAATAATAATCAGGATTTTGCGTCAGCGCCCAGCTTAGCTGATTCAAGAAAAATCAGAACAGTGCTCTGCCGCCCAGCGTCTAGTCGGTCCTGGGCGCTTTTTTAGAACACTACACATATCTCCCAGTTTATTCTCTAGTGTAGCCATCCACCCAAAACGACCAAGTATTACTGAGTGTTACAAAAAGCACCATTGATCCGTACATTCACAAGGGAGCATCTAGGGTGCACCACGTGTTATGCACCAGGTCATCCACCGTTCCTTTAACAAGGTTACAAGTTTTAGAAAACGACAGGGAATAAGAGCCGAGTTCGGATTGGTGGTAATGAAACCAAACCAAATGAAAATAAAATAAAAAACTAAATTAAAATTGCATATGGCGCATATGCACCACGTGCACCCTAAAATTTTTGCATTCACAATGACTCCCAACCAAACCAACATAGCCTAGTGAGTGGCGGGTTTGTATAACACAACCATCTTGACGAACGCATCAAAATGTTGCCTACATTTAGATGTAGGCAATATGTTTTTCTCTTCAAACGCAGTCACACCGTGGACATTTTCAAGTCAAGTAAAATAACTGAGAAACAAAATCACCTCTTGTCTCCTAGCCAGAGAAGGACATTTTTGTTTGCAAATGATTAAGAATTAGGTAGAGATGGTTACCATAGTCAATTGTTTGTTCCCCAACAAAAGTCCCTCTCAAAAATGGGAATGGCATTGTTGTGAAAATGCAAATGGTCAAAATCACCCACGATAGGAAGGTAGGCAAATCAGTTCAAACAGGTTTTCATCATGTTTTCTTTCTCTTATCTTCTCTTCTGCAAATAGGCAACCATCCAGTGGTCTCAATCAAAAGGTGGAGACGTCACAGGTGTGCCAATAGCAAATCAATCAAAACACATTTTTCTTTTGTAGGGGGCCAAATCAAAATGATTTACAGATAGATCCGGTCAGGCATTTGACACCTTATCAACCCAAACCAATGAGGCTAAAGGTTGCTTACAAAAAACTAGACGTTCGAATAATGTATCATCACAACACCGTCTTTTTTACTCTTTTTCCTACAGGAGCCAAGAGGCATTAGTACCAATTTTTCAGCAAAAACAAACCATTCATACACATTAGATGGTTGCACCTAGTATTTATCATTTCCTCTTCCCTTTCATCACTGAAAAATTATAATACCAAAACTTTAGGTAGGAGCACAAAATTAGGTCTACTAAAATTAAGTAGACTTCAGTTCTCCAGAGTAGAGCTTCTCAAATCTTCAGTTCTCTACCAGTGCCAACTACATAAAATACCAATAAATTACAGTTAATACATAAACAAAATAATTAAGACTGATGAGTAGATAACAAATTGAAGTATTAGAATATCAAACTCACTACCAAGTGCAGAAAGTTCAGAGCTCTTGAGCACACGCAACCTCTTCACAGTAGACACAAACATGCTGCAAATCAAACATTGAAGTGCAAACTATCATTACTGATTGTTTATGCAAAAAACCAAATGCAAAACTGCAAGTCACACAGACAGGGACAATTATACAAATTTTCCAGGTGCAAAAAGACGCTATGATGCCATTTCATGAGTTGTGGGGAATCAATCATTAACATATATAACTAAACAACAAACAAAAAATAGTACCATGATATTCATGAATAAAAAAGGTACAAAAGCATATTGATTGTAAAGAAAATAGGAATCTAATGCTGTATGATTTTATAAATGTGGATTTTGCTATTATAGGCTCAAATCATATCAAAACAAGTGTTTAAAGGAATATAATATGAGGAAGAACATTAATCTTTTTTTGTATCAGATCCAGAGTGATAAGATAGATGCTTACTGCCATGGGACATCTCCAACAAGCATCCTGTCACCTTCATTATCTTCATATACCAGAGTATATTCTCCACTTCCATCCAATAAACCTGTAATTTCCTTCTCTTCTTCTATGTTGTTCTTGATTCCACCAGCATAAGAATATCTTTGAGCTATAACCACAAGAGAACAAGACAAAACAAGATTAAATAATTACATCTTTGAATTAGAAAGAGTCATTATCATGCTAAACTAATAGGCCCAAAAATCTAAGGAACGCATCTAAGCAAATTGGAGGGTAGTTACAGTTCAAGAAATAATTTATGCATAAATATACTTTTAGTAAAAACAAAAGATTAAATAATTTCATCTTTTAAGCACAAAGAGATCATCTTTTAGGCCAAAAATCTATGAGAGCCATTTGACCAAACTGGAGGGTAGCTGCTATTAAAAGTAACTTTATGCATACATAATAGGTTTGGTAAAAAATGAGAAGGCAATATGGAATAGCTGTTGATAAATTACATAGACAATACAGAAGAGCAAAGACAAAAAAATCAACTAATCAAGTACCTCTAAAATAGAAAAAGAAAAAAAATAACAAAAAAACCTTGTATAGAAAAATGGCAAACCAACTTTGTAGATGAGGTCAAACTACAGAAGTACTTTATGCATCATGATATGTGTTTGGCAAAAATGGATCGACTGAGATCATCTATATATGCTTTGAAAACCAGATGTGGCATGTCAAATTTGAAATATAACAAGTAGGACTTGCATGCACAGGTTAATTCCTTCCAACTGAACAACCAAAGAGAACAGGATCATTTTTTGAGGTAAATTTTCGACGTGGGTAAAAAAGATTTGACTCTGTTACAAGCACTGATCAAACTATTAGTTAAAACATGAACTGTTGACTATACCAAACATAACCTATGAACAGGCGCAATTTACAATAGGTAAAGTCACTACAGTAACTTAGAATTACGATCAATCGTTACCTGCAAGGAGCCCACGGAAGAGTTCATCAACAGCAGAGGAGAGCTTTTCGTAGCTGGCATAAGCACTGAGGTCTACCTTTCGTCCAATGGGGACTCCATCCATATTGATTTTCACAAACATGCCTTTTCTGCTGGTTTCGACTGGTTTAACATTAGGAACCTTTCTGGGGGTTACATTTTGTGACTCAGGTGCAGGTTTTGATGCGCTGTTGCTCGAAAGATTCTTCCGAAAAGACCTAATTGGAGGCCATCCCACTACTGGAGCCGGAGCAGTTCTGTTTAGTTTGTGGAAGAACACCAGAAAAATTTAGTTCAAACACAATTTAAGATATACCAATGTAGTGTTAAGAGTCCTGGGGTTAAACGAAAAAAAATTACATAAAGTTGCATAGACTAATTTATATTTCAACATTTACACTAACAGCATCTCCAACAGCTCATGTAAACATAGAATAATCTTTATTTTAGAGGAAAAACATCATTTTTTGGCTCCAATAGCTCATGTAATGGATCCTCTATAATACAAAAAGTTAGAAAAGAGAGAAACATATCCTCTAAATCTATAGAATTTTTACAAATTTGTATTTACATATAAACTTTATTGCTTGCCTTTTTAATTCATTTTCTTTTCTAAAGAAGGAACAAAACGTCATAAAATTAAAACAATTAACGAGATAATTATGGTTTGATTTGAATCAATTTATATATTTCTATAAATTTATTAAATTATACAGAAAACATTTAATTTTATATATAAAATAGAAGAGCTGTTAGGGTTTAACTCATTTATTTATAGAGATTTTGTGATTTTATCCTATAGAGAATTAATACAAGAGCGGTTGGAGATGCTCTAAAGGGCTCAAAAAAATAAAAGAATGAGGTTTAATCATAGTGAACATAAAAACTTCGTAAATTGTAACCCAAAAAATACTTTGAAAATGTCATGGAAATAAGAACTTTAAACTTTAAAGTATAAGGCATATTTATTGCAAGTAGATCTGGTAAGATTACATAACTTTATGGAAAGAGTTGCCCGAAAATGCAAGAACACATAGTATGCTTGGTAATACCAACAAATATGTAGCAAAATCTATGCATCATGGCAGTAGAAATTAAAAATAAGGACAAATAATTTGCCGCTATTGAAAAAATTGGGAAAATTTACCAGAACCACCAGACTTTTATAATAGAAACATAAAGACGTGCAGCAATTATGCATGGACCACACTTTGTCGATAGCTCTAACAAGTAACAATGTGAACCTTGTGAGTGAATATCCTGTTTCTGAAAAGCTAAAAGATACACACAAGAAAGATGAAAAGAAAAGCTGAGACAACCTTTTCTGAGATGTGTTGTTGGTCACAGCTGGATTTGCAGAATCTTTCTTCTTCTCTGCGTTCTGCAAGTCTACCGCTTTAGTGCAACAGGGCTGTGAGGTCTTCTGGGTGACAGGCAGGCTCTGAGAGCTTGGTGAGCACTGAAGAAAGGAAGGACCTTTTGTCTGGTTGTTGGGGTACCCTGAGGGGGATGAAGACCAAGGAGAGGGCAGAAGAGTCTTTCTCTCTGAGGAACCAAAATGGTGGCTTTGGTTTCCATTGCTGCTGTTGTTGTAGAAGTACCCAAGAGAAAGAAGAGACTCATCTCTTTCTTTGTGGCCTCTGGGGGTGTTGTCTCTCAGATTTGGCCAGTCTTGACCTGGAGGGCCAAGACTTAGCTCCAATTTCTTCTCTTCTGAGTAGCCATGGTTCTCATCTTTGCCCACTAGCCACTCTCTTTCTTTTGGAATCAAATCCAGAAGCTGAGGGCATGCCCCATCCATCTTCTGCATGTGATCCAGATAGTAAATATTCAAAATCTTCTTTACCCTAGCCTCCACTTTTCACACACAAGAAAATAAACAGGAGGAACTTCACTGTGAAGTGGAAGAAATACAAAAGCTATTAGAGTCTGAGACACACACAACAAAACACAAAATCAACAAACTTGTGCAGTACTAAAGAACATGAAGTCATGAACCGGAAAAACAGAAGGGTCAAACCACATACCTTGTAAAAGTCTTTCACGTACCAAAGTTCAACCTTTGAAGCCAGGCTTAGAAGACAAAAACTCAAAGACCTTGATATTATGAGAAATAAATGAAAATTGAACCAGAGAGGTAGTTTGAAGGAAACTTCAGAGACTGAAACCCATATAACAATAAGAGAAGCCAATGTAAAACCCCCACAAAGATGATGAAGGAAGAAAAAACAAATACAACACCAACCCAAAAGCAAAAGGGATATGTGAAGCTATGATAGGTGTGGGATTGATACGTATAGGCCAAAGCTTTTTTCTTTCTCAGTGGGTTCTCTCTTCTGCTTTCTCTCTTTTGAGACTTGGGTTGGGAAAACAGTTTTGAGATTAGAGTGATTATTGGCACAAGATAAATAAAAAGAGAGGAGAGGAAATAACCAGAGAGAGATTCCGACCCCAAAACAGGAAACAGAAATGGACGAGTACACACGCAACGAGAGTCCTCTTATTAGTTATTACAAAGGAAGGAAAGGGTGGAGGTAGCTAAGCTGCTTAGCCAGACTAGGACTGCTGAGGTTGTTCAACTCAAGAAGCAAAGCGTGCAGTTGCTGACCTCTCTCTCTTCCCCTAAAGATACTCCCTCACACGGGAGTCTCGGATGACCACCTCTTTAACAAGCTTACCAGTTTTTAAAATAAACAAAATAGATAGGGAGATGGAAAGCCCAGTTTAAATTCATAAAATCAAATTAAATAAAATAAAAATTTAAATTCATTTAAAAAAATAAATATGATAGATATGCTTAAGCTCCACCCAAAATTTTCGCCCTCACACGATGTGTCTACCACGCACTGTGCTTTATGTTGAATTAAGGTTAAAATTATTTAGCACACAAAACAATGCATTCTACCATTGTTGTGCGAAAGCCACTCATTAAGTAAGCTTGGTTAATTTGGATAAGCAAAGGTAGATTGTTAATTAATCCTGAGTTTCCTTTTAGCAGACCAAGAAATCGATGGATGGGATGTTTTTGGGTTTGTTCGGTTTTTTCTTTTTTAAAATTTATTTCTATGAAATTGTTATGAAGGGATTTGCAGGATCCATATTTGCATGGCTTGTGCAATAAAACCATGCAGATCTCATGATCTTGTCTCTGCTCTAGCCTCTCTCTCTATTGATAGTTTGTTACCAACTTACCATCCACACTTCCCCAAAATAGGTGAGAGTTATGATCTTCTGTGGACAAGAACACCACAACAACTGTGTGAACCATTAATCACGGCCGTTGAATATGACTGTTGCTTAGATATTTGAATTGGTAAACACGGTTGCGAAGGTTCAGAGCTGGAAAGACAGTATAGGACTCTGACTCCTGAAGTATAAAGGAGGTGCTTTTGTATGCAATGGGATTATTATACTCCGGCTTGTACGCGGGAGAAAGGGTGTGCAAAACTCGGCATATAATCCGGCATTTGAGGAGGGTTTGTTGTTGCTGATTGTAGAAGAACTTTAATGATATGTGTTTTGTGTTATCACTCTTGATATAACATAGCTTCATTTGTTCGATGCATGCCACATTATCTTTATAAATGCATGCGGGTTATCTAGTGATAGAACATATACCACGGGTTCCTCGAATATGTGTAATGATGGATCTTAACCATATAAACTCACGGACCGCCTCATGGAGAGCAATGATCTCAGAGTGGTTTGATGAGGTAGCCACAGGGGTTTACTTGGTTGATCTCCAAGATATCGTCGTGTTCCCAATGATGAACACATAATCAGTTTGGAAACGTCCTCTATGTGGGTCAGAGAGGTACTCAGCATCAGCAAAACCAACCAAAACATCTTTTGGGGTTTCAGGATGTGCAATTTCATCTTTTATCTCATTTCTGTCTTTATAGGGATAGAATAGTCCCAAGTCAATGGTTCCTTTTAGGTATCGGAGTATGTTCTTTATATCATTCTAATGACACTGTGTTGGCGCTGAGCTGAATCAAACTAACAAGTTCACTGAGAATGCAATATATGGTCGAGTACATTGAGCTAAGTACAATAATGCGCATATTGCACTTAGATAGGAAATTTCAGGTCTCAATACTTCCTCGTCATCTTCCTTGGGATGAAATTGATTTTTCTTTACATCCAAACTTCGACCGATAATGGGAGTGATAACAGGATTCACTTTGTCCATGTTAAATCGCTTGAGCATCTTTTAGACATATGTAGACTGGTGGATTAATATTCCACAAGCTCGGTGTTCTAGTTCAAGGCTTAAATAAAACCGAGTTTTCCTAAGGTCTTTCAACTCAAATTTGGATTTCAAGTAGCTCACAGTTTCTCCTATTTCATTAAGAGTACTTATTATGTTCATATCATCAACATATACAGCAATGATTGCAAATCTGAAACTTATTTTCTTAATAAATACGTAGGGGCATAGTTCATCATTCATGTATCAATTCCTAATCAAGTGATCACTTAGGTGGGTATACCACATCCGTCCAGACTGTTTCAATCTAATTGCAAACACACTCCGTGGTTTAGAGTCACTTGACTTGGGCAATGGAAGGTCATCAGGCTATATGTATATATATATATATATATATATATGTATATATATATATATATATATCTAGATCCCCATAAATATACGCAGTAACCACATCTATAAGCTGCATTTCTAGTCTTTCAGAAACTATCAAGCTAATTAAGTAGCGAAATGTTATGACGTCCATTACGGGAGAGTATGTCTCATTGTAATTGATTCCAGGGCGTTGTGAGAAACCTTGCGCCACAAGACGAGCCTTATACCTCAAGACTTCATTCTTCTCATTACGTTTTCTGACAAAAACTCATTTATGTCCTACAAGCTTTACACTTGATGAGATTAGCACTACCAGACCAAATATATGTCTCTTTGTCAGAGAATTTAGTTCTACATGGATTGCGTCTTTCCATTTAGGTCAATCTGCTCTTTGTTGACATTCTGCAATTGAGCATGGTTCGATATCATCGTGCTCTATGATTTCTTGAGCAACAGTATGTGCAAAGATATCATCGATGTTCGTGGAAGATCTTTTTATCAACTCATATGCACTCTCATAATCCATTGAGATTTCTTTGTTTTCTGGAATCATTTCAAACTTCGGAACGTCCTTCAGTAATGATTCATGGACATAGTTGTAATTAGAGATAATCTTATGAGAGGGATTCTCCACGTTGATGATTAATGGATCAGGTTGTTCCTTACTCGTCCTACTGCATTTTGAAGCCCTAAAAGGACTCAGATGGCCAAAAAGGCCCATAGGTTGTGGCAAAGTGACGAGTTTGACTCGCAAGGCCGTTCCGCTTCCAGATTGGTATCATAATAGTCAATCGGACACCGAACGCCAAATCTGTAATTTTGTCTGTACTTTAGCCAACGAAATACAACGTGGCGTCAGCTACCACGTGTCGGTAAAGTATAGCCGACGACATGTGGCATGACGTCGGCTAAAGTTCCCTCAAATTTTTGCTTAAAAATTTGAAATTTTTTTCCCTCAATTCTATATCTTTCATCTCTCTCTCCCTCGTCTTCTTCATCTATCTCCCCTCCTCCTCCCTCTCCTCCACCGCGGTGCCTCATTCTCCTAGCTCCTTCTCCCTCATCTACTTCCTCCCCCACCACCACCACGGCGGCTCCTCCTCTTTCTCCTTCTCCTTCACCGCGGCGCCTTCTTCTCCCTCAACTGCTTGCTCCCCCACCACCGCGGCTCCTCCTCCTTCAAGCACTTAGCCGGAGGGAAAATGAAAAGGAAGAAAAACCTTGTTGGTTCCGGACAGTAGTGGTAGTGGCTGAAAAAATGAAAAGAAAGAAAAAATGAATTGAAGGGAAAAGAAAGAACTAAAAAAATAGCCGACGGGATTCAAACTTTAGGCGACAAAATTTAAACTTTAGCCGACGAAATTTAAAATTTAGCCGACGAAATTTAGTCAGCTAAAGTTTACTCGGCCAACCATTTTAACTAATATGGAATGTTTCCGGCGATGAAATATCGTCGCCTAAAGTCTATATTTATTTCGTCGGATAAAGTATAGCCGACGACCTTTTTCCGACGACTACTTAACCGACGAGGCCAACAAAATTTTGTAACAGACCGACGAAAATTTTTTTGACGGCTATAGTTGTTTTTCTTATAGTGCTTCTTACCTACTGTTATTATGATACCAATACAACTCACAATGTTCTTTTTTCATGTTCTATTAGTCTATCAACAAGAACACAAGTCACTTAGAAGTCTAAATCGTCAACGATTGTCCTTTGACGGTTTAGACCTCTAAGTGACTTGTGCTTGTTGATAGACTAATAGAACATGAAAAAGGAATGTTGATCTTTGACGGTTTAAACCACTAAATGACTTTTCTTCTTATTGATAGATTAAGAGAACATGAAAAGGAATGTTGTGAGTTGTATTGGTATCAGTGACGTTATATTGCTATCTAACCATACAGACAAGGATCATTCTTGTTTTTTATAATCGTCAGAGCTCCATCTTAGATTTAGACACCATCATCCGAGATGGACGAATATAGCAATCAATCATATATTTTGATCGGAACACCACATAGCCAATTAATCCGTGAGTTGAAGTCAAAAGTTCGATGTATGCATGACATATAAATAAGGGATACAAATTTTATAATCTTACCTTGTTATACTAAAGAAGCTACAATGTTATACTAAAGAAGCTACAATGGTACTTTCAAAAATTTGTCGTATCATTTGAAAATGCATCCAATCCAAAATTGACTATTTTGAGAAACAATTGCTATTATTAATGTTTGGACCTTTTGAAATGGTTTAAAACAAAATGATTGTTTATACTAAGGCTGTAAATTCAGTCCATGGCCGACGGGTAAGGTTCTAAAAGTCGCTAGTCGGTCGGTCAATCAGGGACTAACGAGTAGAGGAGTAGTCGAGAAGTACTCGGTTTTTAATTTTAGATTTATTTTTATTTTTAAAATATATAATTTTTTTAAAAGGTATTATAATGTCCAAAATAATAAAAATAGTCAATAAAATGTCAAGTTAGGCCGATTTTTTCCAAGTTGGGCCGACTACTCGACCAATTTTCTTACTTCGATTTCCCTAAGATCGCCTCGGGTGGACGTCGACTAGCGAGTCTCGCCAAGTGCTCGGCCGACTAGACCGAGTTTTAGAACATTGCTGACGGGCATACCCAAACTTAAACAAAAAAATAAGGTCATGGGCCAACATAGTCCAAAGTAATGGGCTGGTTTGGCTCGGACCATTTTAAAAAGGTAAGGTACGGAAAACACTTTCAAAGCTATAAGCCGACCCAAAGCCTAACTTATCTAGTATAATTTAGGGCTGACCTATGGTCATGCCCAACCTTCGCCCATATTAGTAAAAGAATAACTCAAATTGATTTCTAGTATCTTATAATTGTGAATGATAAACCAAGAAAATATATTAGTTCAATAGACAAATGTATTATAGTGTATATTATCAATTTCATTATATAATTTGTGGGCTAAAAATAAGGCGGGCTTTGTAGGCCCTGGCTTTACCCTCCCAAGAGCCGGGCTTGGCCTTCACATAGTTGTGATAGCAGGGGCGACCCTGCCCATTTAACAGTAAGGAATGAAAAAGCTATGAGTCAGGTAGTATGTGGGTATCATATCTTAAAGTCGGGTCGGATCGGGCGGGCTAATTTTACAAACCTAGTTTATACGTTTCAATGTGCACGTATTCTTCGATCATCGACCAATTATCGCTTAAGTTGATTCCATATATATATATATATATAACTCAATTATTAGTTTGTGGTTTCAAATGCCTTTAAAAAGCTTCTTGTATGTTTTGTAAAAAAAAATTGTATCAATGGTTCATCAATCATGAATAGTTCAAGCATCTAAGTTTGCATGGCTAAAAACCTAATCTTTATCAATTGGTCACAATATATGTGTTGTATTCTTCCACCACGCAGACTCCATGATTCACAAAACATTAGGCTTTTTGGTCCATTTGTTGCTTGCAAGCTACGTGCACATTTCAAATCCGGTCGATCAGACTTAAGAGGCTCTTTATTGTTGTAAAAAATGGTAGTCGAGTGAGCTACCACTCCGAGCCGTTGGAGGAGTTAAGATTAGAGCTCTCCTCATAAAATTCTTTACCATGCAGATGCTCGAACCAGTGACCTCCTTACTACCAGGAGTATCACTGTGACATTCGCCCAACATGGTGGACCTAGCCCCGACCACTAGACCAAACCCACATGGGTACTTAAGAGGCTCCTTATAAGAGATTTATCTAGAGGTGGCAAATGGGTCGGCCCGGTCCGGTTCGGCCCATTAATTTGGCTTCGGGTCATGTTTAGGCCGGCCCACGTCTTAACGGGCTTGGGCTCGGACCGGCCTATTTACTTAAATCTAAGTCCTAACCCGGCCCACGGCCCAAGCTCAGAACATATTGGGCCGTGCTGGGGCCGGACCCATTAACGGGTCCGTTTGTAGTTACCAGGAGTATCACTGTGACATTCGCCCAACATGGTGGACCTAGCCCCGACCACTAGACCAAACCCACATGGGTACTTAAGAGGCTCCTTATAAGAGATTTATCTAGAGGTGGCAAATGGGTCGGCCCGGTCCGGTTCGGCCCATTAATTTGGCTTCGGGTCATGTTTAGGCCGGCCCACGTCTTAACGGGCTTGGGCTCGGACCGGCCTATTTACTTAAATCTAAGTCCTAACCCGGCCCACGGCCCAAGCTCAGAACATATTGGGCCGTGCTGGGGCCGGACCCATTAACGGGTCCGTTTGTAGTTACCAGGAGTATCACTGTGACATTCGCCCAACATGGTGGACCTAGCCCCGACCACTAGACCAAACCCACATGGGTACTTAAGAGGCTCTTTATAAGAGATTTATCTAGAGGTGGCAAATGGGTCGGCCCAGTCCGGTTCGGCCCGTTAATCTGGCTTCGGGTCGTGTTTAGGCCGGCCCACGTCTTAACGGGCTTGGGCTCGGACCGGCCTATTTACTTAAATCTAAGTCCCAACCCGGCCCACGGCCCAAGCTCAGAACATATTGGGCGTGCTGGGGCCGGACCCATTAACGGGTCCGTTTGTAGTTAACAATAGAAATTAGTCAAAAATTGATATCATAGTATACCAAAACAAAAACAAATGAAAAATAACTCACATTTTCTATCGATCATTTGTTTTCTTTGCCAACAAACTAAAAAAATATATGATATATGATCATTATTTATACTTGGTAATGTTTTAGCAAAACTTTTTATGGGTCTAAGAGAATCTCCAGCAGCTTTCCCAAAATTTCTTCAAAATGGGGAAGCAAAAACCAAATTCTTCAAAAATATTATGCTCCAATTCCAATAGCTTCTCTATTTTAAAGATTTGACATTTATTACAACAACAAAATATGGTACATCATAATTAATTATGACCAAAAGAGATTATATATTTTATTGTAACAACAAAATAATTAATAAAATATTCTATTTTTGTAAAAATTTTGTTGGAGCTCGTGAAAAATTAAATTTTGGAGAATGAAAGCTTTGCTGCAAATTAGGGAAGCAATGCTCATTTTTCTTCTCCATCCCCATTTTAGGGAATGAGATGGGGAAGCTGTTGGACCTAAAAAATACTCAATATTCTCCAAATTTGACAAAATCGAAAAAATTGAGAAGCTGCTGGAGATGATATAAGAGAATCAAAATGAATATTTATTAGTATTTATAAGTTATTGTTCACACTTAAAACAAATTTTATATTATTTATAAATATATAATCTTCATATTATAAAGAAAATATATATATTTTAAAGCGGACCGGGTCGTGGGCTTTAACTTATGATGTTTGGGCCGGGCTGGGCCCGTGTGCTCATTTTTTCTAGATTCGGCCTAGCCCATTAAGATAACGTATTTAAACCGTGTCAGACTCATAATGTGCTCGTGCTTTACGGTCCGTTTGCCACCTCTAGACTTATCTCACATTCTTTGAAGTGGATTCAGTGCACCTTGGTGCACATGAACCAATAATAGCAAACGTCTGTTATTACTAATAAAATTGCAGTAAAAACCTTCTGCCTCCATCTCCCTGCCTCCAAAACCCAGCCTCTCCATTGACCTTCCTTAATCCCCGATCCCAGATCTGCTTCTTCTTCCTCTTCGATCTTTAAATTCCTGTACCTTTCAATTCTTCAATTTTCATTTACAGGGTTTCATATTTCGGATTACGTCTTCTTGCCCAACCCTCTTTCTCATGAAATTCGTCAGTCTTGCTTGATCAATTGATTCAATTTGATGGGGAAATTGGGGAGAAAATGACAATGATAAACCAGAGCAAATTAGAACTAATGATTCTCTGATTCAATGCCAAACTCAATTACTTATTAGCTCTGAAAATCAGTTATTCCAGAAACCTGAAATTGGATGAAATCAAAACGACGACTTCTTCCTCTGTGCTAGGTTCTCTCTTTAGACCTACAAGGGAAAAGTCCCTCTAGGATTTTTCTCCAACCTTTGCGAATGGCCGAATCTTACTTAGTATGCAAAGAAACTAAGCAGCGGGTATCAAGATATGCAGGATATGAACTGGCGAACGGATTCTCCAAGGCATGAAGAAGTCTTGTGCGCGGCAGCTCTTAAATAGAGGACAAAACTCCCCCTCACTTTAGAATCCAACGGATTAAAACCTGTCAGATTTCAACGGATTGAAACCTGTCAGACTTAACGGATTAAGTCCCTTGTGCAGCTGACGGATCAGACTACGGTTGCTGACGGATCAGGCTTGGTTGCTCCAGAGAGGCTTGAAGACTTTCACGTGGCGAAGTTGTTGTCTGTTTGTTGATAGATGTCGTTGTTAGTATTTTGGCATTCCTACATAAAAGGGAATCATATTTTTCGGATCCTAATGGACAAATCTTGTCATTAAGGTGTTTCCTAGTAGGAAGTCCATTAGGGTTAGGATTCTAAAGTGAGGGGGAGTTTTGTCCTCTATTTAAGAGCTGCCGCGCACAAGACTTCTTCATGCCTTGGGAATCAAGAAAAAGAGATTAGTTGTGTATCTCTAACGTGAGCATGTTGAGTTCTTGTTCTTTCACTGTTCCATGTTTGAGTGAATAGAATTGAGGTTTGATTTGTGTAGTTCAATCCCTCAAGAAAGTGTTTCTTGTGAGAGAAGATTAGTGAGTGATTAATAGACTAGACGAGTCTGCAAGTGTAATCATACAATTGTAATCTTCTTATAGTGGATTGAAGTTCTTCTAGGCTTGTGCCTCGCAGTGATGTTTCCTCATGTTTGAGGTTTACACTGCGTAAACAAATTATTGTGTTCTGACGAGTTTCTGCGTTCAGCTTCATAGGGATTGATAGTGTTTAAGCAATCCCTGACACACGTTCCAGTGTTTTCAATTGGTACCAGAGCCGGTTCTAGAAGTTTCTAGTAGATCAGGATGGAACGTGATAGAGCTGCTGGATCGATCAACTGTCCTCCGCTTTTCAATGGTGAAGATTATCTTGAATGGAAGATTATGATGCGAGCCTTCTTGTATTCTCAAGATGAGAACATGTGGAACATTGTTGAGATAGGCTGGGAACATCCAACTAAAGCTAATGAAAAAAAGGTGGAAGGAACTTCTGTCGCAACAATACTAAAGCCTAGGCACGAATGGACTGAAGCGGAAGTACATGATCGGAATTGTGACTTTAAGGCAAGAAACAGCTTGTTCACTGCCTTAAACAAAAGAGAAAGAACTCGTATCAGTCACTGTGACACTGCGAAGAAGGCATGGGATTTATTGGAGGCTACTTATGAAGGTAATAAAAAGGTACGCTCACAAAAATTGCAGAGACTAAGTCAAGAGTTTGAAAACCTGACTATGGGAGAAGATGAACTAGTAGATGATTTTCATGCTCGTCTATTAAGGATATCTAGTCAATGTCAAAGTCTTGGTGATCCGATTGAAGATCACAGAATTGTCAAGAAGTTTCTCAGATCTCTTCCTTCAAAGTTTCAAGCTAAGCAAACAGCGATTGAAGAAGCTCAAGACCTAGACGTTTATCCTCTTGATGAACTGGTAGGCAACCTCAAGACCTTTGAAATGAGAATCATACCAGATAAAAAGGTAAAATGTGTTGCTTTTTCCTCTATTAAGAAGGAAAGTGATGAAGATGAGGTAATCGACTTAGCCTTGCTTACAAAAGAATTTAAAATTTTTTTGAAAAATAAAAATGTTTCTGGTCCTTCAAAAAATTTCTCTAATCAAAGGAAAGTTTTCAACTCTGAAAAAATAACTGACAAACCTTCTAGATTTACTCAAAAAAAAAATTTCTCAGAAAAAATAAAATGCTTTGAGTGTGGTGGTTTTGGTCATATGGCTGCTGAGTGTGCAAACAGGAAGCAAACTTTCAAGGATAGCAAAGCTTTGACATCCACGTGGGATGATAGTGATGAGGAGTTCTTCGATGACCATGAGGTAAATGATCTTGCATTAACAACTTCTCTTAATCCAGAAACTTCAGATGATTCAGAAAGTGATGAAGATCATTCGGATGAAGAAGCAAATAATAAGTATTTGAAACTGTACAATGCTACAAAAAGTGTACAGAAGAAAAATCTTGTTTTGGAAGAAGACATCAAACTTATCAGCAAAGAGAAAAGGAGAGTTGAGGTAAGTCTTGAATCAAATTTAAAATCTTGGGAAACTGAGAGGACAAATTTGCTTGAGAAAATTCAATTTCTGCAGCATAAAGCTACATCTCGTGTGGATAGTGATGGTAAGAATGAGTTTAATGATAAATTGAAAACCTTGCAAGTTGAGCTCAAAGCTCAAACAAATTTAAATGTCTTATTAACACAAGAGAATGAGAAATTGCAGGTTGAGCTTACGGAGGCAAGGATAAAATTCAGCAAGTTTGAAATTAGTTCAGAAAAGGTGTCAAAAATGATTGGGCTTGGTAGAACTTCATGTAACAGAAAAGGTCTCGGATATGAGAATGCCCACACAGGTGTTACACAATTTGTGAAGGAACATAATCCTGTGCTTGAAGAAAAGAATGACAATATACGTATGTCAAAACCTGAAATCAACTCTGGTCCAGAATTGGGATCGATGACATACTATCAATCCCCTCAGGTAAGCAAAGATACAAAGCTGAATGCTCATCAGTCCAGGTATGCTCTCAGACAAACATCTTTCACTCCTACATGTCATTTTTGTGGAAAACCTGGACATATTCGTCCTCGTTGTAATTTGTTACGAAGAAAAATGCAAAATGAAACACGTGGTTTGAAAATTAACTCTACTTCTTTATTACAAGCAGAATTAAAGGAACACTTAAACATTTTAAATAGGATTGCAAACATGGTTTCAATTCCAGAAAGTCTGGAATCAAAGACCAAGCAGACTTGGGTCAAGAAAGGATCACATAAGTGTTATTCAGCTAAGTTCATTAAGTGTCATGCATTTCCGGAATCAGTTGACGAAACGTGTTTGTTTTCTTCCTACAGGTGTCAAATTGATCATGAAGATGCTACATGTCTTGTTGCCCTAACAGCCTTATCCGAAAGAAGAGAAGATATCTGGTATGTAGACAGTGGATGTTCAAGACACATGACTGGAAACAAAGGCTGGTTCACTACTCTCTCAGACGAATTCACCAGCGGAACAGTCACATTTGGAGATGGAAGAAAAGCACCAGTAATGGGTAAGGGAACTATAAATACTTCAGGTATTCCAAATCTTCAAAATGTCTTACTTGTTGAAGGTCTTCAAGCAAATCTCATAAGTGTGAGTCAACTCACTGATGATTATGAAAATGTAAACTTCAACAAACTAAAATGTATAGTTCTTGATAATAATGGAAAAAGTGTCATGGGAGGATTAAAATCCAAGGATAACTGCTATCATGTTCATGCTAATATAAATGTGCAGACTTGGTTGAACACCAGATCATCCGATGTCAACCTTGAATTATGGCACAGACGCTTGGGTCACGTAAACTTCCAGGACTTAGTGAAACTTTCTAAAAAGGAAAGTGTGCGTGGAATGCCTTCTCTGAGTGGAAAATCTACTGTCATGTGTGAAGGATGCAAAATAGGTAAGCAAACTCGTGGTGCTCACAGTTCACTAAATTCTTTGACTACCTCTCGTCCCTTGGAGTTGATTCACATGGATCTTGTTGGACCTTCTTCAACTGAGACCATTGGAGGTAAGAAATATATCTTAGTAGTTGTGGATGACTTTTCTCGTTTTACCTGGGTAAACTTTCTTAGAGAAAGAAGTGATACATTTGAAAGCTGCAAAGGTCTTTTCAAAAAGGTAATAAATGAAAAACAATCTGTACATTTGTCAATTGTGCGAGTAAGAACTGATAATGGAACTGAGTTTAAGAATGTTAGGTTTTCTGATTTCTTTAGTGAACTTGGTATCTCTCATGAGTTTTCAGCTCCTATAACTCCACAACAAAATGGCATTGTGGAAAGGAAAAATAGGGTTCTACTTGACATGGGAAGAGTAATGCTTCACTCTGCTGGACTCAGTCTCAACTTCTGGGCAGAAGCCATAAGCACCGCCTGCTACACAATAAATCGAGCATTTCTTCGTCCAGGTAGTAACAAAACTCCATATGAATTATGGAAAGGTAAGAAACCCAATGTAAGTTACTTTCGTACTTTTGGAAGCCCGTGCTACATTTACAGAGATAGAGAATATCTTGCTAAATTTGACTCCAGAAGTGACAAAGGCATCTTCTTAGGCTACTCTGTGAACAGTAAAGCCTATAGGGTGTATAATAAAAGAACTATGTCTGTTATGGAATCTTACAATGTGTCTATTGACGATTCTTTCATAAGAACAGGAAATGTCATTGAAGAAGAAGATGGATTCTCAAAAAGGAAGATGACTGTGGAAGTAAATGAAGAGGAAGTTGATGAAGTTAATGATCCCATCTTTGATACTCAACCTAATGTAAGAACTGGTTTCAAGCAAGTTCAAAAAGATCATTCATCTCAAGATATCATTGGCAACATGGATGATGGAATCAGGACACGGAGACAAGCCGTAAGTGAGGTAAGTAGAAATTCTGTTCTTGCATGTTTTTTGGATGATAACAAAAAGGATATACACGTCATTAGTCATTTTGGTTTTGTCTCTCTTATTGAACCAAAAAATGTGAAAGAAGCTTTGCTTGATGATGATTGGATTAATGCTATGCAAGACGAACTGAATCAATTCACTAGAAATGATGTCTGGTATCTTGTGCCTAGGCCTAGTAACTGCAATGTGATAGGAACTAAATAGATTTTTCGAAACAAACATGATGAGTTCGGTAATATCACTAGAAACAAAGCCAGGCTTGTGGCGCAGGGATACACTCAAGTTGAAGGAATTGATTTTGATGAAACTTTTGCACCTGTAGCTAGACTTGAATCTGTTAGAATCTTGCTTGCTATTGCTTGTCATCTTCGTTTTAAATTATATCAAATGGATGTGAAAAGTGCTTTTTTAAATGGAGTCTTGCAAGAAGAAGTGTACGTTGAACAGCCACTGGGATTTCAAGACCCTCACAATCCCAGTCATGTCTACAGACTCAAAAAGGCTTTGTATGGACTTAAACAAGCTCCAAGAGCTTGGTATGAACATCTATCCAACTTCCTGGTAAGCAAAGGGTATGTTAGAGGCTCTATTGATAAAACTTTGTTTGTAAAAAAGGATCAAACACATGTCATGATTGCTCAAGTTTATGTAGATGACATCGTTTTTGGTTCAACTTCTGAATCTTATGTTACTGAATTCACTAGAATCATGGAAAGTGAATTTGAAATGAGCATGTGTGGGGAATTAAATTACTTTCTTGGGCTTCAAGTTCGTCAACTAACTGATGGCATGTTTTTATCTCAAACTAAATATGCTGAAAATCTTGTGAAAAAATTTGGTCTTGATTCTCCTAAACTCGTGACAAATCCCATGAGTACAACCACCAAGCTCAGTGAGGATCTTGATGGTAAGTCTGTTGATCAAAAGCTTTACAGAAGTATGATTGGTAGTCTCTTGTATCTTACTGCCAGTAGACCAGATATATCCTACAGTGTAGGTGTGTGTGCTCGATTTCAGGCAAATCCCAAGGAATCACATCAAGAGGCTGTGAAGCGCATAATTTGATATGTTTCATGTACATCTGCTTGTGGTATCTTCTTCACTTTTGATACAAATGTTGAAATTGCAGGTTATTCAGACGCTGATTGGGGAGGCAATATGAAAGATAGAAGAAGCACATCAGGTGGCTGCTTCTTTGTGGGAAACAACATGGTGGCATGGCACAGTAAAAAGCAAAATTGCATATCCTTGTCAACTGCAGAGGCTGAATATGTAGCTGCTGGCAGTTGCTGCACCCAGATGCTCTGGATGAAACAAATGCTACAGGACTATGGTTTCACTCAAGGCAAGTTAAGTATTTTCTGTGATAACACAAGTGCAATAAATATTTCAAAAAATCCTGTTCAACACTCACGTACAAAACATATTGATCTAAGATATCACTTTATACGTGATCTGGTTGAAAAAGATGTTTTAGAAGTATCCTTTGTATCTAATGAACATCAATTGGCTGATATCTTTACAAAACCACTGGATACTGAAAGATTTGAGACTCTTAGAAATGCAATTGGTATATGTCTCAAACGCTGAAATGTAAGAGCACATACTGCACCACTTGCATTCATTTTGTGTTATTTCATAGTAGCTTCGTAATTTTTCCCGGGTCAAGTGTTTTCATGTTACTGGGATTGCATACAGGTTATGTATCCCACACTACTCTGTAGAAATCAGTTGAACTTAGATTGACAAAGATAAATCTCTTAATCTCTTGAGTGTACGTATTACAAGTTGTTTGGTCATTAAAAGTGTGTGTGCTTTGTCAATTTCTCTGAAGAATAGTCATGAATCTCTCACATTGTACTCACTTATACATTGCACTCTCTTTTGGAAGACTCATGTGGGGTAAGCACAATCTTAATTGTCTCAAGTATTGTATATTGTATTTTGTTGGCTCCAGTTTTAAAATAAATATATTTTGGAGCTTGTTCAAACTATTCCCAAAGTAACTACGCCCTGGTCGTGATGAACGATATAGGGATTAGGCAGAAACGGGAATGGTTTGATGGTCAGACTATTCCCAAAGTAACTAGGCCCTGGTCGTGATGAACGATATAGGGATTAGGCAGAAAAGGGAATGGTTTGATGGCCAGGCTATTCCTAAAGTAATCAAGCCTTGGTCGTGATGAACGATATTAGGTTTGAGCAGAAAAGGGAATGGTTTGGTCACCCCGGTAATAGTTGATTAAGTAAATCTTGACAAAAGTCAAGAAGTTCGAATATAAAAAAAATTCAAATATATGGAGTTATAAGGAGAAGTTGTTACAAATATACTGTTACTTGGGACTTACTGATTGTTGTGCGTCCCACTGCTCTGACAACTCACTTTTATCACTCACCCACTGAGATGATTGAAAATTCCTCCTTGTTGAATTGTTGGGCACATGACTCATGATGAACTTAGAACTTGTCTTGCTCACATGATGTGATTTTGGTTATTCTTTGTCTAAAAGCTTTGCCTCTGTTCTCAGATATACGTGTGGGTACGTCTCTTGGCATTGTGTGGTTCTACAATTGATTTGTTATTCATAAACATACACACTCTTACTCTTTTCAGCTCTTGGACTTTATCATGTTGTTTTTTTAAGAGTGATTTTTGTCAAATTGGTAGCATAATTTAAAAAAAAAAAATTCTTGTTTATTTCTTTGTTTTTCTTCGTCTGTCTGTTCCTTCTGTTTTTCTTTTTCAGATTTCAGATCCGATTTTGTTGTTCATGGCTCCCAAAATGCGCAACTCCGGACTCAAGACTACTCCTCCGCGTCGATCCGGTCGTCTCCGTCGTCTCGGACCACCATCCGGTCCTCCCACCTCTGCTGCATCTCCTCAGGTTCTTGAAGACTCTCCTTCCGCTGCCACTTCGGCTGCTGATGGTTCTCCTGTCCACTCGTCCACTCACAGTTGACCTTCGACTCATAGTGGACCTTCTTCTCATAGTGGACCTTCGTCTCCTCACAGTGGACCATCATCTCCGCCACCTCTCAATACTGGTGCACCACCTTCTTCCCCTATAGAGTCTCCATTAGAGGCCGTTCTCAATCAGGCATATCGCAGTCACACTCTCCATCAAGTTTTCCCAGCTCCCACTGCTGCCTCTTCCTCGTTAGCAGATTTCGCCGCCACTCTCAGTCCTACTGTTGGGCGCTCTCAAAAGCGCAAGGCTCCCTCGGAGTCTTCGAAGCCTTCAAAGCCTTCAAAGCCATCCAAGCCTTTAAAGTCTTCAAAGCCTCCTGCCAAAAGGCTCAGGCCTTCAACTGGTTCACAAAACCCTCCTTCAGTCAAGAAACAGTCCAAATCAACAGTCTGTAAGCGTGCTCCACCCTTGACTTGCTTTGTTAATTCTACTGCCCGTACCTTATACATGAACATTACGTGCAATCGTCCTTGTGTGTTTGAGCGGTCATTTGATTTCTCTTCACTGCCACAATTATTCGTCACCTTAGTTGCACGCTTGGGATGGCAGGAGGGTCTGCAATCCCTACCTCGGCCAAATCTATCTATTGTGCATGAATTTTATGCTAACTTTCCTAGATCATTGCCTGAGTCTATGGATTTGTTTACTTCCTCTGGTGGGGTATTTGTTCGGGGTTCCTACATTCTGGTTTCCCCTACTGTGATTCGTCATATACTGCATCTTCCTTTACCTTCTGAAGACGCAGTTGATAAAGCCACTCAATTTCTCTCTGCTTGTGATATGTCCCTGTTGTTGGACAAAATGTATGCCAACATTCCTCGAATTCCTCCAGCATTTCTCTCCAGTGGACACATGGATGAATGGTTTAGGCTGCTTGGCTTTCTGGTTCGATCTCTTTTGCATCCCACTTCACATACCAGCAAGATTACAAGGGAGATTGGTGCCAAGATTTATGCTATTCACAGTCACAAGGGCCCTTATCTTCCACCTGAGTTCTTCATTTATACTGCCATTCGTTATGCTGCAATTGTTGATCAACGCAATTCTCAAGGTGCCTTAGTGTTTCCATCTATCATCACCTTGCTGTGCAGTTCATTTGGTGTTGACTATCAGGATGGAGATATCCTTGGCCCTCCTCTCAATCCAGTTACTCCCTCCACTCTTGTAAGAGGATCTAGTCAGGCATTGGATGGTGGTGTGTCTGTTGAGACTACTATGCTGATGAAATGGATGGAAGACAAGTTTAATACTCTATATGCAGACCTGGACTCTCGGATTACTGGACTTGAACGTTTGCTCAACATCTACATTGCATCTTCTGCTCCTCCTGTGGTGTCTCCACCTGGTTCTACTACTGCTCCTTCTCCTGCTGATGATGAGTTTCCTTTTCACATTCATGTCAAGCCCTTCTGTGTGGATGTTGGCTATGGTTATAGGTGTTTCCCTTCTGGGATCTTTCTTGATTATTTGGACTGACCCTTTGTCATTCCTAGACAAAAAGGGGGAGAGTACTTCTGATTTCTGTGTACTTCTGTTTATGTGACTCTATGTCTATGTTCATCTTGGGATTATGTACTTTATTTTAGTACTGCTGTAGTGTACCTTTACTCATGCTCTCGTTTGGAAATCATTGTCCTGTGTTGTGTGGACCTGTGTTACCTGTGTTTTGTGTAGGAATGCCAAAGGGGGAGATTGTTAGTATTTTGGCATTCCTACATAAAAGGGAATCATATTTTTCGGATCCTAATGGACAAATCTTGTCATTAAGGTGTTTCCTAGTAGGAAGTCCATTAGGGTTAGGATTCTAAAGTGAGGGGGAGTTTTGTCCTCTATTTAAGAGCTGTCGCGCACAAGACTTCTTCATGCCTTGGGAATCAAGAAAAAGAGATTAGTTGTGTATCTCTAACGTGAGCATGTTGAGTTCTTGTTCTTTCACTGTTCCATATTTGAGTGAATAGAATTGAGGTTTGATTTGTGTAGTTCAATCCCTCAAGAAAGTGTTTCTTGTGAGAGAAGATTAGTGAGTGATTAATAGACTAGACGAGTCTGCAAGTGTAATCATACAATTGTAATCTTCTTATAGTGGATTGAAGTTCTTCTAGGCTTGTGCCTCGCAGTGATGTTTTCTCATGTTTGAGGTTTACACTGCGTAAACAAATTATTGTGTTCTGACGAGTTTTTGCCTTCAGCTTCATAGGGATTGATAGTGTTTAAGCAATCCCTGACACACGTTCCAGTGTTTTCAGACGACAATGATGAGGAAGGTAGCGGCCAAGAGTCTGAGCTTCAGAGCTCTAAAGAAGACGGTATGGTGTTAATGGCAGCTTTGGCTTTGTTTGGAGAAGAAAATCGGCCGGTCTATCGCTTGACTCTATGGCTGAGCCACCTTTTTCAGATTTCCCTAACACCTAATTACTGTTTCCTACTTTTTATTAATCCTTAACGGAGTTAAACGATGGTTAATGCCACGTCAAAGATTAGATTGAATGAACGGACTTAAACCAACTTAAGTAAACGGTTAGATTATATTTATAATATTATTTATTTTTTAAAATAAAACTAAATATAATTATCAACGGTTGAAATTTTCTAATAAATGCTTAGTTTACTTACATCTCGATGCATGAAAGAAATTTCAAAAAAGAAAAGTATTGGCTAGTTGAGCTAATAAGGTCGGGTGGTTTAGTAAAGGTTTTAAATATCCAAAATATCTTTGATATTTCTTTGAAATTTTAATTTTTTTACGAGCACCGATAATAATTTTTATATCTTTCCGATATTTTAAATTTAGTCTATTTTTAGTCAAATATACAATTTTTATATAAATTTTGAAAAAAAAAATTCATCGATATTCAATCATTTCTCAATATATCCATGAAAATATTCATTTTTCAAACCATCAAAAATTTTATGATCGTTGATATTTTAGTGTTACTCAACTCAAAAACGCATCACATGTCAGACATCTAAATACTTTTCATTTTTTGTGGGGCCACCTTAGCGTTGCTTTCGACCACTCGCCGTGTGGGGGTTGCACGTGACACCCTTGGCCTCCGGCCAACCCAACAAGTTCAAAGTTTAACGGCATGATAATGTACGGCCAATCGTATGATCATTGATTTCGTGATCTTCATCGGTTCTGTCCCGTTCTCGATGGTAGGGCTGGGACTTCAAAACCGAAAACTGAAAAATAACCGCACCAAAACCGAACTGTAACCGAAAAAAAAAAACCGAGAAAAAAAACCACACCAAACCGCACTGAAAAAACCAAAAAACTGAAGTGTTTGGTTTGGTTTTGGTTTCTGATGTTTGGAAACCGAACCGAAAAACCGATATTATATATATATTAAATAAAAAAAATAGAAAATTACATATATAAATATTATTTTATATAAATATTAACCAATATTATATATATTTTAAAATAAAAATAATATTTACATTATTATTTGAAGTCCCAGACTTGTTATATTTTGATGGTTCTCTCAGAAACTGTTATATAACTTTCTACTATACTTGTTTTTTGTTATTTAATTTCAGGTTTTCTTGCAAGTTAATCGAAATAAAAAAAACTGAAAAAAAAAACCAGAAATAAAACTGAAACCGAAAAAACCGAACACAATCGGTTTTTCTTTTAAAAGTTTAAAAACCAAACCGAAAAAAAAGATTGATTTAATGTCCGGTATTAGCTATAAACCACACCATTCACACCGATTCACACTCCTACTCGGTGGCAACGCATAGGGTGTAACCGCCGTAACCCTCGTGATGGAAGGGATCAAAGTCTGGGTCTGAGAGATTCGAATGGTTCGTACTTCGTACTGGTGATGAAGGATTTATTGAATGGAAATCAGATCGCGCACTAAAATTTTCAAGGTCAACTTCTCATTTACTTATGGTTAAAATTTTAGACTTTACCTTCGAAAAGGAAGTTTCACTTGAAAAATAGTGACGTAGCGTCATTATCCATACACTTCTGACTGTTTTATAACTTTGAAAACTAATTGATAATCTAGGGTTATCTAGCTATTGGTTACTAATGAGAGAAAATAAGGAAGAAAGTGAGAGCTAGCCTCACAGCAGTAACCATTGCTTATTTGCTTAAATCTCTTCAGGGGGCCGGAGACCATGACAAGATGAACGTCAGGGTTTGGCTCTCGGTGATGATGATCATGATGATGCTAGCTTGGCGAGACCGGCTCCGAAAATTCTTGCAGGACCGGTCTTGGACATAGGCTCAGACACAGGTCTAGAGTTCCAGATTTCATGAGTCTCTATATAAAAGTAAAAAAAACAATAATAATACATAATAATTAGCTTTAACTCCTTTTATCACTAAAATCTCAACCATTAAATTTCAAATCATCCATTTATATGCAATACAATTACTGTTTTTCTTTTTTTTTCTTCAATTAATCAAACATCAATTTTCTCAATCTTCTTTTCCAATTATTTTCAATTATTTATGCTTTTTAATTAGGACTGCTTTCATTATTTCATTTTATTGGTTTGATTTGAGATTCTTTACTACTTATCAGTCTAACCATAATTTGGTATCAACTAGCAATTGTACCGTATATTAATTTTTTAAACATAATAGATTAATTTTATTTTTAAGGAAAAATGAATGCACTAAAAGATAGGGGCCTCAATTTTGTTCTTTATCTAGAGCGCTGATTAACTCAGGGTCGGCCATGTGGAATGGTTCATATGGATCATGTGTAAAAAATAAATAAAAAATTAAATTTTGAGGGATTAAAATTTTTTTGTTTTGTTTTCATTTGGTTTGTCTTTGTTGTCGTCAACTCAAGCTCATCATCAATTTCTTGTCCTTTCCTTAACTAACAGTTTTGTTAATATGAACTCGATTCATGCAAAACTCTCCTCTAAGGGCTTATGTAAAACGAGGGTAAGTTTAGTTCGATCGATTTATGAAATACTGATACAAGGAAGTGTCTTTCTTGAAACTATTTCCATAGTTGCTTCAAGCAGTTCACTCCGGCCAGTACTATATACCCTAGACTTGCATGGTCCATATATAACCTGATAACCCTGACCTATAATTGTTGGCATGGAGCCAGCTAGCTTTTACCTCAAGCACGCCTAGAGCCTTGAAACCTAAAGCTCGAGCTTATTTGGCCTAAAGGCATGCATGCACAAATCTCAACTTGGATGCCCTAGAAAGTCTGCCTAACACGCTTATGTATTTAGACAGCTATCTACAAGCTTAAAGCGATCGAGTTTTATATGAGATAGATTTATGTAAATAATCATCACTCAATAAAAAAGTGCAGTAGGATAAACATCCTTATTCAAAAGTAGAGATTTACGTGACAAGGAGAATTTCACCCGACTAATTAAATCCAATGTATGTCATGATCACCGTCTAAAAGACTCTTAATAACCAAGTTATATAGCTACAAATTAAGCTTCTTCTTCATTGCATGTCTTTGTTGTTAGCGCTCCCCATATGAGCAAGGATCTTTATGCATCTGTTAGAAGTGGTTGGCTTGGGTGGGTGCTGCCGCAAGGGGCTGCTTTGCCACCGAGTTCAAACCAAGTTTTCTCCACGTTTTTAACATCAAAATTAATCATACCGCCACCACCACCACCAGCAGCTATAATTTAAACAACTACCACCACCAGATGACACCATTGATATAGATCCATTCCAACTTTGTTTGTGACAGACCCTACATGCCCAATTGCGAATTGCCCACCAATGCATTATCTCATTCTGTCTATGTGATCAAAACTTAACTTTGTCATCACAAGCCTACTTCCCAACACTGTCACACTAAGCATAATACAATCTCTATGTTTTCTTCATTTCTGTTGAGATATCTATCCCACATCAGAAAAAAAAATTAGACATTGTCTATAATTTATAAGGGTTTGAGCTACTCTCTCAATTGTCAATTGGTTTTAAAGTTGAACCCCAGACTATTTTAACATGATATCAGAACGGGTTACTTACTTCCACGTGTAAAGCTCAAAAACCACACGAACTTCATGACCACCTAATTTGTTGTACACGTATCACTTATTGGATATTTTGTTCTTTTTCCTTCACTCTGTAATCATCCCACCCACAACTACTTTGACAAGCGTGATATGTGGTAGACCTGTTATGCAACCTATACAAATTCATATAACTAATCATTTTTGTGCCATTTTTCCAAGTCACAAAGAGGTTCTAATGTCTATCCAAAAATAAAGGGAGAGGTTCTAAAGTTCAAGTTCCATGTAAGAAATAAGTTAAAGATAGTTCATGATGAGAATCAATTCCTTGGAGAAATTGGCCATGTGGGAAGATTAACCCCAGCTTCTAAACGAACATATTGGATATGGATATGGATATGGATATGGATATGGATATGGATATGGATATGGACTTTAACACGTATAGTTAGCTAGCTAGCTTCTGTCTTTTTGGGAGGAAAGAAGCCGAAGAAATTCAGAGAAAGAAATCCTAATGCAAGAGACTAATTGAGATATACTGTGAAGTTATACATATAGACTTCAGAACCATTGTTGATCATAGTCTCTTCAGCCAAAGTGGCTGTGTGTGTATACGGAGAGGATCCTATGAGGACGTTTGCACGGCCCTTAAGGTGCAGACTTCTCTGATTTCTCCACATTTCGGCGTCGACGATGGCGCTTCTTCTGTCTGATTAACACCAGAGGCCTCTGGGATGGCTTTGGCATGAAGAAGAAGCTCTGTGCATCAACCTCACTCAAAACTTGAAGATCGATCAAAGATTGCTGCAAACTTGTAGCCGACGAGTCCACGGGCAAGGGAAAGCTCAGTACGAAGGTCTGTTGTCCGTTCGGCAAGAAGAAACGGCATCGTTGACGTCCGAAAGTGGAGAAATCGGAGACGTCCACACTTTAAGGTTGTGCGGACATCCTCTTAGGATCCGGACTATATATATATATGGTTCCTTCGTTAGGAATCCGAAGACCGGTCGTCGGACTCCGAACATCGGAGCATGGTGGCTGAAATTACTACTCATAATAACTTTCATACTTTGGTGCAAAATATCAAGTGTGAAAAATTATTTCCCCAATAATTTTCATACTTGGGTGTAGAAAACAAAAATCAGATCTTGTGAAAAATTACTACCCACAATAATTTTAATACTTGTGTGCAGAATGCAAAAATTACTTGTCGGTTCATACATCTTATCAATCGGCTCATTAAAGTATGAAAAAGTACTTGTCGCTGTTTGACTATTGTCGGTGGAGGGTAGACGATTGATAAGATGAGAAGCAGTAAGAACAGCTTCACCCTATAGATATTTAGGCATATGAGAACTCAATAACAGGGAACGAGCCATGTCCAAGAGGTGGCGATTCTTGCGCTCAGACACACCATTCTGTTCAAGTGTCTGAGGACAAGTGGTCTGGTGAATAATGCCCTGGGATTGAAAATAGTCAGAGAAATCACGATTAACAAATTCACCCCTATTGTCAGACCGGAAAACTTTGATGTGGCCATTGTATTGGGTTTGGATAAGTGTATGGAAGGCTTGAAATGCGGGAAATACAACAGGCTTCTGTTTTAACAACACAACCCAGGTTAATCGTGTAGCATCATCAATGAAAAGAACAAACCAACGCATACCAGACATAGTAGAAACTTGGGACGGACCCCAAACATCCGAATGGATTAATTCAAATGGCATAGTACTTTTATTATGGGAACTAGGAGGATAACTACAACAGTGACTTTTGGCCAAAACACAAGTTTCACAATGCAAACTCGACTCGTTGATGCCCAAAAATAAGGATGGCATCGTTTTTTTCATGACACTGAAAGCAGGATGACCTAGACGTCGATGCCACAACAACAACTCATTCAGTCTATCAGAACTCAAAGTCAGAGCGTGTCGGCCTGTCGATGCTGGCTTCTCCCCGGCGTACATGCAGTCTAGATGAAATAACCTCCCCCTCAGGTCTCCCTTGCCAATAGTCTCCTGTGTGAGAAGATCCTAGAAAACAACATACATGGGAAAAAAGTTACAGAACACTTGTTCTGAAAATTTAACTGGGAAACCGACATGAGATGGTGAGACAAGTCAGGAACATAAAAGACATTGTGAAGAGTAATAGTGGGTGTGACAATAACTGACCCAGTTCCTAAAACAGGGAATGACTCACCATTTGCATTAGTAACATGAGGGATAGGTGATGGTGACATTTTAGTAAACAAGCTAGAATTGAAGGTCATATG
This sequence comes from Comarum palustre, assembly GCA_951800085.1. Lineage (NCBI taxonomy): Eukaryota > Viridiplantae > Streptophyta > Magnoliopsida > Rosales > Rosaceae > Comarum > Comarum palustre. Next base: position 11,717,901 of record OX637574.1, read on the forward strand.
GTCAGACGCACCAGAATCAATTATCTATGTATTACTACCAGTAAAGTCAGAAACATGTAAGGCAACACCAATTTTACATGTACCACCAGTGTGGTCCTGACCCGCAACACCATAAAAGTCTGGTTCCTACACCAATTGGACAACCGCCTTGCTCTTGTGATTAGAATGACCAGGTTTCCAAGAGGGATTGTTGGAGTTGCTGCCCTTCCAAGATGAGGGGTAACCAATTAGTTTGAAACAACGCTCCTTGACATGTCCAACCTCCTTGCAATAAGCACACTTTCGGTTATCCGTAAAACCAGGTGGAGGTTTCCTATAGGCTGGAAAAGGCATTGGAGAAGCAGTGCCTTGATGGGATGGTGTAAAAGGCACCAGTTTGGAGTTGACGGTCAAGCTTGACACTTCAGTATGGATACTCTTCATGGCTGTCCGGTTCGCCTCATCCTTGCGAACATAGGCAAAGGCTTGTTCAAGTGTGGGTGGTTGTACCAATCGGAGAAGCTCCCCCTTTGCACCATCTAGAGAGGAATCTAGTCCATTCAGGAAAACATGAACTCGCATCCTGTCTTTCTCCAGACGATAGGTGTTAATATCGGCAGCACAGGTCATAGGATTGGGCTGCCTTTGATCCAATTCCTGCCAAACAGTTTTCAAGCTAGCAAAATAATTGGCAACTGATTGCCCATTTTGTGACATCTGAAAAGCTTTGACATGAAGCTCATGTATGCGAGCAAAATCAGATCCATCATAATAAGTGGCAGCAACAGAGTCCCATATTTCTTTGGCAGTATCAAAACAAGTAAATAATTGCATTACCTCATATGTCATGGATTTAAGTAGAATCCCCATGACTTTGGAATTGGCAGTATCCCAAGTAGCAAATTGGGTACTGTCTGGTGGAGGTCTTGCAGCAGCACCAGTAACATGACCCCACTTACCAACCCCACTGATGTGAACTTTCATAAGCTTGTGCCACAATTGATAGTTTGAGCCATCCAACTTGACTCCAAAATTAGCAGCGGAATTATCATTGACATTCTGAACAATCACAACCTCTTGAGGGGATGAAGGACCCTCAATAGTCTTTTGTGTAGAGCTAGAACTGGAAATCACTGGTTCACCCATGGATTGCAGTGGGAAGATTCACAAAAGAACGCAGGAAATAAGCTTGCTGATGTTCAGACGATCGGACGGCAGACGGAATCCCAATTTGAACGAGATAAAATCTTTATGATTTTGGAACCCTAAAAAATTCCCGAAAACGAGCACAACACAAAAGAGAGAAAGAACACAGCAACAAACACTGCAAATTAGCAGAAAGAAAGTGAACAATTTGTTCACAAGCAAATAAGAAGACCGAGTCCCACCGATCGGAGCTGGAGGCTCTGATAACAAGTCAAACAGCGACAAGCGTGGCCCGTGGATCATCCGTGTACCGATACTGTCCCAACTTAACCACCTTTAAGGTGTTGGGTTTTAACCACAAAAGACCTCGGTACAATTAGGAATGATCCATCCACATATAAGTTATATTTTATTTATCTTGTTTCTGATGTGGGATCTCTCATCTTTAACAACAATGACCGACGTGGCCATTGTGAAGATGCAGCGAAGCTTCCTCTGACTTCGTTCCCCTGTTCCGGCTTCGCTTCACCAGGAATCGATCTCCGTTCTCGGTGTCGAGCTCCTCCACCACAATGCTCTCACAGAGAGCCTGACATGATATTATCACCTTCTCAAACTAATCACCGACGTCGAAAAGGCTAGTTCCCTCTTGTCAGTCATCCTCACTGCCCGATCTCGTCATATCTCATACCAGATCTCCTTCTCCCTCTCCTCTGATATGGAAAACACACCTTCTCTCTATGTCTCTCTCATGGCAGCCTCGACGTCAACGACGCCGATTCCTTAAGGATGAGGCTGAGGATGACGAACCGACGAGGAGCCTAACGAGAATCTACTTGGTCGTAGAGCTTGAGGGAGGACGATGAAGGAAGAGTTGGGGCGCTTCTTGGCGAGGATGTTTATTTGATAATAATTTTTTTACTGGTTGTAATAAAAAGAATATGCAAACTTTACTACTTTCATATATATATATATATATATATATATATATATATATATATATTCCACTTGATGATAATAAATAATTGGATTGATGATGACTACGTGATGTGTTTGTGTTTTGGTTTTATTATAGGTAAAAATTAATGTTTACTATCTTTAGTAAAGTTTTCCTATAAAGTTTACTATCTCTAGTAAAGTATCTTCATAAAGTTTATTACCTTTAGTAAATCATTTTTCAATATTACTGACCCCAATAAAACATTCAACGAAGGTACGAAATGGTTCCGACAAGGTTTGAAGTTATTCTGACGATGTTTTAAAGAGTTCGATGAGATTTCGGTGACCAGAGTTCGGCGTTTGACGACCGATGACCTGCGACCGAAGTCTAGCGACCGGAGTCCGGTGACTGGTTATCAGAGCTGGTAAGGTTCCGGCCACCTCTTCTCTCTTTTATATTTTCTATCTCTAAACATGTTTAAGAGGTAATGGTAAAATGATATTACAATAATATAGCTTCCTTAAAGTTTTAATAAATATTTGTTTATTTAGGTATAAATAATGACACCTTATATTAAAATGAACAATTTTTTTAGAATCATTTAAATAAGCTAAGAAATGACTAAATTAGTATTAAATAAACATTTTCTCTTAAGTTTTAGATTTAAACTCATTAAAATAAGTTTTTTGTGTTTATAAATTTAGTTTGTTTATTTGTAATTCTTTGTAATATTTTTATAGTCGTCTCTTTGCCCACGTGTGGGTCTACCTACGTCACTCCCCATTTAATCTCCATGCATGCAAAGGCTGCAATTATTTATTATTCCCTGTCTCTGCTTCTACTGAAGTGACACAATTCCTAGCCAATCAGAATCAATCGCCAAATCCAATCACTCGAGACGTATAGGAGTATATTGTGACCTTGTTAAACCTAGTCTCAAACTAGAAAGAGTATCACACTCGACACTCCTCATAAAATAAACTTAATCAAAAGACTCGCAATAATAAAACTAAGCCAATCGGGCACTAATAAATAAAAAAATCTAATTACAATGCAAACCTTGTCAGTGCGGGCAGCCTTGTTGCATTCTCTAGGCACATAGCTTCAGGTACACGACTACAAATGCTGCATATAAGCCCTGGCCTCCTGCCCTCCACCAAACCTCCACTGCTCAGATTCTCTTCATCAGATAACTCCTAAGCCTACTTGAGCAGAAAGACACGAAAAATATATGACCTCTAAAGGTTTTGTTGGTGCCGAATTTTAGTACCAACGGGTCAACGGAAGTTTCGTTGACGTCCAACATGTAAAGTGATGGGGTTGTCCTCATGTAGTGGATCTATCTGCCGTTACGGTCAGTTTGCCCACAAGCATGGTCTTGGTCATCCATCTTTGATCACTGGTGGTACTCCTCGACGGTTTTGGATCGGGTCTTGGTGGTCCATCACATGTGGCTAGAGGAATGACCTTGATGATCTTGTGCATCTGACTTCCTTCAATGAGATTGTGCTCTTGATCATGGACATCAGTTCTTTTGTTGAGCAAGGATGCTCGATCGTGTGGCCTTCGACATCATTCACTCGATGACGAGCTTTCTACACTCGATGGTGAGCTTCATTCACTCGATGGTGAGCTTCTGCACTTGATGGTGAGCTTCATGCACTCGATAGTGAGTTTCATGCACTCGATAGTGAGCTTCATGCACTCCTTTAGCTGATTGACTTTCCTCTTCATTGGAGGCTTCCATCATTGGATGATGGGCCTTCACACTCCTTTGTTGGGTGGAACTAATATTCTTCTCTTGAACTTCGTCCACTCGACTTGGGCTTACTCCATTGGGTGATGGACTTCCTACACGTAAGAGTGGTGTCTTCACTCCTTTGTTGGATGGAGCCGATGCTCTCCTCTTGAACTTCCTTCACTGACCATTGAGCTTTCTCCACTTGATGATGAGCTTACACCATAGTGATGATCGATCTGCAAAAGTGAGAGAAGTGAGTGGTGTCTTTACTCCTTTGTTGGATGAAGCTGATGCTCTCCTCTTGAACTTCCTTCACTGACCATTGAGCTTTCTCCACTTGATGATAAGCTTACCCCATAGTGATGATCGATCTGCAAAAGTGAGAGAAGAAAGGTCATCGGAGGACCAGCCTAAGGGCTGCCAAACACTCTCCGACGCCCAAATCCGTAGAGTGTTTGAGCAATGAATAAAGATATGAGAAGTGTATGATGCTTTGGCATTGTGCTGAAGCATCATTGACATGCCAAAACAGAATGAGAAAGAGAGAGAGATTATGCACTTTGACATCATTTAAGGAGAGAAGAGGAGAAGTAGAAGTCGTCTTTCAGCCTTAGGAATGCTTGGTATTTATAAGAGAAGAATTTGGTAACGTGGAAAGGGAGAACATGACTCTTCACCAAACCCCTTACATTATGACCCCTGACACATGAAGGTATGGGTCTGACAAAGTTGGTGACTGACGTCACCTTTTGGTCATGCATCTAGACTGTAGCTATCGTCAGTAAGCAACACGTGTCCTAGTGGGTGACAGCTGACTCTTGGACTACTGTTCACATATCCATGACAGACGGTGGAGCTTGACACGTGGAAGAGTTAGTAAGAGTAGATCAGCTGATTATTGTATGTCTGCGTGTGCCCTGAGGGTCCAGGCCTTAGCCTTGGAGGTTGTGGCCATGACAACTGAGGGTCGAGACTTGAAGCCTTGAAGGTCGAACTGTTAGTCTTGAAGGTCGAAGTATCGACCTTGAAGGTTGGGGTTCTAGACTTGTTTTAGACTATGCTTCTCTAATGTTGGATAGTCTTGACATGTCAGTGGTCAGTCTTGACATGTTAATGGTCATCACTTGGTGATTATCATGATCATCCAAGATTGAAGACTTGGAATGTTAAGTTAGGCACCTTAAAGGTTTAAGTGCGTTGAAAGGTCAGAGTCTTACGTGACACTTTGACATTTTAACGCGTCCTACGTGGAATGAGTTGAAAAGTCAAGATTCGTTGTCAAATCAAATTATGACATCAACAGGTTTAGACTTAAGATTATTTTTTAAGGACGTAAGACTTTATTGATAGAATTAATTGCTCTTCCTAAATACATGTGAAAAGAAAGAAGGAAGTAAAGAAAGACAATGTTAGAAATCAGAAATCACAACTCCAAAATTAGAATCATCCACTTCAGCACCACAAACTGCATTCACTAGCTTTGTGCAATTTGATTCAAAAACTACTGGGAAGCTGAGCTACTAGCTCTTCTGCCGCTCTACCAGCAGTAGCTTAAACCATTGCAGGTTAGGTGATATCCTCAATTTTAAGCACATACCACCAACTACGGAACCATTTGCATTCCGAAAAATTACTCCCATACCCACACCACCACACTGAGAAGTTTGATCAGATGCTTCGTCAATATTAGGCTTCAACCATCCCACCTACGGCGGCACCCAAGGCTTAAGCTGCCTCTTCCTACCTACAAAAACTTTCTTGAGATTTCCACATCATCAAATGAGAGCTAACTTGGTAGAAAAGATGATTCAAAGATGTAAGCTTATCATATCTCTGATTTCTTTCCTTCCAAACTGACCAAATCACAACTACTAGAAAAGAAAGGGGTCGTCTACTGTATTGGAATACCTCAACTTTATATTCTTTTTATTATTTATAATCTAATATAATAGTAACCTACTAAACCGGTTAACATGTTACCAAATCAAATATTTACATGTCATTTAAAAAATAAAATTTACCATGATAACAACGTGTTATTTGTTGATAAATAAAATTGTTCAAAAACATGTAACCATCATTGTCAAATAATAAATTACAGAAAATAGAACTAAAATTACAACTTAAGATCACACTTATTGTGATTATTGTAATTGAGTGGTTAATGATGTAAATACCATAGTTAGATAACTTTTATCAAATGGAAGACCTTTTTATCAAATAGAGAACAGATTTACTATTTTGAGAAGTTACATAAATTTTAGAATAATTTAGATTTGACTACGTTCACAACACAGATGTTGCCATAATTGTAAAATTGTTCATAACCTTGTAAATGTTATAGTCTTTTAAGTAATTACTACAAATAGAACAAAAGTTACCAATTTTATATCAAACGTAGTAGATTGTGGGTAAAATGATAGTTAATATAGTAATCATAATATTAATGATGAAAACAAATAATTTACCCCTTTAACAACAAAAGTGTTGTCACACTAGTAATATTGTCTAAAAACTAGCATCTTGGTTAGTGGAGTAATTGATACAATTTGGAAAAAATTACCGTTTTATCATCAATTGTTGTGGTTATGGTAAATGACGTAGTCACGCGAGTAAGTATTTCATTAATGATCAAAACATAAATATTTATCATTCTAACAACAAATTTGTTGTCACACTTGTTTTACTGTTTAAAAACTAGTAAATTGGATATAGTTGAGTATCTATGACAATTTGAATGAAATTTACTACTTTAACATCAATTGTTGTGATAGTGGTAAGTGACATAGTCACTCAAGTAAACATTTCATAAATGATAAAAACATAAATATTTACTACCTTAACAACAAATTTGTTGTCACACTTGTTTTATTATTCAAAGACTAGTAAATTGGTTATAGTTTGAGTATATACGACAATTTGAACGAGATTTACTACTTTAATATTAATTGTTGTGGTTGTGGTAAGTGACGTAATCTCACAAGTAAACATTTTATAAACAATAACAACATAAATATTTACTATCCTAACAACAAATTTGTTGTCACACTTATTTTACTATTGAAAAACTAGTAAATTGGTTATACTTGAGTATATACGGTAATTTGAAAAACAATAATTTTGTATTGCTAAACGATTTCTTAAACCTCATTTGTTGTACTGCTACCGGAATGAAACGCTTGCATGAAGAAAGTGTATACACCTTCACAGGAAAAGCGTTGTACAAACTATACAAACTAGTGAGACACTTGCGAAATGCAGAGCTCCCACAAGCGTATAGCTGGACTCTGTTATCTTTTGTTTGATAGGATTTTTAAACAGTAACTCTCATTTTGTACAATTATCAGTTTTGATCATGCAATTTCACATCGTTTGGAGGTGATTTCGCAGCCTTTGTGGTTTCTAACGAAGCCTATACCTGGTTCAAAAGAATTGCTCATAGTGGGTATATATACTGTATACCATTGTGTTTAATTTTTTTGAAGAAAATTATAAAAACAGTACACTAACTTTACTCTACTGATAATTTTGGTGTCTGAACTTTGTTAAATAACACATTGGTATATGAACTAACAAGTTAAGCCTAATTTTCGTACATACCGTTATAACACCGTTAAAGTTACTGTTCAATTTTTTTGTTTCTTACCACAAATATTCCTAAATGCGGCTGTACCGTATACCAACCAGTACCCTAGAATTTTCCGAAAAGAAAAGCTTCTTTCGACAAACTTTCTGAACAAAGACACATCCAATTCATGAATCCCTATATTGCACAACCCCGTGGAAACACGAGAAATTTGTAGAAATAGTTTAATAGTCTCTCGTAAACACACGATACAAATGTATTCTAGTTTCATCCTCTGCAGTACAAAATAACAACCGTGACCAGCAAAAACCTGCTTGATTTGCAGTGTAGCAATTCTAGGCAAAATAGCAGAGCATGCTTTCCCAATAATGAATTTTAACCTTACCTCAGACATTAGAAAACCAATTCTTTTTCCAAAATGACACCGAGTCATTAGACCCTAAGACAAAGGGACCAGCATGCAGAAGCAGTCTAGCAACTTCATATGCAGACTTGCTAGCGAAAATTTTGCTATGGACTGCAGGTTATATGTGCACCAGTCAAATTTGTTTTTTTGTTTGGGTTGTGTTTCATCAATTTCATCTGAAAAGTAACAAATAAAATATAATTAATAATTAGGTGTATCATTCTTAGTTGTATCGAGATATTTTGTGGTTAAAACTCAACACCTTAAAAATGGTTAAGTTGAGACAGTATCGGTACACGGATGATCCACGAGACACGCTTGTCACCATTTAACATGGTATCAGAGCGGGTCCCTCTCTAATTACTTCTCTGATTCTCCTAGGCTATATGTCTCGCCTAATTCTCTTATGGGTCCGATGTGGATTCCTTATCTTAGCTCGGTATGGGCTTATATCGTCATCGGAAAGTTCCGATTGGATTGTCACCAAATGTCCCTTGGTTTATTCTGTCTCATTTCATCACGTGCAAGCCTTGAGTCAGGTTGCATGTGAGGGGACGTGTTGAGAGTATTAGAGAGTAATAGATCAAACATCAGAAAAGTGACAAATAAAATATAACTAATAAGTGGATAGATCATTCTTAATTGTACCGAGGTATTTTGTGATTAAAACTTAACACTTAAAGGTGATTAAGTTGAGACAGTATTAATATATGGATGATTCACGAGCCACGTTTGTCACCGTTTAACAAGTAGGTCATCTTCAAGATACACAACTTATTGGGCCTTTTTCCAAAGAAAATGAGGGTGTCGGAGGCATTCAACAAACCAGGACAATTATGTTTGATTCAAGTCCCTCCTTTCTTTGGGTGAGCACATAGATATCATACTGGACTTGTCTTGATTCAAGTCCCTCCTTTCTTTGTACCGGTTGTTGTTTGCTTCATTACAGTCATTTTGGTTTTTGGGTGATCAAATAGATATCATAGGGGACGTGTCTTGATTCAAATCCGTAACTTTATTTAATCATAGCTTTGATCAATTAGCTTAGAACTGACCAGATATCAGACTGTACTAGCTGACTGCCATTTCTCAAGCAAATCTTATCTAAAGAAAAATTGGCAAATGGAGAAAAAGGCATCATAGAAAACAAAAATATAAAGCAATAGTCTTTAATTTTAAGCAAATTGGGGATATCTCATCTATTACTGGTACATGTACAGTGGTCAAAGAAAACCAGATATATTAAGCAATAGTCTCTGGAATGCTAAGAATCAAACTCTTCAATTAAAACTCATCATCAACCCACATCAACTCACCTCTCAACTATCTTACCCTCTTCTATTTTAAACACAAAATCCATTCATAGCAATTGGGGGATTCTGTATCTTGGCATATCATAAGTCATTCGATTCTTGTTTAGTGTATATGTAGGAATGCTACTGGAACTATGCTTGCTAGGCCAAAACCAATGCTTGGACTAAACTGCAACAGTTCCGTACTCAATTGAAAACCCGAAGAAAATAAAGAAATTAAGGAACGTTTTATTTCTTGACTCTGCAATACATTCTATATAGAAACATATATGTAATGAGCCCTTAGCATGTCAAAATGTTATCCATACTGAGACAACAAATGTTACCTAAAACATATTTCGGTCAATAAATTAGAGTATTAGTAGCAATAGAATAAAACATTTAACTTTAATTCACTGTAATGAGGCTTGAGATTGCATGGATAGGAGGGTTTTCAAACACAATGAGGTTCCTCATGACTGATATTGTTTGACTAGTAGAGGAAAGAACTCATGCGACGAAAATATACCTTTTATTGCAGAGCGTCTTATCACTCTTATGCAAGCCAAAGTTCTTTTGCACAACATTAATATTGTACAGAGATGATAGGATCTAGCATGAAAAAAATAACTTTGACAAAGAAAGACAGACACTAGTAGAGGAAAAGCCGACGAAATGATTTTCGTCGCATGAGAAGCAATTTTTGTCGCATACGACCTTAAGCCATGAAAAATTCATCGTATTATTTTCGTCGCATTAGATTTATGCGACGAAACCACAAATTTTTATCGTATCAGTTCCACTTAAGAGACGAAATTTTTTTCGTTGTTTTGACCTATGCAACAAAAAATATTGAGTCGCTTCGACTTAAGCGACGAAATAATAAATTTTTTCGTCCTTTAAGAGTTCTCAGTAAATAAAAAAAATATTTTTATTAATTTAATTATCAATTTAGTTATAATTTAAATTAAAAAATTATAATTTTTTTTTGTTTTGCTGGAGGTGTGGTGGTGGCGGAGGAAGAAGAAGAAGAAGAAGAAGAAGTGGAGGGGTGGTGGTGAATAAGTAGAAGAAAGAAGAAGAAAAGGGAGGAAAAAGAAGGGGGGAATTTTGGCGGAATGATCCAAAATTTAAATTTTTTTCCAGAACTGATGCGACGAAACATTAAAAATTTCGTCACATGAGTTTGAACTAATGCGACGAAATTTTTAATGTTTCGTCGCATCAGTCAACGGAAGAGGAGGGGGGAATATTGGCAAAAAAATTCAAAACTGATGCGACGAAATATTCAAAATTTCATCGCATGAGTGTAAACTGATACGACAAAATTTTAAATATTTCATAGCATAATTATGAACTTATGCGACAAAATGTGTTTCGTCGTATCAGTTCAGAATCATGCTACAAAATTTATTTTCGTTGCATCAGTGTAAACTCGCATGAGCCATTTCCTCTAGTATACTAGTGAAATTTCCATGAACTGATCACATGACATACTATTATTTTGGTTGATTATACTAGACTACTGGTTATTATTTGAGTGATCACATAGATATCATACGGGACGTGTCTTGATATTCACACAGTCGATGAGGACTTAGAATCTCATTATTACACTTCAATCTATTCATAACCTGAATCGATTGAAGATCAAGTAAGACACTACGACTACATCTTCATCAAGGACATTTGTGCCTATATTTCCAGTACCGGCTACAGGAGGGGAGCTTTTGAAGTCAGATATGATACTGAAGTTACAGATGATAAGTGTGCCTGAATTCTAGTGCCAGATAGGAGAACTGGAGAAGCCGAGAGCGTAGCATCTAAGTGTAGTATTGCTTTTTTTGTCATGTTATTATGCCTTGCTAATAATCTAGTAATTCACCAAGCAAGATTTCACCTAATAAAATTGCTGAGATCGCTAAATACTAACGGTGAAATCCTAGCCTCTATGGGAAGAGAAGATGGTATCCACACGTAGACAATCGATTAATAGTTTTGTTCCAAACTCTTTAAATTTCCGGAAAATTCGTAAGTGGCGGATGTGAATTTGTCATAGTATGGTGATATTGAGGACAGCAGCACTGAAGCACGAGGATGACAAAATAACCGAATCATGAGTTGGTTCAATTCTAGTTGTAGAAACATAAAATTCGACGAAAATGAAATTGTTGAATATTCAAACCATATGTGGGTCTGATAAAATCATGTACGTGGTACGTGAGTCAGTAAAGTCAAAGGGACTCAGAAAGTACACATAACGACGTGTGATTGGTCAATCAACAACAGATTTGTCAAATTCTGACTAAAACAAATATTTAATTGATTGTCGAAATTAAAATCAGATATTTAATCAAATAAATCACGCCTTAACAGGAATAATTAAATCAATTAATTAAATGCAATTTGATTTAATTATCAAAATTGATTGATTCAATTATTATCGATAAGGAATGAAATTCATTGGACGCCATTATTACATGCCATATGCAGGGAAACGTCGATAATATAAATACCCCCTCTCATATCAAGAGGAAGACTTCCAACGAGAGAGAGAAAATTACTCCCGGGAGCTCAGAAGTCTCAAAACCTTTCCGAAGAACAACCAAGCTCCTAAATAGTCTGTTCTTCACCAAACCCAAACACAAATCCAAACACTCGTCACGTGATCAATTCTCGTGACTACTTTTCCATCTCAAGACAAGTGTCTTGTCACCCTTGAGTCAAATCCAAATTCGGAGATAGAATCAGAGGAGTTCACAAAGATTTGTAACCCGCAAATTCATCAATAAAATTATATTATTTTTGTACATGTGTTGTTTTGTCATTTGCGTAGTTAAATTCGTGTTTACAAAATTGACACGCCCAATGGGACTATCTTTGCCTCTCATCTCCTTCTTCGAAGAAAAGAAATCCAAATTCGTTCGAGCAATGGCCTCCAAGAGCACTGAAGCCATCTTAACGAAGAAATCCAAATCAATGACCTCGAGGTCAAGTAGCGAATCTTCAAGTCATGTTACTCGTAGCATGGCGAGGACTTGTCCTACGACTTTCATGGCTTTGCCTCTAAAGTCGCACCAATCAATCATCACAGATAGGCGAGCATGTCTCTCGAAGTGAAGAAAGAGAAACTCCAAAAAACTCTAATGGGGATGAGAACAACACTTATAACATGCCATTAAGTGATTATTCTCACCCTGTCCTCATGCAGGTTATGATGGTCGGGGCATCCACCATTGAAGAAAAAGTAAGTAATCTGATGGGAGCGGTCGAGAAGCTCACTAAAACGGTGGAGGAGAAAGACATACAGATTGCTGACCTTTTGAGTAGACTTCAAGAGCAAGACGAAGAAAATTTCTCTAAAAGAGCGCAAAAGGAGAAGAATGATCAAGATGGTGAAAGTTCCAAAAATAATGATAAAGACGAGGTGGCTCACTTAGATCCATGTCCCTCCAACAATTGCAGGACTTCATCACCAACTCCATCAGAGCCCAATAAGGAGATTCTTCTCGTGATTCTCTCACCTACTCTAAACCCTACGCCAAAAGGATCAACAACCTAAGAATGTTGTTCGGATACCAACCACCAAAGTTCCAACAATTAGAGGGGAAGGGCAATCCGAAGCAGCATGTGGCTCATTTTGTTGAGACTTGCAACAATACTGGGACAAAAGGCGACTACCTTGCCAAGTAGTTCATTCACTCTCTGAAAGCCAACGCCTTCGAGTGGTACACTGATTTGGAACCCGAGTCTATCGACAGTTGGGACCAGATGAAACACGAGTTTCTTAATCGTTTTTATAGTACAAGGCGTACAGTGAGCATGATTGAACTTACAAGCACAAAGCAATGGAGAGATGAGCCTGCAGTTGACTTCATCAATAGGTGGCGTTCGCTTAGCCTCGATTGTAAGGATCGCTTGTCTGAAGTATCTACGATCGAAATGTGTATTCAAGGCATGCACTTTGATTTGCTATACATCCTACAAGGAATCAAGCCTCGAACATTTGAAGAGTTGGCTACATGACCACATGACATGGAGCTAAGACTTGTTAGCCATAAAGGAAAGGAGCATTTCATAGATCAGCGAAAACATAAGGTCTTTGGAGGCAAATTTGACAAGGCGGTGAAAAAACCAATGAAAGAGGCGATGACAATGAATGTTGCTCCAGTTCGAATCTCTACACGAGACAAGGCAGAAGTTAAGAAAACAAAGCCAACTCAAGGCTACAATAGGAGGAAGCGCTCATTGAAAGAGTGAGAACGGAAGACTTACCCGTTCCCAGATTCCCATGTAGCAGATATGTTGGAAGATTTGCTCAAGAACAAAATGATAGAACTTTCAGAGTGCAAACGTCTAGAAGAAATGAATCGGGTCAACGACCCAAAGTATTGCAAGTATCATCGTATTATCAGCCACCCGATTGAGAAGTGCTTTGTTTTAAAAGACTTGATAATGAACGTCGCCAGACAATGGAGAATTGATCTAGATGTTGATGAAGTTGCTCAGGTTAACTGCACCACCATATCATTTGGGTTGTTTGAACCATTTATGACACCGTCTATGCCAAAGAAAGCACCATTCCATTTCACAAAGGAACCTTGCAAGGGAAACGAGTTGAAGGAGGTCAAGCTAGTCCAAGACGCAAACCCAATTCCCAAGGCTACACATGAAGTTAACTTATGCGGCGATGATGAAGGATGGATACTGGTGACCAGGAGAAAGCCGCACAAGAATATGTTGTTAAGTCCACTAGTAATTCAGCCAAACCGCGAAGAGCCACATGAGATTCATCAATGGCTTATGAGGAATGAGGCGAAGGGTGTGAAATGGATCACTCCTTATGCGCAGAAGCCTTTCAATCAAAACCTATCTACCAAGTTCATGTCTAAGGGGCGAACGAGTATGAGAGTGAGTTCGATGGCGACAAGTTATGAAAAATGTGTCCACGATTCTGAGAAGGTTGAAACAAGTGCTGTCAAAATGAATCAAGGTTTAGAAGAAAACGAGGTGTTGAAGCAGTTGGAAGACTTACCTGTAAAACTTAGCCTATCTGACTTGTTGCAGTTGCCCAAGTTGGCGAGATGTGCATTGTCACAGTTGTTACTTGATGTGAGCAAACATACCATGGACTTCAAAGAATGTGCGACATGTGTGGCGTGTTGCGATGCCATTCACTTCACAGATGAAGATTTATAGTTGGGCTCTAAGCCGCACAATAGACTTCTCTTTATAGCAGGGTACATGCAAGAACAAAATTTGAACCGCATGCTTATAGATGGAGGGTCCGCCGTAAACATTTTGCCAAAATCGCAATGTCCAAGCTCGGTATCAATGTCAATGAGCTGTCTAAAAGTCGTCTCATGATCCAAGGTTTCAACCAAGGAGAACAAAGAGCAATAAGAATGATTCGGCTAGACATGGTTATTGGCGAATTGAAGTCCAACACTTTGTTCCATGTGATTGACACGAAGACTTCGTACAACCTATTGTTGGGACGACCATGGATTCACGAAATTGGAGTTGTGTCTTCGACGCTACATCAATGCTTTAAATTTTATCGCAGAGGTGTGAAAACAGAAGCAGGTGATTCCAAGTCATTCACTGAAGCGGAGTCAGACTTTGCCGATGCTATGTTCTATGCGGATGAGGAGTCGGTAGTAGAAGTTCTTCCGGTAGAAATACCCACTACAGGAAAACCACGGAAGTAAAGAATAAGGAATTCGACACACAAAGCAAGGGAAATGAAGAATCACATAAGTCTACATTCGAACCTATAGTATCAACCACAAAAGAGAAATCCAATCCAGTTGCCCCAGTTCTTCGCTATGTGCCACAGTCAAAGCGCAAGAAGGGAGAATCTCCATTCGCAGGAGCAAGGAAATAAGAAAGCCCTCGAAGATTGGGAAAAGAGGACATAAAATTATTGAAGGAAGCGTCGATACTACCATTGACGAAATTGAATGACTAAACTCCTATCAAGTAACCATTGAAGGGGTTTGTCAAACCAGTTCAAGGGAAGATAGAGCATGGGCCTTTACCTGAGAAAAGGACGAATGAAGGGTTCGACCCCAATGCTTACAAATTGTTAGCTAAGGCTGGGTTCAATTTTAGTTCATCAGGCGAAGGAGGTGACCAAGTTGTCGACGAGAAAGCACATGAGCTTAATGAATCTCAAAAGAAATTAAGAGAGCGAAGAAGTGTTGTTGATTCGGCTAGAGCAGGTCTTGGATTTATCACAAGTAAGCCAATCAAGATCTCAGGTAGAAGAAAAGCTACTCAAGCAAGCACACAATATATCGGTGTTGAGAAAGTAGAAGATGAAGAGCCACAAGCTCAATCTGTGTCCCGTACTTCACCATCGATCGCATATGTCCAAGTTCCCAAAGTGCAGCCTCCAAATCAACAGACAAGATTTCGGTATTTGATAGGTGCATTTTATGCAACGTTCTTAATGTGTTTCCGACCCTATTTAGCTATGTAATTCCTTTAAAAATATTGATTTTAACTTAGTTTGTGTTTTTAAGTCTCAAATAAAACCAAGGAGCATAAAAGAAGCAAAAAAAGATAAATCTAGACTGAAAAAGAATCCATGTTGTTCAAGAAATAAAATCCTAAAAGCTGCCAGAAATTATACTTTGATAGAAGATTGTGAACAACTCATAACGAAGCGGGAGATGAGCCTTAAATCATTGGAAAGCTAGATAAGTCTAGTTTTCAGAACTTTTCGCGGATCGTCAATACTTATTTTAGAAGAAGTTATGATTGTTTTAGTGACATATGGTCAGTCTGCCTGAATTTCAGATTTGGATCGGAACTTCAATTTTAAGGCCTAGACCACATAGACAAGTCCATGGACGGAAATTAGGGTTCTCTAACCCTAATTGCAGCTGCTGATACGTGCACTATATATAGGAGGTGTTCGAGACGTGAAAATGGTCGCTCTTTGCCGCACTTCAACACCAAAGCTCTAGCTTTCTCTCCAGAAACCCTAGCCGAAACACAAGCCTTAGTTTTGGTTTTTCACCTCCTTGCCTTGTACAATCTTGTACATCCATTGAAGTTTTCTTCATCTATTCTTCAAAGTGTAATTCAAACTCAGTTCTTATGTATTCTTTTAGTTTTAATTCAAGTAGTTTAGTTAGTTTTCATCAACTCTGTTTGTCTGTGTTCTTGGATTGGATCTATGGATGATTCTGCTATGAGTATTGAAATTTCCAGATTTTTGGTTTTCCTGTGTTTATGCAATTGACGATGCCTAAAGTGTTTTAGTTCGTGTTCTCTTGTGATTGATAATTTGTGATTTGTTCTTAATCAAATTGTATCATTGTTTATGTTAATTCTGGGATGGTAATACATGAACTAGAATGATAATGAGTTCATAAGTTGCATATTAGATTGTCAGAATAATCCGAGATGGTAAAAGGCTTTCTAATTTGTTTGAGTTCTTGCTCTAAATGATTCTATGTATTGATTCCGAGATGATAAGATATGTAGAAGAGTTTTGAGAGTTTTGAGTAGAAATAATCCGGGATGATAAAGTGCTCTTAACATTAGAACTTGAGTCTATCACTTGTTTGCATTTGTTAAAACACTTGAGTTGAAGTCGTACGATCATTGATATCATAATTTGTTTAAAGTTGTTTATGCAAGAGATGACCATTGTATATAGTAGCTTAGGTTTGTTTTCTTTTTAGTTTATGATTTTCGTCACTATTTTGTCCCCTATTTTGTTTTATTTTATTTTTGTATCAACCGATTTCTAATCCCCCTGAAATTTTGTACAGTTGTTCATATGTATGTCTACTATGTCCCTGTAAATTTTCATAATTTTCTGAGTAGTTTAGGTTACGTTTTTATTTAGGTTTTCGACTGCTGTTCGTTAGGAACAGTAGTCACTTTTATAATTTGTTTTTAGTTTGTAATAATTTTTGTGATTTATGCTAAGCTTATTTTGCAGGTACTCTCAATCCCCGGCCCTATACGATAACCCTACTTGTCTTACGCTACTAACGATAAAAAGAGTTTATTTAATGCAGGCGTAAAAACCCGCCATCAAAATTGCGCCGTTGCCAGAGATTGAAAAATCCTCTGCTTAATTTGCTCTATACTTGTTTTGTATATAAATTGTTATTGTTTATAATTGGTTTTTCCTTAGTAAATAATTAGGTCGTTGTTTATATTATTTTTTTTAGTTGTAAATCACGGAATAGGCAAGGTCACTTTTATTAATATGGGCCTAAACCCTCTAGTGATGTCATTATTGGCCCACTAGAGTTGAGGGCGGCTCTTATTAACATTTGTATAACTGTCTAACACCCGAGTACCTTCCTAACCGAGTAAGGGGCAACTGGGTGGTGTCTAGGCCAGTGAGCGATTGGGAAAAAAATTGGATCACAGAGGACTACAGACTGTGTTTGCACGATAGGGGTTTCGACCTCTGTAGTACCAACAAAATGAATCCTACCGATTCGTTTTCGTTTTCAGCTTGGTTTTTGGTGATGGTGTGTAGTGGTGGGTGTTGATGGTGTGTGGTTGTAGTGGTGGTTTTCTGTGGTTGTGGTGGTGGTTTTTGGTTATGGTGGTGTGTGGAATCGAAATGGTCTGTTTCTTGTCAAAGATCGATCGTCGACGGTGGATTTCCGGTAATCGATCTCTGTTTTTTTTAATTTTTTTAGGTTTACCGACAGAATATTCCGTCGGCTTCGTGTTTTTATTTTTTTAATTTAAAAAAAAATTCGTCTCCTAAGTAATTCTTAGCGGACGAAATTCAAAATTTTTTGTCAGCTAAGATGATTATTAATTTTTTTTTATTTTAAAATATGTCCGTCTCCTAGGAACTTGACCGACGAAATCATTCTGTCGGCTAAGATCCTAGGAGACGGACCTTAGCAGACGGAATTTCCGCCGATTAGGTTGTCTCTTAGTCGACGAAATAAAATTTTCTGTCAACTATGGTCTTCACCGACGCGTCTTAGCCGACGGATCTTAGTTGACAGAATTTTCGTCGGCTAAGAGCTTAGAAGACAGAAAAATATTCTTAGGAGACGAAATTGTTCCGTCGGCTAAGAGTGAAAATCCACTAGTGTGATCGTTAAGGCCCTCAAAATTGTGTTTTCTGTTACAAACATGAACGATTCATGTTGACAGAATTCAGTCCGTCCATTTGTTTTCTGATTTTGAGGGCATTAACGATCATCAAATTGACTGAAATTTTACAGAGATGATCTACACAATGTTATTTAGATTTTAGAGTGGAAATGAAATAATTCCATCGAAAAGTGTTGCAAAAATGAAAATTCGCACCAATTCCAAAATCATTTGTGCGAACGTTTGTATCCAAGAAAAATTATATATATATATATATATATATAACTCCCTTCCAATGAGTAATCCCTTTTTTGACATATATGAGAGATCAAGGATTACACTAACTTTTTGATCACCAAATCACATCTACACCGTCAAATATATAGATTTATATATGCACATCATCTCTGCAAAATTTCATCTTATTTGGTGATAGATAAGGTGCTCAAAACTGAAAATTAAAATTATAAGTATAAACGGTTCATGTATGGCGATTTGATGCGTCAATTGATTTCAGTTAGTTCAAAACCTTAACGATCACCAAATTGGATGAAATTTTACAGCAATGATATACATATATGAATCTAAGTATTGAACGGTATGGATGTTGATATGTGATTGAAAAGTTGGTTAGCTTGGTCCCTCATATATGTCAAAAAAAGAGATCCCTTAGTGGAAGGATCTTTTATATATATATATAGTTCAAAGCTGTGATTTACAGCTAGGGCTCATGAATGAATAGTTCAGACAATTTCATTGATTTGAACGTCTTAACGATTATCAATTTGGCTGAAAATTTGATCTACACATATATATCTAAAATCTGAACGGTTAAGATACTAAAATATGATCGAAAAGTGGGTCAAATAATGAAATTCGTTCCTTAGCTAGCTACCTAAGGAACGAATGTCTGCTATATAAACGGACTGTGTATATATATATATATATATACACACACACTGTCAGTTTCAAATGTGGATGTCTGTACCTTAGTTAAGGTACAGATTTAGTTAATTTGACAAACTTTTCGCTCATCATAGCAGTTCAGAATTTAGATATAAATGACTTGATCATCTGTGCAAATTTTTAGCTAATATGGTTATCGTTAAAGTATGTAAAATGTATTAAATCAATAAACGAACCAAATCTGCTCATCCGGAACCATACGTTCTTTTAACTCTAAATCATAGTTTTGAATGCCTTAACTATTATCAATTTGACTCAAAACTGGTAGAGATGATCTACTCATATATACCTAGATCTTGAACGGTTAAGATGAGAAAATATGATAAAAATGGATCAAATAAGGAAGTCTGTATCTTAAGTATGGTACATATGTACATATATATATAGGGGATGTGTCCGCAACCCAGAAAAAGTGCGGGCGTCAGCTAATTTTTGGCCGATATATCTTTTCTTCACTTGTTTAGTTTGTTCGAGAGTAGAGGTGGTAAACAGGTCGGCCTAACCCGGTCCTGCTCGTTAAATCGGGTTTCGAGCCGTGTTTGGGTCGGCCCATAGCTTAACGGGCTCGGGTCGTCCCATTTACTCAAATCTAAGGCCCAGTCCGGTCCACGACCCAAGCCCATAACATATTAGGTCGTGCTCAGGCCGGACCCATTAACGGGCCCGTTTTTAGTTAAATATAGAAATTAGTCAAAAATTGATATCATAGTATACCAAAACAAAAACAAATAAAAAATAATTCACAATTTCTATCAATTATTTGTTTTCTTTACCAACAAACTAAAGAAATATATGATGTATGAATTATGTGATCATTATTTATACTTGGTAATGTTTTAGCAAACCTTTTTATGGTTCTAAAAGAATCAAAATGAATAATTATTAGTATTTATAAGTTATTTTTTACACTTTAAATAAATTTTATAATATTTATAAATATATAATCTTCATATTATAAAGAATAAATATATATTTTATAGCGGGCCGGGCCGTGAGCTTTAACTTATCGTGCTTGGACCGTGCCTATAATGAGCTCAGACCGGATAGGGCCCGTGGGCTCATTTTTTAGACCCGACCCATTAAGATAACGTGTTTGGGCCGTGTCGGGTCACTTTTAAACGTGTCGTTCTCGTGTCCGTGCTTTACGGCCCGTTATTCGATACCTTTTTGCCATGTCTGAGCTCCCCCGTCCTAGAATCTTTCCCTGAAATCTCTGGTGAGTCATCTATTATAATAGTTATTGTTGAGCAATGCACCAATTCTGAAGTTCTCTAACTTATTAAGGCTGTCTGGCAAATGAAACTTGATTCGTTCTCATAATTTGTGTGGATCCATGTCTGTTTCTTACTCGTATCCTATATTCAGGTACTGCAGGAATTTTCAAGGCTCTTGATGATCCAATAAGAGCTGTACGTCGGGAAGTTGTCGACATGCATGGTTTGTGACGTAGGTTTAACTTGAGTTCCGCTCTTAGGAGTCTATCGGTTTATTTACACTGATCCCCTTATTCTATGAATAGGACACCAACTGCATAAAGTCGATGTTTACAGAGATGACCAGAGTTATCCCAACCCAGCAACACTAATTAAACTGTGTGATGCTTTTAGCTTTTGCTGTTTTTTATATGTAAATGCCCTAATCAGTCATTGTTGCCAGCTTCTGGGTTTATAAATTATCTGAATGTATAACGGATCTCTGTACTATACTACTATTTGTAAATGTTATTTTCATTGTGTATTCTCATCCAAGCTTAGATGTTAGTCATGGTACATTGGTTCTTGCATATATACTATTGACCAAGGAAATAACAGTAGTTGCGACTTGTTACAAGTTACAACAAAGTATACACTATACAGTGCTTTTTTGTTGCATTCAACGTCAAAGCAGCAACTGCTATCTCATATCAATCGACAGAATTACATCTGCATGGTGGGAAGGGTGAAGGGTGAAGGGAGAAAGGTCATTATTGCATCCTTGTTTGCTCGATCATAAGCAAATGTTTTGTTTACTAATAAAAGAAAGGAAATAAACAAAAATGAAAAACTCTTATACCTTGCTTGAGGAGGCTTTCCTCATCTAATGTCCCTTATGTAACCTTTTGAATTAATTAGAATAAGCAATGGCTTAGAGTCCCTAATCTCAAGCTACGACATTAGTAGTTACATTTTCGGGGAAAGGTGTTTAATCTCGGTTTTTGGCTCAGCTCCTGTTAAGCCTTTAAAAAGCGACGATAATTTGCTCAGTATAGCCTTGCTTTTTGTGTGAAAAATGACATGTTGGCAGAAGAAATGTTTGATTCACATAACTGGTGATTTATTTTTGAGATAAGGTGATAAAAAGGGATATAATCATTCACTCTTTAATGAATTTGCCGTCGGCCAAATTTGTTTTTTGAATATAAGAAGTGTAAAGCAAGTATATTGGACAGACTCCTAAATCTCAAGCTTCAATATTAGCCCATAGGTCTCATTTAGACTGCTGGGCTACCGGCCCAACCCTAAATTTTAGGGCTGAGGGTAGAGTAGGACTCGGTCAAAGTCAACAAAATTTAGAGTCAGGTAGAGTAGGGTCGAGACTTAAATATGTAAGCCCTAGCCTTCTCTAACGGCCCATTTCGTTAGGGCTAATAGGGTCGGGTAGGGTCGGCCCTTTAAATAGGGCCGAGATGAGCTTGTTATTTTTTCTCTCTCATAATTTAGCTTTAGAATTATATATAATGAACCTTATTTTTTGGGCTATATTTAACATGCATGCATACACATTATACTTAATTTAAGACATCTATCTATAGACTAAGTGGTTATACTCATATATCTCACGAACTAATGCTCTAAATCATCAAAATACAATCGTTAATCAACAAAACAAAAGGAATTCAAATGAACAAAGCTAGCAAATCAACTATAAAAGAGAAGATTAGTTATATTGTATATAAAAAAAAGAAACATATTAAAACAATACAAAAATAAGAAATTATTAGGGCCTAAAGAGTGGGCTTTTAGGGTCGGACCGGGTTCAGCTCTAAAGGGCTCATTAGGGTAGGGTCGTAGGGTAGGGCCAGGTTTTATTTGCTCAACCCTTACCCTACCCTACTCGAGAAGGGCTAGGATCGGCCCGCCATAATGGAAAGCTAGGTAGGGTGGGATAAGCAGTGGAATAGCCAAAAACTTCATATAGGAGGGTCAAATTCTTAGACGTATCAACAAAAAATTTCAACAACAAATTATAGTAAATTTGGATCACTGTGGGTAGTCTCAAAATATTTACGATGCATAGTGACAATCTAAGCTATTGTTTGCTTTAATTGGACTAACCACGCAATGTAAGAAGTACATCTTACAAAAAATATGAGAAATTAAATAGATGGGAGCCTGATATGTGATAAGCGGTTAGTCTTGAAATATTAAAAAAGAAAAATATAAGTAAAAGGTCTTTGAAAATGAACCAAATCTCATTACCCATTTTCTTTAAAAAAAAATAATTGATATGTCTTTTGGTCATACATTTATAAATCTAACTATATATATATAGTTAGATTTATAAATGTAAGACCAAAAGACATATCAATTATTTTTTTACCTCATCGTTTAAAGAAATAGGTAATGATATATGGTCAAGTCAGTCCTTTGAGCTTGCTGAATAAAAAGAAAAATATATAGTTAAATTTATAAGTGCATGGTCAAAAGACATATCAATCATTTTTTAGCTCATCGATTCAAATTAATAAGATTTGCTTATATTTCTATTTTATACTTTTTTGTCATATGGGTCAAAACCTAGTATTATGTATAATAAAAAGTAAAAAATTTGACCAATGAAAACCATGATAAAAAATGTGAGAAGGGTCAGTTGACCCCTTTGGCCCTATAGTGCCTACACCACTAGGGATAGGGTCGAATGGCCAAATGATGAGGCATAGTCTCATTTGGTATTGAGAAATGATGGAATGATAGATAGTTGATTG
This sequence comes from Comarum palustre, assembly GCA_951800085.1. Classification (NCBI taxonomy): domain Eukaryota; kingdom Viridiplantae; phylum Streptophyta; class Magnoliopsida; order Rosales; family Rosaceae; genus Comarum; species Comarum palustre. The sequence goes on from OX637574.1 coordinate 11,741,011, forward strand.
TAGTTTTGAGACATACAAAGCGTGCAGACGTGATGAAAATTTGGATACAGTTGTGTTGTGGCAAATGGCATGTTGAAAAAAAGACTAAAATATCGATAATTAAGAAAATTTCGATAGTTCAGAAAATGAAAATTTCGAAGGCTATATCGAGAAATTATCGAATATCGATAAATTTTTATTCAAAATTTATATAAAAATTATATATTTGACTAAAAATATGCTAAATATAAAATATCAAAAAGATATCAAAATTAATATCGATATTTGTAAAAATAAAAATTTTAAAAAAATATTAAGAATATTTTAAATATTTAAAACCTTGGTTCAAAATTTAGACGAGTGACGGAAATGCTCCTGGTCTGAAGACATTCAAGTAAATTATCTTGGAATTGATGATTCATTTTATATAGAAAAAAAAAGAGAATAACTACTAGCAATTTCACTCTGTACATGCCACTTGCTAACTTGTAACAAGGAGAAAGCCATTCTTCTCCTATACTTTCTTGAATTTGCATAAAAATGTGCAATTTTACTCTGTACATGCCACTTACTAACTTGTAACAATCTGATGTAGAAAGAGTGCATCACGATGTACTGAAGCATAAATCTACCTTGGAAAAGTGCATCTAAAGTTCTCAACACATGACTAGACATTTCCTCACCTACACCAACAGCCCAGTATAAACATATTTGTAATTTCAGCAGAACAGCCCAGTATATGCCCCTTCAGTAAAGGATCAAGGTGACATAAGATTGTCACAATATTGAACTATTTACATGAGTAGCAATTCCAATGATAAGAGCTAAGATGAAAATGACCCCAAAACATTTAATTACCTAAAGACAGCAGTTACAATGGCTGGGAAAACCTATTCCCTCCTGGATAAACTTGACAGCACTTTACTCATCATGTCTAACTTCTTTACAAGGTTTCGTCTTCATCTTTCCCTTCTGATGGTATTTGAGCAATATGAGTCATACGAAAAGATAAGGCTCAAACGGACATCCAAAAAATTGACTGCAAACTAGTTCACACAGAACTATTTCGCTTTTACTTCGCAGCAGATCTGATCAGAATTTGGAAACAATCCCAAATGAGTTGGCACCAGTCTGCATGCCTTCATAACAATCCACAACATTTAGGCCAACAATGACATCAATCAGATAAATCATCTTCAGTGCCACTATATTCATCAATATCTTGGTGTCGTCTGGTCTTCTGTGGTCTTTCAAGAGCATCTTCCTTATCAAACCCTCTCTTTTTCGAATTTGATAGAGCTCCCCTCAAATAATCCTGAATGCCAGCAGAGTCGATGCAAACATTTAATTATCATAATCACCCAATAATTAAATTATCATAATGATTTAATAACCAAATGCCTATTTGGATAAGCCAATATTACATTAATGCCACTAAACTGAACACTAAGCTTCAAAACATGTTTGATAACCAAATGCCTATTTTGGATAAGCCAATATTACATTAATGCCACTAAACTGCACACTAAGCTTCAAAACATGTTTGATAACCAAATGTCTATTTTGGATAAGCCAATTACATTAGTTTCACTCAGCTTCAAACATGTTCAACCTACTTAAACATGAATGTACAGTTGTACACTGATTCTTGGTTGCTCTTAGATCTTAATTATTACGTAAATATTCAACTAGCATTGCCCAACCAAATTGATAATACCTTGCTTTAACCCTCATTTGGAAAAGTAGAGGGAAGGAACTGGAAGGGAACATTATATGAACATAACGAGGACCCATTCAGTATTTTAAAATTTTTGACTTCCTGCTACTAGAAACTTGGTTTGGCTGGCTTGTATTAGTTGCATTGGCAATTGGGAACTAAAGAAATAACCTAGAGTTTTTTCTTTCACCAAACACGTCTATCAACTTAACTGAATAATAATGCTGCTTATCCATAATCCCAAGGGAAACTAACTGGACATAAGGTAAAATAAATATGAACTTAGTTTTCTTTCTCAAGAGCATGCACATCACCTTTATGTAAAAGTTACCAAATAGTCTAACTGCTTAACTAAAAGCATATTTACCAAACACAGCATTTTAAGTTCATAGCTGATTATTCTAACAACATAGAGTGAGTTATGCCTTTATAAGCACAGATAAACCAAACTGGAATTTAAAACTCAATAAATAGCTCTATCATCATACCCCTGCATCCTTTAGTTCAACTGCAGAAACCATCAAACACCGCATTTTAAGTTCATAGCAGATTATTCTAACATAGAGTGAGTTATGCCTTTATAAGCACAAATAAGCCAAACTGGAATTTAAAACTCAATAGATAGCTCTATCATCATACCCCTGCATCCTTTAGTTCAACTGCAGAAACAGTCGATCTCCGCCTGACAATCACTGTTGAAGGTGCAGGAAAATGTTCAACCTCATCAGTGGATCTTCCCTCTTTTGCCCTTTTCTTCCTCAAAACAAGCTTTGCTGGAAGCGGCTGTATTGTGAATGGAAAACATATCCCACAGGTTACATTTCATCTTTGGTAAGCACTTACATAAAGAAAACTGCAAACAATAGACAATCTAAAGAAAATACATAAAATGAAGATTGAGGTGGATACCGCATAACGTGCTGCATCTTCATCGAATGATACAAGATATGTGGTGAGATCATCAACATCATCACCTCTGACCTGTTGAGGCATCAAAAGCATAAGAATTACATTGGTGATCAAAAGCACGGGTATAGAATAGCTTTCCACAAATATGCACATTGTACATACATCATACTGATACTCGCGAACCCAAGAATATGAAATATCTTCAGATTCATCATACGGATCCTTTGATAGCTGCCAAATTAAAGTCAATAAAAGAACATGAGGCATGAGACCAGCTTACGAAGCATTAATCTGAGATGCTTTAGATCTTGGAACTGGAAACCAGCCCATCTACCTCATTTGGAGAAGGGACCATGTATGCCAAAAATTTGTCAGGATTAGCTGGATCTGCACCTGATACCTTGTAACTTTTCATAATTGCCTGCCATGCATGACAATGGATGAGTTCTGAATTCAGTAGCTCACAAATAATTGAACAGAACTGATAAATTTCAAACAATATTTGAAGTACAATATATTAAATGCAAGATTAACTGTGATGCCAGTGACAGTCAAAGCAACCAAAATAATCCCATATGAAAACTGTTATGTTCAAGGCATCCATTATTTATAAATGTTTTAAAAAAAACACAAAATACAAAATAGTGGAAAGAACGGAGTAGCATTATTATTACCTACTTCGAAGCTTAATAGAGTAACATAAATGAAATCTTGATTCACCATATTATAACCATCTAACAAACACAAAGAGGCAGTGGAGGAATACTGATTCGTCTAGCAAACACTAATACTGTCTTTTTTCCCTCTTTGATTTTGTGGTACTAAACCTGATACTGTTAAGGTGAGACATGCAGATACAAGGTGATATTACTGCAAAGCCTCTCAACCAATCAAATTATACATTTTCCTATTAATTTTTTTAAGGGATTCAATCATACTTAACTAGATGTTGGACTCGTATATGTGATGTGAAAAAAGAGTCCTTGCTATTGCTATTGTTTTTTGGGGTCAAGCATTTACATGTGTATGAATAAAATTGGTTGCATGCTAAAAACATACTTACCCTTGATTCACAAAGATCATGATCAGACTGATCCAACTTGCTGTAGAGTTCTGAATCGGCAGTTGGAGCACCATCAAAACCAGCAAGGACGAATTGGTCTTCATAACTATTATGAAAGCATCATGAAAAAGAGACTTGAGAATATGCAAATATTCTGGAATACAATATGATTTTCATAAAAAGTTATGGTTCTCCATTATTTATCCCCTGGCCAATTCCTTCATTATCACAATTGAATTATCCAATGTCTAAAATCTGTATGTATGCCTGCTCACGCATGAATTTAGATGTTTCACATGTTTAGGTAATTACAATTCCTGACTTGAACCATCTACCATTATACTAATCAAAATCAGCAGATACGTTTAGAAAAAAATTAATAAATTAAGAAAATATCTAAAAAAACAACAAAATCAGCACATAAAGGACTTGTGACCCATACCGCTCAAAATCAGGAAGAAGCGGCAGAACCTCAACAGGGTATAGATTCTTATTGGTTGCATGAACAGGGCGTGACTTGCAGGCCTCAAACGATGCCTCGATTTCCTTAATCTGCCTTTCTCTGGAAGTTCATGAAAATTAGTCTAATAGTGAACATAAATATTACGTTTGGAAGGATAGGCAGGCACAGAACAAACCTATCATTAAGGTTGTCCAAAAGATTGCGTCCTCCCTTCATTTCCCGTAGCTCTTTTGCTTGTTTTTCAGTCAGAGACTACAATAGACAAAGCACCAAGTTTAGCACCTTACCAGTATATTTCAAGGATTGCTCATCTAAAATGGACTACAAAACAACTACCTGCTTAGTTGAATCCATGCTAAGAGGAGAAATATATTGTGTTTTAACCAGCCATGCAACTCCTTTGTCTGTGGGTCGTTCTTTTCTTCTGATGCCATCTTTTTTAACAGGGGTCACTGCTACATCATCACGCAATAACTCTTCGTCTTCTGGTGCAAGTGGTGGTCTAGGACCGGGAGGAGGACTGATTCAACAAATATATATAAAAAAAAGATGCTCAGAGTGGTTGTTGGATGAAATCTTGTTGATGCCTTTAAAAAGGTTGGGGTTGTTAAGTAATCATACTTGTATACACTGAGGTCAAGAAGGTCAAGAGGTATCCCAAGATCTGGCTCAACAAAAAGCTTCGGCTTGTAATTTTTCTCTAACGATGTAATTGTGTATTTTGTATACCTGGGGCAGGGAGGGAGGAGTCCGTACTTCATAACGATGAATTATTATAGATAACAATGAACAATAATTATACTTCTGAATGATGTCTTACAGCCATTCATTCAAATGTCAATTAATATATTTCCTTACTGAATATTGTGCTCATATACAAGTAAAATCTACCTTGCACACCAACACTTTTAAAATATAATGTTCAACAATGTTACAAGAGTTTTAATGCAGACAGGTCTAATGCAAGATATTTAAAAGCTTGAGCAATAAAACAGATTACTTACTGGTCTGGGTCCTTCTTCATGGACATCAGTTTTGGTTGTGCACTTGGATCCGGAAGTTCGTTCCAGAATCTACAAAGAGCATAAATTGACATTAGAATCAAACAGTAAAATGTAAACACTGGATGCACAAACACTATTTCCAACTAAGCATGTCCCACAATCCAGAAAAAAAAATCTTTGAAATGGCATGACACAACACGATAAACAGAAAAAGGTCGGAGTGTTATCCACCTATGAACAGGTGGAGCATGCCATCACTAATTTTAGATCAGTAAACAATTTATATTATTCGACATAGTGGCACTTTTCAATAATTACTAAGCACAAGGAACCACTTATAAGGACATGTAACTAAATAGTTCAGATTCTAGTAATGAGATCCAAAAGCAACTGAATATAGAGAGTAGCATAAGTAACATGTAAGACTAGCACTTTATTTGCAAAATATGCCCGGGAGTAGGTCAAATAATCTATAGCCATTTTGACACCGCCGCACACCTGCAGCCACATTGAGCATGTGGGTATACAAAAGAAGAACATGTGTTGCAATTAACTAGGGGGATGACAGGTTGCTAGGACCTCTACGAATCACAACTCGGATATAGCACAGCTAAGATTACCAAATACTTCTAAGACTTTCTGCATATACCTGCCACCCGCACTTTATCACCCGCCTTAACCAGAATGTAGTAGTTAACATAATGAAAAAAAGTGCGGTATCAAGAAGGTTTCAAACTGGGTTTTAACTGGAAAGAGAAGTAATTGTCAACATACTCACTTCAACTTGCAGACAAATGTGGTTGGCTTCTTTAGCCTATTTTCAGCCCTCTCACCACTCAAGAATGGAGTGGCCCTCCTTTCCCCCATTCGCGACCCTGCAATCGATCCATGACCCTTCCCGGAAGACAATGTCTTTTGCAAAACCGAATTTTGGGACTCCTTCACCTGCTGCCTATGCTTCTCCTCTTGTCTTTGCTTCTCAAACTCCCTCTTCTTCCTCAACCCCCTCTCTTCCACTGTCTCCACTATCCCTGGCGCCCCATTCGACTTCTTCACCGGCACGGATGGAACAGGCGGCTTGTGTTTATGAGGAACCACATGATGGTTCGAATTCCCATGTTCACGCTTGGCAGAAGCTCCCACATCCTTGGAAGCCCCTTTGTTATGGGGCCCCTTGTCGAAACCACTCTCCCTACTCTGCAGCGGCGGAGGAGGTGGTGGAGAATTCGGAGGCGGTGGTATAGCCGAACTAGGAGACAAAGGTGGCGGAGGAGGTGGCGGCGGGGGCTGCATTGCCTGGTGACCATGCTGCACATATTGCGAGTTGGCCTGGTAGTACATTGGCGCCTGCGGAGGCTGTAGCGGCATATTCTTCCCGGGAGGAGCTTGAGGAGGCAGTGGAGGCGGGTATGAAGAATCCGGGGGAGGAGGCTGCGGCGGGTACGAGTATTGAGGCGGTGGGTGAGGGTGTTGAGCTCTAGGAGGACCATAATTACTATGTGGGTGGTGAATGTAGTTCAGCGGATACGAAGGAGCAGCCCCATCGCCGCCGCCACCGCCGGCATTATAAACCCAATTCTGGTTGTACTGATTGCCACGCGGCGGTGGCGCGATGGGGTTTTGATTCGGCGGCGGTGGCGGAAGCGCCGTTTGAGGCGGGAAAGGTCTGTAAGAAGCCATAGGGAAGCTAATTCTCAAGCACCCAGAAACCCAAATTCTAAGGATTAACTTATCAAAACCCTAAAGCAGCAAACTTTACCAAATCTAAAGACCAACCCAGGAAACGAATTCGAACCCAGAATTGTACGCTGTGTGTATAATCACATACTAAAACGAGCTAGGAAATCGGAAAGATAAGGAATTCGAAACCCTAGAATTGGAATCAGAGAGTTTGTGTAGCTGACCAGAGCCCTTGAGAGAAAGCCAAGCTCGAGCTTCAATGCCCTAATAAAGGCTCGACCTTTGCAAAGAAAGAGAGTTATTGGAAGAATCCTAGAATAAATCGGATTTGCAGAACCCTAGAAAGATTAGGATTTGCAGAGAGGGAGAGTGACCGGAGAGGGAGATCGGAGAAACGGGACGACACTCAGGTTCAAAGTTATATGATAGAGAGCTTTGGATTTAAACACCCACGTCAGTCGTACTGTGGTGTTACTTGGACCGCTTAAAACGGTTTTTCTAAATTCTCTCGAGAAAGCAAATGAATCTTTAAAAAAATTACTCCAATTTTAATGGCTTTTTCATCTTAGATAATTTAATATTTTATAAAATAATAGAATATATTATTAAAATATTAATTATAGCAAAAAATAATTTAAATTGTATTTTATCCATAAATAATCAATAAAATATTTTAAATATTTGTTATTCTTATTAAAATTGATGAAGAATTAATTTTTTGAAAATAATGACTTTGCAGCAAATTTGAGAAAAAAAAAGACTCATTTTTCTTCTTCATCCTCATTTTAGAGAATGAGATGGGGAATTTATTAGACCATAAAACACACAAAATTTTTCTAAATTTGAGATATTCAAGAATATAAAAAAAAACTGTTAGAGATGCTCTTATGCTGCATAATATTGACCCTTAGCCAATCTCTCCTGTCCTCGTTTTAGTACCTTGTTTGTGTGGTGATGTCGTAAGGATCTAATGGTGGATTACATCGAGTGGTTTCAATTTTCAATTTAGGAAAGAATCCATTGAAAAAAAAGAGTGCTAAGAGTGATCAACCACACTAAAAGAAATTAAGAATATAGAGAAAGATTTTACGTATCATTTATCGTGTAGTGGGAAGTTATTCAGTTGAAGTTTAGGGCATGTTTCATAGTCTATAGTCTGTTGTTTTCGTTTGAGTGTAAATTTACAGTCCTATAAATGAATGTTGCATCTTAGAACAAGTTTGGTGGTCCTAGCGCAAATATATTCGAGTATCTTTAGAGATATTCGTGATCGATGTTATATTTGACATGTCTTGGAGGTTAAATCATCTCGGTGCGAATCTGCATTATTGCTGATATAATTATGGATTTGGTGAGTAATGATGGCTTACTTGGTGATCAAGATTGAGCAAGAATTGACGTGCATATCTAACTGATTTTCAAGAGTTAGATTTGAGGTAAATATCTTCATCTACGATATTGTATCTAAGTTTATATTACATTTATAATACATGGACCGTTATCCGCGGTCTAGATTTTTTATGTATATTTTTTTTTCTTTATGGTTAAAATATGACAAGACATTTGCGAATCTATAAATGATATATTCATAATCTAGTTAGGGAAAATTCTTTCCTAACTGAATTAAGAGGTCTGATTTTCCTTGATCTGTAAGAATACAAGCTCTTTAGTTCTTTATTTAAAGAGGTCACATTGACCCAAAAAATATGTAATGAATTTCCTTTCTTATTCTAAAAAAAATGTCGTTTATTTCCTTTTTGATCGATCATTTAACAATTAATGTCCATTTAGTACTAAGTTGAAGGGTTGATAGCTCATTCCAATGAAAATCATTTTTATTGTCCATTTACACAAATCTTAAGAAAAAACAATATTGTCCATCATAAATATCAAACCTACATCTCCTCTCTTATTTCCTTCTCTCTCTCTCTCTCTCATCCTCCATGAGATATGAAGCCAGCCATGCCTCGCTGAAGCAAGCCAACGTCGATCAACGCCTCACCGATGCTGACCAATGCCTCGACGATGATGACTCTCAAATGAAGGTTCTGCAAACCTTTCTCTAACTCTCACTCACAGATCTTTCGTCTCTACCATCTCCGATGACCTTATCCTCGCCTCCACCATCTCCAACGGCTCATCATTGCCTCCGTCTAATCTCTGTCTCGTCCTCGTCGGTCGCTGCAACACTATGAGTCCGAAGAACAACGTCAAATCCAGATCTGATTATGTCGTTTACATGCCGACGATAGGAAACGTCGATGCGAGCCAAGCTCATGAAGATCTGTCACGCACCATTATCCTCAATTAGTACTTGGATTTGATCAAATACTAAGGCTAATATACTTAGATTTGGAGTATATTAGAGTTAGTATAGTTGGATTTAGAGTATGCTAGGGTTAGTATACATGGATTTAGAATATACTGGGGTTAGTAAACTTGAATTTAATGAAATACTGGGGTTAGTAGACTTGGTTTTGGAGTATACCAGGGTTAGTAAAGTTGGTTTTGATGTATATTGGGGTTAGTAAACTTGGTATTGATGGATATTGAGGTTAGTAGACTTGGTTTTGGAGTATACTGGGGTTAATAGACTTGGTTTTAGAGTATAATTGTCACGACCCGAATTTAGGATAACCAAAAATCCAAAACTCGAGGCATGATAACCTCACCAACAACCAAAATCTAGTCATTAACTACTCTGTCAATCAAGACAACCTTAAGTCAAACATTACAATCCGGAAGATAGTACATTAACAAGAAGTCAAACAAGGTCACGCTCCAAAGAGCTTATTATAAAACAACTACCGTTACAAAAGAGTTCCAACCTCCAACAAGTAAGCTCCTAAGCCCCTACTCCGTAATCTCTGATATTCCTAACCTGCAAGATCATTCCTTACATCATAGATTGGTGCATTAGGTTGTAAACAAAATAAACCCGATAAGCTTTACAACTCGTATGAGTAAATCCAGGACAATTACAGACACATACCCTAAAGATACGAGAGTTCTCGAAATAAGAAATTTAATAATAAAAACAACAATAAATAAATGAACATCATTGATATCAAAAATAAATATAACAATAAAATTACACATTTCCTACATAAAGATTTGTTCACGAAAATGCATGTAAAAATCATAAATCAAAACATGGACATTCCGGTAATTAAGGATAGTTCCAAAATTACCCAAAAACCAGAGAAACAATATTAAATGAATAAACAACTCAAACATCCAATTAATCCATAAAACAAAACGCGCTCCAGTTGAGCCAAATCGTCACACCAGAAAAAATATGTTTGTACGCAACTAAGAAAGAGATAACCTACCACAGTAGAATTGATCCATTCGCCACTAAGGAAGATGTAGACTACAACACCGGAATATATTCTTTCGCCACACAAGAGGATCTAGACCACACACAAACACAATAGATCTCTTTGTCACACAGGAGGATTTGATCGTTACACAGGAGGATCTGACCGCTATACAGGAAACAATAAACCTCTTCGCCACACATGAGGATCTAGACCACACGAAACAACAGTAGATGCCTTCGTCACACAAAGAGATCTAAACGCCACATGGGTATGCATATATGTCACTGTCCCATAGCTAAATCACATAGTTCACCACTAAGACACAAGTCTTCTGTCTAATCACGAGACACAACTACTTACCCAACCTCAATTACCGCATAAATCTGATACGCATTACGAGTCATCTAACTTCTCACAAGGCACCTATACCATGAGTCAACATCGACATCTCCATTAGTCCATACTTTAGCTCCATTTGATATCTCACAATCATTAGAGCGACAACACCAACATAAGACGGCATAACAATACTTTATTCTTAACAATGACGTAATCTCAAATCATCATCACACCATTTATAGTTCATTGTCACAAAATTGTTTAAAATATTTTATAAATAAAAATCATTTTAACTTACCAATAGACCGTAGTCGATCAAGTTCATTTATTTTTAAATCAATAACTTGGTTTTCAAGAATAGTAATTTTATAATTTTACGTCAATGAATTTTTAAGGAAAATAATGGTTCCTCTTGGACTAGGTGAGATATGCTCACCACATGTAAATCAACTATCCATATCGCTCCATAGATATTAACAATATATTATACTCATGTATGTATATATATAAATTCATATGAATATATATTTATATTTACGTATATTCTTGTGGAATATTTTCACCTAATATTCCATCCGCATTGACCAATTAAATAAACGAAAATCTCATCCAAATAATATAAGCTTGACTAATAATTATATAAAACTAATATGAACCTTAATGAGATTTACTCACCGCAAAAATCTCGCTGCCTCTTCTACCGACACACTGTAAGTCTCAAACTACTTGATCGAGCAATAAAGCACCTAAAAATATATAATCGACCTTAGTGCCACACTAAAGTAATAATGACTCAATCCATACGAAACAAATCAACCACAAATTTAAATGAACTCCCTCACCCATTATTTACACCGAAACACAATACGGATTTACTCTTGGTAGGAATCGAAGGTAAATAAATTTCGACAAAACGCTACACACACAACCGATAACCGAAATTGACAAATTATATATCTACGCCCTCGTATCGACCAGTGCATGATGCTAAGACAACCCACTACCCCAGAGGATGTCAGACGCGCCGTCACACGCCACCAAGAGAAGTTGCGCGTGGGTCTCACACACCACCACCTCAAACCTGCAACCTTCCAACAAAACTCATCTACAAGCAACCTCAACAACCCTAGCATGCCTATAGAAGCAACCAGAACCGCCGAACGCGTCTCCACACGTAGCCCCAGACGGCGGCGCGTGGGCGTCACATGCTTCTACCAAAAACACCGAATTTCAACAAACTTCTAATATCAAACTTGAAAATCAAAGCAAGATAAACAACTTTAATACCTGAGATTTCGATCAACTCGATGAGGAAGCACCTCAAAACTGCTCCGAAAGGAAAAAGTCTCAATCTGCAGCTCCACACTCCCAATTGATCTTCATGGGTTGCATGGTTGTGTTTAAAGGAGGAGACAAGACGATCAAGGTGGTTTTCAACCCCTAGAACCACCCGAGACGGTAGGGAAACAACCGGGTTGAAACCGGGTTCGCCTCTTTTACGATCAAGGTGGTTTTCAACCCCTAGAACCACCTGAGACGGTAGGGAAACAACCGGGTTGAAACCGGGTTCGCCTCTTTTACTGTTTGGCCACAGTTGCAAAGTTTCAGGCCGAATTGGACCACACCACAACCACAGAGTCGTTGTTGCTGCCGAGACGAACCTCATTGGAACAATTTCACCGCCAGAGGCGGTCAGAGCTCGTCATGGCAGCAGATTCGGGTCGACCGAGTCCGGGTAAGGTCAGTCTGAAAGCTCAGATAGTGAAGGGAGAGCACGCGTATGGAGAGCGAAGGAAGAAAATGGGGTTTCTAAAAATGGAAACTCACTCCTTCTGTTTATATATTTTCCAAAATAGAAACTCAACTTCGGTTGACCATAACTTCTTCACACGATATCTGATTTACATCTGTCGCGTGTCCACATACTCGTATGGTCGAGCACTATAACTTTTGAGAATGATGTTTTTCGAGAAACTCAACGTAGCAAAAAGTTAACCCTTGACCCTTTAAATAAAACGTTTCTGAGCGTCATTTGACTCCGAACAGTTCGACAATTTCCTCGAAAAACGAATACACCCCAAATCTGCTAAATAATTTACAAACAATATTAGAAATTAATATCTGAAATTCTTGGGTATTACAATAATAGGGTTAGTAGACTTGGTTTTGGAGTATACTAGAGGTTAGTAGACTTAGATTTAGAGTATGCTGGGGTTAGTAGACTTGGATTTAATGTAGATGTAGCCCCTAGTAAACTGTATGTAAAAGTTTATTGCCTATAGTAGGAAGAAAAATCTGGCAAAATTTCGACCAGCAGTAATTTTCCGGTGACCGGGGTCTAGCGGTGATGACAGGAATCCGGGAATCGGTGACCGGAGTCCGGCGACCAGCGAGGCTCTGGCAAAATATTATCTCTCATTTTCTTTTTCCAAGTGTGTATAGGAACAAGGGTAAAATTGTCTTAAACATATTATTTTATTATGAATTTTATAAAAATTTGTGTATTTAGACATTAATAAGTACACCTTATATTAGAATGAGTGTATGACTTTTCAATTCATTGATTTAGAGTCTGACTTTTATTTTTTTGTGCAAATAGTCATTTTCCCATTATTTGATACCTTACATAGAATATGCAATAATACAAATATTTAATACCTTAAATATATAAATTCAAATATGTGATGAAATTTCGTCGTCTAAGTAAACAATATTCATCGCCTAAGTATGTCTTAGGAGACGGAACACATTTTCATCAATTGTGTAATTAATATATTTTTTTTTTAATAAAACTAATAATTACGTCGCCTAAGTAGATATTTTCGTCACCTAAGTTTTAGTTTAGGAGACAGAACATGTTTTCATTGCCTAAGTTGTTCTTAAGCTACAAAATAGAGTTTTGTCGTCTATGTGGAAGTTAGGAGACGAAATTAAAGTTGTTCCGTCGACTAAGAGCTTTTTTCTAGTAATGAAGATTTTTACGAATTGATGAAATGCGAAAGGCTATAGGAGAGAATAAGGGTAGGTATAAAATCCCGTAATGCAAAATCCGTCATGGTTCCGTCCCGAAATTTGCCGGGATAAGACAAGATTTAAATCTTAAAAAGTTTGTCTTGTCTCATCCCTATACAATGGGACAAGACATGAGACGGATAATTCAAATCTCATTTAAGCTCGTCTTTTCTTGACTATTTAATAATTAATTTTTTATTAATTAAAATATTATTTAAGCCTTTTATTTAAGTGTTTTGATCTTAGTTTTTGGTTTCTTTAAATTACTAAGTTGTCTCCCATTGAATAACAATAATGTTTAATACCTTAATTTGTTGATTGTTGTAGACTATCTTCTAGCATCCTAATAGTGATAATATGTTTAGAGAAAATAAGTAATATAAACTCTCTTATTACACCGTGTTGTACTTGTAAATTAGTTACAAATAGTTATTAATACTTAATAGAGTACAGAACACTATAAAATTATGAAACTCTTTTTTTCTTACAAATTTATTTTTAACTTTTTTTTATCCAAAATTAAGACCGTCCCGTTTTCAATATTCGAGATAGGACGTGAGATTAGTTTTATCGTGTCTCATCATGTACCATGTCCACCCTGGGAGAGACTTTAAACAAAAGATACGGCTCAAAGCCAAGCTTTGCAGGACTATGTTTTGATTTTGTCACACATCGAGTCACCCTTTTGATCTTTTTACCACATGAAGAGATGAACAAGGAATAATCAAGTAGCGGCTTAAGTAAGTTATTTTGGTGGGTGCAAATGAGCTTCCAGAAATCTGAGCCTTAACTTTTGTGGTAGCTTTATAGGTTAGGTCACCAGATTCAGCTCCAGAACTTCATATTTCCTCTTCTCCAGATCACCATCAGTTGAATCTTTGTTCTTTGCCTTTTAGTTCATGCATGTTCTCTTTCTCCCATTCTTTGTTGAAAGCATCCCACCTATTGCCAACACAAAATTCGAAGTCCACGATGCAACTTTCCAAGGCATGAAAGCAACTGAACAACAAAAAGATTGAATGAGACAAGCTGCGTGCACAGGCTTTGCCAAATGTTGCTGCAAGTTGGGGTTGTGGCAATGTTTCTTGGCTTGACCAAATGTGGCTGCAAGTTGAGTTTCTGGCAATGTTTCTACGAGAGTTCTCAACCAGGCTCTTAATGCGTACACGCCTTCGTTTGTGAGGCACATCTACGCACACAGATGTAAGAAAGGTAATTTGAGGTTTGTTTCACGTAAAATCTTAAGAGTTCATAACATTTCCAAACCATATTTTGATCCCTAACCCAACTACCTGCACTCGTCCTACTTCTCATCTACCATATGAGCTACATTACAAAGTGAGAAGGGTAAAAACCAATAAAAATTGAAGACAAAAAGAGAAGATAAAATGACTGATTCATTTGACTAGTGAATATCTTTGAATATCTTCTTAGATCCTGAAAATGAGATTCAAAGATTTCACTTGAAACTTCGGTAGTTGGGGCTGTACATACAGCTTTGAGCATAATGGAACAGATCCTTTGGCTGGGGGAGGCGTGTAGCCAAACCTACGAAAGCCAATTATGAACATTACCATCTAAGCTCATTCAGTTCTATAAAAGCTACTAACTGCCTAGCCAGTGACAAAATACTAACCAAGTTCATATGATTTAGCAGCTACTTTAGCAGCAATATGTGCTGAAATCTCTCTGATGTTTGTAAACGGAGGGTATATAAGTCCCTTGTCAAAATCTTCCTGGGATACCTGTGAAGCCAAAGCTTCCGCTGTTCCAAAGAACAAACATGGGTATGATGTCAAGGGTGATAAACAATACAAGAAATACAAACACGAGTTGAACCAATGAAATACTGCCTAAAATAGAACACTCCAGTCTCCACTGGTATCTACAGTGCTAAAAAATATATTACAAAACAAAGATTAATCATGCAAGTTATATTTTGGTTTACTTACAGGCTGCCAGAAGCATGTCATCATGAACTCGAATAGTACCAGACATCAATAAGCCGAGACCAAATCCAGGAAAGATGTAGGCATTATTCGACTGAAGAAAAACAAATAAACAAAATCAGTTGCCAACATGGCCCTAATGGTCTTTGACCTAAAATGTAGTCCATGTTGTAAGAAATGTCAATCCAGGACATTAAACTATCAACAGTTGATACCTGGCCAGGAGTGTAAACCTTTCCCTCATATTCAACTGGTGGGAATGGGCTTCCACTACAGTAAATGACACGACCCTGAATAAAATATCAAAGGCATAAGAACTACGAAAGAAAATAAATCACTCCAACAATCAAGTTTGCACCGAGTGATAAAATTTTTAAGCAATGCATCAAATACCTTTGTCCATGAATATGCTTCTTCTGCAGTACACTCAGATTGTGAAGTTGGGTTGGAGAGAGCAAGGATAATGGGTCTCTAAAAGAAGTTCATAAAAAATATTGTCAGCCCTCTTTTAAAGGAGATGCACTTTCTCAAATATATAATAATATAACTAAGAAAAGGTAAGCAATTGTGGCAATGAATGGATGCTAACAAGATTAGGATGTCAAAAGCTTTAGACCACAACATTGTTTGACATGCAGACATTTTACATCATGTATGGTTGCTCCTCATGCTCATAGAACAACCCAAAAACAGATATATAGAGAATAGTATACCTCATTGTAGGTAGCCATAGCCTCAACCACTTCTTTAGTAAATGTTCTTCCTACTCCTGACGTTCCAATCAACACTGTTGGCTTGATTGCCTGAATAAGACGGATGAAACTTTTAGTGACCCAAGACAATCTGTTCCAAGCGTTTTGCTGTCTATGCATGTGCAGGGGAAGGATAAAGATGAAACAAAAGATGGAGAGAGAGAGAGCTCACATTAACAGCATCTACCAGTGTTGTGACTGGTTCATGTTCATGAACCCAAGGCTTTTTAAAATGTTGGAGTGATTCCAAACGGGAACTGACAATTAATCCCTGCAAATGAATTTATTACTAAATGAAATCTGGAAAGAAACTATAGCCTACATCAGACAGAAAAGAATTAGTTTAGCTCTCACTACCTTTGAGTCCACAAGCCAAACCTTCTTGCGAGTCTCTTCCACTGGGGCATTTGTCTGCATGAAAACAGAACACTTCATAAATTCGTCCAAATGTATAATAATAAAACTTTTTGTTTCAAGAAGGAAGTTTCTTGTTCCACAGAGTAAAGAAACAAATGATCATGACCTGCTTAGAAATTTCAAGGGCTATAAGCTCTGCAATGCCAGTGCCAGCCTGGAACCATGAAACAACAAATGAGACACAGTAGAATACAGTAGTAGCATAAGGGACATCAGTTATGGTCATTGGACAGCTGAGGGAACTCCCATAGAAAAATGATAGCTGACAGTTTTGGATTACAAACCACAAAAGAGCCAACCAGTAGATTATTCCCACGTTATATCAATAAGAATTGACAGAGCTATTCCTTATGACTAACGTAATGAAAATGCAAGCTGCAACCTAAGATGTCCTCACCTCTCCAGCACCAAGGAATAAAAATGTGTGATCAGCTAAGGATCCCCCTACTAACTTCAAAGATGATATAAGTCCTGCAAGAACCACAGATGCTGTCCCCTGGAATAAAATCAATATTATGAGACATAAGCTTCTCTAAAGTACTTCACTTCAGAATTCATTATTGTAAATCCTAGGGACTTGCCTGAATGTCATCATTAAAAACAAGATGTGTTGCGCCATACTTTGAAAGAAGATCAAAAGCATTGTGGTTTGCGAAGTCCTCAAACTACAGAACAAGAGAAACCAAATTAGGTCCAAAAGATGTATTTGTAAAGTTCAGCAATAGTGCTAAGTAATTGAAGGCTGACATTTTTCTTCACCAAATACCTGAACAAGAACTTTCTCTCCATAATTCTGCTTGACAGCAGTCATGAATTCTTGAAGCAGTTCTGCATATTCCTAAAGAAAGAAGAGGAAACCTACTTAAGTAAACCAACAAACAACATAAAATTGTCTCAAATAACTTGAACGCCAAACAAGTAAAGGATACATATCATAAACCTGCCCAGTTGCCCTCTTTTGCCTGAGCCCTATGTAGAACTCATCATCCAGCAGCTTCTCATTGTTTGTACCCACATCAATGGTTACAGGCAAGCACTAAACCAATTAAAAAAAAGATAATATGATCAGTAAGTGTAGGCAAGAAAGATAAATGATGCTGAGTTTCTGTTATTTTGATGTGCTCTATGTTCAACATGCTGATACTTACAGCAGATGGACGAACTCCCCCAAGTGCCGTATATAGAGAAAGTTTGCCAACAGGTATACCCATCCCCTGAAATCATATCATATATCGGTATCAATTGACTAATTTGTGAGAGAGGTGCACTGCAGTGTTTCACATTGTTGGTTAGGTAACTATCTCATATTGGTTATCAACAAAATTTGACAAAAACATTTCATATGAATTACATGACAGCCAAGATCCCCCAGCCCTAGGATACGCTCTCCGTCAGTGACAACGATGACTTGAATATTCTTCTCTGGCCAGTTCCGCAACACTTCAAGAATCTTACCCCTTAAAGATGCAAAGAAGGAAATAGCAATTAGCTTCGACACAATGCGGATTGACTATGGAAAACAAAATAAATTGGAGTTAAACATACTTTTCTTTCAAACTTATGAATAGACCCTGAGGACGCTGGAAGATGCTTCCATACTTTTGGCACGCTTCACCAACTGTTGGAGTATAAACAACTGGGAGTAATTCCTCAACATGCTCAATAAGAAGCTTGTAAAATAGCTTCTGGTTTCTTTCCTAAAACATGATTCAATAGAAATAGTGTAAACCTCGTTGTTTCAATAGTAAGGATGAGAGAACAAAGCAAAAATTATTTGAATTATGGTTACCTGAAGATCCATCATGGCTATATACTTTTGCAGCGGAACCTGATAATGGCGGATGGCGTTTATCATTTTCTTCACCTGTTCAGTAGATTAACAGTAAAGACGTACCATATAAGTGATTACCCTTATTATGTAAAATTATATAGAGGAAAAGGGATCCGGAAAGTATAAGCGGATTAAAAGACCTGAAGTTCTTGAGAAATAACAACTGGGGGGAGAAGACCAAGCAAGTAGTGGGCATCTCTTTCCTTTTCAGAGAAGGCAAGACCTTTGTTGTGGTGAGGATCTCTAATCAGATTATAACCGCTGACACAGTGACACACCAAAAACAAATAGTAAGAAAGGTACGAATAAAACATCATCACAGAGAGAATTTCTATCCTTTTTTGGATCAATTTCAACATGAGTACAAACTGCAGACATTGTAGAATTTTCTACACTAATGTGGACCAAAAATGAAATATTGGAGTGGGTATTTATAGTTAGTTTTCATTCTTTTAGGTATTTATAGTCTTCATTCTATTCCAAGGTTTGATCCCGAGCAAATGTAAATCAGTAAAAATGGAGTAAGTAATGTTAGACAAAAGAAACATGCCATTTTTCCCCAGCAAATTATACTATATTCCACACAGACTAACGTAGGGAAGCTTAGTTCGATTAGACTCTTTAAGTTTTTAATGCACTTCAGTTCTACGAGTAGTATTACTTTGTTACACATATGCCTAGTATATATTATCAACAGATTATACCTCAAAAAAGAAAATCTGCATCAACCAAAAAGTCATCAACTTCTGTATTAACCCAGTTATTTTCCTTAAATTCACTTAAATCATTGATGTCAGATAGCGATTTTCTTAAGACAGGATATACTAATCAAACGTAAAAGAACCCTGGACAAACTGGACATTCAGCAACCATCCCAAAACATGTTCAATTTTACTTGAAGAAAATGGTTAATAAATTATGTGGCATCCACAGAATAAAAAGGAAACGAAGCATAGAGGTCATCGAAATCATAATTGCAAGAACAACATATAGACTACGATAATACCAATGACAAACATTATTGGTGTCTATATTAGTAAAGCGTATTACTCCTCTTTGCACACACCTTGCAACAGACACAGACCAAGGTGTAACAGGTTGGTCCTCGCTGGCAGTATCCTCACCGTATACGTCTCTGTCCCCACCATGGACGGTAGATTTCAGCTCAACAACTTCTTTGGCTGCCGTCTCCATCACTACGCTCCCATTTCTTTCACCTTTCCTGGCCGCGTTCGTCCCCACAGCCACCACTCTCAGCGGCGCCGACCGCCTCCTCTGAGAGAACGCGCTTCCATTCCCAGGATTGCCCTGTAAAAAAAATTTCCAAGAAATGAAAAGACGAAAACTTTATGACAAATAGTGAAACCCATAAACGGAAATCGAATTTGTATCAAGAAATTGGCAATCAGAGACCCAGAAAGACTCAAGATTTCAATGTGGGAAAACCAGAAGACATATAAATTAAAAAAGCAATCTTTTTTTATTGTAAAATCCAATATACTGAAAAGTGTGATCTGAGAAATGGGTTTACCAGGAAGCAGCTTCTATTGAGAGAGATCATGGTGTCCATATGTGAAAGGGAGAGTCTTTAGTGACAGTGAAATGGATAAAGAGAGAGAAAGAGTGAGAAGGAGGAGGAGGAGGAGGAGGAGATTGACTGAGTCTTAAGAAGCTCCCCTTGATTTTCTCTCCCTTCCCAGCCCCTCTCTCTCTAACTGAAAGCTGAGAAGAGATCAGAGAAGTTGGAGATGGCAGGGAGGGTTTTTAAAAGGTGGAGTCTTTCCTTCCTCAATTGTGTCATTTGTAGGCAACAGATTTTGCCCCATATTACTTATATACCCTTTCACTATTATTTTTTTCCTTTATTTATTTGGGGTATTATTGACAGAGAGAGGCTCACATGTGGCCCGGGACCATGGTATGTTGGGGCCTAGGTTGGAATTTGGATGTGATCTTATGATTGCATCACACTAAACAATGTTTCTTTTGAAGGAGGGTAACAAAACTCCGCCCATTAAAGGGCTCGGCTTCATTCCCGTTATTGATATTAACAGAATCCTATTGTAACGAGGGGGACACAAGGCCAATACCTCGATCAACATTAGAAATATTACATAAATTTTTATAGAATACATCATGTAAGAATGTAGGAGGCCAATATCATGCTTATCATGATGTCAAACCAAGTTATTCTCCACTACATGAAAACTGATCGGAATATTAACTCCACCTCATCCTAAAAAAACTCCTCTAGCCATGTTATCATCCATTCTAAACTATCAGGGTCTATGAGGTCTGCTACTTTAAGATCCTCCATGGAACCTAAGTATGGTTTAAATATATAAGGACTAGGCGACCAAGGGTCATCCCAAACCGATACATTTATACCCAACCCTATTTGGTATATGACCCCCCTCGAGCAGAAGTTCACAGCCCTTAATCAAGCTTTTTCTAAGTGTATGAGTCCTCAGATGCAGTGGGACTCATAACAATGTTTAGAAAACAGAAAAGATAAAAAAAGAGTGGATTGTAAAATTGAGTTATTTAGTTTTGTTAGATTCATTAAAGAGTAATGTATCTGAAAATTAATATTGTTCACCTAGTTAGTAATTTTTTTGTCCTACCTGGTGGTCTGTTATATTTGGATGTAAATTTAATAATGTGGATAATTATTTTTAAATTGAGTTATTTTGTTCTCAACCATCTAATTTAAATTCAAATGTGACTGAACATGAATCGCTTGGTCAATAATTGATCAGATAAACACTACTATTGTGTTTATTTTAACAAATTGTTTAAAACATAGATAAGCATAATATGCATGATAGGCTCATGTGCACACAACATAATTTTCCCAATTATTTAGAGATTTCCATTATTTAGGTGAAATATAAACTTGTGAGGCTCTGATAGCTTAACATTGACAAGGTACTGTTGCAGAATTAAGGGCAGCATTGGAGATGACAAGACATGTTTCAATGGAGAGGAAAAGGTGAGGCTCATTGTAGGACTCATTGGGGTGTTCTACATGGGACATGGACATAGCTGTAGGTTTTGGAATTCTACCTTTCGTTTTTTTTAAAGTTTAGGTGAGAACTTGGTTACGCTACACAACCATCATCAGGGCAAACCTACAACCTTAACCCTAAAGGACTTACAGTGGACACGTACCTGTCACACTAGCCTCCAGATATGGATTTCAACAGGAGAATTTATAGATCGCGAACCAACGAGGCCTGTTGGTAGCGGAGATCGAACTCGGATAAGGTTTCCACCACAAACCCGCTCTTACCAACTGAGCCAAAGCTCATTGACAGGAATTCTACCTTTCTTTGATATAACCCCTGGGATTTGTCTACATTGTAACATCACATAAAAATCTCAATCAATTGGATTCGAGGATTGGAAATGCACATAGGTAATGTCTTAGCTTTCTCTTTCAAGAAATTTATGCATAATAAGAAATTCTCCCAAGATTGTTGGGATAATCCCGCCCGCTTGCTTTCATTTGTCTTCATACAGAATTATTTTATATGTATTTCCTCTTTCTGTAATACACGGTAGCATGGTGTATTTTGTTTGATTGGTATTCTTGTCTTGTTTCAGTCCTACTCAACTTGACATCATCCTTCATAGTTGTACCTTGTTTTGTTCTGCACTTGAGATTAGAGAAGGTGGGCATGCTAGTAAACAAATGAACCTCTAGAAAACTCGACTTATTTTAACTCGGAAAATAATATACTCGAGTGGTTGTCAAATAATAACTTGCAACTGTATATACAAGTCAACAGTCAAGAAAGTTCAATTGCTTATATTGCTAGAACTCGTCTGCTATACACATATGTATAATATACGATTGAATTCTGATCGTAAGATAAGGACATGGGGACCAGCAGGGAGGAGAATGAGTGGTTGGGGGAGTGATCGGCATGAAATGACCATATGCAGATCAAAATTTTCCACATTGCTATACTTGCTTCTAAAAAAGACATTTATATAAGAGGTAAATTCACCATCAGTCTCTCAACTCTTGTGGCAAGACCAATATGATATCTAAATTTTAAAATCTATCAATGTGATACCTAATCTTTTGTTATGATATAAATGAGATATCTCCGTCTACTTTTCGTAACGACACCGTCAACTTAGTAACGTGGCAAACAACTGTGGATAACCACTAGTCCCTTAACTCTTGTGCTAAGGCCAATGTGATACCCAAATTCTAAAACATGTCAATGTGATACCCATACTTAATTTCGCTATCAATGTGAGGCTGGGGGCCGTATTTTGTCATGTCGCCGTCAGTTTAGTCATATTTAAAATGATCAAATATTTTAATTATATTAGCGTACCGTTAATGAGTATTTTAGCCATATAATTCAACTTTTGATGTAAATCTTTATTTTCTTATAAATTTTCATCAATGCTTTATGATTAAACTATGAAAATATTATAGAAATTTGAAATATTTATTATTATAAACGGATCAGATTAACGGGTGGGGTATCCGTCAACCCGCCGGATCCAGATTTGGATCGAGATATTAAAGATCTGGCGGTTAACGGGTAGGATCCGGATCTAAAGTTTCTATTACAGATCTGATTTAGGTCGATCCGGTCCAGATTCGGTCCATTTACAGGTCTACACGCACGTGGCCCAAAAAAGGCAGTATGATATTTCAATCATAATTTAGTTTGAAAGATGTAGGAGTGGAAAGGTAGATGGCTTGAAAGGGGATGTACAAGAGCATTGAGCGGTAGATAATCTTGGTTTAGGGTGTTTCAATCGTCATTGTGAGATAAGATTTGATGATATATGGAGAATGAGGAATTTGGTAGTGTTGTTGTTAGCAGATTGATATGACAATTGAGATTACATTGATTCACAAGAAAACGAAGAGAAAATTAACAAAAAATTAAAATCAAGGTTATTTTGGTCTTTTAATTAATTTTTTTATGAATGCCATGTGCGCATCACTTGACTAAACCAACGACGATATGACGGAATATGACATCTGGTCTCACATTAATAGCAAAAATTAAGTATGGGTATCACACTGACATGTTTTAGAAGTTAGGTATCACATTGACATTGTCACAAGAGTTTAGGCACTAGTGGTTATCGACAATTGTTTGCCACGTCACTAATTTGACAGTGCCGTTACAGAAACTAGACTGAGATATCTCATTGATATCATAACAAATTATAAGGTATCAAATTTATAGAGTTTAGAGTTTGAGTATCACATTGGTTTTTTCACAAGAGTTGAGGGACTGATAGTGAATTTACCTCTTTATATAAAATGTATAGCGATCGATGATCCTTGTAGGTACATTAAATACGTTAACCAAACTTCTTCATCATACACATGGATGCAATGATACAACATGCATGCATGATAATTAAATTAACAAGTTGAATCGGTAAATTTGTTTCAATAAATGTTCATATAGTACTAATTGTTAGATCTTATTGCCCATGTCAATGAAAAAAAATTCATTATCCATTTCAATTAATCTTAACAAAATTACTTTTTTTACCCAAACTCAACTACTTCTTCCCATCTCTCTCTCCTCGACGACACACAGACGCCGACCTAGCCTGGACAAAGATCACGCCGACACTGACCTAGTCTCGATGAAGATCACGTCGATGCTTTGACGACGACGATGATGATAGAGTCGAGGTCAGACAGTCGAGAGAGATCAGATTGATATGCGGCACGGCGGATAATTTAGCATATCTCGATCAAGATGCGCTGGAGACGGCGTCAGATCTCTTCCCTCCAACCTCTCATCCCTGACGATCTCAGATCTGTCCTTATAAGCAGATCAACGTCGATCTGGTCTTCCGATGCGGATCATGTCCGTCGCTTGTTTTTGATTATAGACGTAGAGGCGTGGATAACGACGATGCGAGTCAAGCGAGTCGATCTTCGCCTCTGCCTTTGGATTCCGTCGTCGTCGCTTGAGTTTGTTCATTTTCTCGAGTTTACTACCCTAGTAAAAGTTTACTAAAGGTAGTAAACTTTATTTTTCGCATCTAAGTTGATTTTTCACTATTTTTAATATGTATAATGGGCCTTGGAGATACTGTTTTGCAAGTTTACTACATCTAGTAAAAGTTTATTAGAGGTAGTAAGCTTATGATTTCGCATATAATTTGATTTTTCTCCTGATTTGGTTGTTTCGGAGTTTGGAGTTTAAAGTTTGAAGTTGTTTCGGAGTTTAGAGTTTGGGGTTTGGAGTTTGAAGTTCTTTCGGTTAACCATGGGGTCCGAGTTCAATTTTTTAATGAGTTTCACGTGCATACCTAAAAGTTAGGTTGCACGTGAGGGGGAATATTAGAGAGGAGAGATCTCACATCAAAAAGTGATAAATAAAATATAACATATATGTGAGTGAATCATTCCTAATTGTACCGAGACTTTTGTATATAAAACCCAACAACTTAAATGTGATTAAGTTGAGATAATATCGATACAAAGATGAGGTCACACTTGTTGAAAGGGTATCGACGTATAGCATATTCAAGTTGAGCCACATTTAAAATGAGAGAATAGTAGTGTGCATCAGTGCATGACTTTCAACTGCTTATATCAGTCTTAAAAGCTAGCCAGGGAGGAATGATCACTATCTCACGATGGGTGCTAATCAATATTTGGATAATTCTCACTTTCAGACTAAAATGATCAAACAATATTGCCATCTTTTATACGAGGTCACCTTTGTGGTAGTGAAATTGAGTAAACGGTCTTAACCATAAAAAAGAGATAATGCTTCGTGGTTAATTAAGTTGGTATCAAGAATACAGAAACATTGACCACTATAGATGATTGAGTTGATAAGAGTCTAAATGTGGAACCCTAGTCTTATATCCATGTTCGAAACCTTCTAACGTTGATCGAAGTTAAACTCTAATTTATTTATGGTGGTCAGGAATGAAAAGAATGTTTGACATGATCTCCCACCACAAATTAGTTTCTGAGCTTGTAAAGCTTTCAAGTTCAATGAAAGACATCGATCTGGTATACATAAACAAACAATCACCTAGTGAGAAGGCAAAGTTAACAAGGATCACCTGATATCAGAACAATGAGTAATATATAGTTAGCTAGCTCTTTGATGATTAAAAATAATTAAGAGATGAAGATGAATACGGAGATAATTATAGATCACCAACCACTATCGTGTTATTGAATTTTTTCCTTGTCTAAAATGTTATTGAAAGTTTAGAAAACCCAAACCAATAATGGGCAGTATGCATTTAACTAGGAGAAATTTTTCAATGCTACTGTAGCACCACGTGGTAATGCCTAGTAGTGATACATTATAATCAAAACAAGACATGCGAATTTATTACAATTAAAATAAAAATTAATATTTTTTATATTTTATGAAATGACATTCAATTGTATTTAATGAGTTCATACTAGACTCTAGGGTTTAAGTTTAGGGTATCAAGTATATGGTATATGGTATATGGTTTAGAGTATTGTGTATAGGGTTTAGGGTTTAGGGTTTAGAGTATTGTGTATAGGGTTTAGGGCTTAGAATTTAGTTTATAAAAAACAATAAGAAACCTAAAACGGTCTTTAACAATATAGCTAATTAAAATCCATATGTCTAAGCAGTTTAATTGTAATAAATCCACATGTTTTATTCTGATTGTCATGTGATGCTACGGTAACATTAAAAAAATTTCTCCTTAATTATGTAGCATGCACTGAATAATAATGTATATCCTTTACTCAGTTGTTTAGTTAGGGGTGAAAAACCTGACCACCCCTTGATTAGTTGTTAAGGTTGGCAGTCGACTCAATATGGAATTAGATCCTATTATTGCTGTTGTCAGTTAATTGTGATAGATAGATAGTCGTTGGCCGATGGAGTTGGGTATGAATGTATGATGCGCACACTATTACTATATAAGTATATATAATGCAACATCATCCATCTTCTTGTTGGCTTCAAAAATAACGTTTTCCATCGAGAAATGACATCCGACGCGCTCTGCCAAATTTGCATTGTGATTTGCATATTTGCATTGGAAAAGGGTCATCTGAATTCATCTGGTGAAGGCTGCATTTGGTTGCTTTAGCTATGAGTTAAACCCTCTGACTATATATGCATCTTCATTGTGAAAGGCGTATTAGCTAGTAAACCCTTTCACATTCTCTCTTTCCCTTGGTTAAGTTTTCAAACAAATCCTCTATGTTTTTTGTCTTTTCTTTCTTGGAAAATCTATAGCACACCCTTCGAAATAGTTTTACAAAATCCATAAGCTCGGTTTGGAGTAGAATACTATGCATGTACGTACGTAGATAAAACTGGCAACGTGTAAAAGGGGATTCCACAAAGGGCTTCAACATGGCATTCCAATTAGGTTGGTTCGATGATTTCGAAAAAGACGTGGAAGTAGGTAAACCGCGTCGGCTCGTACCAAAAACGAAGACCAAGTGATGAGAGACCTGGGCCAACCTAAGTTTACGAGTCACTGACGCACTTTGTGTACAACAAACACAGTGCAGAGACAAGTCAGATGATAGTGATGGAGTCTGCGCCACCAATTCAACCCACCTCAGCCTGTGTCTCTCTGCTGCACTTCGGTACAGAGAATAATTACTCATCATAAGATTTAAATATTTGTTTAAGCGGAGCTTCTTTACCAGATGGGTTAGCAACGCGTGCACGCGCTTACAGATCTGAATTGTAAAAAAATAAAAACAGTTGAACTGCGGTGAAAAGTCAGAGTTTAAACCCTATCGAATCGAATGAAGATATATCCCAACCCCTGTTTCCATCGAGCGACAACCTCCAAACCCCTCACTCTCAACCTATACATCCCCAAATGCGTTGTAATCAATCAGTGACCTTGTGTCTCTCCAAAAACAGATTACAAAGCCAACCTTCCTCATCCACACTAAACAAGCAGTAAACAACCTTCCTCTCAGTTGGAGCGAGGGGATGATTGTGTTGTGTGATGAATTGATCAATTTGGAACGTACCAGTTTTCTGGCACCTCTTAGCAGTTAATCGGGCTGGGCTAGACAACTCTCTTGTTTCTCTTCGAGAATGTGGACATTTTCTTTTGTTGGCGTTACCACCCTCAAACTCAGCTTGTATGCCATGAGAATTTCTCTTTTCTTTTTCAGGGATGCCAACAGATTTCATAAAGGATGATCTCGAGACTAGGTTGTGCGGTACTGGATTACTGGAGCAATACTTCTGGTTATCCTTAGGACCACCCTTTTTATTTCTAGTCATTTCCTTAGAACAAACCAGCTGCCTTCTGACCACAACCCCATATACGTTTGTCCAACTTCTCCTTGCGAAAGCTAAAACCCATTGCAAGTGCATAACATCCATAAAATTTGTCGACTTCTTCCACTGATTCGAACTCAAACACCTTTCAAGTCTGCATGAGTAAGATCTTCATACGGCTTCCCCTTAAAGTGTAAGCAATTTAGCGTAGCAACCGAGTTTGATACAAGAGTTTCATCTTCCAAATCATCTTCCTCAGATAGAACATCTTCATATTCCACTGAAATACTGAATCATAATAATTAGATTCTCAAAACCGTGATGTCACATATAGTAATATCCAAGGAACTTCTTCAAGTATGGAGGCCATAGTATTTAACTGCACACAGATGCCCGGTTGTACTAACATTATGATGAAACAAATCAATATCACTACCTATGTAGATTTGGTCTAATGGAAGAGGCTGAGTCCATCATATTTGACGAATGAAACAAAAATACTCTTGGTAGTAAGGATGTCACCGGTTCGATCATCCGCATGTGTAAAGAATCTGCATGGGATAGCCAAAGCTTAACCTATCTACTGCTCGGAGTGGTGGCTCACTTGGCCACCATTTTGCACAAACCAGAAATCAATATCACTTTTGCAATTGCTCATCAAAACATTGATACCTCTTGTATCAATGTGAATGGGACTTGTTGGAGCAAAAACTTCTATCTAGAAGGTTGATTTTCCAACGAATACAAACAAGAGCGGGAGTCATCTTAGATTGATCGTGAAGCCTCAGACCGAGAAGGGGTACCTGCAAAAGACCCTCCGACGCCCAAGTCAGTGTTTATCATAAACGAGTGGAGAAGTCAAAGTCAGTATTAGATCCCTTACCTTGAGGTTGTGCATCTCTTATATAGAAACATGTTGCCTAGGTGAAGAGTGACACATTAACATTGTTATAATGTTTGCATTCATACCTTGCTTTATGGTTGTAGTCATGACACCCTTTCAATGTCGTAACTGCAATTTCACTTATAGTCGCTTTTATTGTTGTAATGGTAGCGTACTTACTGTTGTATTGATGCTATGTTTCGTAACCATTGTAATTGATACTCATAAAGCTGCATTTGATATCGCATTTACCGTGCCCTTAACTATCACACTGAACGATCCTTGCTATCAATGACTCATATATTTTGTCAAGATTTATAAGGATAATTATTTCTAGCTTCCACAATACCCCTAAATTTCTTCTTTTGATATCTGATTCAAAGGAGAAATTTTCATTTACAGTTGTTGTCGTTTTCTTATTGTCACAACACTCCACACTCATTGCTTTAACCCCGCGCATGCATTATGTCTCACCCATTCCACTCGTGCACCTGCTGCGTTTGTTGCGTTTGCTTCATTCATGTCATTTGCTTTATTCTTCACACTTGTCGCGACTGCTTTGACTCACATTGCATTGGACTTGCCATTTGCTGCATTTGTCTCTCTCGTCGCGACTGCTTCGACACATGCTGCCGCGGACTTGCCTGCTCGCACATGTTGTGCCTTGCACTTTGCAACTTGCCATTCTGCACGTCTTGCCCCCTTGTGCGCTCGCCTTGTGCTTTATTTGTGCTGCTTTCTGTGCATCACATCTCGATCAGTTTCTTTTTAATCTTTTTTCTGCTTCCTTTTGGGTTTGAACCATATCTTGTTGAAGCTTTTGCCTCTGTTACAAGATTTTAGCTTCTTTCAACAATTTTACAACATCCTCAACAATGATTGTGTTAAAATCTAGAGGCATAGTGATTGCATCACACCTATCTTCACAATGATTGTATTTCTTCTGTTGAGGAGTGTTAACGACTCCTTACCATGACATTACAATTTTTGCCTTCGTCGATGACTTTTTAATCTGCGGTCTACGTAATAAGATCACAACGCACGACCTCTTGCCTTTTTCTCACCACCCATATGGCCCATGTTTTCTTTTTCGAAAATAATCAACAAAAGAAAAAGAAAATAATACGTGTAACATGCTGAGATTGGGGAAACACGTGCCACAAACTGTCATAAGTACACGAGAAACTGACACAATTTTATATACAAGATTCCTGCACATGAAAAACACGGGTGCACAAACGGAACAATTCACCACTCGCGGCACCAAACGCAAACGCGAGGGTGACAAACAAGACATCGCTCACGAAGCCGAAAAGCATACACAAGGGTGGCAACAATACACCATTCGTGGCGTCGAACACACATGAGGGTGGCAGACATTACACCACTCGCGGCGTCGAACGCAAACACGAGAGTGGCGAACAATACACCACTCGTGGTGCTGAACGCACACGAGGGTGGTAGACATTACACCACTCGCGATGCCGAACACAAACACGAAGGTGGCGAACAATACACCACTCACGACGCCAAACACACACGATGGTGACAAACATACACCACTCGCGACCCCGAACACAAACAGTAGGGTGGCGAATAATACACTAATCGTGGTGCCGAACGCACACGAGGGTGGCAAACATATACAAATCGCGGCGCCAAAAGCAAACGCACCGGTGTCAAATGATACACCACTTGCGGTGCTGAACGCACATAAGGGTGACAAACAATACACCACTCAGGGTGTCAAGAAGGTGCTGAACAATATACCACTCACTGCGCCGAACACACATGAGAGTGGTACACATTACACCACTCGTGACGCCGAACACAAACACGAGTGTGGCGAACAATACACCACTCGCGGCGCCGAACACACACGAGGGTGGCAGCAATACACCACTCGCGGCGCTAAACACATATGAGGGTGTCAAATATACACTACTCGCGGTGCTGAACGTAAACACGAGGATGGCAAACAATACACCACTAGCGGTGCCAAACGTACACAAGGGTGAAAAACAATACACCAATAGCGGTGGCGATCACACACGAGGGTGACGAACAATACTCTAATGGAGGCGCGGCACGCACACGAGGGTGGCAGCAATACACCACTCGCGGCGCCGAACACATACAAGGGTGGCAAACATACACCACTTGCGGTGCTCGTTCTAATGCAGCGAACATGTACTCACTCTTGGGGTCCCCCCTAATCCTCCCAGGTTTCATATTCCTTCGGGTTGTTTTAATCCTTACAGGTTTCAAATTCCTTCTAGTTCTAGGACTGCTTTTCTAACTTATATTAGGTCTTCTTCATTCGTCTCAATCATCATTTGTTGTTTGAACGCCTTCATATGGTCGACGAGGTAACCTGCCCCATCATACTTATGGAAAACTGGCGTTGTGCCCAGGATGTCGTTAGTAAATGGGGATTTTCTAACATCCCTTTCTATCTCCACTGCCAACTCACGAGGGCCTGCCCACTTGCATTCATCGATCATCCTCGCTATCCCTGCACGCCATTCTCCGCGTGCCTTCGTTGGCAGACTAACGCCCACTCCGTCCGCTTTGATTTGTTGGCGTGGTTCACCATTTTCTCATCTGATGAATCGCTATCCAACAGCAGGATACGTTCGAGCTTCCTCCGTCGACGACTTTCATGATCCTACTTCTATTTTCAAAGTTGCTTGAGTTCCTGCTGCATCTGCTGAGTCTCATCCCCTATAGATAAATTCAAATCCACCTAGTTTGGGTTCACCTCAACTTCTGATGCATTGCCTCCATTACCCAATCCTAACATCAATAATGCGATCTCTCTACATCCAACTCCTGCCATCATCTTTTAGGCATTGTACAAGTACATACATGTGCACATTAATTCCCATATACGGTGCCGGTTGTTGGAGCATAAAACTTCTATCTAGAAGGTTGATTTTCCAACGAATACAAACAAGAGCGGGAGTCGTCTTGGATTGATCGTGAAGCCTCAGACCAGGGGGACCTGCAAAAGACCCTCCGACGCCTAAGTCAGTGTTTATCATAAACGAGTGGAGAAGTCAAAATAAAAATACCTTGAGGTTGTGCGTCTCTTATATAGAAACATGTTGACTAGGTGAAGAGTGGCACACACATTAACCTTGTTATAATGTTTGCATTCATTCCTTGCTTTATTGTTGTAGTCATGACATGCATTCAATGCTGGAACTGCAATTTCACTTATAGTCACTTTTATTGCTGTAACGGTAGCCTACTTATTGTTTTATTGTTGTCATGTTTCTCTAACTGTTGTAACTGATACTCTTAAAGCTGCATTTAATATCGTATTTACCGTGCCCTTAACTATCACACTTAACTCTTTGCTATCAATGACCCATATATTTTGTCAAGATATATAGGGATAATTATTTTTAGCTCCCACATGACTCGTAGCGAATGCTGGTCTTTAGGGGTTTTTTTATTAAAAATTTATTACAAAAGTCAAACAAAAACTATTGAATATGCCACATAAAAGGAAGAATGTTTGATTTTTCTTCATTTCGAAGCCAAATCAATTCTCCTTTAAATTCACTCATTAATTTAAATAGTATGTTAAGATATATAAGACAATCAATCAATGTAATTATTAAAATCTTTCATTTACAATCAATAATAATGTCAAAACTTAAATTTGAGAGGGCATAATCATACATTTTAGTCTAAATAACTTATAATTATAGAAAAAATACTTGCTCTCCCGACCCAAAAACCCAAAACTTTCTTCTCAACCATGACGGCCATCTTTGACCACCCATATATGATATCTTCAGATGGTGATACGTCGTCGATTTTGTGTGGCCACCCAGGCTACTACCAAAATTCTCATCTCCATCTTCAATTTTCTTCAGAACTCATTGGATGATGCAAGTCAAGTGGATCAGGGGTCTAACCTAATCCAAAAACACATAGCTAGGAGATCGCATGAATGACCTAGTTGAATTCATCGATGTCGAGGCCGAATCAAGCTAGCAAGGGAAGAGGGCCTTGCAAACAATGAAAGCTTGGAATTGTTGATGAAAGGTGGTCGGATTTTGTCTATTTTAGCTATTGAATTTAGGAATGCAAGGTTGATAAGTTCGTCGATCGAGAAGCCTGCAGATCCTGCGTATGAGCGGACTCCCGTGGCTGATGGATTGGCACTACTGGTCGGAGATGGCAAAGCTATGAAGTCAGTACTGTTATGTTAGGTGGCATTGATGATGCCTCATTCTTGTAGAGGCACTCATAGCATTATGGGGAGACCAAACTCAATAATCTGAACGATATTCAGAGAATGACCGACTAGTCGACAGCTGTAGGATGGACAACGACCATAACAGTTTGCTGGAGGCTAGGTCAGACAATTGTTATGATTATTGGGTCACTATTTGGTCCTCTCGTGCATGGGGTCTTGTCTTAATTCTTGGATCTGCTTTCACCAGGTCCACAACGAATAATGGGTTGTTGAACCCATTTTTATGTAGTTTTCTTTAAATTAGCCTATTACCATGCATGTTATGCATTTGTAGTAGGCTCGCTTTAGATAAGTGAGCACCTTAATGTCATAATGATTAGATCTAATCTATGTATCACTGTGATCATGTATCACAAACTCTTTATCTATCCTTAGTCGGTAGAGGGGGGGTATGTAATGGCCTTTTCTAGCTTAAGTTCTTAATATATCATCGATATTTTTAAAAAAAAACTATACATTAATCCTAACAAAGAAACAAAATTTAACCCGCTAGTATATATGCCTAAAGATCTAATAGTGTACATCAATTTGAAATATATATTTTTGGAATAAATTGTGTGGCCCGAGATGATCAAGGAAATCAAGGCTAAGGCCCAATACATCAGCCAATAAAATGTAGAGTATTATTAGACAACTTTGAAGTTATGGGTTCAAACATTATTGACATATGTAGCATGTGTGAGTTCTTAATAAAAAGTTTTTCTTTTTAAGACTTAACTTCTACCACTGCATCCCAAACACTCAGATACCTAGAACTCGAGAAGCCTGATGACGAAATCACCGGAGATTGGTTACTTGTCGTTGTTTTCTCCCAAACAAATAGATTGTTTATCATGAGACTACTAACTTTCAATAGAACTACTATGAATTATAATATGCAATCGTCTGAGCAAACAAAGTTTAGTTTATTTTTTTACAGAGGTGATATTTATTAGTTAATTAATTCAACTTTTAAACAGTTAAGAATATGTTTTACACCGACAAAGGCTAGTTTAGACAAGTATTTTTCATAAAAATTATGACTTTAGGTATCATTTTGATTAGAAGTACAGACGGAGCACTTGCTACCATGACTGTACAGTAGTTAGGCGGGACAAAAAAAACCATCCAAGAAAGAAGGAATATTTAAAATCGGGGAGCAGATGAGAACAGGGCTAATCTCTTGGGGGAGACTAAATTCATAGTTTTAAGTTGTTATAAATTTTGCTGTTTAATTGAATGTAAATGTGGTTGATATGCAATCGTCCCTCACTCTCTTAAAACTAAAACTTTTCCCATCATATGATGATCTTAACTAGTACTACAATACAATCTCCCGAAAAAAAACCTAGTAATACAATTGAGTTTGGCTTAAACATATAGATTATATTAAAGTTGGCCTGCAGATGAATATCAACAAGGTAACAAGCATCACAGCTTCAAGTTCATGGCTTAGAGAACTGCCTCCGTGTTTAAGGAATCGCCTTTTGTTATATAACTCGGTTTAAGACGAACTCCTTTACCTGGCTTGAAAGTTGAGTGTCCTTATGCAGTAGGCATACATGAAAGCAAAGAAGAGCGTGAAGAGAACCAGAATTCCAGCCACTGGTCCTATGAAGTTTGGATCAAATTTGTAGTGGTGCTCTAGGTACCATTTTACCGTCGGGTCGGGTGTGATCCCAGGTGCTTTAATGGTATCTTCAATATCACCATACTGTGACACAATCAATCCATATACTGTCCATGCTAATGGACATATCCAGTAATACCAAACCCACCACTTGGGTATTCTCTGAAAATTCACAAGTTGATGTGTTTGGTAAGAGTATAGTACTTCTAATAAAACAAATTAGCTTTATTAATACTTACTGGTCTAAGAATGAAGAAACCGGAGAAGAGATTGAAGATTGGATAGAAAGCTCCGGCAAGTATGGCTGCTGCTTGCAAGTTTGGGGTGATGGAAACGGTCATCATTCCGTAGTATGTGAAGTAAAGAAATGAGAAGAAGGTGACGAAGAAGAACCAAAAGAATTTTGCTGGTGTCCATTGAAAGCTCAGCATGGAATACACTATAAGAGTAAAATACGTGTTTTGAACAAGCACAAATGGAATTTCAACAACAACCTGCATTTTATATGGTTCAGTCGGATCAATTGATTAAATAGCAATTTGCAGAATGACACAAATTCATTGACACGTTCTCTTGGTGTTTGACTATGGATATATAGCTAAAGCCTGAAGATATATTTTTGATGTGTAACCAGATTGATACTGTGGGAAAATAAACATGTCAGATATATGGTCTGAGATCGGCGCACTACACTCTAAATCTGAGTTAATGCATGCATACAAAAATATGGGTGATATGAACTTACTTGTGCCAGTGCATAAGGTAATGCAGAGTACATTCCAGAAGCTCTTTCTCGATAGAAAACTAGTCTTTCAGTGGAAACTATTGGCTGCACTGTTCCGCTGTTAGTACGTCCAACGAACATCACCGAAGAATACATAGCCCCAATCATAATGTTCAGATCAGTCGCGGTTTCCCTGCATGTTGGAAGAATCAAGTACTCACTCTAGGCCAAATACTCCGGAGTTTGAACATGCATGTTATTAGTAAAAAAATACTCACAAACCTTTTACTGCCAACCTTCCAGAAAACACTCCCAAGAATGAGAGCAGTAATCACAGTAAAAGACAGCCTGACAAGGTTATAATCAGGACTTCTCCAATAGGTCAACCACTGCTTCCAGAGACAAATATTGAATTGTTGCCATGTTGACTGAGAGTACTGTGTAGGAAAGTAGAGCTCTTTCAATCCTAGTGGTGGTGTGCTCAACTGCTTTACTAAAGCCTTGTTTCTCCTGGTCATATATCAAGTTGGAACTAATGTTTAGATTATGGATTCTGAAAATTATCAGGCACTTCTAGTTTATTTTCCTTCGCTTACTGGTGCAAGGAAGATGATCTGTAGTGTTGAGCATAGTCCATTCCAAGTTTGACTTCAATTCCTACTGAGCTCACTTCAAGCATCCATGTGGCTGGGTTATACTTATCCTTAAATTTTGGCACTCCAGGGACAGCCTAATATCATTCAATGAATGTGGAGTTAGTAGCTATTCAAATATTTTAACAACTAAGAGGAAAAAGCTGTTACAAGGTAAAATGCCTCAAAATATTCGATCATGTTATTGGAATTCCGGCCTAACGGTCCTGAGTAGATAACTTGTCCTCCTCTTTTCAGCAACAGAAGCTCGTCAAACGCCTCGAAAATATCAATGCTGGGCTGATGAATCGTGCAGACAACTGTTCTTCCGGTGTCTACGGTGTTTCTAATAGTTCTCATAACAATGGCGGCTGCCCTTGCATCAAGACCTGATGTTGGTTCATCCAAAAAAATAATTGAGGGATTGGAAACAAGCTCAACTGCAATTGTCAACCTTTTTCTTTGTTCTGTTGACAATCCTGTAATTTCTGGAAGTCCCACTATCACATCCTTGAGACTGCATAACTCAACCAATACCATCACTTCCTCCACGAAAACCTTATAAAAAAAACAGTGAGAATGCAATTTTAGCATCTATGGAACTGCTTAATGCATTGTTCATAAGTTTTACCATCTTGTCATGTGCGCTAACTTCTTTAGGGAGCCTAAGGAAAGCCGAGTAAATTAACGACTCCTTGACAGTGACGTGGGGTGAGTGGATACCAGTTTGTTCACAATAACCAGAAATTCTTGCAAAAGTTTCTTGTTTCTTAGGGAACCCAGATACTCTTATGTCACCCTCAATATAGCCACCTGTCTTTCGTCCAGCTAAGACATCCATCAAAGTTGTTTTTCCTGCCCCACTGATCCCCATTAGGGCAGTTAACACCCCAGGCCTGAGGGCACCGGATACTTCACAAAGTAGTTGTAGCCTATCATCTGTTATTCCATCTTCCTTCATCTCCTGTAATAGTGAAACAAGTCAGCATATTAGCAGTAGAGATAAATAGTACACCCTAATAAACCACTTTAGGTTTATAAAACAGTAGACCAAGGAAAAAGGAAACATTACAAGGGGAATGTCCACATAGTAGTTAACATTGTCAAAGGAAATTCCCAGTGGAGTGAAAGGAAGAACCAATCCTCTCATCGGAGCAACATTATTGGTTGCTTCAAGAGAAGAATCAGCATTTCCACTGGCATGATATCTCATCTGCAGGATTTCCATTTCTCCTGAAAGATTTTTTGACAGTAAGAAACTTGGACAACAAATTTGTTCATGATTACATAGTTTGAAATATAAGGTATCATACCTGAATTGGTTGCATCAAAAGAAGATAATGATTGACCAAGTAAATCTTTGTCTTTGTTCGGCCTTCTGAGAGTCAGTTCTTCCTTTGATTCTTGTTGGTCTCCCTTTATTTCTTCAGACACTGCTTCAGTTATAATGGCATGTACCTTCCTCGCAGCTAATTTATTGCAACATGAGTAGGGCAAATCCATAAAACAACACACAACAGAGGAACCGGATTGAACTTTAGACATGAAATAAGAATGCTGATTCTTACGAGTGAGGTACATAAGCACAAGTGTGAAAAGGACGTTGAAGAGAATTGAAAACCCCAGAAGAGCTGCACAGCCAATCCAAAACCAATTTTTTTCTGGAGAAACACCAAAGTTTTCAAGCACTGCCACACCTAATCTAGTGACATTATCTGAAGCCTGCAGCACAATATCATAAACTTCAGACCGACTTCTTGTCACCCAGTTCAGCTTATATAATATGTAGGAACATGACCATATTATACCAGTTTGTCCATCCACCTTGGAGCAAACATTTCATTTACAGAAATAGCATTGAAACTATAGGTCATAGGTGAAATCCAGGAACCCCAAGCCCACCAGTTTGGAATTTTACCTGTCACAGATGAAGCATATGTATAATGTTTATAACTCTTCGATAAGTCAGTAGAGTAATAAGTTTTTAATTGTTTTGCTTTGTTAATTGTTAAATGATGTACTAACCTCTAGGAAGTATGAAACCTCCAAGCAAGAAAATCATTATCAAAATTAAACTACCAACCGTGTTTGCTATGACCATTGTTCTGCTTACTCCAGCTATAAGCCTAAACATCGCAGCAAACGATTCTTCAACTAGAAATATAACCAATAGTTGCTTGAAGAACCTGCAAGTATACTATCACAAGTTTTTAGCAAGTAACTACAACCGTAAATTTAAACCCATATTTGGTAGCTCAAAGCTAGAGAAATTTAGTCAACAAAGGTTATATAAAGACAGAATATCAACGATAATGAACATATAAATAACATGACATTATTTCCCACAGTGTATACCGTCAACCCATAGTAGTAGTCTGATGACATAACATTTAACCTATCTCGTAGGAGAACAATATCCACAACATACATATGACATTAAGCTGGGCGATGCAGAACCTGTTAGCTTCAAGCGCATATCCGATGGTGAAATAAGTTATGACCATCCAAATAGTTGATTCAAAAATGGATATAGGAATGCGAAGCAGAACTGTTGGGAGAGTGTATGTCCAAGCTGGGTGGAAAAGTAGGTCTCTATGCTTGTAAAAGACGGGAAGTCTTTCAATGGTCATCGCAAGCTCAGTAACACCAATAAAGGTGTTAACAACCAAGGAATATGTAAGTGAACGAAGATATATTGCTCCATCATCTTCATTTCTAGTGTGCATTTGGGTCCTCAAGAAGACAGTTGAGAATATGAGCGCTGATATACTAATTTGTACTGCTCTGAAAATGTAGACAAACGAGTTTCTTTTTATAAGCAGCCGTTCCTTGTCCCAACAGGCTCTCAGAAGTTCTAGTTTAGCTATCGAATATCTTGTGAATACTAGGGCAGCTTTGTGGCCTTGGGACTTATCAAAAGGAATTGACAACTCATTTCCAAGCCTCATTCCGACATGGAAGCTTCCAAATCGGTTTGCAAATTCTTTGACTGATATATATCTGTAAGGCTTGCTTCTGTCTGCCCAATATTGCTCTTGGTCCTTTCTAGAGGTAACCTGAAAAAGTTTAACAAAGACCACTAATATTTAGCAGATTTTCTTCTTTTGGTCAAGCTAATATTTAGCAGTATGTAAACAAAGGTTGATCCATTTTAATAAGACAAGTCATTGGTTTTCCGTAAGTATCAAGCTTCCTCCCAAGTTGCAAAGGGTCACAAATTGTGTTAGCAGATCAACATCTGTGTATGAATAACTACTATATATGAGCTAGATTTATCAATCCTATCAAAAGAGTTGACAGAATAAATATTCATTTAAACAAATTATATAAGCAATCTTTACAATAATGAAAGGACTCTTGAATATTGAATCGAAATATTAAAAATCTTTACCTTACTTCTGTTTTGTTTATTATATGTGTTACTGTTTTTAGCCATGTAACAGTTTGTGCTAAGCGGTTGATAAAATTAACCATAAAATTCAAATATATGTCCAAATTCTGTAAAAAAAATTGCTACCAAACACAGCAAGCCATTTCCAACAAGCCTACCAGAATACACTGAATGTCTAAAACCTAATGTGATCATCGTACCTCTTGCAAAAAATCAGCGGTTCCCTTTCGCTCAGGGCATCGAAATCCACAGCTCTCAAAGAACTCTAGTATATTTTCGCGTGGTCCCTGGTACACAATCTGGCCCTCTGATAAAAGGATTATATCATCAAAGAGATCGAATGTCTCAGGAGCAGGTTGGAGTAGAGACATCAAGATCGTAGCGTCTGTGTTGTGTACAATTTGCTTCATGCACTTCACTATTTGATATGTTGTGGAGCTATCCAGACCTGTTGATATCTCATCCATGAAGAGTGTTTTAGTTGGCCCCACAATCATCTCACCTGGATTTGAGTATAGTAATAGGACCTTGTCAAGATATGTAGGAATGTATAATATATAGCAGCGCTAGCATTTTAAACGTTAAAGATCTAGATCTAAGAAAAAAAGGAACAAACTAATGAAACAAGTAGGGATTTCATAACTAAGAACGACCCAGCTTAATCCATAAAATAATGCTTTTAAACCCAGATCTATTTGTTTTGATTTGTCTGATCATTCATATATGCTTCCTTCTACAGTTAACGAATGAGAAAATTCGACATCAGCATGGTATTAGTTGTTTCAAAATTATAAGACAGGAACTACGTACCTGTGGTTACTCGTTTCTTTTGGCCACCTGATATCCCTATTTGCATCTGATCTCCTACTATGGTATCCTTGCACATATCAAGTCCTAGAATCTGTTTAAGCGCATCAAAAACAATAACTTAAGGAGATAGTTTAAAAGTTATAATTAGTGGTACCCTAAGGCTCCCAGTCCCACACCACTGCATTCATCAGTTCATCCAATCTCCACACTATTGGCAACAAGCAACAAGCAACAAGCAAGACTTTTGACTGGTTATTAATTTTTTTTGTTGTTCCTAAGAAAATGGCTGGTAGCTAACAATAGAACAATGGTGCAGTAGAAAAAAGATGTTCTAGGTTGTTTCTAATAAATTTATCAGAGAGTGTCGCCCGAAAATGATTTTATTTCGAAGGTCATTAATAAACTTACTCGGAGAGTATAATTAGTAATGAGACTGCCTGCAACTCCTCCCATTGAAGTAGCCTGAAAAAAGTGAAACCCAGAAACGTTGGATTGTTATAACAAACAATCTAGCATAAAATGCCACATAACTGCCTTTATGTATAGCTTATCTAATTGATCAACACATTGAGAATAGTGTTCATAGTAAGTAGATCCAGGTCAAATCAATGATGCATTTACCTTCATATAAAGGTCAATTTCTGCCTCTGGATGTATTCCAGCGTCCCTTTCCCTCCTAGCAAGCTCAGAAAGAAGTTCTACATAACACATTAAATACATATATTTTCAATCAAGATTACCAAATTTGTTTGCCAAACTATCTACATATGAAGATAATTGCTAAAGGTCATGTATACTTACCATATCGAGTGCCAACCCCTTGGCATCGTGCTGAAAAATCTAGAGTTTCTTGAACTGTCATCATTTTTTCATGATTATCAAATTGGCTAATATATGCAGATGTCTTTTGAGGAATGAATTCATTCAGTCTATACCCATTGTAAGTGACGTCTCCTCTAACCTGTATGTTCAAAACAGCACATATATGAATACGTATTGTTACTAAATTATAATAATTATCAACCAACTACTATAACACCGAGAGAAGATGAGAACCGGCCTTCAAACTTGAGTCCAAGTTCCCTGCTAGTGCCAGCAAAAGGGTTGTTTTCCCTGATGATGGGGGTCCTAATAACAGAGTCATCCTAAAAAGAAAAAAAACTAACATTAATTACACAAGAATTTATGAAAAATAACTTTAGAGACAGATATCCTAAGGTAACTTTAATTATGAAGTTGAATTTTAAACTACCATGAATTAAATGAAAGATTAATTCTCAATATTTTGTAAAAGTGTTTTTCATTTATTCCTATTTGAGCTCAACATAGCTAGACATTGTTCATTTATACCTCGAAGGTTTGATAATGCCAGAGACACCCTTGAGAATCTTTAGATTAGTTTTCTTAGCCGTTTGAATCCCAATCAGACCAAGAGCTGATTCTGAAATGTTCCGAGCAACATTTGAGAGTGTGGGAAGAGCTCTGGTGCCAATATAGCAATTGGCTTCAACCGTCAAATTATCAAATCTAACTTCAACTGTCGGAAGTTTGATCCCAACCCTGAACAACAGCAAGAGAGCAGTAACAGAATTATAATAGTAGTAAGAGGTAGTGACGAAAAAAATATATAAGGGAGACAAATATATAACTGGTTTAATAAAACATCAACAAATTAATGTATCGCATGCGATCATAAACACCTAAGATTTGCCTTGTTTCATCACACGAATATCTCTAGGTCCATATTTTTTGTTCATTCAAATTCTTAAACAAATTAAAGATCTGAATTAATGATAAATAGGTTTCTACAAGTTTAGAAATCTCTTCAGCCCCTCAAATAGTTTAAGATTCTTCGACATATAGTCATATAGAAGTGTATCAAATCAAAAAGATTAAGTATAGTTGGATAAAAAATTAAGTATGCACGAAGTTACCTGTCAATTCTCCTTCTCAACTTCTTCAAGAACTTTTCATTGTCTTCCTCTGCAACCTCTAAAATGCTGTCAATGAAATTTTGGCGCTCGGCTATATGAAGCTTCAGCACATCCACTTCCCTATCCACCACTCTGCATTCACTTTCCACAAAGGACTTGATGATCCCTGTTCTCAATCGATCATAGGTTGGCAATCTCTCAATGGCAGCCCAGGTGAGAGATTCTTCGTCTTCCTCGGCTCCTCGACTGCCTCTGTGAGAGTGTGTTGCTGACAGAATCACCTCCGCCATGCTCCAACGTGGTGTGTTCTGCTTCTGCTGTGGTACCTCAGCTGTAGGCTTAGCTTCACTTTCTCTGTTCTATCCATTGTCGATAGAATTTAAAGAGAATGGAACAGCCGGACCAGGCATTGGGACTAGGGGTTATAACTCACTAGATCGAGTAACTGATGAGTTCTGTGTTGAATGCATTTAGAGTTGTGTATGTGTTGCAACGCTTCTTCTACTTTACTATTTGGAAGGTTGCAACGCTTCCATAAATAACAGAACTCCTTAAACAAGTGGTGATTAGACGATTTCACAAGTGGTAGCCATGCTGCATTTGCCTTTTAAGTAACATTTTTGTGTTATTCAGAAGAAACTAAAAAGGTAAAATTAGCAGAGAATTAAATAGCGAATCTAGGACTTTGGCTGTACTGGGTTATTCTTGTCTAGTGACAAACAAACAGAGGGCTAAGACTTAAAAAAGAAAGAAAGAAAGAGAGAAGAGCTCTTGTGATATAGTAATATTGACCATTTGGTTTAGCGGCATACGTCTCTTTTGTTGGGAAAGAATAATATAATGGAAGTGACAAATTCCAACCAACAGATCGCAAATATGCAAAGATATAAAGGATAAAAGAAAGTGAACACCAGATATAACGTGGTTCGGCAATGTGCCCCTCTTGTACCCCTCTCCATGTAAGCGGGAGTGAGAGGCTGGGAGTGAGACTCACACCAGATTCGCTGTAGTATTTGAGTTATTTAACTGTTCAAACAAAAAAAAGATAAGAAAAGATCAAGAAAATTTATGGGCCATGATTATATTACTGGGATATAATAGACAAAATGTTGAGATATAAATTCTACATCGGGAATCAGGACATAGCTTGTGGGTTTATAAGGGTTTATGCTACTACATCAATTGCCAATTGGTTTTGGATGTGACCCCAAACTATTTTATCATGGTATCGGAGCGGGTTACCCGCATCCATGTGTGAAGCCCAAATGACATACGCACTCCACGTCATCCCAAAATGTTGTCCACGTATTAGGCTTGAAAATTCATCACGTGTGGGGCATGTTGAGATATAAATCCTACATCGAGAATCGAGACATATCCTGTGGGTTTATAAGGGTTTGAACCACTCCACTCATTCCCAATTGGTTTTGGATGTGAACCCCAAACTACTTTATCATGGTATCAGAGCGGGTTACCTACGTTCACATGTGAAGCCCAAAGGCTACACACACTCCACGTCATCCTAAAATGTTGTCCACGTGTTAGTGTTGAAAATTCGTCACACGTGCGAGGGCGTGTTGAGATATAAATTCTACATCGTTAATTAGGACATAGCCTCTTGGTTTATAAGGGTTTGGACCACTTCATTCATTGTCAATTGGTTTTGGATATGAACACCAAACAACTTTATCATGGTATCAGAGCGGGTTACCCACATCCACGTATGAAGCCTAAAGGCCACACGCACTCCATGTCATCCCAAAATAGTTTTCACGTGTTAGGCTTAAAAATTCATCACACGTGCGGGGGCGTGTTGAGATAT
The DNA here is from genome assembly GCA_951800085.1 of Comarum palustre. NCBI lineage: Eukaryota > Viridiplantae > Streptophyta > Magnoliopsida > Rosales > Rosaceae > Comarum > Comarum palustre. The sequence continues at coordinate 11,784,790 of OX637574.1, forward strand.
AAGTCCTAAATCAGGAATCGAGACATAGCTTGTGAGTTTATAAAAGTTTGTGTCACTCCATCCATTGACAATTTATTTTGGATGTGAACATCAGACTACTTTATCATGGTATCAGAGTGGGTTACCCACATCCACGTATGAAGTCAAAGGCCACACACTCTACGTCATCCTAAAATGTCGTCCACATGTTAGGCTTGAAAATTCGCCACATGTGCGAGGGCGTGTTGAGATATAAATCCTACATCAGGAATCAGGACTTAGTATGTGGGTTTATAAGGGTTTGGACCACTCCACTCATTCACAATTGGTTTTGGATATGAACCCCAAACTACTTTATCATGGTATCAGAGAATGTTACTCATATCTGTGTGTGAAGCTCAAAGGCCACACACACTCAACGTCATTCCAAAATGTTGTCCATGTGTTAGGCTTGAAAATCACCATATGTGCGGGGGTGTGTTGAGAGATAAATCTTATATCTAGAATCTTGACACAACCTATGAGTATATAAGGGTCTGAGCCACTTCATTCATTGCTAATTGGTTTTGGATATGAACCCTAAACTACTTTATCATTGTATCAGAGCGGGTTACCTACGTCCACGTGTGAAGTCAAATGTCACCCACACTTCACGTCATCCCAAAATGTTGTTCAGGTTTTAGGCTTGAAAATTCGACACACGTGCGGGAGTGTGTTGAGATATAAATCCTACATTGGGAATCGAGACATAGCTTGTGGGTTTATAAGGGTTTGGGCCACTTCACTCATTGCCAATTGGTTTTGGATGTGAACTCTAGATTACTTAATCATGGTATCAGAGTGGGTTATCTACGTCTATGTGTGAAGCCCAAAGGTCACACGCACTCCACGTCATCCCAAAATGTTGTCCAAGTGTTAGGCTTGAAAATTTGTTATTCGTGCGGGGGCGTGTTGAGATATAAATCCTACATCGGGAATCAGGACATAGCCTGTGGGTTAATAAGAGTTTGTGCCACTCTATTCATTGCCTAATGATTTTGGATGTGAACCCCAAACTACTTTATCACAAAATTTTCTCATTTAATGGCAGTATAGAACTACATATACAATACAAGCTACCATTGTGGGAGCTAGAAATAATTCTCACTAGTATCCACGACCAAATGAATGATCTATTGATGACAATGAACACAATTGTGAATGTGACATTCGTGTCGTCAGTTACAACAGATACAATTGATACAACGGTTAGGACAGTTACAACAGCTATGGAGCATATCATTAAATACAACAATAAACCAGTTGACGTTACAAGCGGTAAATCACTACCAGAACAACCACTTTAGCCGACGAAATTTTTTCGTCGGCTAAACCTTAAATTTCGTCGGCTAAGAAGTCGTCGGGCAAAATCCGTCGACCAACACTATAGCCGACGAAATTACTGTTCATCGTCGGCTAAAGTCATTTATTTAGCCGACGAATAAATTTTTCGTCGCTTAATTTCTGGACTTTAGCCGACGAAATTTATTAAAATTCGTCGGCTATAGCTATTATTTTTATTTGTTTATTTAACTTTAGCCGACGAATTTTAGGGTATTTCGTCGGCTATAGTTATTATTATTTTTTTAAAAAATTTTAGCCGACGAATTTTATTAAATTTCGTGGCTTTAGCTATTATTTTTATTTATTTATTTAACTTTAGCCGACGAATTTTATTAAAATTCGTCGGCTAAAGTTATAATTTTTTTTATGTAATTATAATTTTTTTTAAATTTTTTTTTTTTTAATTTTAGCCGACGAATTTTATTAAAATTCGTCGGCTAAAGTTATTATTTTTTTATGTAATTATTATTTTTTTTAAAACTTTAGCCGACGAATTTTAGGGTATTTCGTCGGATATAGTTTTTTTTTCTTTTTTTTTTTAAATTTTTTCATATTTTTTTTCTTTTTTAATTTATTGTATTTTTGATTAAAATTTTGACTTCTTTTTCGTTTTTACACCGAAAAAGGAGTAAGGAGGAGGAGAAGGTTAGGAGAGGGAGAGGAGGAGGAGAAGAGGTGAGGAAGGGAAGGAGGAGAAGAATTTAGAGAAGTAGGAGGAGGAGGGATTTGAAGGAGGGATTTGAAGGAGGAGGGAAGATGAAGAGGAGGAGGAGGAGGAGGAGAAAAATGAAAGATATAGAAGATTTTGAACTTTAGGCGACGAAATTTCGTCGGCTAAAGTTTAAAATTTTAGTCAAAAAATTTTAAAATTTTAAAAATCCCTGCCAAAAAATTTGAATTTTTAATTAACTTTAGCCGACGAAATACCCTAATTTCGTCGGCTATAGTTATTTATTTTATTTATTTATTAATTTAACCTTAGCCGACGAAATACCCTAATTTCGTCGGCTATAGTTATTTATTTTATTTATTTATTAATTTAACCTTAGCCGACGAATTACCCTAATTTCGTCGGCTATAGTTATTTATTTTATTTATTTATTTAACTTTAGCCGACGAATTACCCTAATTTCGTCGGCTAAAACCCTAAACCCTATACGTAGAAGCTTCAAACGAAAAAAAGTCGTGAAATAAGATATGACCGGAATGGTTGAAAAATCACGTAATTCCGGTAAAGTCTCGGTACCGATAATTGCGGTTAACTCAATTTTCCATTCTTTCTCCCTAGAGGTAGCCCTATCTCCGGTAGTTATTTTTCATAAAATTTTTATACCACTGGTTGCGTCTCATCGATTTGAAACTATTTTCAGTTGAAGATCCGGGCAAAATAGGTAATTTAGATGGTCAAATGACCGTTTCCGTGCGTTAAGGGGTTTGACTTACGTGATTGACCGTAAGGATCGAGCCCTTAACGTTGTCAGATTAAGTTAAATTTTTTCCTATATACATATTTCAACATAATGATCATATCAGACGGTCGAAATTTTGTTTCTCAACTTTGATCATCAGAATCACAACATGCGTACTAATGTTGTATAACTTGTTTACTAAGCTTTAAGTAAATGTTTCGTTTCTAAAACAAACTGTACGTAGAAACTTCAAACGCAAAAAAGTCGTGAAATAAGATATGACCGGAATGGTGAAATACACCTACGGTTGAAAAATCACGTAATTCCGGTAAAGTCTCGGTGCCGATAGTTGCAGTCAATACAATATAGAGGTTTGACTTACGAGATTGACCGTCTAGATGAAGTCCTTAAATTTATCGGATAAAGTTGAATTTTTTACCAGAGATATATTTCAACATATTGATGATATCTGACGGTTGTATTTATGTTTGTGAATTTTGATGACCGGAATCACAACATGCCTACTATTTACCATTATTTATCTATATGGGGGAGGCCTATCATGGAGGGGTAAATGTCTCAAAATTTTTAGATGGACAGTTGCGCCTCATTATGGTGAGTGTTTGTTGTGTTGAAGGTTCGGCCAAAATACCTCATATAGGTGTAGATATGGACATTTTCGTGTATTAAGCGTTTAGAAAAACTTCATTTTGAAGCCTTAAACGAACTTGGATGGCCAAAAAAGCCTATATGTCATGGCGAAGCGATGAGTTTTACTCCTACGGCCGTTCTGCTTCCAGATTGGTATCACAATAGTCAATCGGACATCGAAATATCCATAGTACAATTTTATACCTAAAAGTTACTTTAGCCGACGAAATACCCTAATTTCGTCGGCTAAACTTTTCAAATTTCGTCGGCTAAAGTTCACATACTATAGCCGACGAAAAAAGCACTTTAGCCGACAAAATTTTTTTTTTTGTCGGCTAAAATTTAACTATAGCCGACGAATTTTTTTTTCGTTGGCTAAAATGCCACTTTAGCCGACGAAATTTGAACTTAGCCGACGAAAAAAAAATTCGTCACTTTAGCCGACGAAAAAAAATTTCGTCGGCCTGTTTTTAGATATTTCGTCGGCTATAGTCTTTTTTCTGGTAGTGAATGCAATCATCAGTATGAAAGTTAAGCAAAACAATGAATGTGGTAGTCAATACAACATAAATGTCTAACTTGATGGCCAAGTAGTAAGCCACCATATAAAGAGTGCATAACTTCGAGGTAAGGGATCTCATTCTGATTTGAGATACTTGACTCATCTTTGATAAACTCTAATTTGGGCGTCGGAGGGTCTTTTGCATGTGAGGCCCCGAATGTTTTAACCGTGGTTAATAGCGAGTTACTGAGGTTTAAGTCGCATTCGGTAACTTCGCAAGTGAACGACCACGTTCATTTTCGAGTTTTCAAAAGTTCTCCTAATACCTGATTTAATGACTCGATGTCATAGTACGTGTCGACACGAGTCTCCTGGTATTTTCAGATTATTTTTCGGAGCTTCGGTTAATTTTCTACGAATTTTCGAAGCTTCCGGTAACTTTTAATTATCAATCCAGTAAAAAGAGTTTTTACCATTTTACCTTTTACTTTTCACCTTCTTTAAATCTGGACCGTTGGATCTTTCTCAGATCAGATCTGGGCCGTTCCTTACCCTATAAATAGGGAGAGAGTTTTGACTCGGTCAAAACTCTCCCCTCCCTTTCTCTCTCCCCCTCTCGACGCCTCTCGGCCAAGACTGTGAGCTCGACGGCGCTCCGCCGTCCGGCCACCACTGGCCGGCACGCCACCACCAGCTTCTTCCCTTCATTCTCCTTGTCCTAACCCTGTCCTCAGATCGCACCGACGTCCGCCGAGGGAGGAGATCGAGCGCCACTGCGCTAGGCAGTCAACGGCCGGAATCCGACGATCCAGGAGTCGATTCGGCGCGTGAATGGTATGGTTCTTCTTCCCTCTTCTTCTTCTTACTTTTCCTGCCCTTGAACCTTTGATTCGAGGCTCAATCTGAGAATCCTTGTTTTACTGTTTTTTCTGGGATTTCTGCATCTCCTCCGACGACGGCGTATTTGGGATTCGAGGTCGCTTTTCGAGCTCTAGGAGGCTTCGTTCATCGTTCTTGGACCGCTGGTAAGCCACCCCTTCCCAAGAATCAGATTTGGTTAAGTTTTGGTGTTTTCTGGGGTTTTTGGATTTTTGACAGAATGTTGAATTTTGTGTTTGTTTGTGTTTATGTGATGTTGCTGAGGTTCTGGAGTTAAAGAGGAAGGGAGAAGAATGGATGAAGGACTGAGAAAGTCACTGTGACACTCTGCTGGGTGCAGAGGTCACCCTAGACAGAGAGATAGAGGTGAGAGGAGGTAAGGAACTCATTCTTGGCTTTGAATTTGGTATTGGATTTGTTACTGTTGTTGGGATGATAATTTGATGTTGTTTTCCTGCGCATGTGTCGATAACTTGGTGACGAGGAAAACGGGGAAGCTATGGCGAATTTCCGGCAAGTTGACCGGAATCCGGTGATGCAGTGAAACCGGCAGAAATACCGAGTGGTAGTCTTCGACCCCTTTTAAAGTGTGTTGTTTCCTTTTAGTCTGGCTAAAGTGTCGTAATTGGAATTTACGTATAAAGAAACGTGCTAAAACGGAAACTAACCGTAATTGGAATCTTTCCATTTTAGGAAACCTTCTAAGTTTGGAAACCTGCTAATTTGGAAAAGTTTCCATTTTGGGAAAGTTCCATTTTCAGAAAAACGGTTAAGTAAAGAATTGAAGTTCAACGAAGTTTGACACAACTTGGTTAAATTCGTAAAGTGTTGAATTGTTATAGGAAAATGATAACTGAAATTCTAGGAAAATGTCAAGTTGACCATGTTAAGTAAATTTGGTGATTCACGTAAATCGGTAAATCGACTCAAGGTTAAATATTTGGTTAGTGTGACACGTTGGGTGTCCATAGTAATTCAACGAATTATTATGTGACACCCTAACGTCATTAAAATGGTAAAGGAAAGTTCAGAAGCTAAGTCAGACTTTCGGTACATTGAGTAAAGAGTCGATAACCGGAAAAGCAAGTCAAAAAGGTTAAAATGCCGTAAAAGGGAATTGGTAGGTCAACTTAGTCAATGTGGACTTCTATAAAAATAATGCATTTTCTACTATATGAGACAAGTAACAAGTCGTACAAATAAAATGAACACCAACAACAACATTGTGTTGGACTTCATTGTAGCCTAAAGACATATTTGATAAATCCTTGTTACGCACTAGATAGTGAGGCAAATAATGTCTTAAAGAAAGTGTACGTTGCTACAATGTGCCTTAAAAGCATAAGCTCTCTCATACCTAATACCCACAAATTTGTTCTAACAGAATACCATTCTTTCAGTGGCGATAATTGGTTGTAATGTTGAGTAGTTCTTAATTCCAACAAACAACACGGCATAACATAGCCCTAATGATCATGGTGAGATCAGAAGCGTTTTGAGATATAAATCCCACATCGAGAAAAATAGGACATTGTCTGTGGTTAATAAGGGTTTTCTCTACTCTCTCCATTACCAATTGGTTTTGAAGTTGAACCTCAGACCACTTTGTCAATATCTTTCACATGAATGAGGAAAACATCAAGCTTACCTTTCACTTTTGTATTCTGTCATGGCATCAAGAGTCATAGTCTAACGACAACTCTTCCAATTTTCTTTTTCTCTTCCACCCCCTCCTTTCCAAGATGGTTATCACCATAAACAAACAACAACAACAATTCCAACTCTAACACCTCTGTAAACACCATATATGGTTGTTACCCATACCATAACAAACACATCATCTTATTTTTTTTGAGAATTAAGTTGATTAGACAACACCAATTATTCTGTTTGGCTCCGTTGCCCAAATCACCCTACTGCTCAAGCGTCGAAACCTTATGGGCTTTCTTGATGGCACCAAACCATGCCCTCCGACATTTCTTTCTAACGAAGCCATTGATTTTACAAATAATCCCAACTCATTCTTTGAAAAGTGGATTGCTATAATTCCCTTACTCCCTCAATTTTGGCCATTGTCTCCCGCTCAATCTCATCATACACCACCTGGACCTCACTAGCCTGTCGCTATGCTTCCCAGAACCACAATCGCGTTCTCTAGCTGTGTAGCACTCTACCTCGCACAACAAGACATTATTTGTCCATCTTCGACTTTTTTAACAAGATCAAATAGGTGGTTGATACCCTTGACCTTGTCAAGATAGTTGGAGATGGACAAATCTCCTCTTGTGGTGTAAAGTACAGTGCTGCGCAACTGGAGAATGTGATTGTGGTTCTGGGAAGCATAACAACATTTGAAAGAGGTCCAGATGGTGTATGATGAGATGTAGTGGGAGACGCGCCATGACTAAGGGTGCTAGATCCATCCAAGGATCTTTTGATCCGTTGCAATCCACTCTTCAAAGGCTTGGTTGGGATTATTTGTAAGATCACCGACTTCGTTGTGAAGAAATGCCAGAGGGTATGGTTTAATGTCGTCAACAAAGCCTATAAGGTTTCAACTCTTGAGCAGTGGGGTGATTTGGACGACGAAGCCAAACAAAATAATTGGTGCTGTCTAATAACTTTATTCTCAAAAACTAAGATGTTGTGGTGTTTGTTATGGTATGGGTAACAATCATGGTGTATGCCGGGGAGTTGGTGTTGGTATTAGACATAAAATTGTTGTTTTTTGTGGTGACAACCATTGTGGAAAGGAGGAAAGAGGGAAAAAAAATTGGAAGAGGTTTTGTTAGACTATGCGCTCTAATATTGTTGGCAAAATATTCATGTGTTGTCATTCCTATACAAAAGTAATCTCTCAACAAATATGATATCCTTCATTTCTCAATTATCTAATTAAACGAGTTTTATTGGAGGTGATAATCATTCATTTTAGGATATGTATTTTGTGTAAATAGAATCCTAACTTGCCTAGGTTCATTATGGATCCATGAGAAAAGAAAGGAAATCTAATTTGATTAGATTTTATGTGCTTGATGTTTGATTGCATATCCTTATTAATTTTTATTTGATTGATATTAATATTGGATCAAACTTCAAATATTCTGATATGGTAATGTGTTTGGAAAGAAGTTCTACTGATAATGATTACTATATTTTTTCTTTTACTATTAGATTGTTTTGGATTAGTTTTTTCTACATATATTTCTGCTATGAAAAATATATATGATGATGTTTTCAAAATTGATTTCCATGTTTATCCCAACCATCAGTGATGATCAATTGTGTGGGAGCTTTATCTCTATATAGACATAAAAATATTTTTCCAAATTACAAAGTTTTATTGAGTCAAAATATTCATATATGCATATCTACATAATATTTTCTTATTGTGATCAAATTAGTTTGGAATACTAATAAAGTGATTGTGTTGAATATCACAACCTAATAGATTTGTAACCATTCTTACTCTATATTGGTTTGATTTAGTCTCGCAATAACGTTTTATTAAAGGAGGTTCACATTATTGTTGTCAACAAAACTTCTGTCTTATGTCATTCTTTCAATTTGATAATCCTTTTCTATTTTGTTCCCTTCCACAGGCACGAAACCGGGGGGGGGGGTAAGCTAGGGTTGGGTATGCTATAGTGGAACTTGTTATGGAGTTTTGGTTGCATCTGTTGATGCATTGATCCATTGGGTTCCATGTTCATTAGCGGCTAGCCTCTGCTTCCATGAATATATAGTGGGAGGAGTTTTAGTAGATCAACAACCTTAGTGATTTGTCTTCCTCTAAGCCAATACTCTTTGAACCGTGTGTATCTAGTAAAGACAATTCCTAATCTTAGCTGTCAGAGTTTAGTCGACCAAAACAAGCTTCTTTGTTAGGGTTCTTAATACAAGTAGTGGCTTGTCTGAGCATGACTGCATCAAGCTAGCTTGCTTCTGTTACTTGATCGATAAGTCTAAACTAAATAAGATGATCAACTTAGTCTTTCCTTCAATCATTTCCAGACCTCTCCCATTTCCACTCCTTCAGTTCCCACATAATGTCCTTATGAAAAAATCTTTATGCTACCAACTCTTGAATTAAAGTTCTGATCTTTATACTCTTAGACCACCAACCTAAGGTAAATCAAGCCCACCTGGATTCTAATTCCTGGTTCCGTCCCTGCCCTTCCATATCTTCAGATACCATGAAGGAACACAGAATTGAAATGTAAGCTTGATGCTTTTCTCATTCATGTGAAATATGTTATATACAAGATTTCTTGGTGTTAGATCGATAAAAGATCAGCTATATACATATTTGCAAATAAATTACAGGAATGTATGAAAACTGTGATCCTATATTCATTGTTGATGTGCATCCTAGGATTGAGCTCTATCTTGGTATTCAATGCCTAGGATTGAGTTCTTGGTATTCAATGCATAGGAGGAATTAACTGGATTGCTTGTTACCGTAAACAAGGTACTGTGCCTCTGTAAAGAACAAGAAGGAGAAAGAAAGAACAAGAAGGTACTGTGCCTCTGTGCGATCCAAGACTCTGCTACTCTCGCGTATATATCTGCATGCTGCAGGTTCCTTTCCTACTGTTAAGCATTGTCAACTTTCCCTTCCCTTCCTCCAGCACTTTCATTTGATTTGAGGTGATTTTGTGGTGTCCTTATACAAGTCTTGCTCTATATCTTTCTGTCTCTCCTCTTGTGTTAGTTTCAGATTCCAAATCTAGCTGGTAAGAATATTCTGTTTTTCTCACCCCAAGTGGAAGATGTGCTGAAAGTTAATTGAAACTGAAAAATCAAACCAAGCCGTTTTTAACTAGGCTGGTTTGATATGGTACTTTCAAGTATATTTTGTCGACAGAGTACGAAGAATATATAGGACTAATACGTACAACATCTGTCTTTTTGAATACTTTCACATTTTTAATAAGATGATAATCATGATATTAAGGTGTCCTGACTCGAGAGATTAGAAAAAGAAAAGAAATGCTTACCTAGCCTAAGAGAGAATCAAAGACGATCATTAACTGTGGAGCTGTAAAGCAATGCGATGATAAAGAAATAAAGCTAAGATGCCTCAAAGTGAAAGACCTTACGATCATGATCATTCCTGGGCTCCTGGGTTGTAATCAACATCGAAGACATGCCATCATTCACCATGCTCCTTACCCTTTCTCTTTTCCTTTGCCACATTTATCAAATTAATATAGATTGATACCCCAATGTCATATATACACAAGTACTAGGACTAAAGCTACTGAGCTCGATCATTCCATCACTAGCTAGCTCATCACTCAGGCTACTTTCAGTCCAAAACAATGGCAAACCTACCTGAACCCGTCCACGAAAACCCTATTGATTTCCGTGCCCCGCCACCTTCTCCAGTTTCCTCTGGCCGCCGATCATCCCTCACAAACGACGATGTCATTACCGAGTTCCTCCAGCACTCCCTCAATGTCCCTGACCTCATCTTGCCAGACAAAATCTACCCAAAACAAAAATCAGTTCAAAATCCCCCCACTATTGATTTTTCAACATTGTGTTCACATCATTATGATGATGCTAGTGTTGCCAAGATTGTGGAGTCCATAGCAAGAATTGGGTGCTTTCAGTTAGTGAACCATGGGATTTCAAGTGATTTTGTAAGGTCAGTGCAGGCTGAAGCCACCGGGATATTCCAGGTTCCACCGGAGAAGCGGGCAGACATAACTAGGTCACTGGAGAAGCCATATGGGTTCGAGGAAGTTCACGGCGAGGAGGCGGACACCGAATTGAGTGAAGAGTTTGTTTGGTGTAGAGAACAAGGTTTGAAGTTGGCAATGGAGGGAATTTGGCCAATAGGGTATTCAAATTTCAGGTAACACCGACCAACTGCTCTAGTTTTTGGATGTATAAAGCATGTAATGTACTAAAGATTTATACTGCCAGTTTAACTGCTTGACTTGTGCAGCAAGAGATTGGAGACTCTTATGACAGATACAGAGGAGATTTGTGAGAGAATTCTACAAAGCTTATTGATGAACAATAAACAAAAACAATGTGTGTATGGAAATGCTTTCGATCAGGGAAAAGAACTTGGGACAGTTTGTTGTTTCTACAAGCACAATCAGAATGTTTTAGCTGATAAGTGGGATAGCTATCGGAGATATGTTGTGATTAGGATGCTGATAAGAGGAACTGATTACTCTCATGCCTTGTGCTTGCATCTTTGTGATGGATCCTCAGAGTTTCATGTTTACTCCAAGAAAGGTTGGGTTTCTTTTACCCCAGATAGAGATGCTCTTGTAGTTACCACAGGGGACCAAATGCAGGTAAATAAAATCAAAATTACCATTGCTGGCATGGCATATATGTTTGTGCTCCATTACTGAAGCTTTTATTAATTCTCTGCTAACTCGACCAAGGTGAAACCAAAAGAATGATAAAGCAAGCATGATAATTACATTGTGTCTAAGATGGCACATTGCTTTCTTATATATATTCATGCATGTCTTGCAATGCCGGCATCTTGACAAAACATTCATTATTTGCACCTTAGCATTATCTAACTAATAATGCCACTATACTTTTGAGATAAACACTTACGCTATAACAATTTTTAACTTGTTAGTAACATTCTTTAATATTTACAAGTGACATTTTGAACGCGCATGTTGAATCAACATGTGTTATGCCATTTATATTAAAGTGATCAAATAATATTGAATAAACATTGTACTACATAGTCCTAGTAACATTAGTGTGCTCAAGCAAACATTGTTGTATTTTACTTGGCCACTTAGGTCGTTTAGAAGTTGAAATATAGCAGGTGCAATATGTGCTATTCACTCTCAACGACCTTTGCTAAATTATTTTCTTTCCTTTTTTAGGCATGGACCGGAAGCCAATACAAGCATGCGATTGGAAGGCCAATCTTTCAGGTCAAGGAGGAATGCATTTCAGTGGCCCTTCTCTATTCCCCTCACATCATGACCAACTCCCGAGGCCACAAGGAAAGGAAGATTTTACTCGGTCAACAATTTATAGCGGCTATAATAATAACTCTTGTCTACCAATTTTCAGTATACGTATACAGAAATGTGTGATGTGTGTTATTTTGACCGACTTATAAGGATTCTTATACATGTGAATTCCTACAAATACCAACAATATTTAAATTCGAGTGCATATGCTCTTCTTTCTTTACAGTGTTATGTATGCTACGTACTACTGTTTTAGCCTTTTAGGACAAGGATGACTGCAGCGATTCCGCCGATTCGAGCTTAAGATGATTGATAGTGAACCACCGCGTCCGGCGATATGAGACTCGTTAATTATAGATATTGCTTGCTTAAAGTTCATTGGCATGTATTTGATATTATTGAAAGACAATACAAAAAAGTATAAAGTGATTTAATCCACACAACTTTTTTATGTGGTTGACACATTTTGTTTATGATGCGAGTCAATCATGAAACAAATTCAAATGACAAGTTTATACATAAAATTACGATGTGTGAATAAAAAAATAAGCAGGGTATGTTAAAAACATCCTAGTAAAAATCATCACAAATAATCAAGCTGGTAATAATAAATACAAAATTTTAGACCGAAACACGAAATGTGCAAGATATGAAGACTTTTCTTTAGGGAGATAATTCTCCTCCCCCAGTCACTTGGGACCAAGTTTGTAAGCCTAAGTCTATAATGGGGCTTGGGGTGAGATCTGTTTCTGCCTTCAACTTAGTCGCCCTTGCTAAGTTGGGTTGGAAACTTCTCTCGGATGCGGACAATTGGTGAGTTTCTATTATCAAGAACAAAGATTTAAGAAAGCACTTAAAACAACAAAATAATCACTCTTTGGCAAGGAAAGGTTTATTGGATGCTAGAGATCATTTTAAAAGGTATGAGATAGATTATCGATAATGGTGCTCATATTAAGTTTTGGCTTTTTAATTAGGTGTTTGATTTCCCTCTCATTAATCTTTTAAATGATTCAAATAGGAACAATGTCATATTTTTTTTAGAGAAAATACCTGTGACATCCTGTATTTTATTTCTAAAATCAGTTACGACTCTTATTTTTAATTTAAACTAGTATAACCCTATACTTTTAAATTCTCCATTAGTTTGTTATTGCCGTAAAAAATACCGTTAAGTTACTTAAAATGACTAAATGTCTCTATAAACAGTTTTTTTTTTCATATTTTTTATATTTCTTTTCTTAATATTAAAAGTTAATTTGTAATATCAAATTTTCATCTACTATTAAAAATCAATTTTTATTTTTTCTATTAAAATCTATTTTTATTTATCTGTTAAAAATTTAATTGTTTCTTTTAAATCAACTTTCTACTACTATTAAAAATAAATTTTATTTTTCTATTGAAATACAATTTTTCTTTTTCTATTAAAATCAATTTTAGTTCTTCTATTGAAAATCAATTTTATTTTTCATATTAAAACCAATTTTATTTTTTCCTTTCTGCTTTTACTTTTTTTATTTTCTAATAATATATTTCTTAGAAATAGGAAAAAATTTGGAAAGAGATGAAAAAATAAAAATAATTGTTAATAGGGACATTTTAATCGTTTTAAGTAACTTAACAATCTCTTTCGATGATCAACTGACGAAAATGATAATATAGTCGAGAATTTAAAAGTATAGTGGTATACCTTTTTAAATTTAAATTTTAGGGATGCAGCAGATTTTAGGGGTAAAGTACATGGTATCACTATCGGGACAACTACTTTAGCCAACAAAATTTTTTCGTTGGCTAAGTAAAAAATTTCTTCGGCTAAAGTCGTCAGAAAAAAATTGACTACTAAGACTTAAGCCGACGAAATTACTGTTTATCGTCCGCTAAAGTCATTTATTTAGCTGACGAAGAAATTTTTCGTCACTTAAAGTCTGGACTTTAAGTCACGAATTTTGAGACCTTAGTCGACGAAATTCTATTAAATTTTGTCGGTTATAGTTATTTATTTGATTTATTTAACTTTAGCCGACGAATTTTAAAATTTTTTGTCAGCTATAGTTATTTATTTTATTTATTTCTTGTATTTTTGATTATTTTTTATCTTCTTTTTCGTTTTTACGCCGGTGGTGGAGGAGGAGGAGAAGGCCGAAGAAGAAGAAGGCTAGGAGAGGGAGAGGAGGAGAAGGAGAGAAGGAGAAGGAGAAGGATGAGAAGGAGAGGAGGAGAAGGAGAGTAGAGTAGAGGAAAGGAGGATGAGGAGTTGCCGCCAGAGGAGGACGAGGAGGAGGAGGAAGAGAGATGTAGAGAAGGATTAGGAGAAGGATGAAAGATATAAAAAAATTCAAAATTTTCAGTAGGAATTTTAAAAATTTTGATCTTTCGAAGAAAAATGCTAATTTTATTCAAAAAATTTGAGGGTACTTTAGCCGACTAAATTATATATTTTGTCGGCTAAAGTGCCTTATATTTTATATATTTTATTTATTTAATTAACTTTAGCTGATGAATTTTAATATATTTCATCGGCTATAGTTATTTATTTAACTTTATCTGATAAATTTTAATAAATTTCGTCGTCTAAAACCTAAACCTTCACCAACGAATATCCTAATATTTCGTCGACTATGCTATAATAAATAAAATAAAAATTTTATACCACTGGTTGTGTTTCATCGATTTGAAATGTGTTAAGTGGTTTGAAAAACTGCATTTTGAAGCCGTAAACGAACTCAGATGACCAAAAAGCCCATATGTCATAACAAAGCGATGAGTTTGACTCGTATGACCATTCCACTTCCACTTCCAGATTGGTATCACTATAGTCAATCGAACACCGAAATATCCGTAGTGCAATTTTGTAAGTAAAAGATACTTTAGCCGACGAAGTACCCTAATTTTGTCGGCTAAACTTTTCAAATTTCGTCGGCTAAAGTTCACAGATTATAGCTGACGAAAAAATTAGTTTAGCCAACGAAAGTTTAACTCATTCGACGAAATAATTTTTCGTCGCCTAAAATCCACTTTAGCCGACAAAAAAAATTTTGTCAGCCTGTTTTTTTATTTCGTCGACTTAACACCTTCTCCTTATAGTGTATCACAAATATTTTCTCCTATTTTTTTAATTGAAGGTAGTACAAAGACTTGCGGGTGACAGCGGTATGAAGTAAAAAAGAAGAAGAAGTTCGTGGAGCGTGCCACCGCACAGATGCAGAAAGAATGAGTACATGCACCACCTGACTTCATGTTAAGTGACTGTAAGTCACATGTGTCACATTGGAGGAATAATTTACGAGTAGTCTTCCACTGTCAATCGATACTCGTGTTAGACGAGCAGAGCAATCACATGGAAGGAGTGTGAAACGTCGCTAGAGATTGAGCTTCGCACCAAGGGTGGTTTCAGGAAACATATTTGGTCTTTTGCTATGACGTGAGGCTTTAGCGTCAGATCATAGTTCGACGAGGTCGATTTGTTGCTTTGCTTGTAGCGGGAAGCTGTTGTTTGTAAAAAAAATTTGATTATTTTGAAGATGTGTGTTAGTCTGATCCCCAGGTCTTCTTTATATACTGAACTAGATAACCTGATAAGGATACAAACTTTAACCAATTCAAATGGGTTTCGACTACTGCAATTGCACTAGGATTCGTTCTTCCTGACACTACAACAACTGGAATATTGTTGCTTTAGTTACAAATAGAATTCGCCTCTATCACTAGTACTGATCTACCACTCATCAAAAACTTACTAGACTCTTATGCGAACTCATTTACTAAAGTGCATACAATACACGCGAAACGGCCCTGCCACATAGGACAGCGTTTTGCCTGTCACGGTTATCTCGAACTGAACCCGTCAAAGCTTTATTTTTTGAGCCACTAGTATTGGTCAAAATGTAGCCAAAACTAATAATTAATTAGTTCCAGAACAAATATTAATTGGGCTCAAACTTTGCCCTCTAGGCCTTGAGCGCGGCCCAATTTGCAACGGTCGAGTGAAAAGGACTAATTGTGTATGTTTTGTTGGTTCGAATTTTAAAACGGCCTGACGTTTCAGTCGATATCACCTCATCCTTTAATGAGATCACGCTTCAGTTCAAAAGGGCATTTTCACTTTCATACTTTTATAAAAAAAAGTGGCAGAGACTGTTCTGTCAACATCATCTCCAATCTTCTTCCTTAGACTCTAAAACTTATCAACCACAAACCCACTGGTGACCAAGTAGTAACCCAGCAAACTCCGCAATGGCCTAAAAAACTCTAGTCCGAGATTCAAACCTTAAACCGATGTGATTGACTGGTTTAGCAGGTTCGAGCATCTGCTCGCCTCGAATCTCGCTCGTTCAGGCTATATCCTGGTCTTAGAGAATGGTGACACCATCCTCGGTCCGACTCCCAACCCAGCCACCATCACCAGTCATCCTCAACAATTACATAGACCTAGTGCACCGGCCGATCTTGGCTCACATGTAGGAACCCGACGAGTGGCCTAACGTTAATCTCGCCTCCGCACTGACAAACACATATGGGAGGCAATGGATATCAAAAAGGCGGTTGCATTAAGCTTCTCGCTATCCTCTTCTACTGACAGGGCTCCTTTCGTAGTGGCGTCATGTCTGTGGAATAGCGTCACAAACACTTTCGACTTTCGCTTCGGCCAGATGAGTATTACACTCTTGGAAGTCTTGGCTATCACCGATCTGTCGATCCACGACAGGCCTTACGCTACGTCAGAATTCACAGACACCGCATTTGAACATAGCAGCAACCTAGGAATCTGAAAGTCACTGATGACCTTTTTTGCAACCTGGTGCACGTACTCATCCATCATGCAACCCCACACGAATGTGGTATTGCTTTCCTTGAGTATTGGTTAAACAAATTCATTTTTGCGGTGGAGCCCACAAACCCACAGACAATTGGAACAAACTAGCCGAGACCCTCTACAACGGAGTGGAGATTGGTTTAGGGCAACCTGTGCTCGCATTCTTGCACTGGTCCTTTCGACCCCATTCTCTGTGTACCTTTCAAGTCCCAACCGAACCCATATAGGTGGTGAACCTCTAGCTGTAACAATATTTTCCACAGTTTCGCCGCTCCTCTTCAAGGATCCAAGGAGAATAGACGTTGCTGGGGTTCAACGTGAACCAGAACGCGTCGAACCAGTCCCCCATCTCATTTTATGCTAGCTTCGCCATTCTGTACAACTAGCTTCAGCCGCCTCCCACCATTGATCTAGTGGCGCGACGCAGTCATCTGGCCATCCTAGACCACGACTTCCTTCCTCGCAGCGAATATAGCCCAGACACACTGTCTGCCTTCACAAGGGCTACATCCTGTATGGATCTACGCTACCCAGAAGCATACGAAAGGTATGAGCTTTATGAGCTGAACCATTTCGCCCGACGGATCGGTTTTTCCCAAGGTATTCCATATCCCTTAGTGGGTTTGATTAACAGATACACCTCCTGGAAGGGAACCGGCGACATCTACCGTCTTACTTTACTTAATTATAGCTTTTAGATCGCCTCGGCCCACCTAGAGATCGAGCCCTCTTTCGGTAGCTACACTACCGGAATCGGTAGCCAAATTCATCGGCTAAGATTTTAGCAGACGAGTTGTCGTCGGCAAAAACTCGTCGGCTATGACTTTAGCCGACGAAATAAATGTGGTCATCGGCTATAGTTTCACACTTAGCCGCCGACTTATTTTTCAATTTTTCGTCGGCTAAAGTAAGACTAAAGCCGACAAAATAAATTGTCGTCGGCCTTAACCTAAGACTTTGGCCGACGAACTATAAATATTTCGTCAGCAAATTTAAAAAAATATAGCCGACGAAATGTACTATAAATCGTCGGCTAAATATTTAAAAATAAAAAATAAAAATAATATAGCCGACGAAATATAGTACATTTCGTCGGCTAAAATACTACTATAGCCGACGAATTAAGCCATATGTCGTCAGCTAAACTTTGAAAAAAATAAAATAAAATACTATAGCCGAAAAATTATGGTAAATTTCATCGGCTATAATACTTTTTATACTAAAAATCCACAAAATTTATAAATTACCATCTAAGCAAGCTGCAAATTACACAAACAATTTCATATAACCAACAACGTACACCATCAAAAGTAGTCTAAACGTTTTGCATTAAATTATTAATTTATAAATTATTCATAAACCCATAAAACTAAATAAAATCTATGTCATACAAATCTATATCAGCGCCAGGCGGAGGTTGCTGTTGAGGAGATTGCTGCGGTTGAGGTAGGGGAATAGGCGTAGGCATAGGAGGAGGCGGAAGTCCCTGAAGCTGGGCAGCTGAAAAATCTTGCAAGTACTAGAATATTTGCTGCTGTTGTGCCTAGTTGGTGACATATACTGCCGCATTATACTCTTGTAAAGCGGTTTGGTGTTCCCGTAGCATCTGAACTTCCGCCTCTAGCTGAGTCGTTCTGCTGCTGGTCGAGGCTGCATTTTTTTTGAAATTCGGGAGTGGTCTTTAGTACCCCCTCGCCCTTCTTTCCTAGACCCAGGCAGTAGAAGTTATTTCCTCGCTGTGTGAATGTTGTACCCATGATCCTCGCCCCAACTCTGAGATCCGAAGTGTCGATCCGAGACATGGCTTCGGACATGTCTTCCTCTTGCGTGTCTGGCCATGTCTCCCCCACTATAGCAGTCATCACCTCGTCACTAGCCTGCCTCACCCTCGACTAATTGGATAGGAAAAAATAATTAATTAACATTTTGAAATATATATATATATATATATATATATATAAATATAATTTAAAAAATTTGAAAACGTAAAACGACTTGCAATATCCTATTGGGCGTCAGGATATGCCTTCTAGTACGTATAGACGTACAGGTTGACTTCTAGATGTTTCCTGGCCGCCTCATCCATCAATGATGCAAACGGTCTAGAACCGGCATGATGGTTCCTTGTGTTGCGTTGCCGGTTCTGAGCGTTCGCTCGGGAAACGGCCTACAAAGGAAAAAAAATTAGTAAAATATTTTAAAACATACTAATTAATAACAATATAAGAAATTATTATTTTTAATTACCTGTTTATGAGGGTTGTTGAATTCTGATATCAGAAGCCAACGCCACTTGTATTTCCTGAACTGGAACTCAAGAGGGGTACCAGAACGTTGGTTCTCATGCGTAGTCTAGTGGGTCCGTAACTCATTCTTCCACTCCTTGTACCTACAGATACCACAAAAAAATTATAAATTTTATTAATTACACATATAATTTTGTTTTTTCATTAATTTTCCAACGTACATTCTCCCATGCACAACGTCCTCCCAGGTGTTCCTTAGGTATCCGGGAACGTCAAGCCACACATGCATTAAAACGTTTATTAGTTTAGTTTTTCATAAATCCATAATGTAATACATAATATTAATTATGAATTTTTTTATACTTACCGATATTGCGTTGTGGACCATGTCCTTAACCTCTTGTGGGACCTCGCCCCACTCTGACCAGAACATAGGGACTCTATCCCTAATGAGCGCTCCCACGCGGCCGGAGTACATCCTCGTCTTCCCGCCTGATACTACGTTCTCATCCCCGTCAGTATCGATGACGATCCTTCCCGAGGTACTCACGGTCTTCTCGAGAGACTTCCTTGTGACGGGGCCTCTCTTCTTCCTTGTCGGCTTGGCTCCGACGGTGCCTATCATAAATTGATTATTAATAGATTATTCTAATTATGACATTATAAGAAAAAAAAATTATTTATATTTCATTACCTGAGGGCGTTGGGGCGGACGCGACGGATTACGACTCTGTCGCCGATGATGATACCCTCGCAGAAATTAAATCCGTACCAAAAGGTACGAACAGGTACGCCGCTGATGGGGTCACCTGTGGGGGCAGTGGATAAATCGACGCCCCTGAGTCATCTACTGCCGGTAATGCCGGTATCAACCGCGGAAGGTAGAGAAGAGGCGGCGGCATCTGTACCCCAGAAGACCCACCCTCAGAAACAGTAGGGCTGAGAGTTGGTGCCCTGTGTATCTCAGGCATACGTGGTGCAGACACCTCCGCCTGAGTCGGAGGCCACAACTGCCTCAAGGAGTGAGGGACGCTCGGCTGTCTCAAGGAGCGAGGGGCGTCAGGCTGCCTGGAGGAATGTGTGGCCCCGGCTGTCTGGTGAAATGTGTGGCCCCGGCTGTTGGGAGGAATGAGTGGCGCCCGGCTGCCTCTGCGTCGGCTCCAGAAAGGATGCATGTCGGGCTGTCATCGGGCCCTGAAACGACAAGGGTTGCTAGACGTTTCCTCACACGATTCAGACCTTTGGCCATTTGAACCCTTAGTTTTACTAAACAAGCCTTAGTTTTCTTGTACTTGGAAGTTATTGTGTGTAAAAGTTGTTTGATTGTTTTGAAGATGTGTGTTATTCTGATCCCCATGTGTTCATTATATATTGGCCTAAATAACCTGATTAGAAAACAGACTTTAACTGATTCAAATGAGTTTCGACTACTGCAATTGCAGAAGGGTTCATTCTTCCTGGCAATACAACAACTGGAATATCATGGCTATAGTTACAAATAAAATTCGCCTATGTCACTAGTACTGACCTACCACTCATCGAAAACTTACTAGACTCCGATGCGAACTCATTTACTAAATTCCATACAATACATGCGAAATGACCTTGCCATGTAGGACAATGTTTTGCTCGCCACGTAGGACAGTGTTTCGCCCACCACGGTTACCTCGAGCCAAACCCGTCAAAGCTTTATTTCTTGAGCCACTGGTACTGGCATAAATGTTGCCCAAAACTATTAATTAATTATTTCTTGATCCACTATTATTTGGACTCAAACAGATATTTTCATTAACATCCATATTCACCGATTCAGTGACTGATCAAGAGATCCATGGTCAGTCACCGTTAGATTTAAATCCAAAGGTGGTGAGAGTTATTTTTTAAATAGAATCAATTGAAGTCAGGTTTCTATTTTTAGAATGTATAAATAGAAGACATTCTAGCCAATTTGCTACCCTAGCTTTCATTAGTGTCATTTTGCTACTTTAGCTTTTATTTTTGCCATTTTACTACCTTAACTTTTCAAAATTAGCCAAATTTCTACCTAACCGTTAAATAACCAAATTTCATTTAGTTTTTCTGTCCAGTGCTCAAAATTGGTACTTTGATTCATTTTTTGAGATTGTGAATGCAGGACGTGTTCGTTTTGGTGTGATCTTCTTTGCACATTGATAGTTCCTTTTCTTTCTCCATTACTTGAACCACACATAAATATCAAAAATTCAGAATCAAAATAAGTAACCCTAGAAATTGGAAATTTAAGGATTGGATACTGGACCTTGAAGATTAGGAACTTCCCGATATGGCCGCCGGCCGGCAAGGTGATGCTTACTAGAAGGTAACGGTGTCGCTTAAGACAATCGAGATGGACGTCGAGGTAACCAGAGCCAAATCAAATGTGTTGTCGACGTTTATATCGAAGACGAAGGCAAGGATAGCAGAACCCCATGTAGTAACTACAGAATTTCAAAAAGCCATGTAGCAGCTCCATACCGACCTCGGTCGCCCACCACCGCTCCAAAAGCCTACTCTGTTTGTCCATCCTCCAGCGCCAACAATGGTTTTTCCTCCTCCGGCGTTGGCAGCAAAACATGGTCGTATTCAATCGTTTGAGGCCGCTTCAGATCCGATCTGAACCGTCCCAAAATACCGCGCGTCGTCATGACCGGACAGAGAGAGGGAGGAAAATGACGAAGGGATGGTTTGGTTGAGACGAGAGAGAGAGAAGAGGAGAAAGAGATTTTTACCAGTCTCAGTTTACGAAAATACCCTCATCGTAGACAGAAAACTTTATTGAAATTGGGTTATATAACGGTTGGGTAGTAATTTGGCTAATTTTGAAAAACTAGGGTAGTAAAATGACAGAAATAAAAAATAGGATAGCAGATTGATATTATATCGAAGTTAAAGTAGCAAATCGGCAAATAAGCCTAAATAGAAAAGTTTTGAAGGTGAATTTTTAGGAACCCTAATTTTGGTTTTTTTAAGAGAACGTTTCTTTTCTCCTACCCCGAGCCGCACGCGCAACTCCACTCTGTCGGAGACAGTACTCCACCGTCAGACCACCGTTGGGGAGAAGAAGGAAATAATTTAATAATAAAAACAAGGTTCTAAAAGTCGCTAGTCGCTAGTCGGTCGGCCGGCCGGGGACTAGCGAGTAGAGGATTAGTCGGGAGAGTAGTCGGTTTTTAATTTTTGGATTTATTTTTATTTTTAAAATATATAATTAAATATAATTTTTTTAAAAGGTATTATTATGTCCAAAATAATTAAAATAGTCAATTAAATGCCGAGTTTGGCTGATTTTTTCCGAGTTAGGCCGATTTTTTCTGAGTTGGACCTATTTTTTTACCTAGTTAGGCCGATTTTTTACCGAGTTGAGCCGATTTTTTCTAAGTTGGGCTGATTTTTTTCGAGTTGTACCGACTACTCGGCTGATTTTCTTCCGGCCGACTTTGTACTCTGATTTTCTTAAAATCGCCTCGGAAGGACGCCGACTAGCGAGTACTCGCCAAGTACTCGGTCGACTAGGCCGAATTTTAGAACACTGAATAAAAATATAAACTTTAAGAGAGAAAGAAAATGAAAGAAGGATGGAGAAAAAACGAGAGGAACTCTCAGGAAAAGAACAAGGGGTTCACAGACATGAAGATATTTTGGGGAGAGTGGCTCACCGACTCAGTTTTTATTGCTCTCTCTCCTTTCCCCTATCTCTCGAGGGGATGATCTCGTGATCTCATCGTCGATTGACTTCACCAGCAGCTTCTAATTCCGACGACAGATTCAACCTTCTCTCCATTTATGCGTGAAATCGGATTGGAGGACATTAGAAATTCGGAAATCTTCGATGTATGCGGTTAAAGACGTAAAACTAAACTGACAATATCTTTGCTGGTAACATAATTTTCTTGATTTAATTCGGGTAAGGGTGTTACAAAATGGTGTCGATATGATACCCAGCTAGGGATTAATTGAATCATGGACTGGATTTTCGTTTACGAGTTTGATGCAGCCTGCGTGTCTGAGATTCTGTGTGTAATTATAATTGCGATTGATACATCTATCTGGAGTTCTACATATTCCTATTCTTTACTCCACATTCCACAATAGTTTGTATCTTTAAGGGAGGGAATTGTTCTTTTATGTTGATCAACCATATATTTGGTCCTCGGTTTTTGAAGTTGGTAGATTAAGGTAATGATTTTGTTTTGTTTTTGTAAATTTGTGTTGCTATTGTTGGTTCTGGTTTGAGGACAATTTTTGTCTCCTTCGTTATTGAGTAAGAACGCTTTAATCCATAAACCGCCGCGTTTGTATATATTCTACACTGAGAAAATAAGTGTACCTATTGGAGTCAGTTGTGACGAAAATTAAAAATTGTCTCATAAATTGTCACATATGAGACGAAAATAACTTCGTCGCTTTAGTTACCATTTATATGACTAAATCAATTATCGTCTCTTAGGTTCACACTTATGCGACGAACTCATAACTTAAACGATGAAAATAATTTTGTATTTTAGGTTCACACTTATAAGACGAAACATTTCATTTCGTCGAATTTTTTAATTTTAAATTAAAAAATATATTTTAGTCACTTATGCAACAAAATATAAAGATTTCGTTGCATAAGAGAAAATATTTAGACGGTCAAAACTTCCATATCAAAACCCACTCAAAAAATTTCAAATTTCAAATTTTCTCGCTCATTTTTTTTTCTTTTTATTCTCTCTCCCTCTCTCTCTTCATTCTCATTCTCTCCCTCTTACACAGATCAACCCTCTACAACCCCAATCCCTCACCTTCTCCCCCGCCGCCCCTCACACCTTTGCCGCCACCTACTCCACCTCCCTCACCCTCCCAACCCCCAATCTCTCTCCTCCGCCTATCCACCTGGCCCTCACCGTAGCTCCACAACCCCCAACTCTCCTTCATCGATGTCAACTCCTTCATCTCCTTCCGCTTTGACGGCGTCCTCATCGCTTCTGCCGACCTCTCTAACCTGGTTCAGGTCTTCGACGTCAAGACCCACACCGCCCTTTAACAGACCTGCCCCTAAATCCCCCTTAAAGAAATCTAAGAGGAGTCTATTTAACCAACTGAAAGGAAATTTTACAAGAAATTCGACATAGTCTCCCCTAAAAAAAATATAGGTAACCCAAAAACATGTATATCCACAAAACACTTCCTATAACACATATCTCATATGACCTTCAACAACCATCATCCACCACCAATATAAAATACGGGCTCACTAACCCCAACAAAACATAGTAGGGACCCCAAACTACTAAATTAATGTACATCAGAGCATAAACTAAATGATCTAAATAAGTAGAAAGTATAAGAGTACAAAAAGGGGTCAAATCCTACAAGTGGATGGAGTCGGTGGGTAACAAAATGCCTCAACGTGATGCGGTCTGACCTCGGTGAAATTTACTACCTGGGCAAAACGAAAATCCAAAGAGCCTAGAGAAAAAACATAGAAAACGTGAGACAAGCTCAATGAGAGGACAAAAATATAATTTAAACAATTCTTCAATAATCTCATTTCTTGAAAAAAAACACTCATCTTTCAAAAATCTTGGTGCACGTAAGAATCAACGTTTTATAAGGAAAATGCGATACAAAATATAAATTATGGGATATTTCAAGGCTAGATAAACCAATTTTTATATATGGAAATCATGCGGTGAAGATATCACATTATTATTCTAATGAAAGCTAAAAATACAAGAAACAACAACTAGCAATAAACTGAAGACTTGTATTCTCATAGTTTGTAAATATATTTCCCTTCAAACTGTTACCGAACTTGTACCTAAATAAACTGGTCATGCACCTAAAATGAGCTAATCAAAATAGGCAGAGCGTGGCGAACAACTAATCATGCACTTATGATGAGTTCGCTCATCATGAGCAGAGCGGGGGTGGGGGAAAGTATTGGGCATGCACTTGTACGCATCAAGCAGAGTGGGGGAAACTGGTCATGCATTTGTGCGTCCGCCGATACACAAGCAGAGCGGTATGGTATACGTGCACGTCACCGGAAGCCTGATGAAGTATTGTATTATCTCGCTGGGTTGGGTACTTGTAGGGTAAGTTAAAAAATGCATTTCCTTTTAATCTAAGAGATTCTTTCCTTTCGTAACGTATCAAAACTCAAAGGATAAAGTCAATGAGCATTTAGAAAATTACCTTATTTTCAATGTACTAATACTTAAATCATAAAATCAATAGGCTATTAAAAGTTTTTTTCTTTAAACTCACCCTTTTCTCCAAAACATAATTTAAGAAATTGCATAGAGACAATATAGTTTATTTACGAGAAATCATAAAACGAAATCTTCATCATATTAAACCGAAAATAACAAAATCCATTATCAAGAAATTAATTGAAAACATTTATTTAAAACAAGGTGCAACTCACAATGAGAGACTAGGCGTGTCCCAACTCGTGATTATCCCCGGAAGCTCGCTCAACCGTATGACCTAGCCAATTATAATAATAAGAGTGTTTAAGTCCAAAACCAAATAAATTATGTAAGGAAAAGTGAATGCATCCTAGCTTTTGGTACTCACTCCCCTCCTTGACATAATCCCATTAAAAGTCACTGAAAACTTCAATCGACAAATATCCACGTTAACATTATTCCACAACATTTCCTTGAGCTCCAACACTTCCACTTTGAAATATTTACAATCTAATCCCAACCAAAACACCAATTTCTTAACCTAATTCTAACAACTTCACCAAGGCTAATACTAACACTTTCTAGGAGGCATAACAATACTCCACCAACACTAAAAATAGCCATGGAAGGTTGTCGGAGGCGGCGGAGCCGCGGTGGCTCAAGGTGGCCGAATTCTTAAAGTTCAAAATCTCCATAAACATATGCAATACAATACCCAAAAGAAAGCCCATGAGGTAAGGAACAACTTTATACCTCAAGATTTCTCCAAACTCTTGATGGTTTGGTCAGAAATTGAGAAAATATGCCAAAACTTC
Source organism: Comarum palustre (assembly GCA_951800085.1). Lineage (NCBI taxonomy): Eukaryota > Viridiplantae > Streptophyta > Magnoliopsida > Rosales > Rosaceae > Comarum > Comarum palustre. The sequence continues at coordinate 11,810,632 of OX637574.1, forward strand.
AATCCTTCGATTTGTTGCACACAAGTAAAAATAAATTAAGAGGCTAGTATATATAGAATACCCATGAGGAGAAGAAGAGAATGATACCAATTTTATGGCAAGAAGTGGCTAGAGTCGGCACGGCCTCTCGTTCTCTCTCCCTTCTCTGTTTCTTTTTTTTTAACTGAAATGAAATGAGGAAGAGAGAAGTTGATCGCTTTAATTAGGGATTGAGAGGGAAATGACCAAAATACCCCCATATAAAAATGCTTTTAACTTTTCTGTTACAACTCCGTTTAACAAGTCGTTGGCGCCTACACTCTCGTATCGTTGTATTCTACATTCTTATGCTAGGGAACAATTTTTTTTGAGAATCTATAAAAATAATTTCTCAAAAGGATTGGTTAATTCAACGATAAGACTAATTAAAATTCTAAATGCAATTCATGTAACTAAATATAAATATTTTCGGGTACGGGGTGTTACACCCTTTGCCGTCTCCGCTCCCACACCCGTCCCGTCTGCTTTGTGAAGTTCCTCTCCACGAAAAGCTCCATCTCGTCTCCAGCGGCGATTGGTGATTGGTGACAGAGGTGAACCACGACAAGCCGGTGGAAGGTATTATACGAAGGAGAGTGGTGGTGGATTTTGTGGGAAGAAGTCGGCTGCGGTGGTGGTGGTTTCAGACAAAAATTTTCAAAAAATTTTGGCAGGAGAAATTTTTTTTAAAAATTTTGAAATACTAAAGCGACGAAATATTTGGTCACTTAAGTTGAGAAATTTCGTCTCTTAAGACTATAACGATGATTTTTTTGTCACATAGGATTGTTCTATTGTGACGAATACTTCATTTTCGTAGCATAGGTCCCAGTGCGACGGTAAGTATGCGACGACACTTATGCGACGACGTTTTTGTCGTTTAGGTTCCTATGCGATGAATATATGCTCCTATGCGACGAAATGGTTTCGTCTTATAGGTTCTGGATACTAGTGAGTGAATGAAGCTTGGATGTACAACAGGTTTGAGTAAATATCGAAGATTTTTATATCAGTTTGGATGTACTTATCAATTCACTCCCAAATCTATATTACTATGGTCTTACATTTTCAGAATTTCATACCACCATCTCTAAGCCACCTATTTTTATTAGGAATAATGTCCATTTACTACAAAATTTGGCATCATACTTCTCATTCCAACTTTTTTTTAAAAAAATATTGACCATTTGAACTTTCAAAAGAGAATTTGTGTCGAGTAAGTCTAAACTTTAAGACACTCTTAAGAACGTATATTATTTTAATATCATTATACCCACACCCCTTAAACATGATTAGAGAAAAAAAATGAAATAGAGAGAAGGTTTGACCGGAACTAAACCGACTCCGATCACCGGCCGTCGGAGTCTGGTCGCCTGATTCCGGTCACTAATCGTCGGATTCTGACCACCACTAGTCAGACTCCCGACACAAGAATTTGATCGCCGAAGTCCGGTAACAGAAATTACTAACCCCAATAAGCATGTAATTGTCTGCAATAACATATTTGATATCCAACCTGTTAAGTTTATTGTCCCTAGTAAACTTTAAATGAGATTAATAAATAATAATACAATAGCTATACTTTCATTTTTGCAACGTTCATTTACAAAATAAACATATACTTAACTTGTGTGCATATTCATATCCAAATATTAAGTTTACTGTCTCTAGAAAACTTTTATTAAGGTTGATAAACAACTACACAATATCTCTATTTTCATTTTTGTCTCTTATGAACAAAATAAACAGAAACTTGATTGTATATGAAAACTTTACTAAGGGCACTAAACTTTATAAGTAACTTTACTAGAGGCAGTAAGTTGAAAAATGATTTAATAGGTGCAATAAACTTTATAAGATAACGTTACTGAAGACAATAATGTTGGAGAATAACTTATTAGAGACAGTAAAATTATATGAAAACTACACTAGACAGTAAATGTTATAAGGAATATTTAGTAGGGCTACTAAAGTTGAAAACTCCTAAATTCACCCATTCACCAAAACCACCCAAACCAAATAACGATGATGATCAAATAACAATCAAATATGGTTCTTCTCGATCGAATTTAGGCTTCTCGATCAGATCTGGTTCTTCCTAATTGCATGGCGTCGTCCTTAGTCGAGGGGCCGACGATGGTGGTCGAAGAGAGAGAGGAGATGAGAATCGGGGTGCAAGAAGCCAAAGAGTAATGGTACTAAAGTTGATTTGTGGGCAAATTCATCTTTTTACTACAAACAGTTGGAATGAGGTTTTTTTCTTCAGTTTTTATAATGAATGGTCATTGGCTCTTTTTATTGATGTATATGGAATAACTTGTTCAAAGATAACCCCTTTCAACCTTCAGAATATAGAATTCAACTCTGGTAAAATAGCCGATAAAGGCTATAATTAGAACGCAAAAGCCGAAATACCCTTTGAAACTCATATTGTCAATTTGCATCTCCCAAATTACAATTGCGTCAATGTACGTAGTGTCACTATCCAGACCTAATTGGTTAAAGATTTTAATAAACAACTTTAAGATCCCTCTTTGATTTAGATTTTAGAGACCTTCATATGTTTATATAAAGATCTTCAACATACAAATGTAGTTTTTAAAACTCCAGCAAAGTAAAGTTAAAATGCATACAAGTTTTTAAAACAAAACAGCAATCCTGTGTGCAATACGGTAATAGATTTGTTACCATGGGGGTATGATGGCTACATAGCCACGTTATGTACTCCACGTTAGGTAAGTTCTGCAAGACAATGCAATAAAAGATCTTCAAATAATCTGCAACACTCGGAAGGTAGGCTGTAGGCTATGGTTTATTAAATGGAATCAGATTGTTCTGCTCAGAATTGGCTAAAGAGCAAACATGATTGTTGAAAGAAAATGAGATTTTAATTTATCAGACATAGGTTTTCCTACAATTCTATATTGTAATTACAAACTAAGGCTTGTCATCAAAATTTTCTTGATGGAGGGCATAAATCTCCCAGGAAGGAAAAGATCATTTGAAACAGCCATCTGAACATTACTTGCAGTGGTGTCTGCAGCATCCCGAAGAAAGGTTGCCACATTTACGATACTGTTCGTCCATAACAAATAGATGCAATATAAAGGTTCTTCGCCCACTTCTCCTGTAAGATGTAGTGTATTATAAGATGTTTCACGACCAAAACAGAAAGAAGAAAAGTGGAAAATAATGACAGTAAGTTACCTTGACATGCTGACTTGGAAAGGCAGAAGTACGAAGTGTCTCCTGCGTTTCATCTAGAAGCTTCTTCCTTGGCACACTAAGAACAAAAGCAGTCTGGTCCCATGTTGCTGCAGTTGCTGTTATACGATATCCAGAATCCCACCGCTGGTGTATTCCTTCACTAGGATAAAGGAAATCTAATTCAATAACCTGAAAACAAAATATTGGCCTGTTACATACCCAAAATCAAAAGTGCATCACATTCCCCAAGCAATTTGTAAAAATGAGTTGGAAAAGTGATTTGAAGTCAAGATTACTTGGTCCGAATAATTAGCACCCCTAGACATAACAACGGCCCATCTATTTCCTGCAGTGGCCATTGACGTAATATAGAAATCGTCCTTCCACTTTTTGTTAATCCACTTAAAGGGAAAGGTATCACTGACTTTGTATGACTGCTGCGTAAATTGTGTACCTGAAACCAATCAACTGACAGTTATACAGAATTCACAAAAGAACAAAAAACTAAAACAGAAAACAAAAGAATTTTCTAGACAAGAGATGTTAATAGATAATACAAAAATACTAACCCGTGGACATTACTACTAATGAACTACCATTAGTAGCTCCGGCCAATGCACTGATGTAGTAGTTTTTCTCCCACTGCTCCATTATCCATTCCTTCAAGCACATCAAGAAGTTAAACAAACATAATATTCATGATATCTTAGTCTATACAATAACATGACAAAATCAAAGTACAAGTCCGAGTAAAGAAAAGTCATTACGCCAAAGACTACCATAATTCAGGTTTCTTGAGAGCACAAGTGTTTACCTTGTGAAGACATGTCGGAGCAAGTTCATACACTTGATCGGTGAAACCAGTGCCTGCATCCATAATCAAGGCCCACAAATTCTGAGAAGAAGCCACACTGCTAATATATAACCCATCCTCATTCCCTTTCTCAATATGCTGAGCAAGCCTCGTATCAGCCACATTATAGTGGTACCTACAGCAACATGATAATTAAATAGTTGAAAAGTAAAAAAAATAAAATCTAACATAAATAAAAATGAAGACGGTTACAACATCACAGAAACAGAAAAAAGATAAAATATGGTGTGTGCCCAATATATTAAGGACATAAACACGTCCACTGCTGAAGTTGTGAAAATACCTTTGTTTCATCGGTCTACGAGCATTATAAACACTGATCCATTGTGTTGCCGGCATTCCCATCCTAATTCTCTTCTTTGGTTGTTCATCATCTTCCTCCTCCATTGTCAATCTTCCTCTCTTATGACCAACAAGATTAATAAGCTTCACAAGACATAAAGCTTATGTTAGATACACCAACTGTACCATGACATATATGCATAAACCACACTCAAAGGTACACCATCAACACCAAAAATAAATAAATTAAAATATCATATGTACCATCTGCGCACCCTCTGTGTTTATTGGCCTGATATCAGGATTTGGACTTACAGTCCCATCAAATAGTGATATGTATTTTGCATAATTAGGTTCTTCATCAAACTTTAAGTTCACCACATGTTCAACAAACTGTCTAAAAGGGACGGGACAGAAAGAACACAAGGTCTCTGGAGATGTTGCCATCTTCTTCTTGCAGACAAGGAATCCTTTATTCTCTCCCTGAAAACACCATCACGTTACAAACTTTAAGGCAAGTATCACAATATCTATTCCAGCTAAAAGACACAAAAGACAGACCTGGTATCCTTGCCAGGGAAGGCGACCACGGAGAAGGAAGACAAGGGTATAAGCTAGAGACTCAAGATCATCTCTCCTACTACTTGTTCTTCCTAAATGAGTATGCACACTAGCGTAACGTACCGTTCCTCTGTCACACAGTAAAATATAATTATGTAAGAGGCAGACAGCTTAAAACTAGGAACATAAAAAGAGAAAACATCTTTAAATCTTCTAAAAGAATAGGAAACAGTGATTGTACCTGAAAACATCTGGCCGTTGGTCATAATCAACATGCTGACCAGTTGAACTATCTCGCCATTTAGTTGCTGATAGAACAAAACAAGGTATAAGATATGGTTTATTGTCTACCATGCTGCTTAACATTGATATAACAATACAATAACGAGATGAAAGTACCTAGTCCAAGATCAACTAAAAATAACTTTTTCTCATCAGGTGTCCCAGGAGTACCAAGTAGAAAGTTCTCAGGCTTCACGTCTCCATGAACATACCTGACAGACATAGCAAATAAATTACACATTTATCATGGCTTTCTATAATTTCAGTATTGTCTAATTTCTATTAAGACAGAAAACACACACACACAAATTAGGTGTATATTTCTTAAAACTATGTCAGTTGCTCCTCAATCAAGTTATAGTGGTTACATTCTAATTTGTGCAATGTTAGATTTCAGCACTCCAAATACTCTGAACTGTACAGAAATTTATACACCTTGGAAACGGTAAAACATGGAGGAAACAAGAGAAAATCATTATGTGGCCTTGCATTGTTGGACCCATATACACAATATGAATGTTCAGATAGATCATATAAAACCTTTACTTCCATATACCACCAACATATAAACTTGCTTCAGGAACTAATCACAGTCAATAATACTGCACTTATGTGATACATAAACTTCTTAAAGAAATCAACCACATATGCATAAACTGAAATTATGTCATCAGGTTCGGTTTAAGGGATTGACAGAAGTTCATCGTATAAAGTATATTCTGCCTTGGCTTGGTTTTGATCAAATCACAATTCTAAAAAAATCTCCCGACCAGGAAAAAAATAGTGAATTTCATGCTATAAAACAAATTGAGAGAGAAAGCAGGGGCTTTAATTAGTGTGTGTGAATGTATGTACTTGAGAGAGAGAGAGAGAGATGGACAATAAAAACAAATATGCATTGATTGGTAACAGATAGTCATACCCTCGAGAATGCATCTTCTCCAATATTGAAACTGCTTCAATGGCAATACACGCAACCATTTCTATGGCCATTCTGAAAGTAACAGGATAAATAATTTATCGTTATTGTGTTAAAAATGTATGTACATATCTGTATATATGAATGATAATTATAAAACTAAAAAAAAAAATAAAAACTTTAGAATCAACTCATTAGACTTACGTTTGACTGCCATTATTCCAAACATCCCACAAGCTTGGCCCCAACATGTCCATCACCTGCAGCATAAAAGTTCAGTCAAAAATGCTATCCCAGAACAAGATGATAGCGTGTGAATGTGTGTACTTTTTACCTGAAAATGGACTATAGTATATATATTATAGGACACTTTTGAAAACATCAAGATTTAGCAGAAAAACTCAAAAATGCCATAAGCCATAGAAGCCATAGAATGACTGCATACCATAATATAATATTCGCCTTGCTTGCCCTTATAGTGTACCCGCGGCACACCATGGATGCCACCAAGAGTGCTGAACAAGTGACACAAATGTCAAAAAGGATTTACAAGTAGAATCAGTTATATAAAGTGAATAAAAAAGCACCAAAAACAATCATTGTATATAAAGTAAATAAAAAAAACATCAAATACAACAAGAAATATGCTCACTCATAAACTTTCCACTCCTGTGGTGGTTCATAATTGCATCCTTTACTACTTTTGTGCTCGAGTTTTAAGGCCACCTGAAAAACAGAGATATAACAAATGCATAATCAAGAGAGAAGCGAGAAATGAAAACTCAACAGTCAAAAACTACCACATTAATATACCTCAACAGCTCCTGGTCCAGTTCTCTCATTTGTATTTACAGCAGAAACATGACGACCAACATACACTTGTCCAAAGCCACCCTTACCAAGCTTTCTATCTAATCTGTAGACAGGGGAACCACCCACAGTAACCTGCAATAAAATATACAGTGTGAGATGACTAAAAATTAAGAGAAGTAAGGACTGTATGCAGCATGGTGTTCATACAAACAAATGCCAGGACATTAAAACCAGTACCGCAAGTACCACGCACACCAAAACCGTCCTTACAACATTTTTTCCTATACTTCAACAGGGAAATTAACTCATGTCTATATATCACATGTATCAACTAGCAGAATTCTACATAGCATATAGGCCAACTAGTTGTTCCTGAAAACCATGATCTCCTTTCCATTGCATGAAATGGAGAGAGGATCCTACTTTCCATTAAGTACGGTTCCACATTCCCATTACCAACAACACAGCCAAAACAGTAAATATAAAATTGCAGACCAATAGAGTAAAACTCAAAATCAGAAGAATTTACTGCAACAATTATTAAAGCTGTAATCTTTAGTATCAAGAAAAGAGAAGAAACCTTCTCAGGAAGAGGAGCAGTGCTGCCTTCGTCTTCAGCCTTGCCATTACTCCTAGCGCCGCCTCTACCGCTATCATTCATCTTCTTCTCTTTCACTTCCACTTCCTTCCCAACAACCTTCTTCTTCTTCTCTGCCTTCAGCACTACCTTCTTCTCATCACCGGCATTCGCCGCCTTTCGATTCTTTACCTCCTTCACCTGATTATTATTATCCGGCTGTGTTTCCGCCGCCGCACGCCTTCGCCTGGTTCTGGAGGCAATGGCCTCTCCGGTGTCGATCGGATTCGTAAGCTCCTTCTTAGCTGTTCCACGTCCCCTTGCACGCTGTACCGGCATCGTTCATCCTCCGATTCTCCTCATCCGTCGCCCACGTACCGGCTCCGACGAGTTCAATGCGCGACGAACGATCAAAGCGTCGCCGTTTCGGTTTTCTTCGCCTTCAAATCCGCATAAATTTCGAGCCCTTGAATTGAAATCGCCAAATCAATCAGTCACTGTGTGATCGACGACGGCGAATTAGGGGTTGGAACGGATCAGAAAACGAAGTTCTGAGCAAGAAGAAAGGCTTCGACTAGTTCCAGAGAGAGGAGAAGGAGACGGACAATGAATTAATATTAAAATATAAAGAGGGTAATTGGGGAAAGTTATAATTTTGTATTTGAACTTTTTTTGTGTCGGTTCTTTTGAAACGTTGATGTGATGGTAATTGACGGTGAGATTAATGAGGGGAAATGAGAATGACGATACTGGGGCTGAGGAGTTGGGATATTGCTTGGGCAGCAGGTCCACGTAGGCGGGTTGTAACGTACAAGGTGGTATGTGTAAGTGTGACATTCCGTGCCAATTGATTCTCGGGTCGGGTTTGTCTTTTGGGCTGTGTTGGGTCATTCTGATTGGAATTTGATAGCATTAAGCATTAGTGTGTTTTAGTGAAAATTTTTGTATGCACGGTCGTGTATGTACACGACACGATTTAGTCATTTATAATAATTTATATGTTTGATTACCTATGTATCAATATTACATCATCTAATCTCAACCGTTCATATGTGTCGTATACATACACGGCCGCGTAGTGAAGATACTTCAGATTTTTAAAGGCAGCACAATTTGATTCACCTGTTTGAGAAATGTCATTAGCCAAAACTGAAAACTCAAGTATAATATTTTAAGATACAATTTGAGGGAAGCCTTTAAATCGAGAGTGATGTATATGCCAATTATGATTGTACCACTAGGCTTATATGAAACAAACATTTCCAACGGGCAGACAAATAATAATGTATTATGAATTTCTTTCTTAGTTTCTTATCCTTTTTTGAATGTAAGAAGCTGCATGTTAATTATCCAACAGGCAGACTGGCACACATCTAAAGTAAGAGATAAACATAAACTTGAACGTGATATAGAAGCTCACATTGCTTCAGCTCCTGATGCCAAGCCATCTGAATTTACGTCCGTTTATTATGAGGTTTAATGCCGTATTTGTTTCCTGCTTCTTTTGAAATAATTGGTGCGAGGGATAGATGTTAACCAATCGATCATTCGTATCCTATTCTTAAAGCCTTGAAGATTAATGTGAAGCAACATGAGCTGCACAATCCGCTACAGTATTTACTTCCCTACTGATCCAAGACCAGTTAACTAAAGAAAAGGAATCAACCATAATCTTGATCTTTTGAACCCACGAAAATACAGACCAAGAGACTGTTAAAAAATATGCTAAATATTACAAATATATAATAACATAAATTCATTATAATTCAAGGTTCTAAAAGTCGTTAGTCGCTAGTCGGCCGGCCGGAGACTAGCGAGAAGAGGAGTAGTCGGGGGAGTAGTCGGGGAGTACTCGGTTTTTAATTTTTGGATTTATTTTTATTTTTAAAACATATAATTAAATATATTTTTTTTAAAAGTAATATAATGTCTAAAATAATAAAAATAGTTCATAAAATGCCGAGTTTGGCCGATTTTTTCTGAGTTAGGCCGATTTTTTTTCCGAGTTAGACCGATTTTTTTACCGAGTTGGGCCGATTTTTTCCAAGTTGGACCGATTTTTTCCTAGTTGGGCCGACTACTTGACCGATTTTCTTCCGGCCGACTTTGTACTCCGATTTTCTTAAAATCACCTTGGGAGGACGCCGACTAGGCCGAGTTTTAGAACACTGCATAAAGTCAACTGTCATGTTTGTACCCGAATTTCCCTTCAAACTCCTTTCTGTGGGAAAGATAACTCGATTGCTAAGCTGTCTTGCTATTTTCTCAGATACTAATTGTAACACCACGTCTTAAAATTTACCTTTTTACCAGGATCAGACGGGTTACAGAGGGTTGTAACCACGTTGTTAGTCTTCCCCGAACTACTATTCGAGTTTAATATCGAAATATTCTCGATTCTGGGAGAAGATAGAATTAATGTCCCGAGGTTATAGATTATGTTATTACGAGTCCACCGGTATGTCCGAAATATTTTTCGGAGTTACTGGTTGATTAACATGAATTTATTCAATTTACGGAAGTAATAAATGTTAACTACTTAACCGTAAAAAGATGACTTTGCGATAAGTCGAGAATTTGAGGAAACTTCATTCGGGAAAGTTGTAGATGACGTTAATACAAACTCGTGGGTATGTCCTATGACTTAATCGGAGTTCGTATGTGAAAGTTATTCAAGATATTGTATAGTTACTGCTTAGTAAAAGTAAATGGTAAAATATTCATTTACCGCATATGGTAACTTTTAATTTTAAATCTGGACCGTTGGATCTTTCCAGATCTAATCATGGCCGTCCAATCCTCTATAAATAGAGGGTCAGTTTTGACCGAGTCAAGACTGCCCCAACTCGGTCAACCTGAGCTCTCGTCTCCGACGAGCTCTGCAGCGGTGCTCCGCCGCCTTCGGCCACTGCTCGCCGGCGGACTACCACCACTCTCTTCCTCTCTTCCTCCTCTATCTGACCCTATCCTTGAAATCTCCAGACGTCCATCGAGAAGAGAGATCGAGCCCACTGTCACGGCGGTCAATGTCAAAATTTCGGCGTTCCAAGCGGCGATTTGACGAACTAAAGGCAGGTTCGTGCTCTTCTCCTTCTTCTCTTCCTTCCTATGCCCTGGTTTGAATGGATTAGGCCCTAATTCGAAAATCTTTATTTTTTCTGTCTTATTCTCTTTTTTTGGGTTTCGAGTTCTTGACTCCGGCGTGGAGTTCTTGGGCTTCAAGCGAACTCCAGGAGTTTGGAGGAGTCTTGAGACGATCAGTGGAAGCTCCTGCTGCAAGAGTGGAGTTTCTGGTTTGGGTGTGGGTCGACTGAGGGTGAGTTTCAATTCCCTGGGTGTTGTTTTTGTGTTGTTAATTTGTTGGCATTGTTTTGTTGATATTGTTATTGTTGGGAGGAAGAAGGGGTAGAACAACGTGAAATAGTTTTGATTGGTCGGCAGGCCGATCGGGGCAGTTTTAGGGGAAGGGGTAAAAACCTTGGGTTTTTATCGCAGTAGATTTGGTAATTTACTATTTATCGGGGGTGTGAAATGCCATAATTGCCCCTGGTAGTTTAGGCTAATTACAGGGCTGCCATTAGGACTGAATTCCTGGCAGATTTTTATATTTACAAGACTGCCATTAAGGGTAAAAAGACGATACTCCCCTTAGTAGTTTTAGATAATTACAAAGATGCCATTAAGATCGAAATCTCATAAATGCCCCTGGTAGTTTGAGATAATTACAGAGATGCCCTCGAGACTGAAATCCCATAAATGCCCTTGACAGTTTGGATATTTACCAAACTGCCATTGAGGTTGAATTGACTATACTACCCTTGATAGTTTGAGATAATTTCAAGGGTACCTTCCATTTGATATTATAATTATGCCCCTGGAAGATTTGTTATTTACGTGTATGCATTTATGTTTTATCTTGTATGTGTGAATGTTGTGTAAGTTTGGTTAAATGTTAGAGTTAATCCTGATAGATAGTTGGTTGGTGAATACCTCAGCAGAGAGGTTAAACTCCAGATATGCAATAGGCATTTGCTATCCATAATAGGTTATCTACCGATAAATAGAAAACTGGATTTGCCCGGTTAGAGCGTTAATTAAAATAAGAGCTACATTTGGCTTGATCCCTGATGACAGGGTACGTAGGCAGCTTGACCGGGATTCGGGTGCAGTCACAAATATTATTAGAACCCTAGGTCCTCTAAATGATTGGTTTGAGATCCAAATGCGGAAATCAGGATAAAATCCGGCTGTGAGATCTATTCTGGTATCGTTTGGACTGTTTGAAATTGGTTTGGAAAAAGAGTTATCCCTTGTCAAGGGGGATTACGAGTAAATCTCTCTTGAGATGGGTCCCGCACGTCCTAACCTGTGTTTAGGAAGGTAAACTTGGGTCGGAGCGTGACACTAATGTCATTTTTCAGGATCGTATGTCTAAGAAGAAGATTGGTGAAGGATTTTATCAGAATGGTCTTTACTACATATCAACCTCCCAAAACTTCTCAAAGAGTCTTCTTGCAAACTCGAATTCCTTCAATTTATAGCAGTTGTGACCATGCGCCTAGCTCATCCTTTTTTCCATGTTATATTTTTCTTATTTCCAGATTTTTGTAAATCTCACCATTAGTGTGAGATCTGTCGCAAGTCGAAATCCACTTGGCTTCCCTTTTCTCTCTCAAACTCGAGAGCAACTCATCCCTTTGAAATTGTACACTGATGTTTGGGGGCCTGCAAAGGTGAAGTCCTTTGATGGATATAAGTACTATGTGACATTTATTGATGATTATTCAAGAAATACTTTTGTCTATCTTCTGAAATTCAAAAATGAAGTCTCAAAATGCTTTGAAGATTTTCATAATCTTGTCAAAAATCATTTTTCCTCAAACATTTGCATGTTAAGGTCAGATAATGCCACTGAATACACATCCAAAATCATGACTAACTATCTAAGTGCACATGACATTCTGCATCAAACCAGTTGTGTTGGAACACCTCAACAAAATGGTGTCTCTGAACAAAAGAATAGGGATCTACTTGAGAATACCAGATCAATCATGTTTTAAGCAAATGTTCCAAAGCGTTATTGGTCACATGCTTTTCAAACAGCAGCATATATCATTAACAGACTCCCTAGCTGAATTTTAGAGTTCAAATCTCCCTTCGAAGTATTGAAAGAGAGAAAATTTGGCCTTGACCATCTACGAGCGTTTGGTTGTGTATGCTTTGTCCTTATTCAAGCTCATAACTGAGATAAACTTTATCCTAGAGCCATCAAACGTGTATTTCTCGGTTATTCATCAACTCAGAAAGATTATAAGCGCTATAACCCTCAAACAAAAAAAATTGTTTGTGTCAAGAGATGTAAGGTTTGTTGAAACTAATGTCTTCTTTCAGATTAGTGATAATGATCTTTAGGGGGAGTTGTTTGATCAGCCTGTACCTACCCCAGTAATTATGGAGGAACGGGTTTCACATGAGTTAAGCGATCAACCATTTCCTGACCAACTAAATCAATGGCCAAGTGATCAACATCGAGAAGAAGTTGAAGAGAATCAACAACCTCACCAGCCTCAACAACTTGACCAAATTCAACAACTTCAACAGCGTGTACCCCAACAAGAGGATATCCTACCTGGACTAGGAAACCTCTAACAAAACTTGATGGTTTTGAAATATATACTCCAAAACATCATCTTGGTAATGTTGCTCAACTAAACCAAGTGACTCCTTCACACTTTGCTTTTCTTAATAACATATATGATATCACTGATCCGTGATCCTTTGAAGAAGCAAACCGATCACATGTTTGGAGAAAAGCAATGCAGGAGGAATTGCAGGCACTCAATGATAACAACACATAGAGTGTTGTGAAGCTTCCAAAAGGATAGAAAGTTGTGGGAGCACGAAGGATTTATAACACTACCAGAACAACCACTTTAGCCGACGAAATTTTTTCGTCGGCTTAGAAGTCGTCGGGCAAAATCCATCGACCAACACTATAGCCGACGAAATTACTGTTCATTGTCGGCTAAAGTCATTTATTTAGCCGACGAAGAAATTTTTCGTCGCTTAATTTCTGGACTTTAGCCGACGAAATTTTATTAAAATTCGTCGGCTATAGCTATTATTTTTATTTATTTATTTAACTTTAGTCGACGAATTTTAGGGTAATTCGTCGGCTATAGTTATTATTATTATTTTTTTAAATTTTAGCCGACGAATTTTATTAAATTTCGTCGGCTATAGCTATTATTTTTATTTATTTATTTAACTTTAGCCGACGAAGTTTAGGGTAATTCGTCGGCTATAGTTTTTTTCTTTTTTTTTTAATTTTAGCCGACGAATTTTATTAAAATTTCGTCGGCTATAGCTATTTTAATTTTTCATAATTTTTTTTCTTTTTTAATTTATTGTATTTTTTATTACATTTTTTACATCTTTTTCATTTTTACACCGAAAGATGAGGAGAAGAGGAGGAGGAGAAGGTTAGGAGAGGGAGAGGAGGAGGAGGAGGGGGAGGAAGGAGGAGGAGAATTTAGAGGAGGAGGAGGAGGAAGGAGAAGGATTTGAAGGAGGAGAGGAGGAGGAGAAGGTTAGGAGAGGGAGAGGAGGAGGAGGAGGGAAGATGAAGAGGAGGAAGAGAAAAGTGAAAGATATAGAAAATTTTGAACTTTAGCCGACGAAATTTCGTCGGCTAAAGTTCAAAATTTTAGTCGAAAAATTTCAAAATTTTAAAAATTCCCGCCAAAAAATTTGAATTTTTAATTAACTTTAGTTATTTATTTATTTTATTTATTTAACTTTAGCCGACGAAATTAGGGTAATTCGTCGGCTATAGTTATTTATTTATTAATTTAACCTTAGCCGACGAAATACCCTAATTTCGTCGGCTATAGTTATTTATTTTATTTATTTATTTAACTTTAGCCGACGAATTACCCTAATTTCGTCGGCTAAAACCCTAAACCCTATACATAGAAGCTTCAAACGAAAAAAAGTCGTGAAATAAGATATGACCGGAATGGTGAAATACGTCTATGGTTGAAAAATCACGTAATTCCGGTAAAGTCTCGGTACCGATAATTACGGTTAACTCAATTTTCCATTCTTTCTCCCTAGAGGTAGCCCTATCTCCGGTAGTTATTTTTCATAAAATTTTTATACCACTGGTTGCGTCTCATCGATTTGAAACTATTTTCAGTTGTAGATCCGGGCAAAATAGGTAATTTAGATGGTCAAATGACCGTTTCCGTGCGTTAAGGGGTTTGACTTACGTGATTGACCGTAAGGATCGAGCCCTTAACGTTGTCAGATTAAGTTAAAATTTTTTCTATATACATATTTCAACATAATGATCATATCAGACGGTCGAAATTTTGTTTCTCAACTTTGATCATCAGAATCACAACATGCGTACTAATGTTGTATAACTTGTTTACTAAGCTTTAAGTAAATGTTTCGTTTCTAAAACAAATTGTACGTAGAAACTTCAAACACAAAAAGTCGTGAGATAAGATATGACCGGAATGGTGAAATACGCCTACGGTTGAAAAATCACGTAATTCCGGTAAAGTCTCGGTGCCGATAGTTGCAGTCAATACAATATAGAGGTTTGACTTACGAGATTGACCGTCTAGATGAAGTCCTTAAATTTATCGGATAAAGTTGAATTTTTTACCAGAGATATATTTCAACATATTGATGATATCTGACGGTCGTATTTATGTTTGTGAATTTTGATGACCGGAATCACAACATGCCTACTATTTACCATTATTTATCTATATGGGGGAGGCCTATCATGGAGGGGTAAATTTCTCAAAACTTTTAGATGGACAGTTGTGCCTCATTATGGTGAGTGTTTGTTGTGTTGAAGGTTCGGCCAAAATACCTCATATAGGTGTAGATATGGACATTTTCGTGTGTTAAGCGTTTAGAAAAACTTCATTTTGAAGCCTTAAACTAACTAGGATGGCCAAAAAAGCCTGTATGTCATGGCATTAGCGATGAGTTTTACTCGTACGGCCGTTCTGCTTCCAGATTGGTATCACAATAGTCAATCGGACACCAAAATATCCGTGGTACAATTTTGTAACTAAAAGTTACTTTAGCCGACGAAATACCCTAATTTCGTCGGCTAAACTTTTCAAATTTCGTCGGCTAAAGTTCACATACTATAGCCGACGAAAAATTTTTTTGTCGGCTAAAATTTAACTATAGCCGACGAAAAAATTAGTTTAGTCGACGAAATTTTTTTTCGTCGGCTAAAATTACACTTTAGTCGACGAAATTTTAACTTAGCCAACGAAAAAAAAATTCGTCGGCTAAAGTTCACTTTAGCCGACAAAAAATAATTTTGTCGGCCTGTTTTTAGATATTTCGTCGGCTATAGTCTTTTTTCTGGTAGTGTAAGACCAAATTCCACTTAAATGGAACCATTGAAAGGCACAAAGCATGGTTAGTTGCTCGGGCATTTACACAGACCTTTAGAGTTGATTAAAAGGAAACATTTGCTCTTATTGCAAAGATGAATACAGTTAGAGTTTTGTTGTCTATGGTTGTTAATTGTGGCTGGTCTCTCTATCAAATGGATGTAAAAAATGTCTTTTTACATGGTGAGTTGGAGGAGGAAGTATACATGAGACTACCATCTGGTAATGCTCAAGAAAAATAACCAGGATTGGTATGCAAGTTGCACAAAGTCATTTATGGCCTTAAACAATCAACAAGAGCTTGGTACTCAAAGCTTAATTCAGTATTGTTTGCATCAGGTTTCAAGAGAAGCTTTGCTGACTCTTCCATGTTTGTGAAAACTGGAATTTTTGGTAAACTAATTGTTCTTGTTTATGTAGATGATTTGATCATTACAGGTGATAACAAAGATGAAATTCAATCCCTTGAGGACACATTACATGACACATTCTTTATTAAAGATCTTGGCTTGCTCAGATTTTTTCTTTGGATAGAAATGGATCAGTCTTCATCAGGTTTATTTATAAATCAAAGGAAGTATGTGGTGGATCTCTTAAAAGAATACCACATGACATGTAGCAAGCCAACTCTGTCACCTCTTCCAAGTCAAACTAAGATTGAAGCAGAAGGAGAGAAGATTTTTGATGTCTCAGTGTATCAAAGAATAGTTGGAAAACTCGTATATCTCACAATAACTCGCCCAGATATCACATATGCAGTCAGCTTGGTTAGTCAATTCATGCATGCGCCTACTAAAACTCATCACAAACTTGTGAAGAGAATTCTTCGTTATCTCAAGAGAACTGTTACTAGAAGGATTTACATCAAGAACAAGGGCTATTACACATTGGAAGACTACTCAGATTCCGATTGGGCGGGTAACACCCTTGATCGAAAATCCACAACAAGGTTCTGCACATTTGTTGGAGGCAATCTAGTTACATGGAACAGCAAGAAGTAAATAGTGGTAGCCCGGTCAAGTGCTTAGGCTGAGTATCAAGACATGGCATCCACAGCTTGCGAGCTAATCTGGTTGAAAACTCTCCTACAAGACTTAGGAATTGAATGTGAGGCGCCTATCACCTTACATTGTGATAATCAGGCAGCAATGCACATAGTTGCCAATCCAGTCTTTCATGAAAGAACAAAGCATATTGAAATAGATTGTTACTTCATTAGAGATCAAGTTCAATCCAAAATTCTAACTACTAAATATGTCCGGTCTGGAAATCAATTGGAATACATTTTCACCAAAGTCCTCCTTGCTGCTCAATTTGGTCATCTGCTATCCAAGCTTCGATCAAGAGATTCTCTCGATCCAGCTTGAGGGGAAGTGTTGAATTAGCTGCACTAATAGAGCTACACATTGTACACTGGTTTGTAACATAAACTCAGCTGGAAGATCTGCCCTCAAGATCTTACTTTCTCACCAAGTCATCTGCATGCCTCCTTGGAGTAGCTGCAATAATGGAGCTGCAAATTACATTCTGGTGCAGCTGGTTCTTATTATAAGTTCCTAAGAGCAAAATCTGTTCCTCAAGATTTTGCTCTTTACTTCCTCTCTAAGTTACTTCAAGGGATGATGATTCTTATTTCAATGTATAATATCTAGTTTTATCTGATTAGACATAGGATTTTGGTTCTTGACCTTTGGCCATTTTTCTTGTGGCTTTCGTATTTAAACTAAGGACTGTGAATAGATGATACACAACATTAAAACCATTTTTCATTTGAGCTTCAAACTTCAATAGAATATAAATTTGTTTTGGATTTACTGATTTAGATTCAGTACGTGGTTATTGCTTTGTCTATATAACGTTGGTAGAATTCATTACAATAATGCAAAAGATGAGTCGCCAACTCCTTCGACCATTTCAGAACATATGTAACTATACATATATGAAAACTTGGTTACAAGTGTTTGAAAGAGTAGAAGAATTTGAAAATAAACGTGTGTTGAAATAATAGTGGGGGAAAAAGCAAACTGCAACAAGTACAGTACTCAGAATTCGTCTCCTTGGGCCTTGAGATTTTGGGGTTTCAAAACGGAAAAATAAAAGTTGGGGCTTCCCGTCAAAAAATATATTTGTATTTTTCTTCACTTTAAAAATAAGTGTGTCCATAACATAACAAGACTCCCAATAATAATGAAATGCTATGAAGATTGAAACAAAATCTACAAATTATAAATTTCAGTACTCTTGTTACTAAAAATTACCTTTTTATCACGAATAACTTTCAATTATAAAAAATCTAGCTAGGTAAACCATTCATATGTCAACAATTGTTTCTTAAAGAGAAACAATGTTACAAATGGATTGGAAAGGGAAAAAAGAATTGGGCTATGAATTGAAGTCAAACATTCACACTCAAACCAAAACTTATCTCACAATCAGTCTTCTCAATTGACATCAACTCAACTTCTCAATCTTAGTTGTCAACTATGAAATTACATAAACCATGAAATTGAACTCACCGGAGGAGGACAGACTTACCTAGGGCTGGGCATGGGACGAGATTCGTCAAATCTCGTCTCGCCCTGAATATATATATATATATATATATATATATATATATATATAATCAGAACGGGACATGATAGGATTGTATTTTTAGAAACGTATCCCTTATGAGACGATCCCGTTTGGTACCGGGACGAGATCGAGATCCCACAACGATAGAATTTTTTTTTAAAAAAATAACATAAAAGAGATAAATTGATTCTAAATTCTTAAAGAAATTTTATATCTATTTTTATAAAGTCAATATGAACTCGAAGATTTTATTGTGTATTAATTTCTCATATATTTACTGTATAACATTTTGCAGTTGGTCGGTGATACTATAGATACGGGGCATTTGATCATCTGTGTTCATTTTACCATGCAACCCTGCGCCACCAATAAAATTTCAACATTTCATTTTTGTCTTCTTCTGCTGCGTGGTTTTTTGTTGTTTGATTTACAAAATAGTAGTCTAGAGTAAGCTATCACTCCGAGCCAGAGAGGTTATGCTTTGGCTCTCTTCATACAGATTCTTTACACATATGAATGATCAAACCAGTAACCTTTTTACTATCAGAAGTATCACTGTAATATTCGTCCAATATGATGTACCCAACATGATCCACGCCGAACACATAGGTTGCGTGGTTTTTTTGTTGCTCCACGATTAGAGAGAACACACTAAACAGAGGTCAAGCCACTCTCATGCTCTCAGTTTTCTGTCTTCTGCTCTCCCTTCTTTGAAATCAGTTGGTAGTTTTTGACGATTTGGGTATTTATAGAGTTGCTGATCGTCTCTGTCTGTGGGTCGTGGTGGATTCTCTGTTCGTTCTCTTACGAAAAAAGGTGTGGGTGTATGCTTTCTTTTCCTTGATTTTAGTTTGCATGTTGGCTGTTTGGTTGGGGATTTGAAATTTTCGTTGTCTTGCTATTGCAGGGTTATGGCTTTGCGTCGGTAGTGGCTGTGTTTTCCCAGTTCTGTGTGCTTTTGCTCTCGGTTTTGGACTGCTCATTGATTTCTTGCTGTCAACTTCGGTGATCAGTGAGTTTGCTTTGGCGAGGAATAATCTGGGATACTTTACTTTTGTTGCGTGATTTGGATTTGAAACTTCTCAAATTTGCTTTTTCTGGGTGATCTCACTAACTCATGCGTTGCTTTGGATCGTTTAATTGTTCGAGTTCTTCATTTTGATTAGATTGGTCGGTTCCTTTTTTACGATTCTTCTGTTTTGTGTGTTTACTTTCGGTTCAATTTCATATTTTTTTTTTCACCGTTCAGGGGTAAAAGTAAAAATAATCCAAAGAGAATTTGTCAAAGTGAAAACAGTTTGTGCTCCAATTGTAACTTATGAGTTCTGATATGAGCATTGTTTCATCATTGGTCAAATAGATCACAATCACTCATACTTAAACCAAAGAGAATTTGTCGAAATGAAAACAGTTTCTAAAGGAAGAGTAATAGGATTTACATCCAATTGAGAATTGTTATTGGGTATATGTACATGTTTTGAGTCCTGTATTTTCTTATTGTTTCTGTATATTGAGTTCCCAGAAAATTATAATTTTTGTATGGAGTTTTGAATGGTAAGTTGATTGTCTGGAATTATAATTTCTGCCTTCTTCACTTTCCCAGGTTTGATATGTCTTATCAGACCAAAAAAGGTTTGATATGTCTGCACATAAAAAGAAAATTATTGTCTCCTGGATATTGAGGATCAGTCTACATGAATGTGCAATATGTTATTGGGTTTTATCAATCTGCCACATGAAACTTTATTGTTTGAATCTATCCTGGACTTTATATTCTCTGCTGCATATAATACATGTTTCACAACTCAATGGTTTTTAATGGGTTGTGATGTTAAGCGTTTGCGTGTCCCATTTTTCAGGGGTTTAGTTTTGATCTTGGTACTGAGTGTTAATCCATCACACGTCTTTTTCTACTGTAGGTATAAGAATTAACAGAAGAATCAGAGTGGGTGGAAGTTCCAGTAACTTATGACCGAGACTTTTGTGAATTGGTGTCTTGAAGAAACATTCAAGAGGAACGATCTGGGGATTTGTCAAGAAGACGGACCGTTGCCGACAATGGTATGTATCAATTAGACTTTAGGGGGTGCTTTATATAACTTTTTTTTATCTGAGTTTGTTTGGAGGATTTTGAGCTGGGTTAGAGGGAAGCATATGAGGAATGATTAAATTCAACAAACTGTTTCATGTTAGTGTAGCATTTTGTTTCATTACTAATTACTATGTTGTAACCTGTGATCAAGTCTTCACTTGATGTCTTCATGGCACATCCTTTTCCTTTTCTTTGTTTACGAATTTTTGAAGGGATTGATGTTCTGTGTGTGTAGATATCTACAGAAAGATGGAGCATCTATTGACGTGCACCTGAGACATCTGCATTGTTGCTGAGCATGATTACAATGAAAAATATGTCAGTTTCCTATTCATTTTTCCTCTTTTCGGTTTCGAGTTTGAGAAATTTTTATCTTGCTGTTGCATTGTTCTTTAAGGATTTGAATGGATCTGTTGAAGAAAATTAAAAATGAAAAGAAAAGTAGGGATATGATTTGATTCAACGGTGTCTTTGTAGTGGGCATTTACAAAAACCTGTTAGTCTAATTAGTTCCTTAAACAAATGTTCCTTTATCATTCATACTTGATGGTATTAGACTGCTGTGATTTGATGTATCTCTAGATGATGTAGGATTTTTCTTTTAGGATGCCTTAAGCTTAGTTTTTTTAATAATGCAGTCCCTGAAGTGCCTTTCTCTAATCAAGCAAAAGTTCATTGATCCGCCTTCTTCGTTGCAGTTGCACTGAAACTACTAACAACACATAAGGACTGACGCTCTGAGAGTTATAAAGTGGAACCCTGTCACGGATGAGGCTGAACTAATTATCAAAGCAGATCCTAGACCTTTTTCAGTATCTGATAATGCCGCGATTGCTACAATGAAAATGGTTAGAGAAAATGGTTCGCCAAGTAGTCCAAAGGAAATTCAGATGGAGTGGAGCTGTGCTCTTTGTCATATTACCACCACAAGTGAAAATTGTTTGAAGATGCACCTCCAAGGTAGGAAACATGCCTTGATTGTAGAAGCACTACAAGGTGAGACACAAGGTCCTATCAGTGAGTACAAATCTTCTGTGAAGCCGAAGAGAACAAGTGAAGGGATTACTCTGAGGGCAAACATTCAAAGACCAATTCGATTCTGTAGCTGGAAAAAGCCAGAGGATGGATGGACAAAATTAAATACTGATGGAGGAAAGGCGGGTGCTGGGGGGCTACTTCGTAATTCCAAGGGTGAACCAATATGTGCCTTTGTCTCTAAACGTCTAGCAGCGGATTTTATTTACTTGGTTGAATTAAAGGCTATATTGTTTGGCCTTGGTGTGGCCTCACGTCGCGGGATTAAAGCATTATGGATTGAGTCTGATTCATTGGGCGCTGTGAATACAATTAATCGAGTTCAGCCCTGCAGTTCGAAGGCTAGAAGCTGTTTGGACAAGATCTGGGAACTTCTAAAGAAATTTGATGAGTACCGTGTAACACATACATTGCGTGAAACTAATAGGGCTGCTGATTATCTTGCAAAAATGGTTCTTTCTGAGAGTGATCCCCAGGTCGTTGTTCTTTCACCAGGTGATTTTCCTGATAGCCTTGATAGAATTATCAAGGATGATGCTGAAGGCAGGTCCTATTGTAGAATTTGACTCCCAATTCCAAGTTTCCCATGATTACCATATACAAAACAGACATCAGAAAAGGAAAAAGAAAAAGGGGAAACATGCACCTTGGTCTTTGCATCAAGTGACTGAAGAACCGGGGTTCAATCCGTAATATCATGATCCATGAGAGACGAAGTAGAAGTAATCTATAAGAATAAGCTCCTCCCTGTAACAAAAAAATGTAGAAGTGTTCAAGGATAATTGGACATGCATGTGTGTCTTGGTCCATGCTATGTATGTGGGCTTTATGGGCCCTAGTAGAGATATAATCCATGTATTAGTTTCCTAGTATGACTATGTAAAGTCCCTATATAAAGGGCTCCTATCATATGAATGAAGAACAACAAGGAGCTGATTCTCTATTCCTAATCATTATAGAGTTTCTCTTAGAACACGTTATCATGCACGTAGCTCTAAACCCCAAAAAGAGCAAGTAGGTCACCGAAAAATTTTTGTCGTGCGCCCGCCTGTGCACTGCGCGTGCACTGCCGCGCACCACCACTGCGCACCTCCTGTGCACCACTGCGCACACCACCGTGTACCACCTGGGCACCGCTGCGCACCCCCCTGGGCACCGCGCGCACCCCTTTGTGCACATGCGCACCAATAAACTCTAAAATCTGCCTCAGGTTTCAAACGCCAATATCGACAGAAAAATTTTTGAATTGGCTTTCGTCACCAACAGAGAAGTTGAAGATATTGATCATACGCTTCCAACACCGCCGGTCTCACCCCAAGAACCGGCCGGAAAGGAACCGAACCGGCCGCCGGAATCCATAGACCGGCCGAAATATTCAAGCAACCGGTTCGGGAACTTTCGGAACTCCGATTTCAGCGAAATTTGGAGAAGTTATGCACAAGGATGTCAGGATCCTTCAGACGAAAGGAAATCCCCAGAAACGGAGTAAAAGTGGGTAAACCGGTCCTCGCAATGGTTTCAACGCGTATAGGAATCATTTTTCCTTGAGGAAAACGGGTTGTATTCCTAAATTCTCTTTGAATCCTTCATATGGTTGATGTTTTTCAATGATTTGCTACTGTTTTATGGCAAGATTAACTAACCATATGATTTTCATGTGTTTCATGGCCTTCACCTACGACAATTCATGATGGAATTGCGCGAACGATAGCCGAACGCGTATGGACTTGAGCATGGAAGCTTGGAGCAGCTTATATAAATGCAGTCTATTTGACAGACTAGCAAGTAAGTTTTTTGTAATTTCAAGTTCAATAACCTCGGGGAGGATAAAATCGGTTCCTCCCTTTCTCCCATCTCCTTCTATGTTTGGTATTTGGTGAGTACAGGTTTTGAAAATCCCAGAACTAAGAGTGTTTCTGGGTCCCGGCGTTGTCTGGTATCCAACGCCGGGTTTATTTTGATTAAAAAATGGTCGCTTGTTAGCACCCGCGTTGTTGGACAACGTTCAAACGGGTTGTTAGTATCAATCCGAAGGACAAACCAATAAAGCATTGTTTTGTGACCTTTATCTAGTCTCATCACAGCTTGGTTTTGTATGCAAGAGCAAGGCAACATTCTGCTCATTTGAGTTTTGACATACTTAATGCCGAGATTTCACATCTCACCCGCTCCCATTTGAGGTTTGAGACGCCATTGACATGTGCCAACGGGTATAAAGTCCTGTTGTGCAATTAGTCCCGTGGCTTGATTACCACTAGTTTGACTACGTTGTCAATGATACACTTTGTGGCATTGTCTAGAAGAGAGGGAGAGGCACAACCAACCATAGTGGTGGTGTTCCCGGCCTAGAACCCTAGACACCAAACTTGTCAAAACAAATCACGCCAGCTTAGAACAATAAAACGGTTGTGGATCTCAAGATCACCGGTTTCAAGGATTGTCGAGCTAATTCGTAAGTCGTGAATGCATACAAAGAATGTACAAATAGTGTACGGGAAATCAAACATGAATGTCATCCTAATGATCGTGAACTTCACCGTTTTCGGATCTAACTCTGGAAGCCTCTGACATTGACGTCATTGAGGAACTACGTTTGATCTTCTTTCCAAGCAATATGTAATTTGAGACATTGATGAAATCGTTGGCACAATGTTGAAGAATTTTTCATGTTGGATTGAAAGTATTCTTCCATTGTCTACTATGGTTCGACACCACGCTTAAAAGCTTGACATGACTACGCCGCTCTATGTCTTTCACAAAGACATGAGACGTCGGCATGGCATCCTCACGTAGGAGTGCGCGTGTTTGTGGCTCATATTCCCCCCTATGTCGTCTTCCCATGGACGTTTAGACTTATGATGCCCTCTCACTGCTGCCTCCATACGTTGCCTTTGGCCTGAGAGTAGTACTACAGTGTCATACTGAAGTTTAAAGCTTCGTCATGTCAAAATCTGCGAACACAGCAAATCTGTCCCTTTCTGGGCAGTAACTTCGTCTGAGCATTGTGAACAGATCCAGATGAACTAGAACGCAAACCGTATATCACTGGAAAGCTCTCTGAGTCTAGTTTCCAACGGTTTTCGCGGTTCGTTCATATCCATCCTGACGTGAGAGTTATGGCTGTTCCAGTGCGCAAAGGTCATGCTGCACGGAAATTGAATTGCACTCGGGATTGCATCTAGTTTTGCATCTTCCCAAATAGATTATTGGTGACTCTTTGATTGTGTATCTACTTTGTTCAGGTGGATACATCTCATAGAGACACTAAGTGCAACGCAGATAGTGGATTTATTCATGAGATTAGGAACCAACACCTTATTCGGCCAGCCTTAATTCGAATTTTGTGTTTTGGGATCTCTTGTGAATAAGATGATTGGATCATCACCGGTGACACGGGTGAACTTAATTGTTGATGCCTTATGGCACCATGATCCAAGTCACATATGCCCTCCATGTGTTGAGAGACAAACAAACCTTGATATGTTTAAGAACATACACGCCAACATGGTAAGAATGGTGTGAACTTTTGTGTATACTTCTCATGAGTGCTAATGAGAGGGCATCATGAAGAGAAGCATGAGTCAATCTAGTGGACTATATGTCACTATGATTCAATGATCGAATCCTATGATGGATTTTGGAACATTGACTCAAACAAGCTAGGCTATGACACAAAAGATGACATTTCATCCTTACAACCAATCCAAAGAGGGATTGTGTAGACAGACACAACCAACGTACGGGCACCACTTATGCTTTTATGGTGTTGGTTGAAGTGTTAACACACAGGTCACGTGTTACACCGTTGTCTACTAAATGCTACTTATACTTTTCTGGGCTCACTACCCATTGAGAAGTTTTATATAACCTATTTGGTCCAACGGAACTCGACTACGGTAATAGTTTTGAGGTCGGTAGATGTGAACCAATACATTCATAAAGGTTATACCGTATGCAGCATTACTCATTCGTCCACGACTTATCCTCATTGAGTTATTACACGACAACTTGTAAGTGTGTGCAAGGATTGACATGGAGTTGTAATCCTTGAGCTTGGAAGGATTGAAACGGATCTCCAAGCCTTGAGCTCCACAATGTGCCAAATTGCACCGCCATAGTGCCTAATGATGAGTTGTGTGAGATAAATAAATTCTTAGGTTGGATATGAGTCTCCACCTAAAGTTCGGTTATGTTTACTCCTTGACATACGATCTCTTTGTCACTTTGAGACTGTCTTCCCGCCGTTAGGGAGAGATATGAACACCAGTGTTCAAATGGAACGACGTGAATTGTTGTGGTTTGTCACCACTAAGTCTCATCTTGATTGCTTAGAGGAAAGTGACGAGATCAATGCTGCATATATGTCTGTAAGGAATGATGTCCTATCAAGAGGACATGGCGCCACCAAATGAGGTGGTCTTGACGCCATCACCATGCCAAGTGTTGGGACTGATTTCGAGTACTGCTTCGGCTGCCGAGTATCAATTTTTCGAGCACTGTGGTGAGGTGATGTGACGCCATAATATGGAAACATGGTGTCACAGGCCTTGTGGCTCCCCAGTGGTTAGGGTGAGGCCCTTAGGTTCGATAACTACTCGCACTAGAGAGAAAGCGAGATTGGCACGACTTAATCCATTGATCAATGATACTCAAATCCGTCTCATGGAGTCTGAACTCTACAAAGTATTACACTAGTGTACATAGTGTACATGAGGACGTGGAATGATGAGTCTATCGAACCGCACTTTGTTGATGAACATAGTTGATTGGCCTAATGGAAAGATTCGATCCAGAACAATGAGATAGGTCCTTGGGCAGGTGATGCCGACACCGCAAGTGTAAACCCTGTCACGCACTGAGATCGACTATGATGAGATACGCTCTCGTAATGGATGTCATTGCACTCCACTACTTTGTCAGTTTAGTAGTTTCCGAAAAACTGAGGATGCAGCCTATGAATGTGGTCATAGTAACATCTCTATGGGATTAGAGATATGTATGAAGGTCTTGAAGAGACTTCATTCACCCAAATCAAGTGGAGCATGCGTTTGCAAGAGATTGAGACGCTTACTATATAACTCCTTGATTTGGAAGGGATATGATGAATAATGCCCTTGCGTGTGGACTCCGGATTTACATGGTCTTGATGCAAATGAGATGCCGACATGTATTGAACATCCGATGTTAGAATGAAAATTATTTTGGGAAAGACACAATATCGTAATGAGTCGATGATTGTGTATTGATGATGTTTTTCCATCAATCGGCATAGGTGCTCTATGAGGCCTACATATACTCCCATGATTAGTCAAGATCTTTACTCTAAAGAGAGAGTGATCCGTGTCGTCTAAAGATAGATGATAAAGAAAGACTTGACCTCTCATTCATTGAAAAGCTAAGTGTCGCTTTGCGCCCACACTGTGCCAATGGAATGGCTTAAGAACATCCTTTGAATACTTAAATGTATTTGGCTTATTCAGTCCCTGAGTAGCATACGGCATAATAGAATGATTCTATCGATGCGTTTGCTTGCCATGCATGAGTAAAAGATGCATTGAGAGCAAAATCAGAATCTGCCAAGTTTCTTAGGTCGACTTCGACAGGACCTACATGAATGCTCACTCCCTAGAAAATGGTGAAATATGTACCATTGGAAAGGTCTATGTGTCTAGTTTCCAGAGACACCAACCATGTGATCATATCTATCAAATTGAGTGAGTTATGGCCATTCTCGTGAAGGATGACGGATCTGTCCTAGAATCTGATTTTTGTCAAACAGTCAGCTAACTTCGATAGAGCTTTCTGGATAGCTCCGGACGAACTAGAGGGTGAGTGACCCAAAGTTGGAAAGATATGATTGTCTACTTTCCAGAGCCATTTGCGGATTTTCCGTATCTATTTTCTACATGAAGTTAGAGCTGATTTTGTACTCGAAGGTCAAGCTGCGTGAGAATCTGAATCTCTGCGTGAACTTGTGTTTTAAGTTCTTGAGCATCCTTCTCCTCTAGGTCTAAGTGAGAGATTATGTTGAGGACAATACGGCATGATATAGTCATTGTCTAATGCCACATTTGGAGACATGTTAAAGAACATTGATATGTCAAGTTATCGATACTTCCGTGGTTACTAAGAATCAGGAAGCTCCCTATGATTGGTGTTAGAATCAGGGGGAGATGTAGACTTGAGAGAGAGTTTAACATATACATGTCATGATCAAATGTGAAGGGTGTGGTTGCTTGTGTCAACCATGTTACACTCTTTTTCCCTTAGTCAAAGTTTTTTTTTGTCCTACTGGGTTTTTGCTTGGCAAGGTTTTTAACGAGACAACATTGCATACACCGCTTGAGGTTCAAGAAGGGCCGCAAATGAGTGCGATGTCCCTGAGAATCTCGGCACTAGATGGTCACGGGACCAGACTTCTATCACCACCATCGTCGACACCGCATCTGAGCAGGATCTCCA
The DNA here is from genome assembly GCA_951800085.1 of Comarum palustre. Classification (NCBI taxonomy): domain Eukaryota; kingdom Viridiplantae; phylum Streptophyta; class Magnoliopsida; order Rosales; family Rosaceae; genus Comarum; species Comarum palustre. Next base: position 11,838,757 of record OX637574.1, read on the forward strand.
TCTCTGCTCACGGCACCACCGCTATCTCCTATGCTGAAACTCCAAGACGTTCTCAAGAAGCATGTGAAGAGAATTGGAATGCGGAAATTGTCAAGTCTCACCGACTAAGTCATTCGTCAGGGGGAGCCTCACATGGTGGAATTCTCAAAGTAGCAGTTGGTGCGTTGTACTCTTTTGTCCTTCGACCAAGGTTTAGTTTTTCCCACAGGGTTTTTGTTACTTGGCAAGGTTTTGATGAGGCAACACCGGATGCACCATTTAGCATGAAGACGCGCGACACAAGGGGGAGTGTTCAAGGATAATTGGACATGTATGTATGTCTTGGTCCATGCTATGTATGTGGGCTTTATGGGCCCTAGTAGAGATATGATTCATGTACTAGTTTCCTAGTATGACTATGTAAAGTCCCTATATAAAGGGCTCATATCATATGAATGAAGAACAACAAAGAGCTGATTCTCTATTCCTAATCATTATAGAGTTTCTCCTAGAACAAAAAGTATATTCTTCATGGTTTGCTATGTAGTCCAGTCTATGCAGTCGGTAAAGAAAGAGGTGGAAGTCATTTTAACCTTGAATTCAGTCCAGTTTAGTATATATATATATATATATTATGTGGTGTTACTTTTTTATCGTATAATTGTTATAGTCTTAAACTCCTAACTCTATATAAGTATAAGACGAACAAAAATTGCAAAAATAAAAAGAGAATTAATAACTAATTAATTAAATGTTTGTAATTTGTATCTAACTAATTAAGTAAGATCTCGAGAAAACTCTCAGGTTTGAAAAATCAAAGGAGCTCCAGTTATCACTACATAATTTCATTGTGGCGGCCGATATCTTTCATATGATTATCATCATTAAATGTGAATGAATTATCTAACTCTTGTTGTATGAAACTAGTACTGTGAATTTATATTTAGCTTTTGTATGTCTAATTGAGTGTTTTTTAGTTCATTGTAAGATATTATACACCTTAAAAATCAGACGGTTATGATCGGATATAAGTACATTTATACTTTCGGGATGGTCCCGTCTTGTCCCGATCCCGTCCCGTCTAGTTTCCAAACTATCGGGACGGGATGGTACCTCAATTTTAAAATTTTGTCCTGTCCTGTCTCTAATTTTTTGTACGAAACCAGATCGGGATCAGGATTGCGATATGAAATGCTCAGCGCTAGACTTACATGGCTTTCTTCGAAGAGAAGCTGAGAACTACTGACTAGAGACCGGATACCTTGATAATTAAGTGTCTAGATTTTTAATTTTAATTTTTATTTTAAGAGCTCTTGAATTTGGAACCAAAGCTCAGGCTTGTTCGGCTCGAGCCCAAAGAATAAACTTCTCTTAATAGCAAAGTCAGCGTGCGTGCCTGGCTAACAGATGTTAATCGTCGTTGTTTACACTAAATAATTGAATCATTGATTGGGAATTACATGTGATTTAGCATGTTAATCTTGACCAGAGATGAGTTCCAAATGTGACATCTGTCTAGCAATATTTGCCTTGATTTCTTCTTTATTCAAGATTCACCTAAAACTTTGGCTCCATGGGAGTTGAGGATTGATAGGACTTTTTGTGGTCGTTAGATTGATAGGACTTTTTGTTTTATAGAATGCAAACTATTTTAATTGAAAGTTAAAGCGACGTCTTGCAAGCAAGAGTTTGTAGGCAAATATTTTCCCCACAAGAAATAACAACGCATGTCTGCAATCACTTTCATATCTTCAATTGGCCGGGATCGACATGAACATTAAATTTGGAGCTTACCGGCCAGAAATTAGTTAACACTAATAATTGGCTATCATTAGCTTTTTGTCGATCGAGGCAAAGTTTTGGTTTAGGGAGGTAACTATGGCTCTTGCTGATATATATTATGTTAATGCATTCATTCCCATGGTCGTTCAATAGGGGTTTGGCGGCTATACACACATGTATTACATACGAAGCCCTAAATTGTCTGATTATTTAACAATTTAAAATTTATAACAATCGAACGGTTTATAAATTGATGTCTATCATACTATACATGTATATACACATATGTATAGCAAAAAAAGTCTGTTCAATACGAATATATATAATATCTTTTGTTGGGACATTTCTCCATCTTTTTCATGCATTCTTCAGGGAAACCAGGGGGTATGATATATATGAGTTTATAAATCACAAAATGAATAATGAATCTGCATAAGAAATGTCAACAACTATTACTAATTGGGATAGTATTTCAGTTGTTTCTAGATATATTCCACTATGAATAAGAATATAAAATGATCTATTTGTGTATTACTAATTGACAAGTAATCATATGTTTACGTAAACATAAATAATTTCGATCAAGAAAATACGCCAATGAATGAACTTGTTGTACATGTAGATAGCGCGCAGTTTTTGTATTTATAACCATTAGAGGGAAACTACAGTTTATTAATCAATCTCTGATCTGTGATCGATATACCTAATCCATGTACAACCGATCGAGTAGATCCAATGTGAATTCTGTTTTGAATGTAAATACAATTGTTGAAGTTGATATGCACAAGTTTTCCTCATCAACTTGACCAACTTTTATACTGCTTTCTTAAACTAAACTTTGATTAATTTTATTATTACAGGGTTGCAAAGTAAAGTAATCACTCACTAAGTTTCATGCATCTACATAATCAAATGCGCTGGACTATGATTTGTTTTGAAATTTCAACCATGGTTTAAGCTTTTTCGGTCTCGTTTAAAATTGTCGGGGTCGTCGATCATTATCATCGGCCTGCTAGCAGGTGCTAGCAGCTGTTCAGTAAAGAAAGCTCTCTATGAAACACTAATATATTTAGAGTAATACTACATTTCTTTTTATTTGTATTTGGGTCTGAAAGATGTTACAAATCTTCAAAAGGAGCCAATTACCAACCTAAAGTAGCTGGGTTTCCTATAAATTTTGATGAAAAAACAAAGGGAAAAGGAGCAAAAGCAAAAGCATATACATAAGTGAAAGGTGATTATACTTTTAAGGGGCCAGCTAGCTCTACTACATTGGTTTTCCCTTTAACATAGTGGAAGCACATCAGGACCTCTTAGTGGTGGAAGTGGGACTGATCAGAGAGCTTTACAATTTCATGAAAACAGAAATATGATATTCCAAAGTCTAAAACCTTCAAAGATAAAACTCCAAATTTCTTTAACCCTTCAATGATTCTGGTAGAAAAACCAGAGTATAATTGCATGTCCTTGTGAATTGGAGCATGCATGACTTGTAAACTAAGATTCCAATGATTAGTATACGTCAGACTATGCAACTCACTCTGATTGAAATTACAGATGCATATATGATATGTAGAAACAATAATAACAATGGTAAGTTAAGCAATCCCAATTCAGAAACAAGAACTATAATATAAATTACGAACCCTGAATTTTCTAGCAGAACAAGAACAGACTGTACTTTGATCTCATATAAAAGAAAAAAAAGATTCGTACAGACTGCATGTATAGGTTTATGCACGTTTTATGGATCTAGTTGGGTTATTCACTATTATATAAATGCAAGCATGTCTTCGTTTCAAATTATTTTTAAGTGAAACAATAATATGAAAGAAACTAAATAAAAACTAAGACTTTTTCCAGAGGTTCCTGCAATCGTTGATGTACGAACTGGTACCTAGCTTGTGGTGAATCTTTTGTATATACCCTTCTTTCTCTTTTAGTTTTGAATTTCCTTGATATTGGAGTATATCCGTAATATCTTTGCTAGCTTTCAGAAACCCTATTACTAGATTGATTGAAGAAGAAAACTGTCCAGACTAAAAGACCTAAAATCTTAAAAAAAATCAAATACGTGCGACTCCAAATGAAGAACAAAACAGAAGTAGTTCAGAAACTTCAGGTTGACATAAGCTAGCTACGTTTCTGTTTTATTGTTATTATCGATCTCTCCAAGCAACAATAAGACGAAAATTAATAGCCAGTTGAAACATGATGTTAATACTCCAAAGCCAATCTATCGATCTCTCAATCATGCATTTTGCTTCTGATTACTCAAATTCTTGTAAAACCTTTCAATGAACTCCTCAGCCGCTTTATCCACATGGCTGTCTTCGTCGGTCTCCCTCAACGGAAACGGTGAGTCCGTTATCCTCAGCTGGCGGACCATGGGGCTCAGCCCAAACCCGGGAAGTAGCGAAGGCGTCTGAAACGGAGTCGGCATCGGAGAAGCCTCTACTGCCGCCAACACCTCATGATTATTCAGAATTTCCAGCACTGCCTTAACTGCATTCATCGCCGCCACATCATCTTCTTGAGTGGCAGGCGCGTGGGCGCACGCAAAGAAGTGGTGGCTGCGGCGCTTGCCACCCATGAGATGGAAGGCGTATTTGGGGGTGTTGCTGCAGCTGAACTCATACTCACGCTGCGCGGCGGCAGCGGAAGAAGAGGCGGAAGCACCGCGGTGGTGGTGATTGTGGTGGAACATGAAGTTGCTTAGGGCTTTGCTGGCAAGCTTGCCGCGCTTCATCATCATGTTGAGGTCTAGGAGGAGCTTTCGCTTTGAGATGCCTTTTCGTAGCATGAAGAAAACCACACGTACTATGTTCCATAGCTTCTTGGCCATAACGGGAAGATTGTTTTGTTCCATTTTCTTCAAGTTGATGAGGATTTTGGTTTTTTTCCTTTCCTTCTTCCGTTTCTCTTGAGAGAGAGAGAGAGAGAGAGAGAGAGAGAGAGAAGAATGAAAGAGAGAGATGATTAGGGAGAGAAGGTTATTGAGTGCGAGTTCTAAAGAAGAGGGATGGGGTTTATAAAGGGGGGAGACGGAGGTACGTGGAAGAAGAGAGGAAGGGTTTTCGTATTTTCACTAGGCACATGTGGGTGCATATAAGGGCGTAGCTAGAATGGCGCGATAAGGGTATCTGAGGTTTTTTTTATTAAGCAGTGATTAGGCCGAATTTAATCTATTAATCGGATTAATAGGGTAAATCCGTTCATGATTCTAACGACATACGAATCAGCAAGAGCTTGACAGCATAGTATGGCTTCATAGCATGGAAATTAAAAGGATTTGAGTAGAAAAAGCTTGGTAGTAAAATAGCATGGCATTGACCCGTTTAATTCATAACGACAGCGATTTCTATAAAAAACCAACGGCAGTGACTTCTGCAGAAACAAAAGAAAATAAATAACAGGGCCTGCTCATTGAAGAATTTAGTGAGATAGCATGATTGTAGGGTTATGGAAGAATTTGGGACAAGGCTGGTTGAAGGAAAAGGTGAGAATCTCATAGATGTAGCCTGTTTGATTTGTAACGGCACCGATTTCTGCCTTCACATAAACAAAATGAGGCTTACATGAGGGTGTAGTGGAGGAGCTGAGAGCTTGTGAGTTTAGTGAGATAGCATGTACGCATGTTATGGAGGGATTTGGAATGAGGCTGATTGAAGATAGGGGTTGGGAGCTTAGAGATGAAGCATGATCTCTTGTTTGAAGGTTTCTGGGTTCTGTCCCTTCCAACAGCAGGGCTGTCCCTTTTATAGCAAAGGAGGGAGATAAAGGCTACATCTTAGAAACTAGAAGGTGTGAGGGAATCCCTTCAGACTTTTGGGAAGGTGATTTCCCTTTTGAGCTTAGTTTGCTTGAAATTCATCTCACTTGCCCATATTAAGATTTTGTCCATCATGCATGAGTTTTGGTCCCAAGCCCAAAATTATTGACGGACTACGTCTTAAAGATGAGCCTCACAAGATTTGTTACCTTCCACACCACATCCCTCTTGTAAGCCCCAAGTGTATGAATGTTGTTTTGGTCCACGTGCATGGCATGATATTTGCGAGTATAATTCACCTTAAGGTGTGAATTGAGCTTGATAGGTGGATTTGTAGGCCTCAACAGAGTTCTCAAATTTATTAAATGATTAAATCAAATTATTATTGACTATTAATATAATGAAACATTAATGACTTTTCTTAAATTTGAGAGAAAATTTTAAATGGATGTAAATATCCATGAGTATTAATGGAATGATATAAAAATTTACACCGTTAGAAAGAAATTTACCTTAATGATTTGTGCTTTCAATATCATTTACGATTTTTTAAACTTCTTTAGTAATAAACAAGATAGAAAGAACACATATGACATATTCTTTTTCACATTTCTTATGTATTGTTATTCTTGAAATTTATTCAATCAACATTGGTATTAGAATAAAAATGTACAATACTTAAACATACAAGTTCTCGAATCACAACAACAATTTATTTCTACTAATTTGCATTATTATATGAATGAAAACACGAAAATTGTTTGAAAACAGCTGTTACAATATTTTTAGAAGGAACAAAAATTGTGTCCTTACTAAATAATGACAACAAATTTTACACTCTTGGCATATGAATTTTGACCTTTCTAAGTTACAACTCTTGCTACACCACGTACTGGGTGCATAGCTTTTCAGGGGAGTGGTTCTAATAAGGACCACTAAATTGAAGACTTTTCGTCTAATCCCACTTTTCGATTGTATATCAACATCTCGATCACATAATTTATAGATATATATGAGTAGATTATCCTTACAAATTTTTATCCAAATTTAAAAATCATTATGACATTCATAAATGTGATTTACTGATTATAAACTTCAATGACTCTTGTATGACATATTTGGATCGTTCATTGATTTGATTTATTTCGATTTCTTACCGATCACCAATTTATTTGAAAATATGTAGAAGTGATCTACTTATATAGACTTACGAACTGAACGGTTGAGATAAAAAAATATGATTAAAAAACAGGGATAATAAACTATTAAATAACAAAGTCCTCAATAAAAAGTTCATCAATAAATCCTCCCAGTTTTTCGGTGTTACTTTAGTTTGGGGGGCATGCATAATTATCGTATGCCTAAACGTATAAAACTGTGAAGGCGGCATTTCATTTTCATCGGAAAGGTTGAAAGGTTTTGTTACAAAAGATGCAAAATCAATTACGTACAAAGCAAAGAAGAAAAGAAGTTAGAAATGATCGGTTCCAAATAATGAACATACAATAATAGGCAAGTGCAAAAAATCTTATTACACAACTCTTGATTTTGCATGCTTAATACATGTAAATTATTTCAATGCAAAAAAAAAATATATATATATATATATATATATATTTATTTATTTTTTTGCATTGAAATAATTTACATGTATTAAGCATGCAAAATCAAGAGTTGTGTAATAAGATTTTTTGCACATACAATAATAGGCAAGTGCAAAAAATCTTACTACACAACTCTTGATTTTGCATGCTTAATACATGTAAATTATTTCAATGCAAAATATATATATATATTGCAATGAAATACAACGGGCAGTTCCCAAACGTATGCTGCATCTGAAATGAAAAGATCGGAAGACTACTCCTCCAGTCCATATGTTCAAGCTTGAAATCCGAAAAATTTAAGATTTAGTGCGTAGGAAGAGGTTATCTTGAAATTAAAGATAACAATGAAGCTTCGTTTCATGATCGAACTAGAGTATGTAAATCGAGTGTACAGTTGTACAAATAGTATCTTAGTCTTTCAGGAGTTGAAATTAATTAAGATTATGTGGTATCTATGTCTAATTAAGTATGAGTAATCTATTCAATACGAACCTATACATGTTATCACAGATTAAATTAAGGTTATGGTTTACATTAAGTTTATGTCAAGACTCAAGAACATTTGGCTCTATAAATAATCATTTCATCATCAACCCCGGCCACGTAAACACTACCTGTCGGCCTGTTTCAAAATTTCGTCAACTAAAGTTTTAGCCGACGAGGCTTTTTCGGCTAAGAAACTCGTCGGAAAAATGTCGCCGACTATACTTTAGCCGACAAAATAAATTTCAATCGTCGTCTAAAGTGTGAACTTTAGCCGACAAGAAACTTGTCGTCGCCGGAAACTTCCTCTATTGGTCAAAATGGTTGGCCGAGTAAACTTTAGCCGATGAAATATCGTCGTCTAAAATGTACAACTCGTCGGCTAAAGTTTAAACTTCGTCGGCTCAAGTTTGAATTTTGTCGTCTAAAGTTTGAATTTCGTCGGCTAATGTTTACATTTCGTTGCCAAAAGTTTACATTTCGTTGGCTAAAGTTTAAAAATAATTTTTATTTTTATTTTATTTATTTATTTATTTTACTTTCGATTAATTTTTTTCTTCTTTTCGTTTTCTCGCCACCACACCACAATCCGGAGGTGTTTGGAGGAGGAGGAGCCGCGGTGGAAGAGAAGGAGGAGGAGAAGGAGAAGGAGAAGGAGGAAAGGAAAGAGAAGCAGGAGAAGGAGGAGAAGGAAGAGGAGTTGTCGCCGGATGAAGAGGAGAAGGAGGAGGAGGGAGAGATATGAAAGATATAAAAAAATTAAAATTTTTGGCGGGAATGTTGTCGCAAAAAATTTTGATGGTACTTTAGCCGATGAAATGCAAAATATCGTCGGCTAAAGGTCAAAATTTTTGGCGCGAATTTTGAAAATTTTGAGTATAATTTAGCCGACAAAATGTCACATGGTTGGCTGAAGTATAACCGACGACACGTGGTATTTTTTAGGCTAAAGTACCATTTACCGACAAAATTGTCACACGTGGCGTTCGGTGTCCGAATGACTATTGTATATCAATCTGGAAGCGAAACGACTCTATGATTCAAAATCGTCGCTTTGCCACGACCTTTAGGCCTTTTTAGCTATCCTAGTGCGTTTAGAGCTTCAAAATGTAGTTTTTTTTATTTATGGATAATTATTTAACACACAGAAATGCCCATATCTGCATCTATATGAGAAATTTTGCTCGAAGCTTTTCAAACACAATAAACTCTCACCATGATCAGACACAACAACCCATCTAAAAATTTTGAGACATTTACCATTTGAAGATAGGGCTCCCCAGAGGGATAAATAATGGTAAAACAGGGTTGACCGCTACTATCGGTACTGATAGGTGCATTTTATGCAAAGTTCTTACTGTATTTCCGACCCTATTTAGCTATGTAATTCCTTTAGCAATGTTAATTGTAACTTAGTTTGTGTTTTTAGGTCTCAAATAAAGCTGAGGAGCACAAAAGAAGCAAAATAGAAGAAATCTTGAAGGAAAAGGAATCCATATCGTGCAAGGAAAGAAATCAGAAAATTTGTCAGAAATCATTAGTCAACTTCGACAGAGGATTGTGACCAGCTCACAATGATGCAGGAGATGAACCTATTCTTGTCAAGAAGTTATGACAGTTTTAGTGACTGAAGGTCAGTCTGCTCGAATTTCTGATTTGAATCGAAACTTCAATTTCAAAGCCCAGACCACAAAGGCAAGTCCATGGACGAAAATTAGGGTTTTCTAACCCTAATATTAGCTGCTAATATATAAAAGGAGGACTTGACATCATTCCACAGAGTTTGGAGTTTGGAGACATCTATGTTTGGACGCACAACATCAGTCCATTGCCGTCATCCTTTTCTCATTCCCTTCTAATGTTTTATTTTATTTTCTCTATGTTTTTCTAGTAGTCTTTGATAGTTAGGGTTGCCTAGCCCTAGACATGTGTAAACTAATATTTTGGCATTGATTTTGTTTCTTAGATATTGAATGTTTGTTGAATCATTGGTTTCTCATTGATAAATTCTAGTTTCGTTTATTATGGTTGCAAACGTAGAAAGCATGCTAGGGTTTTATTGCCATGATTTTGTGTTTTGATCATCATGTCAAGCATATTATCTAGAGTAGCACGTGAGGGACTTGAGCCCCATTCATATAGATTGACATCTAGGTAGATTAGGACAACATTAGAATCGAAATTGCCTAGCTTTATTCATAATCTTTTCGATCTTAATGACTTCTATGTGAGAGCTATGCGAGAACATCACTCTAGGTTTCATGTTAGAAGCTAAGTTAAGTTGAAAACATCATTCTCTTAACATACCAAGTAAGAAAATTTGATAGGTTAAGTTCAACACATCATTGACTTAGCTTAGGTAAAGACATACGATTGAATAGGAGCATGAAGATTAACAAATCTTTGGTGAAATATGTTCTAGTGGTGTATGGTTGTTCCTAGCTATTGTTTTTCTTAACTATTTCAAAACCTAAAAACATTCTTTTATTTTCGTATGTTTTCAGTCCTCTATTTTGTCGAATTTATTCAGTATAGTAAATCAGCTCCAAAAATCGTGAAACTTTGTCAGTAGTAATTTCATCGAGTCTAGTTAGTGTCTGTAAATTTTCGTTGTATTTAGAGTAGTTTAGAGCCGTCTACTGATCAGTTTTTTCTGACTGGACAGATTAGGTTTTAGTTTAGATCGAGTATTAGATTGGTGATTTAGACACAATCCTCTGCGGGAGACCCCTACTTTCCTATACTACCATCGACAACGTAATTATGATTGTAGGGTTTATTTATAAGTCTATTTTTAGGCTTATCAGGTACTGAGACGTTACCCGAATTACATAATTTTTCAACCATAGACGTAATTCACCATTCCAGTCATATCTTATATCACGATTTTTTTTTTATTTTGAAGGTTTTACTTTGAGTTTGTTTTTGAAATGAAACATTTATTTAAAACTTAGTAACCAAGTTATACAACATTTGTGGTCACATCGTGATTCCGATGATCAAACTTAAAATCTGACTGTTACATATGACCATCATAATAAAATACATGGAAAAAAATTCAACTTGATCTGATAACGTTAAAGGGTAGATCCGGACGGTCAATCTCATAAGTTAAACCCCTAAACACACGGAAACAGTCATTTGACCGTCTAAATTACGTATTTTGGTCGGGCCCCTTCAACACAAAATAGATTCAAATAGATGAGACACACCCATTGGTATAAAACTTTACTGAAAAATAACCCCCGAAAATAGGGCTACCCATATGGAGAAAGAATGGTAAATTATGTTGACCGCAACTATCGATACTGAGACTTTACTAGAATTAAGTGATTTTTCAACCGTAGACGTATTTCCTCATTCCGGTCATATCTTATTTCTTGACTTATTTGAGTTTTTTTTTGAAATTGAACATTTATTTAAAACTTAGTAACGAAGTTATACAATATTAGTAGGCATGTTGTGACTCCGATGATCAAAATTCACAAACAAGAATCCGACCATCTAATATGATCATCATGATGACATACATGTATGGATAAAAATTCAACGTGACCCGATAACGTTGAGGGCTCGATCCGGATGGTAAATCTCGTAACTCAAACCCCTAAATGCATGGAAACGGTCATTTGATCGTATAAATTACGTATTTTGGTTAGACGTTCAACACAAAATAGTTTTAAATCGATGAGACGCAACCAATGGAAGGTCCTGACCTTAAACCTAAAAACCTTAACCGACGAATACCTTAAATATGAATCTCGTCAGGTAAAACAACTATAGCTGACGAATTTAATGCTTTATCATCGGCTATGGTACTAAAATTTTTTTAATTTATTTATTATACCATAGCTGAAGAATTTATTGTTTTTTTGTCGGCTATGGTATTTAAATATTTTTAATTTTATTTATTATATCATAGCTGATGATACCCTAAACTCTTATTATAACATAGCCGATGTATTTATTGCGTCTTCATCTGCTATGGTATTTAAATATTTTTTTTATTTTTTATTTTATTTATTATATCATAGCCAACGATAATTTTTTTCATTGGCTAAAATATAAAGACTAAAGCCGATGAAACAAGAAACTTTAGCAGACGCAATTTCTTTTTCGTCGGCTAAAGTCCAGTTTAGCAGGCGAAAAAAATTTCCTTCTTCGGCCTGTTTTTTTTCATCGGCGAAAGTACTTTCTTTGGTAGTGACATCTAGATCAGGCACCCCAACCGAGAAATTTTCAGATGCTATAGGAGAACTACGTGACATTACCTAGTGGTGCTACATTCCACTCAAAATTGTATAAGAGGATTTTTGCAACTAAAATATATACTAATATTTTTAATGTTTTGTGAAATGACATTCATGAGTATTTAGTGAATTCAAACTAAGGTTTAGAGTTTAAAGTATAGGGTTTATGGTAGAGTGATAAGGGTTAGAATTTAAGGTTTTAGAGTTTAGAATTCAGGAAAACAACAGAAAACTCAAAATGGTCTTAGATAAAATAGTTGAAATACATTTTTATGTTAAAAATTTACATGTCTAATTTTGAGTGAAATGTAGACATTGCCAGGTGTTTCTCCTTTAGCACTGAAAAACCTTGTAACGTTATGGTTACGTGACTAATTAAATAATAATTCTAACACCTAGCTAAGCTAGCCAACGTCTTTACTTCACCGAGAAGCTAGAGTATAATTACACATTGCTCTAATCATAGCCAATTACTAAGAGCATCTTCAGCAGCTTTCTCAAAATTTCATTAAAATGAAGAAGCAAAAACTAAATTCTCTAAAAATATTATGCTCCAATTCCAACAGCTTCTCTATTTTGAAGATTTGACATTTATTAGAACAACAAAATATGGTACATCATAATTAATTATGACTAAAAGAGATTATATATTTCATTGTAACAACAAAATAATTAATAAAATATTTTATTTTTGTAAAAATTTTGTTGGAGCCCGTGAAGAATTAAATTTTGAGAAATGAAAGTTTTGCTGCAAATTTGGGGAAGCAATGCTCATTTTTCTTCTCCATCCCATTTTAGGGAATGAGATGAGGAGGCTGTTGGACCTAAAAACACTCAATATTCTCCAAATTTGACAAAATCAAAAAAATGAGGAAGCTGCTGGAGATGCTCTAATGAGTAATGACCGGCAATGTTAGGTCTTCATGATTATGACAATTCAAATGTAGATATATGGTTTATGATAATTAACAAAACAACAACACGCATCAGCGAGGAATTACATAGTAAACTTCTTAATGAATTACGTATTTATACATTAATTTTATTGAAGGAAAATACTTGAATTTAATTGATGAAATGACGTAATATATAGAGTCAAGGGCAAAACCAAGAACAAGGGCGTAGCTACATTGACATGAGAACGGTCAAATGACCCTGCTCATCATACAGTTGTGGCTTCTTCATATATGAAATATGAGCTAGTTTAACTCATTTTGCCTCTTTCAGAGAAATAAAATTGTAGTTATAACAACTGACTCTAACAATGAAATGTGTTTCTTTCATAAATAAATTCTTCTCCTTGATTTATTTATCGATACAACGTTGTTATTTTCTTCCTTTATCATAAGAAGAAGTTTATTTATCTCAATTTGAGGTACAACTTTATTATTTTCTTCCTTTATCATAAGGAGAATTACTATAGTTCTAACAATGAAATGTGTTTTCTTCATGTGTAAATTCTTCTCCTTGATTTGTTTATCTCATTCTGAAGTACAATTTTGTTATTTTTTTTAATTTCTTCCTCTCATAAGGAGAAACACTATAGTTATAAACATTTGATCATGTATGATTATATAAAGACTATTTTTAATCACCAACTTTATCTTCATCAACTTAAACGGCTAGTTATGTAAATTTGACTCATCTTTGCTAAATCTCTGGCTACACCACTAACCAGGATTATTTGATGTTTACAGGGGCCGAACAATAAAAGTTAAATCATATACTTTCAAAACCAAAATGAATAAAGAACGAAATTATTAATATAAAAAAGTTCAATTCCTTGCTAACAATCCAATGAAGGAGTTGAGTAAATTTTCATTAAATTAGTATTAATTTTGTAAATTAGACAATTCAAACTTACCAAAACCGATACTAGTTTCTCAAATATGATCTTTGATTAGAAAAGTGTGTAGTTTAATAGTTAAGGGGTTCAATTAGCTGCAAATTGGCACGATCCTATTGGATTGGCACGATCCTATTGGATTGGCACCCATATTGATCATCTATATTTTTATAGTAGCCAGACCTTAAGGGGGACGGGCCCCTCCAAGCAGTAAAGTAGTTCCGTGCCTGTTTAGAGTAACAATTACATACCCTTCCGCTACATTTACATATAGAGAAAATGTAGTAAGAGTTTCATACAATGTAATGTGTAACACCTCATTTTAAAATTTACATTTTTATCAGAATTAGACGGGTTACAGAGCGCTGTGACCACACTATTAGTCTTCTCCGAACTAATATTCGAGTTTAATATAAAGATATTCTCAATTCTGGGGGAAAATATAATCAATTCCCCGAGGGTGTAAAATACATTAATATGAGTCATCTGGTATGTCTGAAATATTTTCCAGAGCCACGAACTATTTATTATGAATTTATTTAGTTTACGGAAGTAATAAATGTTATTTACTTTATCGTAAAAAGATGAGTATGCGATAAGTCGAGAATTTGGGAAAACTTCCTTCAGAAAAGTTGTAGAGGACGTTAAACGAGCTTGTGGGTATGTTCTATGAACTAAATGGAGTTCGTATGCGGAAGTTATTCGGGATAATGTTTTGTTATTGTGTGGTAAATAGTAGATAGCAAAATATCTATTTATTGTTCACGGTAATTTTTTTATAGTTGATATGGGCCGTAGATTTGAGGAGATCAAATCTGAGCCATTGGATTATAAATATATATATATATATATATATATATATATGGGGGGAGACTCTCGCTGACTCTCTCTCTTTCTTTTCTCTCTCACTCTCTCACTACCAGGATCAGCACTTTAGCCGACGAAAAATTTTCGTCGGCCTGTTCATCAAATTCGTCGGCTAAGATCTTAGCCGACAAATTGTCGTCGGTTATGATATCATCGGCAAATACTCGTCGGCTATGTCTTTAGCCGACGAAGTAAGAGTGGTCGTTGGCTATATTTTCACACTTAGCCGATGACTTATTTTTATATTTTTTGTCGGCTAAAGTAAGACTAAAGCCGACGAAATAAATTGTCGTCGGCCTTAACCTGAGACTTTGGCCGACGAAATATAAATATTTCTCCGATCTCTCTCCCTCTCTCGCTCCATCTCCCCCTTTCTACCATCACACCGGATCGACCGCAACCACTGTCGAACATGGTTGACCAGACGCCACTGTCTGAGCTGTTGGGCTCCTCGCCATCCAACGCAGCTAGTCGGCCGACTCCGTTCGGCTGGGACACAGTGAGGAAGGAATGACGCAGGGGACCTTAATGAGCTCAAGGCGTCCTCGAGTTATTACAGCGAGGCTTGACGACGTCTGGAAAGAGGCAGAAGACCTCGGGAGGTCGAGGAAGAGTGGCTGCCGCGGTTGCCACCGCAGTCGAAGGGCTCCGCCACAGAACCTTTTTGAGTAAGTGTTCCCAATCTCGTTTTCACTGAGTCGAAGGACTCAAATAGGTATTTGTTTAATTTATTATTCTTAAATTCATTTTACGATATATAATGTGTTTTATGAATTACAGTAAACTCGATAATCATGACTTGAAGCCACTAGAGGGCCCGAAGTTCTTCGAGAGTAATATGATATGTAGTGTGTCATGGTAACATCATGGACATAAAGGAAATGACATAAGAAGAGTTTCTCCCATGACCATGTTTCAAGGTCCTTTACAAGATGAGACTTCCTTGTCATATACTTGAGTGTAAATTTGTTTATTTTATTTATGTTTCGTGGGATTAGTGCAAATTTTAATGGTCATATACATTGTGAACCGCGTATATTATTTTGGCAAGTATAACTCCTTGCACAGCATGCTCACGAGAAAAATTCATCATAAGGTCATGACATATTGTGATCTTAATTAATGTTATTACAAGATGGTCATCTGCAAATACCATGTTTTAGAATTTGCAATTCGAATTTGTAAAACTGAGAATCTATAGTTTCTCATTTTACTTTGATGTTGTGTTTTTGTTTAACTATAGGAGAGAAACAAGATAATTAAATTTGGGGAAGTTGACTAGACCAGAAGTTGGTATATTCTTTACCTAGGGAACCAAAAGTTTCTAATGTGAATTTTATTTATTTAGTTTTTTCAATTCTCTTATTTTGCATTGTCTTAGTACTATACTTATTTTTCTAACTTTATTGTTCCTCATAACGACCGCAGTTCTATATCTCGAACTTTTAAATTTCGAGTGAAATATTTTTTTTCACAGCAAGAAACTCAAACCTGAAGCTTTGAGTATGAAATATCAATGAATATTAAGTAAATTGAAGTTTCACTTGAGTTACTCGAGCCTGAAGTTTCAAGCAACGGTTAACTTGAAGTTAAAATTCTGAGAGCCTGTAGTTCTAACATTATAAGACCAAACCTGAAGTTTGGATTACATATGTGAATGATGCCACTGAATGAGCACATATTATTCTTTCTTTACATTAAGTGTCTCTAGTATGTCTTCAAAATGTAACATATACTGTGATGTGAGATCCAACCTCGTCTAAGAAAAGGCTAGAGATGTGTCTAACATACATGTTGTTAACATACATCCCCATTTTGTGACACATTAATAAGTTGATTATTGAGGGACAATAACCTAGTTATTGGTAGTTACTGGGGTCAGTAAACGATTTATTGATAGACTATAACCGAAGTATCGAGTTACTAGTGGTCAGTAACCGGATTATCCGAGTTACTAGATGTCAATAACCGATTTATTGGTGGTTATTTGTAATAACCCGGAAATTCAAATATTAATTTCTGATATTGTTTGGAAATTAATTAGCAGAATTTGTGCATATGCGTACCTTCGAGAAGAGTGCCGAAGTGTTCGGAGTCAAGGGACGCTCGAAAACGTCTTATTTAAATGGTCAAAGGTTGACTTTTTGCTACGTCCAGTTGCTCGGAAAATCTCCTTCATGAAAGTTGTAGTGCTCAACGATACGAGTTCGTGGACACGCGGCAGGTGTGAATCGGATACCGTGCGAAGAAGTTATGGTCAATCGAAGTTGGGTTTCTTTTTTAGGAAGTATATAAATGGAAGGTATGGGTTTCCAAAAATGGAAAAATCTCATTTTCTTCTCTCCCTCAACGTGCGGGCGTTCCCTTCACTATCCGAGATTTTGAACTGACCCAAGCTCCGGCAACCTGAGACATCGAGGCAGGTCGGGATGTAACATCCCATACCTAAAAGTTACCTTTTCACAGAGGTTCACGAGTTACCGAGGACTTTTAATTACGATCGGTAATTCGATAAGTTATCGCTCGAGTTAATTTTCGAGTTTTTCTAAGTTCTCCAAATACCTGATTCGATGACTCGATGTGGCAGTACGTGTCAACACGAGTCTCCCGGTATTTTCAGAATATTTTTCGGAGCTTCCGGCTAATTTCTGTGAATTTCTGAAGTTCATGGTAATTTTTGGATTTCTATTCCGGTAAAAAGGAGTTTTACCATTCAACCTTTTTACTTTTCACCTTCTTTGAATCTGAGCCGTTGGATCGATTCCAGATTGAATCTGGACCGTTCAATTCCCTATAAATAAGGGAAGAGTTTTGACTCGGTCAAAACTCTCCTCCTCCGGTCAACTCACTCTCTCCCGATTTCTCTCCGCCCTCCCTGCCTCAGTTCTCTCCGGCGAGTTCTCGGCCACTCCGCCGCCCCACACCGGCGCACCACCACCAATATCTTCCTCTCCTTCTCCTCTTCAAAACCCCTATCACTTTTCACTTCGAGAGGCAAGGATGAGGGAGATCGACCGAGTTGGGGTGCGGCGGTCTTCGCCGGATTTTGGCCGTTCCAGGCGGAGTTAGGGCGCGTGGAAGGTAAGGTTCGCCTCCTCTGCACTTCCTCTTCCTTTTCCATGTCTCTAAACGATCGATTTGAGCTTGAACGAATTCTCCCTTTTCCTCTGTGTTCACTGTTTCTGGGTTCCTTGTTCTTCCTCCGGTGACTGAGTTCTTCGAACTCTTGGTGACCTTCTCAGCCTCCTGGTGACAACCTAGCTACAGCAAAGGCTTTTAGAGAACACCTGAGGTGGTGAGGTGATGGTTTGGTGGAGGCAGTGACTGAGGCGAGAACTTGGAGTTCTCAGAGCTCCTGCAAGTCGAGATTGAGGATGATGGAGCTACTGGAAGGGTCTTGGGGGAAGCTACTATGTTGCAGTCTCAGATCGATGTTGAAGGTGAGCTGATAATCTGGGGCTACTGTGTTTGTTCGATTTGTGATGTTTTGTGTTATTGAATTGTTGTTGACTTGTTGTTTGGTGTGTTGTTGTCGAGAACTTGGTAAACGAAGAAACGATGGAAACTCCGGCGAAATTCCGGCAAGATGACCGGAATCCGGCAGGGGATTCCGGCAAGTTGCCGGAATCCGGTAACGATTCCGACGATGCAGTTAAAATGGCAGAAAGTGCCGAGGAGGTAGTCTTTTGATCCCTTCAAGTATATTGTTTCCGTTTAGTAGAGTTAAAGTGTCGTAATCGGATTTACGTAAAAGGAAGTGTGCAAAAACGGAAACTAACCGTATTTGGGAACTTTCTATTTTGGGAAACTTTCCCTTTTTGGAAGGTTTCCATTTATGGAAAGGTCAATCTTAGTAACCGGTTAAGTTAAGACAACCGGATCGTTAAGTGAGATTCTAGGCAACTCAGGAATCTTGGTCTGAAACCGAGTTAGGTGCTGTAAATAGTTCGGATAATTTCTTACCGGATATATCGACTCTTAACCCGTAAATTGGTAAAGTGGTGGATTGGGTGTCCATAGTAATTCCACAAAATTACTATGTGATAACCTATCGTCAATAAATTAGTAAGGAAAGTCGATACGTTGAGATTAAGAAGTCAGAAACCAAACTTCGAGTCGATATTCGGAATTAAGCGTTTTGTTGAAAAGGTTGTTAAAAAGAAAGGAACTTGGTCAACACGTGGTCAAATAGGATTTCCTGGTCAAACTAGGAAAAGACCAAGTCAACTTGGGAATGACTAATATATTGGTTTATTTGTACAGTCTCTGGTTGAACGTGAGACGGACTTGACTAAGCGGTTAGTTCGAGGGTTTTGCTCGAGGAGCTTTCCGAGCAGGAAGAAGGTCGCGATGAGTATTGTGAGTGGACCTTGCTTTTAAATTAAATTGAATGACATAGACTTTATTTGTTTTCTCCTTTATTTATGAGATTTCCTCCATTTAATGTTTTACGGTGATTTCGAGATTTAAGGATTTACCATTTTAAAGATAAACGAGCCGGGAAAGAGGTTCCTACCTTTCCCGGGGTTTTAAAGGATTTTCTCGGATTATGGTTTAATGGTTTTCACCGTTTTGGGGATTATGGAGGGAGACGTTTTAAAAAGGAGAATTTGGCTCTTTGATTTAAAGGGTTTTAAAGTAAAGGCAGAGAACCGGTTTTTGGTTCCTGGAAAGATTTTTAAATCCAATGTATTTGGGGTTAAGTCAGGGAGATTTGACTTGGTTTTCGATTTATTATTCCCACGAGGTTTTACGAGGTTTTACAGGTTTTAAAAGGATTTAAAGGATAAGGATATATATTTCATGCTAGCATGGACCCTCTCCAGATGGAGCGGGTACCATCTCTGGATTGTAGCAGGTTTGACCCTCTTCGGTTGTAGCTGGTCATTATGACCCTCCCGGATAGAGCAGGCCATGACCCTCTTCGGTGGTGGCTGGTCAAAAGACCCTCCTGAATAGAGCAGGTCAGGACCCTCTCCGATGAGCTGGTCAATGGACCCTCTCGTGGTAGAGCGGGTCGGGTTTTCACGTGGATGAGGTTAACACCCCACATAATTGTTTATATTTGAGCCAAGGCATTATTTATGTTTTACTTGCATGCGAATTTTTCCTAGGAAAACTTAGAGGGAGAGCATTAAAGGAATTAGAGCTTTTATACTTATTTTTTGTCCACTCACCCTGACAGTTTTTAAATGTTTCTCCCCTGGGCCTTTCGTTTTCAAATGCCAAGTGGTACAGGGTTCTTGAGCGGAGGTCGTGCGCGTACAAGAGTCGAGGCATAGTCGATCACTCCGTTGCCGTTGAAATTCTTTAGGGTAATCATCTTAGTAGACTGCTCTGACTAACCCAGTATAGCTAATTAAGTAGGTTAGGGAGCAGGATGCCTTCATGAGTTAGGGTTTGTTGTTAGATACTCATGGAAGTGCTGAGTTGGAATGTAGGTAGGGTTGGTCATTTCAAGGGGGTTTCGGTAAGAAGTTCTCTTGAGGTGATCCCCGCAGGATTTACTTCGAGTTAAATGAATTTAACTCGGGGTGGGTCCTGACAATTCGTATCAGAGCATTAGTTTATCGTTTCCTGTTACTAACTCATGTACTTGGTATCACTTAGCGTCTATAGAGTGATGGTCCGACCGCGGCGGATCCATCGGCATTTATGCTTTGGACGCTTAGTGTTTATTAAGGATATGAGTTAGTACTTCCTGGACCGAGTGGTTCTAAATGTTCGAATCTTCAAGACTATGCCTCAGTACGCCGACCTCACAGTGAACTCCTGTAAGGAACAAGGTAAGCTCGTTACGTATTTACTTTTTGAGTTCCCTAAGGATTTATTGAGATTTGAGTTGGGGATCGAGCTGTGAACTCACGCTATTTAACGTGCTTGAGCATTTTTGCAAGTGCTCGGTGGTGAAACAGTTAATTCTTACCTGGAAGGCTATGGTGTTTATTGGCAGGAATGTCGTAGAAACCTAAGGCGAGGCCTGGGTGTTCGAGTTATGAGACTCTTAGAAGTGAAGAGTCGTAAGAATTGATGAAAGAGGTTGCATTCTACGAAGGAAGAAGGAGCTGAAATCGCCTAGCGTGATTATTCAGAGAAGATGAATATTATGATTTGACGATTGCCAAGATTTTGTCGATGGTCGTCTTTAGTGTGGTTCTAAAGGAACTGGCAAATGTGTAGAAGTAGAATGACTCAGGGATTTAAGTGTAGTCATTTTAGGATCAATGGACTTGTTTCTGGTGACGAGTCAATGATGTGACACTACTGGAGAATGTTAAGGAAGTGAAGGCTGGTTCGGTCACTTGATGTCGCTGGGACAACCACAAAGACTAATAGTTGGGACTACCCCAGATGCTTGCATTGCTGCTATTAGCTACAAGTGGATTCTTAACGCTTCAGCCACCTATGATTGGGGTACAAGCGTGATTTGAATTTTTGGTGACAATGGTCATTGGGCCGTATATCGTGAAGGTAGGAATTAAATCATGTCACCAGATCTTGGAGCTCATGTCAACCATAAGGTGAGTTATCCACCTGTGGACAAGGTATTTTAATTAGTGCCCCTGTAAAGGAGTCCTCTAGGTGGGCTGTGTTGAAGTTTGGTGACAGATCAAATGAGCGTTTTGAATTGTAGCTAAAGGTTTATGGTTTCGAAATTTAAGGAGATGATGGAAGTGGCAACAAGTCACCGGTTCATGGACCAAGAGTGCTTGGGATACCGGAGATAGTGGTACGAGTCTTGATTGACTTTGTACTATTATGGTATGGGAACCAGTCGTTGTGCAAACGGCACTGGTTCGACGACTGAAGTTGTACATAGGTATACCCTACATGAGCACGTGTACCCTCCTTTGTTGGGAAGTGGTAAGCTGAAATTTGGGTAGCACATGCTGGTAAGGGATAATTATTTAGTACAGCTGTGTGTGGTCAAAATGACACCAGGTAAGTGACTAAGGCTGGTGATGACATCATTTTAAGAATGTGTCATAAGAGTTCCATTTATTGAGAACGGAGATTAAGGATGTTCGGTTAGAAGTTTCTGTGCAAAACGTCGATGAGATGGCCTAACCATTTAAGTACAGGTCGGAAGTGGGTCATTGATAGTCGTTCCGGCTTTTATGTTGGTTAGTGAATTTATTAAGTGTTGATAGTAGGTGGTTGATTGCTTGTTGAGTTAGATGCACGGAAATGGTGAAGTGACAGCAGTGGGGCAAGGGTTACTGGAGCAGTGAATTTGAGTGAGAATGTTTGTAGATGCTCAAGTTTCAACCTGCAACCAAAGTCGTCCGTTATGACACTTGGTTTCTTCAAGGGTGATTAACTGAGCTGGATGACATGGGAATTTGTGCACCCACTGGCTGTGGTTTAATCAAGTGTTGTAACCGAAGGCGTACTTAGTCGTGTTTGGGGTTCATAAGTTACATCCTCTGCAGTGACAGGAAATATCCTCAATCTTGATATGGGGAATAAGGATTAAGATCTGGGAGATCAATTATTGATGTTAATTTAATGGAATCCTGAGAGGATTAAAGAATTGTTGGCATTGCCATTGTCATGGGTCGTTTGAGTAGTGACCCTACTTGTTAGGAATTATTGACCTAGCGGCAGATCTTGGCGCCACAAGTGTAGAGTAGTAGCAAGAAAGGTCATTGGAGGTGACTCTCAAAATTGTCAACATTTCGGTGAGTGTGAAATGCGGTGGAACTAGAGAAGGTTTTCCTTGATGACTCAAAAAGCATTACGAGTCTAAGTTTGGTAAAAATTGTTACTGAGATTGGTAAGATATGTTGCTAAGTTGAGCAACACTCCATTGGAAATCGTTGAGTGTTGAAGCCACGTTCAGATTAAGTTATGATCTGAGGGGATGTTAACGTGTGGCAGTGGATCTTGTAATCTAGGATCTGAAGTGGTAGTTGATTCCTTGTGCACGTAAGTAGTCGTTCATTTTGAATCTTACCGTATAGAAGATGCGGTGGATGATAAACTTGCAGAGCATGGGAGACAGTTTTGTTAGAAACTGTCTAGTTGGACGAATTGACTCTGTGAAGTTTACGCGCCCAGTGCGGTGAGGGCATTCGATGAATTGAGCCTTGATAACTGGATGCTCGGTGATCAATGTGGCTAAGTTCGGTGTGGAATTAATTTCCAACGCTTTGATCAGGGGTTACTTTGGGTGTGCACCAGTGGCATTAAATTTTGTGTAGATGTTCGATCTGGTTCAATTTTTGATTTGTCGGTTATTACCAGACGGTTTGGTAGTGGAGGTATTTATGAAGGAAATATCCTGGTTGAGTGGGTAAGGTTCTGAAATTCTTTTATTGGTAAGTCTATCCCAGATTGTGATACGGATATTGTTTAATAGACGCACAGTTATTGTTGAAGTGCAAGTTCAGCACTATGCGTCATTTCAGGTTAAGGTAAGAGATAGGGAGGTCAGTGGCACCTCACCTATGAATAGTACAGAGATGTATTACCAGTTGTAAAGTACGTTGTAACCCTACAAGGTGATGATCAAGTTGGTGACTCTAATGATCGGTTTGTTGGTAAAATCAAGATTTATCCGATCAGAATAGTTTTGTAGGCAGTGTGAAGCCTGCCAATTTGTCTTCATGCGAGGAGTAAGTATAGTGGGATCTCGATATCTGGAGCTTTTGGATCTTCCTGATTTAAAGGCTATGGTTTTGGTTTACGCTAAAAGTCATGGCAATTCATGTCCTGGTGTGCAAGTGGTTTGAGTAATGATAGAGTAAGGGAAGACAATTACTCTACAACAGAATAACTCGACGGGATAATTTATAGAAAGCGTAACCAGATCAGGGAGCTTGGTTCAAATGAGGTGATGGTTCGTGTAACACAAGTCGCCATGGTTTTCTTGTGGACTTGTTGTCATGGGTTTTGACCCCACGTTGTATATTGATATCGGAGGATTTAAATCCATTAGTGACATCGAACCCTACTCCTCAGGCGTGGTAATCATTTCCTGCATAGGAAATGTGGGAGATGATATCTAAAGTTCAACGAAAGATTACGAGTAATCTTGAAGAAATTTTACTCACGGCAAGCGAGTGGTTATTGGATCAGATGAGTATTAGCGGTATTGTGACGACGTCACATGCGGTTGGTAAGGACAATTGTTGGTGTTTGTTTGGCTAAATGAGAAGGGATAAGGGGTTGGTTATTGGTCGAAGTTGTTGTGTTGTGCAGTTGGATTTTCAAGGATATGGTTATAATCCGGTTTAGGCAACATGGAATTGTTGCCAAAGGATGTTTTCAGCGAATGACAGAATTTGTCATCTTTTCGTGAAAAACATTAGTGACTTTCGCGAGGATTACAGTTGGTGGATCAGTGTTAGGCAGAGTAGTATTCCACCTCATAAATAAGATGGAGTATAGTAAGAATTCGGTGATTCAGTTGATCAATGATTTAAGAGAAAATCATTGCGATCCACGGTAAGACTTCAGATGCTTAGTTTTTGACCCGAGCAGAGTGGTCGAAGGTGTCGAGTGGTGTAATTATAATTTCGAGGACGAAATTTCATAAGGTGGGGAGATTGTAACATCCCGTACCTAAAAGTTACATTTTCACAGAGGTTCACGAGTTACCGAGGACTTTTAATTGCGATCGGTAATTCGATAAGTTATCGCTCGAGTTAATTTTTGAGTTTTTCTAAGTTCTCCAAATACCTGATTCGATGACTCGATGTGGTAGTACGTGTCAACATGAGTCTCCCGGTATTTTCGAAATATTTTTCGGAGTTTCCGGCTAATTTCTGTGAATTTCTGAAGTTCATGGTAATTTTTGGATTTCGATTCCGGTAAAAAGGAGTTTTACCATTCAACCTTTTTACTTTTCACCTTCTTTGAATCTGAGCCGTTGGATCGATTCCAGATTGAATCTGGACCGTTCAATTCCCTATAAATAAGGGAAGAGTTTTGACTCGGTCAAAACTCTCCTCCTCCGGTCAACTCACTCTCTCCCGATTTCTCTCCGCCCTCCCTGCCTCAGTTCTCTCCGGCGAGTTCTCGGCCACTCCGCCGCCCCACACCGGCGCACCACCACCAATATCTTCCTCTCCTTCTCCTCTTCAAAACCCCTATCACTTTTCACTTCGAGAGGCAAGGATGAGGGAGATCGACCGAGTTGGGGTGCGGCGGTCTTCGCCGGATTTTGGCCGTTCCAGGCGAAGTTAGGGCGCGTGGAAGGTAAGGTTCGCCTCCTCTGCACTTCCTCTTCCTTTTCCATGTCTCTAAACGATCGATTTGAGCTTGAACGAATTCTCCCTTTTCCTCTGTGTTCACTGTTTCTGGGTTCCTTGTTCTTCCTCCGGTGACTGAGTTCTTCGAACTCTTGGTGACCTTCTCAGCCTCCTGGTGACAACCTAGCTACAGCAAAGGCTTTTAGAGAACACCTGAGGTGGTGAGGTGATGGTTTGGTGGAGGCAGTGACTGAGGCGAGAACTTAGAGTTCTCAGAGCTCCTGCAAGTCGAGATTGAGGAACATGGAGCTACTGGAAGGGTCTTGGGGGAAGCTACTGTGTTGCAGTCTCAGATCGATGTTGAAGGTGAGCTGATAATCTGGGGCTACTGTGTTTGTTCGATTTGTGATGTTTTGTGTTATTGAATTGTTGTTGACTTGTTGTTTGGTGTGTTGTTGTCGAGAACTTGGTAAACGAAGAAACGATGGAAACTCCGGCGAAATTCCGGCAAGATGACCGGAATCCGGCAGGGGATTCCGGCAAGTTGCCGGAATCCGGTAACGATTCCGACGATGCAGTTAAAATGGCAGAAAGTGCCGAGGAGGTAGTCTTTTGATCCCTTCAAGTATATTGTTTCCGTTTAGTAGAGTTAAAGTGTCGTAATCGGATTTACGTAAAAGGAAGTGTGCAAAAACAGAAACTAACCGTATTTGGGAACTTTCTATTTTGGGAAACTTTCCCTTTTTGGAAGGTTTCCATTTATGGAAGATTGACCGATAAAGGAAAAAGGGAAAGGTCAATCTTAATAACCGGTTAAGTTAAGACAACCGGATCGTTAAGTGAGATTCTAGGCAACTCAGGAATCTTGGTCTGAAACCGAGTTAGGTGCTGTAAATAGTTCGGATAATTTCTTACCGGATATATCGACTCTTAACCCGTAAATTGGTAAAGTGGTGGATTGGGTGTCCATAGTAATTCCACAAAATTACTATGTGATAACCTATCGTCAATAAATTAGTAAGGAAAGTCGATACGTTGAGATTAAGAAGTCGGAAACCAAACTTCGAGTCGATATTCGGAATTAAGCGTTTTGTTGAAAAGGTTGTTAAAAAGAAAGGAACTTGGTCAACACGTGGTCAAATAGGATTTCCTGGTCAAACTAGGAAAAGACCAAGTCAACTTGGGAATGACTAATATATTGGTTTATTTGTACAGTCTCTGGTTGAACGTGAGACGGACTTGACTACGCGGTTAGTTCGAGGGTTTCGCTCGAGGAGCTTTCCGAGCAGGAAGAATGTCGCGATGAGTATTGTGAGTGGACCTTGCTTTTAAATTAAATTGCATGACATAGACTTTATTTGTTTTCTCCTTTATTTATGAGATTTCCTCCATTTAATGTTTTACGGTGATTTCGAGATTTAAGGATTTACCATTTTAAAGATAAACGAGCCGGGAAAGAGGTTCCTACCTTTCCCGGGGTTTTAAAGGATTTTCTCGGATTATGATTTAATGGTTTTCACCGTTTTGGGGATTATGGAGGGAGACGTTTTAAAAAGGAGAATTTGGCTCTTGGATTTAAAGGGTTTTAAAGTAAAGGCAGAGAACCGGTTTTTGGTTCCTGGAAAGGTTTTTAAATCCAATGTATTTGGGGTGAAGTCAGGGAGATTTGACTTGGTTTCCGATTTATTATTCCCACGAGGTTTTACGAGGTTTTACAGGTTTTAAAAGGATTTAAAGGATAAGGATATATATTGCATGCTAGCATGGACCCTCTCCAGATGGAGCGGGTACCATCTCTGGATTGTAGCAGGTCTGACCCTCTTCGGTTGTAGCTGGTCATTATGACCCTCCCGGATAGAGCAGGTCATGACCCTCTTCGGTGGTGGCTGGTCAAAAGACCCTCCCGAATAGAGCAGGTCAAGACCCTCTCCGATGAGCTGGTCAATGGACCCTCTCGTGGTAGAGCGGGTCGGGTTTTCTCGTGGATGAGGTTAACACCCCACATAATTGTTTATATTTGAGCCAAGGCATTATTTATGTTTTACTTGCATGCGAATTTTTCCTAGGAAAACTTAGAGGGAGAGCATTAAAGGAATTAGAGCTTTTATACTTATTTTTTGTCCACTCACCCTGACAGTTTTTAAATGTTTCTCCCCTGGGCCTTTCGTTTTCAAATGCCCAGTGGTGCAGGGTTCTTGAGCGGAGGTCGTGCGCGTACAAGAGTCGAGGCATAGTCGATCACTCCGTTGCCGTTGAAATTCTTTAGGGTAATCATCTTAGTAGACTGCTCTGACTAACCCAGTATAGCTAATTAAGTAGGTTAGGGAGCAGGATGCCTTCATGAGTTAGGGTTTGTTGTTAGATACTCATGGAAGTGCTGAGTTGGAATGTAGGTAGGGTTGGCCATTTCAAGGGGGTTTCGGTAAGAAGTTCCCTTGAGGTGATCCCCGCAGGATTTACTTCGAGTTAAATGAATTTAACTCGGGGTGGGTCCTGACACGGGATCTCTTCCTCTCCTCAGTGCGAGCCTCCCTGTGGTGGTGGCGTGGTCCAGTTCAGTATGGAACGTCGCAACGGGGCCTAAACAGTAACGGCGGTGACCTGAATTTGGACCCGGTGGTTGCCTCGCTGTTTGGGGGGGTTCTAGGGGCTGAAAACGACCTAAACAACCTCGTCTCCTCCTTCTGAGCACAACCATGCCACCCTTGAAGATCAATTTAGAGCGTGGAGGTGCAGATCGAGATTTCATTCTTTCGGGGTAGTTTTGGGTTGCTTCCGGTCCGAATTGATAAAAACTCCAGGTATTAAAGTTGTTCCTCTTGCTTTGATCTTCATCTTTCATGTTTGGAGTTTGTTGAAATTCGATGTTTTAGTGGAGGCGTGTGACGCCCACGGGCCGCCGTCTGTGGCTACGCGTGTAGGCGTGTCCAGCAGTTCTGGGGGTTCTAGTTGCTCCTATTGGCTTCCTAGGATAGTTGTGGTTGCATGTAAGTGATTTTTGGGTGAAGTTTACAGGTTTGAGGGTTATGGCACGTGGGGCCACGCGTAGCCGCTTGTGGCGGAGCATCTGACATCCTCATGGGCAGTGAGTTGTCCAAGGTTTATGTACTCGTCGATATGAGCGCGTGGATATATAATTTTCCTGTTTTGGTTATCGTTTTGTGTGCGTAGTGTTTTGTCGAAGTTTATTTACCTTCGGTTTCTACCGAGGGTATATTCGTTGTGTGTTTCGTGGTAATTGAGGGGTGATGGGGTTCGTTTTAATTGTGATGGATTGTTTTGGAAGATTGGAGTGTGACATTCGGTTGAAATCAAGTCATTATTTCTTTGGTATGGCACTAAGATTGATTTTATATATTGTTAGGTGTTTTATTGATCGACCGAGTGTTGAAGACTAACCGTGTGGCGGTAGAAGTCGCAACGGGATTTCGAGGTGAGTAAATCTCACTAAGGTTATGTTCTGGTTTTATATAACTATTAGACCTAATTATATCATTTATTGCGGATAGAATATTATGTGAGAATATTCAAGGGATTATGCGTATATGTATATATGAGTTTTATATATATGCGTATGATTATAATATATCGTTAATATATTACGGAGCGATATGGTTAGATGTTAATCATGCGGTGAGCATTATCTCACCTGGTTCTACCGTGACACAAAACCCCTTGTTGGCCAAAGTCTAAAAATTTCGTCGCCTAAAGTATAGACTATAGGTGACAAAATTTAAAACTTTAGGTGACGAAATATTGAAACTTTAGGCGGTGAAATTTTTATTTCTTCGGCTAAAGTTTCTTAAATTTTCAGATCTGGGCAGTAGCTCATTCATAAAAAACGATTAAAAAATTCAGGAATCCCTCTCTCACATTGTTGGGTGTTATCGAAATCTATCCATAATTAGTTCATGAAACTATACATATGTACTTGTGTGTGTGTGTGTGTGTATATATATATATATATAGAAATTTTCTTGGCTACAAACGTCCGCACCAATGGTTTTGGTGTGGATTTTTATTTTTTCACCACTTTTTGTTCGAATTATGTCATCACCATCGTGTAGTATCAAGATAATATTGTGTAGATCATCTATGCAAAATTTCAGCTAATTTGGTGATAGTTAATGCCCTTATAAGATTAGGGTTGACCGTCCCGATCGAGATCGAGTCTTTAGCGTTGTCGATGAAGTTGATTTTTTTTTCTATAGGCATCTTTCGATATAATGATTATATCCAATGGTCGGATTTTTGTTTGTAAATTTTAGTCATCGGAATCACAACATGCTGACTAATGTTGTATAACTTGTTTACTAAATTTTAAGTAAATGCACAACTTTGAAAACAAACTCTACATAGAACCGAAAAACTCATAAATATCATGAAGCAAGATATGACCGGAATGGTGAAATACGTCTATGGTTGAAAAATCATGTAATTCGGGTAACGTCTGAATATCGATAGTAGAAGTCAACCTTATTTACCATTATTTCTCCCTATGGAGAGCCCTATCTTCAAGAGATAAATGTCCCAAAGTTTTAGATAGCAGGTTACGTCTCATCATTGTGAAAGTATGTTGTGTCGAATATTCAACCAAAATACCTCATATAGATGTAGATATAGACGTTTCCGTGTGTTAAGTGGTTATAAGATTAGGGTTGACCGTAACGATCGAGTCCTTAATTTTCTCGGATGGAGTTGAATTTTTTACCAGGGACATCTTTCGATATAATGATCTTTTCACACGGTCGGATTTTTGTTTGTAAATTTTAGTCATTGGAATAACACGTGTTAAGGGACGATACGTGTCATGTCGTCGGCTATAGTATTAGGCGACGAGTTTATACATTAGGCGTTTCCGTGTTGTGTCATGTCGTCGCCTAAAGTACAAAAAAATTGATGACCTGAGCCGACAAAAAAAAAAAGTGTCGTCGGCTAACATCCTGGACTATAGGTGACGATACTTTTTTCGTCGGCTAAAGTCTTGGGCTTAAGGCGACGATGTGCATTTATTTTTTCGGCTAAAGTTTGGCTTATAACCTTTTGCTGACGACGCATTAGCCGACAAGGTTTCGATGGTGAAGACTTTAGTTGACGTCATTTGTTAACAGGCTGACGAAAAAGTTATTCTGGTAGTGCAACTCATAAGGTAGAAAATGCATTTCATCCTCTCATTGCTCCAGATTCTATATCCTCAAACCATCTTCAAAACGTCCAAGCCTAATCTTCAAATTTGTGGTTATTGTGATTCCAAGTATTTACCGAACATAAAGTCTGCTTATCTGGTAACATGTTCCTAGGAGAACGTTTAATTAAACTCTTACATAACCTTGTACCGGATCTGTAATAATAAGAATAATCCCAATGTACTTACGGACTAATTGCGAAGCTCCATCTCTCTGGCGTCTCTCTGCTATATAAATTTCTCCAAAACTGATAAGTATTTCTTCAAAACAACAATTCTCGATACCTAGTTTAGTACTCTAAGTGATCTGCCGAAACTACTCCTCATAATATATGCAGTCTGATCCCCTCAACGTCAATAATGACCTAGAATATCCAAGTTCTAATTTCCACTATCAAAGTCTTGAGTATACTAGCTTGATCATACACCTCAATTTGAATGGTTTCTATGAGTATCTATCAATTGATTAATAGAGAGTAATTGCTAAACTGAAACTATCTTAAGCAACAAAGCTTAACTCATGCAAACACTAATGTACGTACTATATATCTACCCTCTTTAGAACAGAAATCCATCACTTCTCTTTTGTCTTTTTTCTTTGGTTTCTGAGTTCTGTTCTGTCGACTGATCTAATCGCTGCTTCTGCATGCACCTACACAAATCCCAGGTTTACTATCAAAGCCCTAAATTATTCATAAGAATAACCATTGTAAACCAACTGGCCGGCTGGTACCGCCGACGTAGTTGAGATTAGAGAATGTAAACTAGCTCATGTCATTATCGCAACAATGAGCTCCACATAATCAAAGCAGCTTTATTTCTAGAGTAGCTGTGAAGTTACAAAGACTTGTTCCTGGGATATTATTCAAGAAGATAGCTCTTCTTGTCATACCAAACCCTCAACTACCTCTCACTTGCACAGTCCACACATTCTGATATGACGGATTTTACTGCTCGTGAAAATGAGATTTGTGGTTGCAGCAGGAAAGAAACCATGTGAGGCAAAGTCCCTTTCCTTCATGTTCTGCCTAAATTTGCAGCTACTGGTGTTTGAAAGGCATGTATGGACCATTCATGGAGTGTACGGCTGGAGCAAGCTCACCCGTGATCGTGAATATGCAACTAGTGGAGTTCTGTAGGACAATTTTCTTTTGGTGAATGCATGCATGATAGGCACAAATAATTGTTGGATCAGTTAGGCAATTAGGGAAGGGACAATATATTCTTGAGCAAGAAGCGACATTTGGAGACCAGAAAAGGCTACAAGACTCTAGCAGCTAGTTAATTCATGCAAGTAAAATTACCTTATGTTCAGAAAAATAACATATGCAATATGTTCGAGATAAATGATAAAGGGTGCGTAGAGTAATATTCAAGAACAATCCGATTTTCTCATTGGCTAGATTATTATTGTGACAAATAATCTTTATAATTCTTCATTGTGCATGCAAATATCAGGACTATTCATATCTTAGATAGCAATTTGTCCAGCTTAAAATGAAATAACTCTTTCTTAGATGCTATACATGAATAACATGATCAAATCATGCATTTCAAATGGTGATCACACATCATTATTCACTCAGACAAAGTCACTTAATTTGTTCGTGTATATATGTACACACACAGAGAGAGATCAAGGCCACCTAAGAGGGATTAATAGTTCATGCTATAATACTTTTGGATTAAATTCAGTATGAATATATCATATATATGTTATTGGTAATAGTATGTCTAATGGTCTGTGATGTGCCACAGCTTTCATACTATCGTAAAACTGAAAAATGAGTATGCATGCTAGCAAATGCATACTATCCTAAAGCGCTACCTTTTCACCAAGACCATCCTCTTCCTCATAAAGAGTGCGAAGAGTTCTTAAAAAGAAAAATTATAAGAGAAAAAAATAAAACATTTATTTACTTTTAATTAGCTAGGCATTGATATCAAACCTACCAAAGCATAAAAGTTCAATTTATTTCAATACTTTCTTGAAAAATCTAGCACGGTCACGACTATTCACAGTTTGATTGATAAGACGGGTGCATGAACAAGATCCATGCAGAAGTTCATGGTTCTAGATTCAAGTAAAGAGGAACTCCTACTTCAGTACTTCTATAAATAGGCTAGACTTCGTATCCTTCTACTACCAGGAGAAAATCTTCAAGCTTATTATATATATCTCTATTCAAGTTCTTGCAAATTCTCAGTAACCTATCAAAGTTCTAACAGCAACCTTGCTAACCTTCTTTCATGGCGCCTCAGGGAGAAGCTATTGCTACCACTTACTCTACCTCCACCAGAAACATCTCCAAATCCCAACCACCAAGGCTCTCATCTGATAGCCTTAAAAGAACCATGTCGGATATCTCATTCGAACTCAGCAAGGAGAGCTCTATCGAGGACATCAAAGCACTCCCACCCATTTCGGAGGTCGAAGATGCGAGGTGCGAGTGCTGTGGCATGAGCGAGGAGTGCACGCCGGAGTACATAGACCGAGTGCGAGACAAGTACTTGGGGAAATGGATATGTGGCTTGTGTGCTGAGGCAGTGAAAGAAGAGCTGGAAAAAAATGGAGGAAACAAAGAAGAGGCTTTGAATGCACATGTAAGTGCCTGTGTAAGGTTTAACAAGTATAGCAGGGCTTATCCTGTTTTGTTCCAAGCTGAAGCTATGAAAGATATATTGAAGAAGAGCAAGCTGGAAGGTAGAAGTATGAGGGCCAAGTCCATCAGTCCTAGGGACAAAGGAGGATCAAGGAAGGGTGTGATTGCTCGGAGTTCGAGCTGCATTCCGGCAATTACTAGGGAGACGTGATGAATTATGAAATCTCTAGGGGAGATGGCATATGGTTCTCTGTATTTCTCAACCATATCCTCTATATTAGTACGTGTCTGTGTGAAGCCATTAGTATAGTTCTCCCTCTAAATCTTCTTAAACACTTCTAGGGTTTCTCAGCTTCCAAATCTCCCCGTCTACATAAACTACTACTATATGTGTCTTTATCTGAAGAGTCCACTCTAAATGGGGTTTTTTTCGGGCCATTCTGATGAGTTTCCAAGGCTTTGTTTACCTTTTTCTATGTCTAGACAATCGTCATCCCACCTTCAGTAAATTTAATCTCTAGGGTTTTCTTTTGGTTGATTCTGATCAGTACTCCAAGTATTACCGACGCTTATATTAGTTAATTTGGTTGAAGCAGCATCAAATAAGTCTGTTACCCTTATAGGGTTTTTGGGGTTCCTCTAAATGCTTCTTCAATGCCCTTTTCCCTAGGGTTTTGTTTGTTCCTTCCACTTCTTTTATCTAGCTACTGCAGAAGGATCAGGCTGCCTAGAATATAGCTCTCTAGTAGCTTATGTTTATCAGATGCTAGTAGTTGTTTCCCTGAAGAGCTTACTTTGACTCCTTAGTCCAGTCTATGTAATTTCAATTAGACATGTAAAAGAACGTATCTTTACTTTAGTAATAACATTAATTGTTGTATTATCAACTCATTATTATGGAACTACAGTTAGTGTTCTATCTATGCTCTCCTTGTATTATAGGAAGAACAAATAGAAGACCAATAATTAAGCTTACATCTCAACCCTTTTAAGTTTAAGATCGATACCGAACAAGAATCGATGAGTAATAATCAAAATGATAGTGCAGTGAAACTAGCTCAAGAGTTTCAATTCTTTCTCTAGCTAACTCAAACAATATTGACATGGATAATCATTTGACCATGCGATAGTCTTTGGGTCTATAAAACCTTTAAATAATAAAGACCCTGTGATCTCAATTACTAAAAATAGGAAAAATGCCCATTTAGTCAAAAACAACAAAAATGTATCACATTTCAATGAAAAAAATTTTGGATAGCTCATTCCAATGATTTTCATCAAAAATATTGTCTCGTCCTTAACCTA
This sequence comes from Comarum palustre, assembly GCA_951800085.1. Lineage (NCBI taxonomy): Eukaryota > Viridiplantae > Streptophyta > Magnoliopsida > Rosales > Rosaceae > Comarum > Comarum palustre. Next base: position 11,872,632 of record OX637574.1, read on the forward strand.
ATTACTAAATTTTGACTACTGCCACTCTCTCATCTCGCATCTCCAGATCTTCTCTCTCCTCCCAAACCCACCGATCTTGATCTCAACCTTCAGATATCACAAGTCACCGATCTCCCTCTCCACACCATCAACTTATTCAATCTCCAACCTACGCTCTGGATTTGATGGTCCTCAACTCGACACCCAACCACGACGGTAAGATTTACAACACCGATCGGATCAAGGTTCACCGATGCATCACCGTCAAGATCAAAAGTTTTGATGGTGATAGAGCATGAGGCCTTCGTCGTTCGAGTCATTGACGAAGCAACTCTTACAAGTTTTCTTGTTTCGATTCCACTTTGGTGAAGTCAACTTTCGCCTTCCGCGCCTCCTCTGGAGAGCCACAATATTCAGCTTGGCCAAGGTTGGCTCAACGGAATACTGTAGATCGGGTTCAAGAAGAAAATGGTTATTAGGTGATAATGTTTATTAGGAGTAGAAAATTCTGTTTTGTTTTCAGTGAAATTAATATTTACTACATTCAGTAAAGTTTCTCCATAAAGTTTACTACCTCTAATAAAGTCTGTATAAAGTTTACTGTCTCCAGTAAAGTTTCCCTATAAAGTCTACTATCCCCAGTAAATCATTTTTTTCATTACTGCTTTCAATAAAGATATAATATAAATTTTACTACCCCTAGTAAAGTGTCTTCATAAATTTTTTTACATTTAGTAAATCATTTTTCAATATTACTGACCCCAATAAAACATTCAACGAAGGTACGAAATGGTTCATGCAAATTTGAAGATATTACGGTGATGTTTTAAAGAATCTGACGAGATTCCAGTGACCGGAGTCTGGCGACCGGAGCCGGTGAAGTTCCAGTCAACTCTTCTATCTCTTCTATTTTCTCTCTCTAAACATGTTTAAGGAGTGAGAGTAAAATGATATTGCAATAATATAGCTTCCTTAGAATTTTAATAAAGATTTGTTCATTTGGACACAAATAATAACAACTTATATTTGAATTGACATATTTTTTTAGAATCATTTAAATAGACTAAAAGGGGGGTAAATTAGTACTAAATGAGTATTTTCTCTAAATAATAATGTCAAACAATTCTGATATTATCATTCAACTTCTACCAATGGCAACCGTACATACACGGTTTAGCTAGCTTCCGGAAATGATATCAGTCATTGCAAATGAATGATGTTTTTTATGATCCTAATCTGATCTCCATTGGTGAAATCAGTGAAATGTATCAAAGTTTGGTTGGAGGTGCTGAAGTTCATTTCTAGATTCAAATTCTGTCCCACAGGAATTCAAGCTCGATGCCACATACCCTCCACTACTTGATAAAAGGGTATATATATTAGCTTTATGAGTTTGATAAATCAATGCTTATGTAACCCACATTACTCTCCACTGCCTGACTTGAGACTGATACATGTTTAGGCTAAAATATTATTTCTCGACGAATGTCCATAGTCCAAGCTCATTGAACAGATTCATGTGGTCAAAATATCTCTACATATTTTTTTTTCTCTTAGGGTCATGCGTGGCGCGATTTACATGTTGCATAAATCTGTTTCATAATCATTTGGGGAGATTTCTTTCCTATCTGATTCAAGAAATCTGATTTACCTTGATCCGCAAAGAATGACGAACCTTAGTCTCTTATATAAAGGGGTCGATGGTGAACAAAGATGACACACATCAACTTACAAACACTGTCAAACAAGACACTCTCAGAGCATCTCTACCAAAAAGACTTTCAGGGACTTTACTCCATCAAAGCCTCATCAAGAGCAATTCCTGCAGCTACTTCACCCAAGCCTCATCGCGAGCAAAAGTCCACTCCATGTTCATAAAGCCTCATCAGGAGCACAAGTCCGTCCAAAAACCATTGTTAGAGGATAAAACATTTAGCAAATATCCCTGATCAGAGAGGAATCTTTGGTGAATATCCAGTCATGATATTGTTTAACTCTGCTCAACCACACCGGTCTGAGTAAGAAGCGTCTACTGCACGTGGAGTGGAGGAAAATTCTAGCAACCTTCTGTTAAGTCTGAGAAAAGAACCTCAGTGTCGGCTTGATCAGCGCACGTACATCAGTCGTTTGAGAAAGAAATCAGAAAGCGAATAAGCACAGAGAGCACACTAGTGGATTATGGCTCTTAGCTGACGGAACAATTTCGTATGCTAAGAGTCTTTTTTCGTCTCCCAAGACCCTAGCCGAAGGAATAAATTTTTCCATCAACTAAAAAACAACCTTAGTCGACGGAAAATTTCGTCGACTAAGGTTTGTCTCCTAGAATCTTAGCCGACAGAATTATTTTAAAATAAAAACAAATTAATAATCATTTTAGTTGACGGAATTTAAAATATTTTGTCTCCTAAGTGTGTCTTAGCCGACAGAATTCAATATATTTTGTCTCCTAAGTGAGTCTTAGCTGACGAAATTTCCATCTTATAAGATCTTAGCCGACGAAATTATTTTAAAATAAAAATAATAATAATAAAATTCTCTTAGCCAACAGAATATTACGTCGGTAAACCTAAAAAAATATATAAAAAAATAGAGATCGATCTCTGGAAATCCACCTCTGGCAATCGATCTCCGAAAATCCACCACAAGCGATCGATCTCTAGCAATCCATTCCGAACCCACCACCACAGACCTTCACCACCACCACACACCATCACCACCACCACCACACCACAACTACGTACCATACACCATCACCACCACACACCACACTACCACCACCACCACCACACACCATCACCAAAAACCACCACCACCATCAAACTCCTAAACGCACGGAAACGGTTATTTGACCGTCTAAATTACTTGTTTTGGCTGGACCTTCAACTTAAAATAGTTTCAAATCGATGAGACACAACCAGTAGTATAAAAATTTACTGAATAATAACCCCCGAAGATAGGGCTATCTATAGGGGAAAGAATGGTAAATTGCGTTGACCACAACTATCGACACCGAGACTTTAACGGAATTACGTGATTTTTCAATCGTAGACGTATTTCACAATTCCGGTCATATCTTATTTCACGACTTTTTTGAAAATATTGCTTCCTATGTACAGTTCCAAAGAAAAAACTTATGACTGGTGAGAGTTTTTCATGTCACGCACATATAAACGTGTGATCAAATCAAACCTCACAACTTTATAACCCTGCAAAATGTCATCGTTAGTAAGAATAAGTAGGGATCGTTCAGTCTGGGGATATTGAAGGGTAATCGAAAACAGAAAATGTTAACATAATTAATTAAACATAGGGGGGATATAAGAGTTTATCATCTAAAGAACTAATACTTAACAGAAACCCTAAAACTAATTATATACAGTTGATCAACCACTCCACACAAAACACATAACTCTCTAAACATGTAACAAACTCAAATGAAGAAATAAGGCAGCAGGTTAAAAACCGATTTCAAAATTCAATTTAGTTCCAATTTAATTAGAGCCTTCGCGGATATTCTAATCATTCAAAACTTCACAAGTATTTAGAATTAACTTCGTGTATAATCCTAAACATGGTACTAATCGGTTTAAAGACACTTCGCGTAGAAATTAAACACAAAAAGCACATAAACACAGTAAGTCGAATTGGAAACATATTAGCAAGTATGGCGTCACCTCATCTCACATCAACATGTAAATTTCCAGAATTATTCTAGCTCTTAGAATAAACACAAATTGAACCAACTTCGCGTATGATTCAACTTATATTCAAACAGCATGTGAAATCAACACACAAGGAACAGCCATGGCCAAGGCTGCCCTCATGCATAAGATTTTTGTGTACACAAATTCTGAAAATAAACCAAATTATATCATAAATTCGATCAATAATCTACTGCCCTAAGACTTAAATTCGAACCATTACATGCATATATTGAGAATTAAACCAAGAAACATTCGAAACACATAAGAGAATCTAAGGAACACTTCATAACACATAAGAACATCCATAATTCATTACAAAATTCATAAAGAACATACTGAATATAAAAATAAATTAAAACAACCATGAATCTTGGACTGACTTATGGTGTAGAAATCGGCTGCTTGGGTGCGAGATGTTGTTGTGTTTGTGAGGGCGAATGAGCTGATGTGTTTGTGATGAGAGGAGGACGAGATGTTGCTGAATTTATGGAAGAGGAGGCAGCTGTGTGGCTGTGTTTGTGAGGAGAGGAGGACGAGATGTTGTGGTTGTGTAGGGGGGTCGACCTCTCTCTCTCTCCTCAGCAGCTGCCGAATATATATAGGGGAAGAAGTAGGGTTTGCTTCAAATCCCTTTGTAGGCTGGGCTCTTAGCTGCAATCCTTCTCCATTTAGGTTAAGGATTGCTTCTTTCCTTGTTGATTTAGGCCTTTAATTCAGCTGCCTTCTCCCTTTTGAATTTAAGTCGAATACAATCTCCTCATTTGGACTTCAACTCGGCTGCAATCTCCCCCTTTTGAAATTAATTCGGCTGCAACCTCCTTTCTTTTAGAATTCAATTCGAATACAATCTCTCCCTTTGAATTTAATTCGAACACTTCTGCAAATGAGAGAGAATTAATAATTGTTAGTCAGCAACAAGAGTATATATAGAGCTTAGCAATCCTAATTCAATAAGGATTCCTAGTTCAACTTAGTTTCCTTGTTAAATAAGGATTCCTAATTCAATGAGGATTTCTAACTCAACTTGGTTTCCTAGTTAAATAAGGATTCTCATTTCAATGAACTTCTGAAAATCTTCGTTGTTTTAAAAACGCCGAAATTGACTTTACATTCCTAGTTTGATTAGGATTCTGCTAAAACTCCGCATTTTCTTCTATTTAAGCATGTTTTCACTTATTATCCACCAAACAATCATGGCTCAATCTAACGACTCGAATCGACCAAATTAAGAGTTAAACATAGTATAAATAGGGATAAAAACACATTAAAAACGTAGCATTTTATGCTCTTATCAATGACTGACTTGCTACTGTATTTTTGTTCTTAGTCGACGAAAATTCCTAACGACCTTATTCCGTTAGTTAAGAAGTACTTAGGCGACAAACTATTTTTTTTCTTGTTGACGGACCTATTTTCATCAGCTAAGAAAATCATAACCGACAGAACAATTTCGATTCCGTCGGCTAAGAGTGATAATCCACTAGTGACAAGGTTGCACCTAACCAAAGGTGTTGACACATCAAGAGTTGATTGTTCGAAGAAAATCCATTTTCACACCGAACACATGGTATCTAAAAATACAATGCATATAATGTGGACAACTCCCATACTAGAAGAATGGTAGGATTTTCCCATAAAGATACGTATATCAATTGACTGTAAAACCTCGTTCAGCAAGTTAACTAAACATATATAAAAAGAAAAGATTAATTTCAATTTACCAACCTAAGATTTGAGGCTAACATCATTTCACCTCATCCCCCGTACTTTTAATTTTAAAAGTTTACCCTCTAAGAAATTTTTATTAATCATACTCAATTGTTAAAATTCTGTTTAATTTTGATGTTAATTATAACTTTATAACTCACTTTAAAGGTAAATATAATTATCTAACAGCAAAAATTATCTTTAAAAACATTTTTAATAAGACTACATATTAAAATTTAATGTCCAAATTAATCGAAATTTCAACAATTGAGCATGATTGATAAATTGAAAACTTTAAACGGTAAACTTTCAAAATTAAAAATACGGGGATAAAATGATGTTAGTTTCATACCTCATAAACTAAAATTAATACAAAAGAAAAATAAAGAGTTCAGAAAGGCACCCCGAAACAAACTAGAAAACAAAGAGCATAGGCTCAAGTTTTATAGTGCATCAGCAACAATCTAACACAACACTGATCTTAGCATCCATCATCGTCATTATCACTTACAATAGGTAAAGATTTGATTAAGCTAATAAAAGGTTTTGGAGTCTCCTATTTAACCCAATTATAATAGGCTCCTAACCGTAAAAGGTGTTTCCTGGTCCACACTTCACACAAAAGACCAGTTCACAAACAAGAAGCAAATGCAGTTGGCCGTCTCTTCTTCATTCAACACCTTCCAAGCTACTGCTCTTTCATATGACACTGGTCGCCCCATGCTTGAGACGCAAATGCCACCTTGGAGACAAGCAAAACCCTACAGAAAGTACACCACAAACAAATGAGAACAAACATTACAACGTTTGGCAGTTTTTCACATCTGAATCAATCCAATACGTTCAGTGCCAGTCTAAAATGAAATATAAAAAGTACAGAATTTAGGAAATGTCCTATACCTGTTGCATTATCTGCGGGAACTCAGAGCAAATAGTCTTGCGTCCATGGTCATCAAATATCTTTTCCAAAGCTATGCCTTGCAATGCAACCAAGGTGGTCTCAAGCATGTCAAGTCCCGTCTGGTTTACAAAGGTGAAAACTGGCACAGCCTGCATTAAACAGATTTCTCAATAATGCTTGAAAATGTGAAAATAAGAGAGGGCAGCAATGCTTAATGTTTAACTAAGTAGAGAGAATCTCTCTGTTCTTTTTCCCCCTTATTTATAATGTAAGCACCTTCCGAGAGCAGCACATAATCGCATCAGAGTGATGCCACAAGGATTTGAGATTGGATTCACTTCCTTCGTTGCAGGATTTGAGCAGCTCCACACCCAAAAATCCCCTGTAACATCAACAGTGTACTTTAAGCATTTCTGTTTACAGAATTTGTAGCCACCTAAGTTATGGAACAACTTGCAGGAATATGGCCATAAACTAGAGTATTTCAACTTCTTCATATAAAAGCAGCTTTCCATCATTTTAGTCACTGTTTCTACATTAATTATTAACACTTGAAGTTGGAAATATCAAGGGGCGTCAGATTTCAGAACTGAAGAATGTGGAGATAACAAAGGACTATGACTTACGACTATTCATAAAACTACTGCAACCCAAGGAATAATAGCTCAAACTCAATTTGGTTAACGACTAAACAAAACCTTGACCAATTTCATTTTACTGCATGTTAGTGATATTGTTGGGTAAAAATGTGCACAAAAATGTAAAATGTCACCCAACGTAATTTTACTCTATTTTATTAGTTAAAATAGAGTTTTAATTATGTCTGGTTCAACCCATTCAAGACAGAACATGTCTCTTAATTACAACCCTTCATTACAAGGGAACACCCTTTGATACAAATATCATTGAATACCACCTCTTACAAATATCATTCGTACTTTAACAATTCAAGATACCATCTTGAAAGGCACACAATATGTATCTTAAATAGAAACCTATTTGTCTAAACAATGCTGGCAAGACATGACAATCCAAGATGAGATACGAGACAAGCAGGAAAAACTCACCCTAGGCAAGCATTCTCAAAAGAAATCATCAGAAATTCATAATATATTGAGAAGAATCACATCTTACTTGAACATCTCTCTGGTCTGCATCATTGGATCATCAGGAGAATGGCCAATACCCTCCAGTTTAATGACTTCCAAGAACTAATAAGCACAAAAAAGATAATAATAAATAGAATAATAATAAGAGAACAATATAGTTTTGACTTATAAAACATTATAAAGCAAGGCGTCGATAAGAACAGTGAATTCATATTGCTCGCCTCTTCATGCTCAATAGTGTGAGCTAGGGGAGTATAACTTGACCACCAAAACTTCCTACTTGAGACCCCGCTAAACTACAGGGGCCAACTTTAACAGCTGCAGCTGAGTAAGCATCAATATTGATGTCTGCCCATTCTGACCTATGCTCCCGTAGGAACCTTAGCAGGATAGCAGGAGGCACATTCTGGGAAATGCAGCAGAATGCAAGTCAGGAACAAAAATAAATGTCAAACACATTATCCCCTATAAATTCTAAGCATGACAAGACACTGCTACTATGATCTAATCCGGGACAAGTTTCCAAGTTTCTTATGTATACCTAACATAGGAAGAAAATGCAAGACAATGGGCCTATAAAGCAAGGATTTCAACTTAAGAATTACCGAATAATGCTCTTTACCAGCAGAACAAATAGTGCTTCTACATTAACGGAATATCATGCATTAGTGTGAGTTACAGACGCATTACCAATCCTAAACGTCATTATGGATATTATATAGCGTATATTGCAGCTATTTCTTCATGTTAACACCATGTGTCTATCATGGAACCTTGGAAACAAACAAAAAAGATGGTAAGTATCCTGACCTGTAGAAGCATTGATGCTTTAGCACATAACACAGTGTTACTGACAGCTGGAAAACCATTAGCAAATGAAAGATTTAGACCCATCAGCTTGTCAGGAGATGAGTTTATGAGGATAGTGACATCATCCATGCCATCATTTCCCATCAATGACCACCCCTCATCAGTAAATCCATTCAGTGTTTCATTGAATCCCCTGGCAGAAAATATCCATGAGCTTTCAAGCAGCAAAGCCTTCACTCACATAAAAGTTAATTGAAAAAACCTTAAAACTAACCTGCTAAGCCTCTGGCTTAGTGCTCGTAGAGCTGCTGGTTGTCTGCCGCAGCCAGTGACACTAGATTGAGAAACTTCATGGGCTATCTGCCAAAGTTGGCGTAAAGCCTGAATGACAGAGAAATGAAAATTTTGAAACGTACCCATTTGCTCTTCATTATTGCATTCTTGAGGGACAAAGCAGTAGCCATAATATGATCATTATGCATACATGACTCATCCCTACTAATAGTAAACTACAATATCTACTGTCATATGGCAATCTTATCGCCATTGTCATCTTTTGGGCAAGAACAGCTGAAGATTCATACAATGGGCGTAGTACTTCTGGCACACCACAAGGCTATAAAATGATACACATGTATGAGTTACGAATCTGTCAACACTATTAAAACCAAAGCAGAAGAAATACATTATCATAATAACATCGCAAAATTACCTCCAGATCCATGTGATCAACAAGTGTATAATTGAACCACCTCCTTCACATGGTCGTATCAGGTATCCACTAGGCAGCATTTCTGCTCTAACAAAATGCTGCACCGGAGGCATGGACAGGCAATTTTTTGTGTTTTTGAGAGACCTCACACAAACCTGAGCATTATACAGTAATGAGAACTTGATTTGAACTGGTAAACAGTAACATGTGCATGCACTTTTATTGGGTGCTACTGTCGCATTTTAGTTCTCAACAGACATGACAGTCATTTGGCAAGAAGAATGATTAATAATTTTGAATTTTACCACAAGGCTTCCATCCTCCACAACAGAAGTATAGCGGAGCATCCAGAAATCACATGCAGGTACCAAAGTGGTCAGTGCATAGAGCTATATCAGGAAGAAAGTAGATTAATACATTATATATTTGGCAAGAACCCTAAAATTTTGTACGAAAAGATAAATGCAATTACATGTAAAGAGGTGGATCCTCATGAGCCGTCCACTCTATTCCAGGCATTTGCTCGCGGGGACAGTTTCGCTCGCGGACAGTTTCGCTCGCGGACGTTTAGTATATAAACGTCCTAAACCTAATTGTATTTGTAAGAGTGGGTTGTTAGCGCCGCACTCTCTGTATTTCTGTGTTCCGCACTCTGTATTCTGGGTTCTTCCTCAATCAATAAAACTGTTCTCCTTCTGCCGTGGACGTAGCTAACATATTGTTAGTGAACCACGTAAATCTGTGTTCTTTCTTCCGTCCGTTATAACAAACTGGTATCAGAGCCCAGGAGGGGTTCAAATTCTGGGAAGAAAGATGTCTGGGTTAAACGTGAAGATCGATAAATTCACGGGGAGAAACAATTTCAGTTTATGGCAGATCAAGATGCGAGCTTTGTTAAAACAATAAGGAATGTGGGCGCCGCTTGTGAAGAAGCCGGGGGATCCAGAAATCGCTGTGATGGCCAGTCTGGAGGAGAAGGCACACTCGACAATTTTGTTGTGTCTTGCAGATGATATAATCACCGAGGTCGCAGAGGAGGAAACTGCGGCTGGTCTGTGGTTGAAGCTTGAGAGTCTATACATGACGAAGTCTTTAACCAACAAGTTGTTTCTAAAGCGACGTCTGTTCAGTCTGCGAATGGAAGAAGGCACGACTCTAAGAGATCACTTAGATCAGTTAAACACAATTCTATTAGAGTTGCGTAACATTGATGTTAAAGTTGATGATGAAGATGCTGCCCTAATTCTGCTGGTATCTCTACCTTTGTCGTATGAGAACTTTGTGGATTCTTTTATTAGTGGGAGAAATACTGTGACTCTGGAGGAGGTTAGATCATCTCTTCATACTAGAGAGATGCGTCATAAGGCGACCGGTACAAGTTCAGACAGTTAGGCTGCTGGGTTGGTAGCCAGTGCAAGTATGGGACAGGGAAGCTCGGGGAAGAAGAAATTCAAGAAACCAGTTTCAAAGAGTTCCAAATCTAATGATGTCTGTAACTACTGTAAAGAAAAGGGACATTGGAAAAACGAATGTCCAAAGAAGAAGAAACAGCATGAGAAAGCATCAGGTACTGCTATTGTAGCAGAAGTTGACACCAATTCTGAAGAGGATTTGGCCTTGGTTGCAGATGCACACACATATCACAGGGATGTGTGGATTTTGGATACCGGGGCGTCTTATCATATATGTCCACGTAGAGAGTGGTTTTCAACCTATGAGCAGATAGATGGAGGCAATATTTCTATGGCTGACAGCCATGCATGCAAGGTGGTTGGAATAGGCTCAATCAAAATACGGACACATGATGGTAAATTCTGTACATTGAATGATGTTAGGCATGCTCCACGCATGACGAAGAATCTGATTTCTTTGGGTCTACTAGACAACAAAGGGTTCAGGTACAAAGGCTCATGTGGAGTCCTAAATGTCTACAAGGGTTCCAATGTGGTTCTGAAAGGTGTCAAGTGGGGTACTTTATATTTTCTGCAAGGTTCTACGCTGTCAGGTTCTGCTGCTGTTGCATCATCGGAGGTTTACAAGGATGATATGACCAAGCTATGGCACATGAGGCTCGGTCATATGAGTGAAAGAGGGATGCAAATTCTGTCAAAACATGATCTTCTTGGTGGCCACAAGGTCAAGGATCTTGGTTTCTGTGAACATTGTATCTTTGGGAAGCTACATCGTAGAAAATTTCCTAAAGCAATTCATAGAACTAAAGGCACGCTTGATTATATCCATTCTGATTGTTGGGGTCCTTCTCGTGTTGATTCTTTGGGAGGTCACAGATATTTCGTGTCTATGATTGATGACTACTCAAGAATGACTTGGGTGTTCGTGATGAAGCATAAAAGTGACGCTTTCAAGAACTTCAAGCAGTGGAAAGCATTAGTGGAAAATCAAACAGGGAAGAAGATCAAGAGGCTGCGAACTGATAATGGTTTGAAATTTTATTCTGCTGAATTTGATGAGTTCTGCAAGTCTGAAGGTATTGCAAGGCATCATACAGTCCGGAATACACCACAGTAAAATGGTGTAGCAGAACGTATGAATCAGACACTTCTGGAGAGAGCTAGGTGCATGCTCTCTAATGCTGGATTAGAGAGAAGGTTCTGGGCAGAAGCGGTGAGTACTGCATGTTATCTGATAAATCGATCGTGGACCTCACACAGGTATACATCTCAAAACACCTTATGAGATGTGGTCTGGTAAGTCCGCTGATTACTCCAATCTGAGGGTTTTTGGGTGTACTGCTTATTATCATGTAAGTGAGGGTAAGTTAGAACCAAGAGCTAAAAAGGGAGTGTTTGTAGGCTATGGGGCTGGGGTTAAAGGTTTCAGAATCTGGTCTCCATCCGAAAAGAGGGTTATACTTAGTAGAAACGTAGTATTTGATGAAAATTCTATGTTTAACCCTACTGTGAAGTCTATTGTAGTGTTGAGAGACAGGTGCAGCAACAAGTCACTGAAGATGAGAGTGAACCACAACAAGAAGATCAACACTTACATTCAGAAACAGAACCAACGGTAGTTAATCAGCATATTTTGACTCATGAGCGATCTAGGAGAGAAAATTTTGGGAAAGCTCCCACGAGGTATGGGTTTGAGGACATGGTGGCCTATGCACTACAGGTTGCTGAAGAGGTGGATCCTCATGAGCCATCCACCTACAAGGAAGCAATTACATGTACAGAGTCAACTCAATGGCTTGCTGCAATGGGAGATGAGATGGAGTCACTTCAGAGAAATCAGACTTGGGAATTGACCAAACGACCTGATCAGGGGAGAAAGATCATTACTTGTAAATGGGTTTTCAAGAAGAAAGAAGGGTTGTCACCTGTTGAGGGCATTAAGTATAAAGCTAGAGTAGTTGCAAGAGGGTTCCATCAGAAAGAGGGAGTAGACTACAATGAGATTTTCTCGCCAGTGGTCAGACATACTTCTATCAGGGTGTTACTAGCCATAGTTGCACATCAGAATCTGGAGCTTGAACAACTAGATGTGAAGACAGCTTTCTACATGGAGAATTAGAAGAAGAGATATACATGACTCAGCCAGATGGTTTCCAAGTTCCTGGAAAAGAAGACTATGTTTGCAAGTTGAAGAAGTCTTTGTATGGATTAAAGCAGTCTCCTAGACAGTGGTACAAGAGGTTTGATAGCTATATGATAGAGATAGGCTACATCAGGAGTCCGTATGATTGTTGTGTCTACTACAACAAGGTAACAAATGGTTCTCTCATTTATCTAGTCCTGTATGTAGATGATATGTTGATAGCTGCAGAAAACAAGTCAGATATCCAGAAGTTGAAGGGTTTCCTCAATGCAGAGTTTGAGATGAAGGATTTGGGAGCAGCCCGGAAAATTTTGGGAATGGAGATTTACAGGGATAGAAGTCAGAAGAAGTTTTACTTATCACAGAAAGGTTACATCCAGAAAATACTGTCCAGGTTTGGTATGTCTACATCAAAATCTATAGATACTCCAAGTGCTGCAAATATTCATTTGTCTACTGCGTTTGCACCTAAATCTGCTGAGGAGAAGGAATACATGTCTCGAGTTCCCTATGCAAGTGCAGTAGGAAGCTTGATATATGCTATGGTTTGCACTAGGCCTGATCTTGCACATGCTGTTAGTGTTGTCAGCAGGTTTATGGGTGAGCCCGGAAAGGAGCATTGGCAAGCCGTGAAGAGAATTTTTCGGTATCTCAAAGGTACGTCTGATGTTGGTCTCATTTATGGAGGTGATACAAAATGCTTAGTAACAGGCTATTCAGATAGCGATTATGCTGGAGATGTTGACACTAGGAGATCTATGACTGGTTATGTTTTTACTCTTGGTGGCTCTGTTGTTAGTTGGAAAGCTACTTTGCAGCCTACAGTGACTTTGTCTACTACTGAAGTAGAGTACATGGCTTTGACAGCAGCTGCAAAGGAAGGAATATGGTTGAAGGGACTGGTCAATAGTCTTGGTTTGCATCATGATCAGGCTATAGTATATTGTGACAGTTTGAGTGCAATATGTTTAGCAAAGGATCAGGTTCATCATGAGAGGACTAAGCACATTGATGTCAGGTATCATTTTCTGAGAAGTGAGAGCAGAATTAAGGTGAAGAAAGTGGGTACTGCTGATAATCTCGCTGATATGCTCACCAAGTCGGTTCCGCACAGCAAGTTCCAACATTGTTTGGACTTGCTAAATGTTACAAGCTGTTAGTTGCCTTTTGGGGGCAACATCTGAGGCAGAGGAGTTATTTGTACATCTGGCATTACTGTGATGCATCTGGTACATCTGTTATTTGTGAGAGGATTCAAGTCAAGGTGGAGATTTGTTAATATATGCCTTGAACCAGCCATCTGGGGGTACCAGCTATACGGGGATCTCGCTGTGTTATGGTTTCCTGTTGGGCTTAGTATATAGGGTTTAGGGTTTAGTATATAAACGTCCTAAACCTAATTGTATTCCGTATTCTGTGTTTTTCCTCAAGATAATAAAACTGTTCTCCTCTGCCCGTGGACGTAGCTAACATATCGTTAATGAACCACGTAAATCTGTGTTCTTTCTTGCACTCGTTACAACAGATACTACAAGTACGTCTACCAGTACATAGATCCGAGAGGTAGTTGCATTAATGCGACCATATGTTGGTTTACTTGGTTAGATATGATCTTTTAATGAACGTATGCTAAGTGATAACTATTAGATTTTGTACGGGTGAACGGTGAAATAAGTGAAATCAAAACGGTAAGCCTTAGTCAGGCAGATAGCATCTAGGCGTCAAGGTGATTTTTTATTTTCTATAATTTTATTTATTTAATAAATATAATTATATAAAAAAATTTATAAAAAACATTATTATGTTCTAAAAATCAAAATAGACAAAATAAACCAACAATATTCTTAGAAATAATAAAAAATCAATATTGTGTCAACAATATTCTTAGAAATAATAAAAAATCAATATTGTGTTATTCGTTTAGACTTTAGAGTATAATATTATGTTTTTCGTATTTGATTTTACAAATTTTTAAATAAACTTTTATGTATTTCATTTAAAAAAACTAATCAGGTCACCTAAGCGTCTGTAGCTAGCACTCCCCCTTCTTCAATTCATAAGCCTCCTCTTACTGCCATGCCCTTGTAAAAATGAACCCACTCATATTTCCGGAGTGTCTTGTGTGCACGGCTGTGATTGTACACGGCCATGTGCTGCACATGTGGTCATTAAATATAGATTGACCCAGTTCTCGTTCTTTTCTGGTGCACTCGTTTCATATTTCTGACACACAAGGATGACGCAAATCATAGACCGAATACACCAAGGAAAATGATCTCAAAATCATCAAAATCAAATATATTGAAAAAGAAATAATTTGCCCGAATGAAATTACCAAGCAGCAATGCTTGATTGATGCTTACATTTCGATACAAGATTATGCCGGTAAGAGAGGCTCAACAAAACCTGTTCCCCCTTGCATGATATGAAAGTCTCGAAATCACGCTCTCTCACCTCACCTCACCTCACCTCGAAAACGACTGGGTAGTCTGAACTTTACAACTTGCCGCCAATCATAGCCCATCCATAAGGAGAAAATTTTGGTAGCCGAGTCATAGAAGGGAATAGAAAGAAATAAATTTGTTGAAATTTAACTAGTATAGTCTTTTACCCACTCTGTCATTTTCTTTACTCACTCACTTAATTGACGATGACTCTTATAAAGTAAGCATTGATCAATGGCTTATATGACTTCTTTCTCAACCCTCATATCAAAGGCTCTGATGTAGCCACCTGTGTTTGGACCCTGCCGTGTATCTCCACTGCCGTGTATTTGTTCTTCGCTCATATTCATCAAAACTTGACCAACAAAAAATACATCACGTATAGTCAATCCGTATGTACAAAGCCGTCGTATAATATACCATACACGCACGTGACCACCACAAACGAGGGAGAAAAGGGTGATGACGTGGCGGCATGTCGTACACCGCGTACTTTTGTCCCATAGCCCCATTGGGCCTAGAGACTCCTAACAGGCCTTTATTTCATGAACCTAAGGCGTTATAGCAACCGAAACTGAAAGACTTCCTCTATTCTTTCCACAGCAGCAGCAGAGCAATTCTCTTGGGTCCTGAAACTGCGTCGTTTGAGATCCCTAGCTTTGTTACCCAGGTAAGATCTCTTGCTCTCTTTTCGCTCTTGTTAGGTTTGTTATGGAATTCGATTTCGGCATTTTGTTTCTGTTTTGATTTCATAATGTGAAACCGAAATTTAATCTGCGTAAAATCTAGAAATCGATGATCGATCTTTGTTTTCAACAAACCTCGATTGATCCCATATTGTGTACAGATTTGGGTCGCTTATGCTAGATCTCCCTTATTCGATATGGTTTAGGGATTGGAATTTAATGATATTTCTTGTTACGCTGGTTTTTTGATGATTAGAAGAATTAATATTCTCTTAATTGGAATTAGGACAATGTAGTTTGATTTGTATGCCTCATTTTAGGTTGTGATTTTAAATTGTTGGAACAGCTGAGAAATGCCGGCGCAGAAGGTTGAGACCGGTCACCAGGACACTGTCCACGATGTGGTGATGGATTACTACGGCAAGCGCCTAGCCACTGCTTCGTCGGACAACACCATCAAGATTGTGGGGGTGAGCAACTCGGCCTCGCAGCATCTTGCGACTTTGACTGGTCACCAGGGGCCTGTGTGGCAGGTTGCTTGGGCTCACCCAAAATTCGGGTCTTTGCTTGCTTCTTGTTCGTATGACGGGCGCGTCATTCTGTGGAAGGAAGGGAATCAGAACGAGTGGTCACAAGCTTATGTATTTGATGACCACAAATCGTCTGTGAACTCAATTGCTTGGGCTCCTCATGAACTCGGTCTTTGTTTGGCTTGTGGTTCTTCTGATGGGAATATCTCGGTTTTCACTGCTAAAGACGGTGTTTGGGAGACCACAAAGATTGAAGGAGCTCACCCGGTTGGTGTCACCTCTGTTTCCTGGGCTCCATCTATAGCTCCTGGTGCTCTTGTTGGTTCTGGTCTGCTTGACACTGTTCAGAAGCTGTGTTCTGGTGGTTGTGATAACACTGTAAATATATGGAAGCTTACTAATGGCGCTTGGAAGTTGGACTGTTTTCCAGCTCTTCAGAAGCATGATGATTGGGTTAGGGATGTTGCTTGGGCACCTAACTTGGGTCTACCAAAATCTACTATTGCCAGTGCATCACAGGATGGTAAAGTTATCATCTGGACTGTGGCCAAGGATGGGGATAATTGGGAACATAAGGTGCTGCATGATTTCAAGGCACCTGTTTGGAGGGTCTCATGGTCACTTACGGGGAACATTTTGGCTGTGGCTGATGGGAACAACAAGGTGACATTGTGGAAGGAAGAAGTTGATGGGGAGTGGCAACAGGTGACAACAATTGAGCCATAAAACCTTAATTTCAAAATTTTGCTTCTGTTTATTATATTATTTCCAAATTGTCTCCTATGAACATAGATATAAAGACTTCTTCTGAGATTATGATAAATTGAGTACTGTTGATTGCTGTCGATCAACTCTACATTTCCAACTGTACTGCACTTGGGATACATATGAAATCAGTTTCAAAGTTTTTTTTGCTTTGACAATTTGGAAATGGTATGGTTTGTATTCTTAATAAAAAAAATGAAGGAAGTGGTATGATTTGCAGTGGCATATTTCAACGTTGCCACCTTAACCTGCTGGTTGATTCTCTACTTGAACTACACGTTGATGTAATTCGGTGTCGCCAAGACCATGACTTCCATTTCTTGATAGTCTACTGATATTTGGTTATTTGTTGCTCATGGTGTTATTACTTTGCTATTGTAGGATTAGTTACCTGCCAATATATTTGTCTGAGTTCGTATCTATTGAAAGTTGGTCTCGAAAAATTGATTGCTGCACTGTTTGACTAGAATGATTTTTGAGGGCTTAGCTTACCTTGGTCATTAATCATCGTGTGTTGTGGACACTGCGGTTGTTTATTTACTTTGTGCTTTTTATATTGGGCACATTGGTGCTCAATTGCGATCTTGTTTGTACTTCAAAGTTTTTGTGTGTCAGTGAGTGCAAAATCACTTTTGCATTTTGTTAAGCTTTTGTATTAACTCTGATATGCAGCGTTTTCCGCATCCAAAAAATGGCCTTGTTATCAACCAACTCGTTTATGCATCGGATTGCTTGTCAGTGGCTCAATCTACTGATACTTGTGCATCTTGAAGGTCCTCAATGTGCCATTCCTTAGGTTGAGATATATCCCCTCCCTACTCTTCTCCGGAATCTGGTATGCTTTAGTTTCTCTTTGTCAGCATCGTGCAATAACACCTGCCGGAATATGAATTCCTTCTGCCGGAATATGGTTGCAAAATCATAACCATCTCTTCTTCAAGCAAAGGCAGTGGAGTGAGTGAAGCACTAGTGAGCAGTGCCAATAATTGAGGGAAGCTAATCCTATAATTAAGCTACACTCCTCAATCAATTATGGTCTAAACCCACGAATTAAGGAGAGAGGCACGTGGCCTACGGTGCACGTGCTGCCATGTTATTGTTTAGACATGCTAGGCATAATGCACGTGTGAGGAAGCACCAAAGGCCACTGCCCGGAGTCGTTCGACTTGACCATCTCCCTCACTGAATTAGAAAAAAAAGATCGAGTCTCATGTCATATTTTCCAAATTATTTTCAATTTTAAGACGTGCGACGGTTTTTATTAAAGAAAATCAAGTCATAACCAGTAGGTGATGCATGGTTGAGAGTGGAGTCCGGACATTAAGCCATTGCACTCGTTAAGCCATTCCTCTGCTCCTAAAAATGTTTATCCCTCGGGACTTGTGCTCCTGCTTTAGTTTAGGTTTTTTCCCTCTGATTTTTTTCTTTCAATTTTTTAACTTTAATCGGTTGTACTTTCTACCCCTATTTGCTGCTGCTCTGATCATATTCCCTCACCCACGTTTAAGCACGATGTTTACAGCTCAACTTATGCTAATAACGGTAATGATCTCATCCACGTGGCTTTGTTAGCTGGGTTTTCACTTTAATCCCACCTTGCCACATAGGATTTTTATGACCAATCTCCTTTTTGTTCCCCATTGCTTCACATTTTCTCGTTCTAAGTTACGTAAATCCCTATGAAATAAGATGGAAGAACAAAACTCACTTCTAAGTTCTAACCTATGTTACTTTTACCTCATAAGAAAACAAATTCAAATTATTTGGTTTTATAATATTAATGATTTAATGTCATCAAATATAATGTGAAGTAATTCTAAAAAATGGTTAAGTTGGAAACAAATGCATCGAGATCAATCGTTTGGACGCTGAGAACTGTTAACTTATATTACTGCCTCTGCCGTTCTATCCATCGGCAATTACTAAAATGGTTTCCTACTTCGAATCAGCTGGGCCCCGGTCACCGACACCAATCCCCATGACAAAGGTGGAGGCATTGTCAGCGATCATGTGAGACTTCTTAAGTTTCGGTTCATAAAGGCCAGCCAAGTTATTTAATATACGAACCTCTCCTCCCTCTTACACACCCCTACCATTTCCACATTATTACATCTCTACTCTTCTCCTCTCTCCTCAAAACCCCCCCCACACCTTTCACTCACTATCTCTCCCTTCTTTTTCTCCTTCCTTCAACGACTTGTGCTAGTTCCGATACACATTTCCCGATGGAACTGCCGGAATTCTACGTCGCCGGATACTTCCAAGGCAACCTCTCGCCTGAGAAGAGGCAGCTGGCGGACCAGAAGCCTCCCGAGCAATTCACCATCGACGACCTCCTCGACTTCTCCAACGAGGACGCCCTCGTCACCGACGGCTTATTCGACAGCGCCGTCGCCGGTAACTCCACCGACTCCTCCACCGTCACCGCCGTCGACAGCTGTAACTCCTCCGCATCCGGCGGCGAGCCTCAATTCTCCGGTAACCGCAGCTTCGGCGACTCTCAGTTTTCCGGCGACCTCTGCGTTCCGGTAATTAATTGATTACCTTAATTACAGTAATTCACCAGAATTGGATTTAGCGTGACCTTAATTTTGTCTTTATTAGCTTAATTAACCGGAAATGAATTCAAATTTCGAAATTTGAATAATTAAGCTCTAATTTGGAATTCAAATTTAAATTTCTGGGAAATTTTGACTGAGAATTCTGTAACTGAAAATTTGAATTACAGTATGACGACTTGGCTGAGCTGGAATGGCTATCGAACTTTGTAGAAGACTCATTCTCACCGGACAAGGACCTTCAAGCCTTTCAATTCCTCTCCACCACCACCACCGCCGCCAAGCCCGAAACCTCCTCCTCCGCCGAGACACCGCAAAACCCGCCGCTCTTCCCCCACGAGACGCCTCTACCGGGAAAAGCCCGCAGCAAGCGCTCACGCGCCGCGCCTGGCAACTTTACCACGCGCTTCCTCCACCTCATCACTCCCAGCAGCAACAGCACCGACCCCAAGCCGCCCAAAACGACGTCGTCGCAGAAGAATCAGGAAGGCGGGAGCTCCAACTCGGGGTCGGACTCTTCCGGGCGGAAGTGCCTCCACTGCGCGTCGGAGAAGACGCCGCAGTGGCGGACTGGGCCGATGGGCCCGAAGACGCTGTGCAACGCGTGTGGGGTCCGCTACAAGTCGGGTCGGCTTGTGCCCGAGTACCGACCCGCGGCGAGCCCGACGTTTGTGTCGGCCAGGCATTCGAATTCGCACCGGAAGGTTCTGGAGCTGCGGCGGCAGAAGGAGTTTCAGAGGTCGCATCAGCAGCACCAGTTTCTGAACTCGGCTTCTATTTTTGGCGTATCCAACGGTGGGGATGAGTTCTTGATCCACCACCATCACCAGAGGTGCGAGCGATTCTCGACGGATGATGTAGTGAGTGCTAGTGTAGGGTAAGGTAGGGTGGACCTCCGAGGGTTTAACAAAGAGTTTTCAAGCTTGAAGTTCAGAATTAATTTTGCAGCTAATTTTTGTTGTTCAAAATTTGAATTTGTAGTCAAGGCATTGGGCAAAAGTTGTAGAATTTGGGATGAAAAAAGAAGGGGGAAGAAGTAAGCTTTGTAATGTACCTTTTCTCTTTTTGCCAAAAAAGATTGGCAAATTTAGAACTCAAAATATTTTGTTTCCCCTTTTTGTTAAATTAATAAAATCAATCTTTATTTATCTTTTTTCTTTCGTATTGCTATGTGTAATCGTTCGTATAGAATGAAACAGTGTAGTGTAAATTTTGAAATTACTGTGAACTGCGAAGGAAGTGTTCAAAATTGTTCGTGTAGTCAACTCTTAATCATTTGGAGTTTTTGACTTATTTGTTGATTCAAAAATGAATCATTGAATCACTTTTAGCTGCCAAGACTTTGTGCAATGTCTCTTTACATTTAGGTAACTACAGGCTTAAATTGGCAACAATTTGGAAGTTCTTTCCTAGTCAAGAAATGAAAATGAAAGAGGAATTGATTCAAACATGGAATCCTTGTCATTATGAAATCATTTCTTGTAAGAACTCAGGACAAATGTATCTGGCTAATTCCCTTACGTTCTATGTTTTCAAGTTGGTGTTCTTTGTATTCTTACTTGTATCACATTACTATATTAGATCATTTATCGAATATCTTCTATATGAGTGAAGAATTTATTTTCTTCAAAACATAACTTACATATCTATTTTTGGTTATATGAACTTCAGTTTTCTTGTAAGATGAAAAATACATAGAAGAATTTCGATAAATAACGTAACTGTACATAATACGAATACCATGTAATGAGACACTACTTAACACATTAAAATTAGAAATTCAGAGTTTGCTTTCAACATTTACTATAATTTTCCAAGATAATATATATATTGACTTCCTTTTTGAGAAAACAATAGTGTAAAATGTAAACAGAGAATTTGAACTAGTTGTTTGATGGGAATCTCTGCTATACAAATGGGTATTGTATACATACCCTCAGTGTGTGGTTGATGTTCTAGCAGGGGGTGAGTGGGGATAGGTGTTTTGAAGAATCAATAGTTGAGATGGGGTATGCATAGCATACAAATCTGTATTACACCATTTTGGAAGAGGTTCTATATATTAATAATCTTCTTGTTGAAGACTTTTTTGTTTTATCATATTTTCGATCGCATATTCATATCTCGATCGTCTAGTTTGTAGATGTATATGAGTAGACTATCTCTATAAATTTTTATACAAATTGAAAATCGTTAAGTCATTTATAATTGTGATTCACCAATTATAAACTTGAACGGTTCATGTTTGACATATTCGGATCATCCATTGATTTGATCTATTTCGATGCCTTAACAATCACTAATTTGATTAAAAATTTGTAAAAGTGATTTACATATATAGACTTATAAACTGAACGGTTGAAATAAAAAAAAATATGATTGAAAAACTGATGTAATAAACCATTAAGGAACAAATTTTTCACTAATCCTTAACGAGAAAGTATTTAATGGATCACCTTTCTCAAAATTTTCCTTAGTTTCATGGTGAAGGTCCAACTTTTGAGAGAACAGAGAATATATAACAAGAAGCTGGGTCGTTGCTACCAATAAGAGCTCGCATGGGTTTCAGTGATATGATGATATGAGAATTTAGTACTCTCAACATCTTCTATATACGTACCATCCTACCATTAAACTTGGTTTAAAAAAACAAAACTGAAAGGAAACCAATGCAGGAAGCTAGAGTAGAGAAAGCAGAGCCAGCAAAATGGTTTTAAAATTTGCATTGAACAAAATTGAAAGGGATGAATGAGGGGCATTTGGTTTGATAGCTTGCAAAATGGTGCAGGCAGCAGGAAAGGTTAAGCTCATGTGGGGATGAATTAACAAAGAATTAGGCACTCTTGGGGACATATACTTGTCCACCCGACCCTAGACATTTTGCTCTTTGGGCTCCCACTGTCATATTCTTCTTTGTTAGAATTATCGTTTAGTTGTGATCAGAAGTAGAGTAACTTGAAAGGATAACTATGGATTGTCCATAGAACTTTACAAGCTTGCATCAGTCAATTTTACAGTGATAAAATTGATTTACTGATTTAGACAAGCTCAGGGCCGGGCCTGACATGAGTCTTACGAGTTGGCTAGAACGTTCTCTAACTCGAAACTCAGTGGTGGATGGCTTAGACTTGAGCTTCCGAGCGCTTTGGTGTTTCAGCCTTTCAGGCTGAGATTCGATTCCCCAGGCTATACCTGAGAACCCTTTTGACAATTTGAAACATCCAGGGGGTCACCAACCAATTTCTCCAAGTATAACCAATTTCTCCAAAGTACTGAATTCAAATACCAGAATTTCGACACTGAATCAATGCACATATATATGCCCATTCCTATTGATGCATACACCAGCAATGTGACAGAATGGGGCTGATCGAATTGAATCAAAGACAAAGGCAAGTGCAGCTGGGCCATGCAATCCAAGCTAGCTTTGAAAAGTCACACACAGTTATATACGTAGAACATACATAGAAGGCTAGGGTACACTAAAGTACACAGCATTTGTACACATTATTTACACGTTACATATAGAATCATTGATATATATTGTTGGTCTTCTCTAACATTGGCGTATAATTGAAACTGGAGGTTAGCTGGGAGCATGATAGAATGAGATGAAGGAGGCATGTGGATGATGGAACCCAGCACATGCTTCTCTACGTGACGTGCATGCCTGCGCTCCAATACATATTCTGCATATTTTGGATAATATAGATTTCCCAGATTAATTTCAGGGAATATGGCTTTGCTGACGCCCTTGTCTATGGATATGTACGTGGGGATCTTTCCCCCCATGTTATTTGTTCAAGTAAAAACAGATACGATATTACTATATGTTTCTTATTGTCCCTTCCCTATAGAAGATGTATAGCTAACCTTTTATGACTGGCATCATGGCATGGGTCTTTCTTAATCTGCCTTCTGTAATAAGCAATGTGATCTTGATTAGAATTCGATCTCACACTTCCATTAGAAGCAAGCTAACCCTTTTGATCATTTGTATACTTGCAAGTTTGAGCTCCAAGATTAGTAGGCAATCATGGAAGAGTTCAATGGTATTTGGCTTCGACTATTTGAGAGCGTGAACTTGTTCGACAACAGGGATATGGAGGCCAAACTCCCAGTGCTTGTTGTTTCATAATTGTGACAAGAACCAAATAAACCTACCTAGCAAACTTCCAGGTCCCGAAGATTGCATTGACTGGACTTGGGATATAAGGCTAGCTAGCTAGCTGGCTGGGAATCCCTGGGATATATCATGAGCATAAATATTTCAAAACTCTGGAATTTTATGGTTCGTCGATGTCTAGGTCTACATACCAATCAACTATCTTTTTGATCAGTGGGTATTTGGATCGAGGAGACGCAACACACGAACCCGGTCAGGAAGTGGGAACATTATGAATTGATTGTGGCCTGCAAGAACCACTAATGGAAGCATGCATGATGAACAAACCCCTATTCTTCTGTGTATGACCTTCAATTCCCAACTCACATGGCCTAAGAGATAATATGATTTGTTCATCGTGGCATGAGGTTCTGTTCATCTGAGTAAACATTTGGTAAAGAAAACATATTTTCGTGGAACAATTCTGAAGGCACAAAGTTGTTTGCTTTGGTCTGTAATTGAATTATGAGTAACATGAACGAGATGGGTGAAGGAATAAACAGTTTGTCTCGTCTCTTCTTTCCCTACCTATAGCATATGGGAGTTTGACCACAGAATTGTTTGACGAACTCGGGAAGGTATGTATTTCAACGAGCCGAAGATTGCTAGCTAGGTCTATGCATGATTGCCTGCTCTAGATTCTGAAGTAATAATTGTGAAGCAATTAAGTTAGTTAGGACAACTGCAACAGTATGCATAATTCAAAAAAAAAACTTAAAATTTGTCAATTTTTTTAATAAATAAAACCTCGCAGAATTCATAACAAGTTACTAAATTTAAAAGTTGCTAAACTAAATTGATAAATATATCAATTTGAGGAGAGAGAATCTACTGAATGCTAAATTCTTGTTTACACACGATTTCAATAAATCGTCCATTGAAATCTTGGCCGATAGATGAGAAAATTTTGGTGCTGATTTATGTGGATAATCGTCCATTGATCCATCTTCCCAAGATAAGAAAACATCTGTGGTTGAAACAGGGGCAGAAAAAGATGTCTCATGCTCCTTACACCGTGAAGCCTGATCAGAAGAACCAAATCTTCAGGTGGTTGACTTGTGTGAGGTATCCTTCAGGCTATGCAGGAAATATAGCTAACTGTGTAAAATTCCGGGACAATAAGATGTACGGCTTGAAGAGTCATGACTGTTATATCATGCTACAACGTCTCCTCCCTGTTTTCATTCGACCGTTCCTTAATAGTCAGGTAGTTTTTTAATTTTTAAAGCTAAATTTGTTAAAATTTAATGGTCAATTGGTTACTTAAAAAATTGTGTTTGATTTGATGGTAATTTGTGGTTTGTGGCTCTCGTTAGGTGGTGGAGCCGTTAGTAGCGTTGGCAAGATTCCTACAGAAGTTATGCACACGGGAAGTGAAAAAATCTGAACTCCGGGAAATGAAAGAGGACATCATTTATATCATGTGTAAATTTGAGAGGATATTTCCTCCAATTTTTTTTGATATCATGCCTCACCTGATGATCCATCTTCCCAAGCAATTGATGCTTACCGGTCTAGTACACTTCACTTGGATGTATCCTATGGAAAGGTACGTTTTAATCACCTAAATTCCTCAATATATATACATGTTCAATAATCATAACACTTTGCATTCTTATATTTATAGGCAACTTGAAGACTACAAAGATTATGTGGCTAATAAATCCGCTCCTGACGGCTTGCCAACGCTACTAACGGCTCCACCACCTAACGAGAGCCACAAACCACAAATTACCATCAAATCAAACACAATTTTTTAAGTAACCAATTGACCATTAAATTTTAACAAATTTAGCTTTAAAAATTAAAAAATTACCTGACTATTAAGGAACGGTCGAATGAAAACAGGGAGGAGACGTTGTAGCAGGATATAACAGTCATGACTCTTCAAGCCGTACATCTTATTGTCCCGGAATTTTACACAGTTAGCTATATTTCCTGCATAGCCTGAAGGATACCTCACACAAGTCAACCACCTGAAGATTTGGTTCTTCTGATCAGGCTTCACGGTGTAAGGAGCATGAGGCATCTTTTTCTGCCCCTGTTTCAACCACAGATGTTTTCTTATCTTCATATTCTCAAAATCAATGTGTGCCTTAGGACCGTCTTTCGTCTTCCCCTCCAAGTTGAGCATTGTACCCACCACACTGTCGCAGACATTCTTCTCTATGTACATCACATCTAAGTAGTGTCTGATCAATAACTTACTCCAGTACGGGAGTTCCTAAAATATGCTCTTATGTGTCCAGAATTTGTACCACGTCGGGTCTTACAGGTATTGAGGCCACAATGTCGGGATGATTGCTAAGCCCCCCAAAATCATATTCATTAAGCACTGCTAAAATCTCTTCCACCGTCCATCTATGCGGCTCCACACCCATTTTTACGGTCCTATCAAATGCCCTGGGATCTTCCTGCCATGAGTGATTATGTAGAAGGCGAGTACGGTGACCCATCTGGGCTATCTTATTGCAATGACTGATGCTTACCTCTTCACTAAGGCACTCTGGACAAGCCTTGTATCCCTTAACAAAGCCGCCCGACAACATCCCACGTGCAGAAAAATCACTGATGGTACCAACAATCATGACATGCATCTAGAACATCTCCTGCTTATAGGAGTCATAAGTGGGATAACCAGCCTCCCAAAGGAACTTACACTCTTCAATCACCGGTTTCATATACACATCGAGACACTTCCCTGGATAATCGGCCCCCGAAATCAACAAGGTCAACATGTTGTATTCATTCTTCATGCACATCCATGGAGGAAGGTTGTAGGGTACCAAAATCACTGGCCATATACTGTATTGAAGACTCATGTGGCCAAAAGGGTTGAACCCGTCGGATGACAGCCCGAGCCTCACATTTCGGACCTTTGACGCAAAATGAGGAAACTCCCTATCTATATGCTTCCAAGCCTCCCCGTCAGCAGGGTGTACCATGGTGTATTCGTCATGCAACTCCCTCTCAGCGTGCCATCTCATAGCTTTGGCTGTGTGTGAAGACATGTACAACCACTCCAGCCTATCCCTCAACAGGAAATACCGAAGTACCTGCACAGGTTTCCTGTTGCCTGCAGGAGTCCGTTTATACATGTCGGTCCCACATACCGGACAACGATGAAGGACTTTAAGGTCATTCCCGTCTGCATCTTTACCCCAGACGAGAATACAGTCATATCTGCATGCATGGATCTTGATGTAGGAAAGCCCGAGATCTTGCAGGATACGACAGACGTTATAATGAGTGGTGGGATGACGATGACCGTCGGGCAGCAACAAAGCAGCGTACTGTAGATACCTATTAACAGCCTTCACGGTCGATTTTTCCTCAACTTTGATATGCATCACCTCCATCACACACTCAAGAACGGTTTTCTTAGAACCGGGGTACAAAGGGGTCTGTTGGAAAGCAAGCAGTTTGTTGTACTTGTCAATATCAGCAGTGTTGACAACTCTAGGGACGACCTGCATCGACGCCTCAGGAATATATTGTCCTTGAGCACATACACCGCTCTCATGATGACACATGTCGTTGATGAAGGCCGTTGTTGGATCGTTTGATGAAGTGCCCCTCTCATAAAACTGTCCATGATCATGCAGACCCCCTGATGATGTTTCACCGTGATATATCCAACATGTGTAACTGTCCCATAATTTGTTATTCTTCAGGTGCTCCCATACTGTCTCCATCGAAAATCGATGCATCTCGCTGCGACACTGACATCTCTTGCATGGGCAATAGAAAAGTGTACTCCCGCCAGCATTGTCCAACGCATATTGCACAAAACTTAAAACTCCTTTAACATATCTTCTGTCTTATCTTGGAAGCAAAATTCAACTCTTATCCATATCCTGAAAATACCACAAAATATATGTATCTATATATATAACAATTAATTAATTAAATTTCATATATACATAAAATTTCAATCAAATTCATTTATATATATAATAATATACTACATGCAACAAATTATTAGTAACAAATTAATTAATTAACACATGCATATATATACTTAATTATTAATTAATTACATAACAATATTCTTACAGACATAAACTAATTAATTAACATATATATATATATATATACTAAATAATTACATAATAACAATATTATATATCAACAACATATATATATATATATATACATCCATCATATCAAAAATTATCATCAACAACTTCATAATATCAACACAATATTATAGATTAATTAATAACAACATCATATATATATATATATATATATTCAATATAACATTAATCAAAATGTAAAAATATATCAACCAATGAATGCAACTACATCAACACAAATTCATAATCAATTAACATATTCAAAATATTAATCGATCAACTAAATCGCACACTCAAAATCTATCAATTCATCAACTCAAATAAAATTCAAAATCTATCAATTTAACTCAAATAAAACTCATAAACAACATATATACACGTACATATATGTACCTATATATAGCTCCACAAACTGAGTATGGACAGATTTCGACAACACCCAACAATTTCGACAACACCCGAAATTTTCTTCCTTTTTTTCCGAGTGAGCTGCTGTCCAGATTTGGAAATATAAAGACTCTTAGGCGACGAAACCGAAAAATTTGTCACCTAAAGTTTTTTAAAAAAATCGTCGCCTAAGAGGGTCTTAGGCGACGAAAGGACGTCGTCGCCAAAGTTTTCAGACCTTAGGCAACGACATATTTGTCGTCGTCTAAGAATGACCCTCTTAGGCGACGACGGTTAGGTTTTAGACGACGAAACTTCCTGCCGTCGACGAAGAAATGACCTTAGGCGACGAAGGAATGGCCTTAGACGACGATTTCAGTTTTCGTCACTTTAAATTTTACCTTAGGCGACGATTTTTGGCTCTGAGACGGCGACACATATTTTCGTTGCCTAAAGTTCCTCTTAGAAGACGAAATTTACTTTCGTCGCCCTGTTTCGACTATTTTCGTCGCCTAATGACCTTTTTTTGTAGTGCAATAGATTTTTGCGTTCTATAACCATATCATTAAATATAAATCTAATGATAAATATAATTATTTTCAAATGGAGCTGCTTTATTTTTAACTTTTGGATGTAAACCCAATAACGATTGAGAAATGTTACCAGATGAACATGCATGTATCAAATAATTTACTTGTATATATACGGATACATTAATAATATAAGGAAGAGAATTACCTAACCAATTAAACTCATTTCTTAACCAAGTAATAATTTTCACCAACAAGAGAGAGCTAGAGAGAGATGAGCAAATAATATTAGTGATCGAATCAAGCAAAAACTAGCCTAGACAATACTGAGGCTGTTCTTGACCTAACCACACTAGATAGGGCACTAGGCTTAGGCAGGCAAACACCAGTTGGCTACAGTTGCTCTCTTTGTTTGTTCTTGTTAACCTTGTTGTGTATGGAGTACTTAGTCAACATGATTAATAATGCTGCTCTCTGTTAGATGCTTTTCTCATATATACCTCATTAATTAGTTTTAGCTTAATATATCGGTAATTAATCAAATTAAGGTCTGGCACCAAGAAAACCTTGAGATTTTTAGAGCATATCTTGAAAAATCTTTAATATGATGTCAAAGACCAAAAAAAAGGTAGATTATAGATCCACAATTCTTTTTGGGTCAGATTATAGGCCTGGTTCAGCCTTATTTGTTGGGTTTGTTAGAGAATTATCTGTGTCTAGCTCTGAGTATTACTACAATGCTATGCATACCTAGAAATTTCATTACCTGACCCAGAATCATTAGAAATTTGCAATTTAAATCAAGCATAGTAAGAACTTGAGTCCAAATTTTCGGTTGATATTTTTAGTTCTGATTGTATATATAGATCGATATGTCTAAACTATAAACTGAAAAAATTGTTGTTTTAAAGGAAAACTCAAATTAGTACCAGAATCATAAGCAAAGAGAAAATTCTTTTATGCACGGTCTTGTAAGTACACGACACAATCTTAGTCATTCATAACAATTTATATGTTTGACCACCTATGTATCAATATTATATCGTTTAATCTTAACCGTTCACATGTATCGTGTACATATACGGCCGCCGTGTATTGAAGATACTCTGTAAGCAAATGCCAGATCATATGAATTTTCATTGACTGATCCCTCGTTAGTATTAAAGTTTGGCTGACCAAATTTACAGCTCACAGAAATAAACACCTATGCTATCCTCCGCCACCAGATATCAACAACTGATCAATTACGTCAGATAATATAGCTATGGCCAAACATCTTCTATAGTCCTATCAGAGAAGCACGGGATGTGAGTGAGAGTGAGACTTCAATTAGCTTTATAAGCTTCACCTCTATTTTTAGGGTCTGTCATATACTCCGTGAAAGAAGTTACACCAGGAAAAATATCGGCGACGTATATAGTGACAATATATATGTACCAACAGAACGTAATAGTGATCGGTGATACAGTTCAACGTACAATTGAGATTTATCAAGTCTGAGTTCGTTTTCATGGCCAGAGTCTGTTGCTCGATTGAGATGGAGCCTAAGACCTTGAGTCAAGTACAACTCAACCATGCTAAGGTACTAGTTTTGTATACATTCCATCTTTTATGATCTACCTAGCTAGCTTCATATACTATCATATTCATTACATTTAGTTTGAGCTTATATATGTTGTCAGTGTATGTTTGAAAGCAAGGGAGCTTTATTGTTTCTCATCATAATTAGCCTTGCATGCAGGAAATCGCTGCAGATGTTGTTCAGAAGCTTAAGACGGAATCAAATGAGGCCTCAGCTACATTCAGTGAGGTGTGTTAGCATATCCTTCATATCATGAACTCAAACCAAGAATCAGTGAGAGCGCGCTTAAAACTAGTTAATCATTGATTATGATTGTGCATAGGATTGCATTGATCAGGGAGCTTCATCACTTGAGCATCTTATTTTATAGATACAACCGAGAGCGCTTAAAACTAGTTAATTAAGCATTGATTATGAGTGTGCCATAATTGCTTTGATCAAGAGAGCTTCATCACTTGAGCATCTTATCTTATAGGTGCTCGAGTTTGAGCATTTACATAATTACATACTAAAGTGATACGATCATAGAAGAAACCATGATCCTTCTCACTCCTAGTGAGATAGATGTTCGTCGCAAGAATGAGGATTGATAATTAAAGATGGAAGAAATCACGCGTGATGAAATATTGTATGACATCTAATATAGTGATTTTTGAATTTGCTAATGTTTCTATATGTAGGGTTTGGGCCCGATTTATTCGAAGAGACAGAAGGATGGAGTGAACACTGATAAAAAGGGTGAAGAAATAGAAAATAAGCTAATTCTGGAGTTGGAGGAGGCTCAAGTAGTGTCTGAAAGACCATGTCAATGCTTGTGTGGTGCTGCCGATATTGAAACCCCGGATCAAGAAAAGCTCAAGGAACCCCTCTCGGCCCCATTTTGAAAGCCTTAATAAGTGTAGCATATCAACTATTATCTAAGGAAAATGTTTGAGATTATTGTAAATATTGATATTACATTAAGTTTGAGGTTTAATCTAAATAAATATATTATATTTATATAGATTCATAAATTATACAGAAAAAATAATTAATTTTGTACAATAAAACATTTAATATTATATATATATTGAGATAATTTTGAAATTATGGGAAACCGTACCTGCTTTTTAAAAACAAAAACAAAAGAAAACATGTTATATTGTGAAGTTGCATCTATTTTGTTAGAGCATCTCTAACAGCTCATGTATAATTTATCTATTCAAAGGTAAAGCTAATGTGTAATAGAAAAATGAGAATTGGTCTACTCATTTTATTAGAGCAAGCCTAACAGCTTCCTTATTTTATTGGTTCTTTCAATTTTGGTGAATTTTTGGCTATTTTTAGGTCCATCAGCTTCCCAATCCTATTTTTTAAAATGGGGATGAAGAAGAAAGAGAACAAAATTAAATGCTTCACACTTTCTAACAAAAAGTTACAAAATATATAATACTTTATTGAGTTTGTTATTGTTAATATGAAATATATATATATTTGATATAATTAATAATGATATAACTTATTTTATTGTTGTAATAAATGTCAAAATCTTCCAAATATGGAAGCTATTAGAGTTGAAGCAAAAAAAATTTAGAGATTTTAACTTTTGATTCCCCATATTAGAGAAATTTTGAGGAAACTGTTTGACATACTTAACAATCATCTTTATATAGAGGTCAATTACAACAGTAATAACTCGTACATAATAACGATATTCAATGCTAATAACAATTTACATAATGATTGATATCACTAATTGTTACTTTAACAAAAACACATTTAAAGTATTTTTTCTTCAACAAAAAAATTGTGTCAACGTGTGAAAGGAGAAGTTTAGGAAGAAAATAATAAAATGAGAGCAATAATGACGAGGACAAAATGGTAAGTTTGAACAAATACAACGAATCTAAACTTTGCGCAAATTTGAAATGTTGGAAGAGGGTTTAGGGTTTCATATTGGGGCAAGGCGGCAAGCAAGGCATAGCTCTCTGTAAGCAGCGAAACCCAGAACAGAAGTCCTCCTATTCGAACTTCAATCCCCAGGTAACTCCATCTCTCTAACCTCATCTCCGTTCTTGCTCTTTACTGTTATTAGTTTCTTTTCGTGGATTGAATCTAAATTTTAAACTGTAAACCAAAATCTAAACCACCGTAGGAAAAGGAATTCGCTCTTTTTCTGTTCCAACGTCTGGTATTTATGTCTCTGGTTTGATTGTTTGTCATTTTGTTTATGACTAGAGAATACAAGAGTGTTTGAGTTATGCTTCCATTAGTTTTGAACTGCACATTGAATCCAGCATGATCTATTTCAACTGCGAACTGTGCCATTTAATGCTGTGTATTTTACATTGTGGAATCAAAAAACACTTTGGCGATGTAATTGCGGTGTTGATAATAGTGTGAAAACATGTTCTTTATTTTAGACTAATCTATCATTTGGTTGGTGAGGAAGTTTGCACAAGGGAGAAGTGATTAAAGTTTGGATCATTTTAGGGATTTAATTTTTGCTAATTAGTGTGTGAGGACTTAACATTCTCCAAGATGTTGTATTGATGAGCTTGTTTTTATCCTTTTAGTTACCTCAGATGATTACTTGTTTTTTTGTTTATGTTGAGACTAAATCTGATGCTATCTTATGGTGTTGATTTTCAGAGGCAATCTGTCCTTGAAGGATTCGCAGGATGAGTGCCAATCGAACTCCTAAATCTAGTAGGTCGACATTGTTTTACCAAGATTTAGCTTCACCTATCTCGTCCCGGAGAGGAAAAATTTCAACTCCAGGCCAGGCGGCTGCTGTATCTGCTTTATGGCGTGAGAGTTGTAGTGATCGGTCGGACCTTCCCCCTCCTCCTCTTTACACTTTGGAAGACCGTTCAGACTTTTCCCCTGAATCAGGAATCCAAGACTACCCAATATCCCCAAAAATCAAATCAGATCCTAGAACTCCGTTTCAAAGTTCTGGATATGATTTCTCAACTCCTGTGAAAAACAAATCAGAGGCCAGCACCTCTTATGCTCTCTCAAGTGGACAGAATGGCCAACAGGGTTCAGCAAGTATGAATTGGTGGTCAGCCTCAAAGAGTGGTGGTGAGCAAGATGTCAAGGGAAGGAGTTCACCAGTGGAGGCTGCTGTTCAGCCTGGTGCTCTGATCACTCTTCCACCTCCAAGGGAAGTTGCAAGGCCGGAAATGCAAAGGAGTACCATGCCTGCTGCAAATCCCCAAGAGGAAGAATGGGTTACTGTTTATGGGTAAAGATTTGACCACACCTTTGTCCTTTTCTTTTCATCAAGATACATGCTTACATCTTTAGTTTATAAGTATTTGACTTGAGTCCTACGTGTGCTAGTTAACATCTCTGTATAATCAATCTTCGCTTGTGGGTTGTGTTACAGTCTACAAACTTTTACTGGAGATGCCTAATTCTACTAACCAATGGATATCATTGAGATGCCTAATATTACTAGCTAACCAGTAATCCTAATCAAACTTGTAGCTGCCTTAGTGGTGCACAAGTTGTTTGTCAATTAATTCTTCACAAACCACATTTTCCCTCTCCTACCTTCTGCTCCTCTGTCATGGGTTCTGCTAAATTAATTGAGTTCATCGGGAAATTGTGAAGGATCTGGATCTGTAAATCAACAGAAAGGAAGACAAATCTTAATCAATCTCTGATTGTAAATGGTTGCAGTATCTAAGTATCTGTCAGTATTCCTTAGTCAGATGGAAACTAAAGAAGACAAGGCTTAACATAACTTGAAAGGATTTTGTAATGAATTAGTATGTCCCCAAGAATCAAGTAGGATTCAGTTCAAATGAAATGCTTCACTGAACATGTTTTTCTTATGCAGTACTCTAGAGAAAATGTAGTGGGATCTCTCTCTCTGTTATTATTATCTTTGGTGTGCTTTAGAATGTCTCATGTTTTTTTTTTCTAACTTATGAGGCCCATGTTGTAGTGATTACAGCTTATTTGGTCTGAATTTGCGTACATGAGAGTACTAGCCTATCTTTGTCTAAGTTAGTAAACTATTTTTAATTTACTTGCTTATTCACATTATGGATTCTCATAGTGTTTTCTCTTTCCAGATTTTCTGCAGCTGATACAAATTTAGTTTTACGGGAGTTGGAGAAATGTGGTGTCATTTTGAAACATGTTCCTGGCCCTAGAAATGCCAACTGGATGCACATTCTATATCAGGTTGTTCTCTTTCCCAGTGTTGAAGTTTAGTGAATCAATATATATACCATGCATCGATTTTGCTTTTGCATCCTTTATCTGGACCTAGTTGTTTCTAGATTTTACAGTTAGGCGCACTATAAGAAATGCATGCTAAATGAAAAATAAAAAGTTGATTATGAGTTATGAAAGAATCATGGATCAAAAGACTACACTGGTTTAATTTTTAGCTTTAAGATTTACACTACCTTTAAGGTCAGTGTTCTCTTTCCCAGTATTACAGTTTAGCGAACCAAATATTTATACCAGTGCATCAATTTAGCTTTTGCATCCTTTATCTGGACCTATTTGTTTCTAGATTTTACAGTTAGGCTCATTATAAGAAATGCATGCCTAATGGAGGATGAAAAGTTGATCAAAAGTTAAGAAAGAATCCTGGATTAAAAGGTTACACTGGTCGAAATAGCTGAACCTACTTTCAATTTCGCTTTTCTTGTATTGAAATATATTGTACTCAAATTATTTTAATTTATGAATGTTGCATGTGATAAGTGCCACCGTACAAAACATTCTATTTAGATTGGTGTTTGGTTGTCGAGTAGATGCTCTATGGAAGTTAAAGCGTATTTAGTCTTGCCTTGTTATTTATTTCTGAGATCCGGGGTACAAAATCCTTGATCCACTTCACGCATTGGCACATTTAGTGTCATGTAGTGCTGCAAAATCATTATCACTTATTTGCAATTGGTTCAACATGGCTGCATGGAGGTATTGTACATACCTTGATTACTCCTTGGTCATTTTGTCTAAGATTGCAAGATCAAGTTATTATATTTGGTGTATACTACTACTAGGCTATGATCAGAAAAAGAATTGTGATTATGTGAAACAGGTAGGAACTTATGTTGCTAGTTTAGACATAACTTGATGCAGACCATCATTCCTTGGTTAAATTTTGACATCATGTCGTTTGTGTTTGGCCTCATCTGGTAGAATATGTAATGTGGGTGTGCCTTTTCAAAAACTTGCCTTCTGTCAACACACATTGTGAATTCGTACCTGGCTGATGAACAAAGCTACTGTTTATGCGACTGCACTGAAGATAGATATGAATTTGAGTAGAAGTTCTGAATGTTCATTTTCTTGGTGGTGCAGAGTTCCTCTGATGCTCAGAAGGCTCTCAGTAAGAATGGGATGCAAATTAATGGAGCATTAATCATAGGTGTGAAGCCACTGGATCCAATGCAACGTCATACCTTAAATGAAAGGCTCATCAACAACCAGGGTTTCATGACTTTGCCCCCTCCATCATCCACGAGGCATGCAGAATTGGATGCTTCAAGAGCGCCCCCTCACTCTTATTATCTGCAGAATGGTAATACCAGTGCACGGCAATCTGGAGGCACAATTGCTTCCCCAACCAAGTCATTGGTGTCCAAGGTCATGGATTTGATGTTCGGAGTGTAGCTTCTGTGGTTAGCCAATGGGTACTGCAGGATTCTTGTGTGATGTAATTGTTACGGCAATTTGGTTTACCATTGAAATTTGAAGAGGTGGCCAGATCAATGCTCCATAACTTTCAAAGCTATTGTAATACTAGTGGTTGGTTTGTTTTAGTTTTCGTGCAACAAATGGTTGATACTGTGGAGAGCGAATTCAATGATAGTTCTGATTGTCGATGATTTGATGAGCATCATTGCTGCAATGATGTTTTTTCGAGTGCCATGCGGGTTTATGGCTCCAATGGTATAGAACATCTTATCCAATGCCATAGTCAGTGTTGGACTCCATCCTTCCCCTACTGGATCGTGGAAAGAGGTAAAAAAATGCATCCAGCATTTCATCCAAATTATGTACATCATACTGTTCCATACAACAATGTTCTGCATATGATACTCGAGATCACGAATCTTGCAGTCACGTATGTGAGTAACATGGGATTCAATGCTAGTCTTCATTTTAGATGTCTAGAACATAGGGAAGATGAATACCATCGTTTGTTCCAAACTCAAATCCTGTTGCTACTGCAACAATAACAATTGACGATTTAGAAGCTCCCATAAGTTTCTTCTGAACTTTCTGGTTTCGCATCTGACATTTGGCACGCAACACGTCTCTCTATCTTATGTTGGATTCATTATCATGTAATAGATGTGAAGTCGGTAGGGTGCCCTTTGCTCGTGGCAAACAATAATTCCCCAGTCTAATCCTGGACCGAAATGGTTTTATTTTCTTCCAAAATCGTAATCCGAATGAAATTGGAACTACTAATCTTGTTAAGAAAAGGATTCATTTGATCGTTTATTTTTTAGCAAATTACATTTTAGTTATTGACTAAATTTCAGTTTACAAATACATCATTTACACATTATCTTACATTTTTAAGGACAAATATTAACAATTAGGACAAACTAATATCCACATATCATATGTCACTACAATTTTATCAGAATACCCTTAATTACATATCAACTGTTAATGTTGACAAAAAATGTGTACTACTGCTGGGTAGCACAGTAGCACCATGCTACTGTCGACCAGAAATGTGTGCCACTGTCGAGCAGCACAGTAGCACCAAACTACCCTTCACTACATACTGCTATTATCGATACTAGAATAGAAGTGTGCTACTGTCGACAAAAAGTGCTACTGCCAGTGCTACTTCCGGCAACAGATTTGCAACACTAGCAGCAAATCATCCTCCAATGCATTTCGACAGTAGCAGCAAATTCTACTTTTTTTTTTTCAGCAAAGTACCTTTGCACAGTATCATCAAATTACCTTACTCAGTAGCAACAAAATACCTTTGCACAGTAGCAGCAAATTTACTTTTCTAACAGTAGCAACAAATTTATCTGTCCAAACAATAGCAGCAGTGCTTTGTATCCATCAGATAAGAACAATAGCAGCATTGCCTTGTATCCATCAGATAAGAACAGTAGCAGCACGCCTTGTATCCATCAGATAAGAACAGTAGCAGCACTGACGATGAGTTCATCGTTCAAGGCGCTTGTTGTCGCCGAGGATAAAGGTGTGGTGATAGAGATGTCGTGCAACATATCAGATCGTGTCATGGATTGAATTGGTGAGGATGAGATCTGGTAGATTTGATTGAATTGATGATGATGTGATCTGGTAGATCATAGAGAGAGATATATAAAGAGAGAGAGGCTGAAGAAGTGGATTGGGTGAGGCCGCAGAAGTTTTGAATTCTCACAGGAGTGAATTAGTTGAGATATTTTTATGACAGTTTTTGTAGTATTATATGTAAAGTAGGGTATTTTGGTCTTTTGATACGAAAAATGAGATCAGACCTGGTAATATTGGTTTTGGACCTCAAACTTATGTCCTAATTTGTACAAAAATTATTGAAAGTAGTTTTTTTTTATGTTTTTAAATTTGATTAGGTAGTACTTTGTAGTTCTCCCTTTATTTTTCTCTATTTTTGAAGAAGCTGCCCTTAAACATTGATTAAAGAAACCATAGAATACAAGGGGGGACGTAGAGTCTAAACCCCAAATTACAAAAAAGTTACGTATTCTAACATGCACCAGTTAGGAACGAGTGTATCATTAGCAATTCTGTTTACTTTGACAAAGCGGTGACATAACGGAAAGATAACTGTATTATGGACAAACATCTTAACGGCTAATAGTGCAACCTTCCTACTATGTTACCACACAGAATCATATCTGGTGACCATCTGTTTCATCTTGTCATTAGATGGTTGCGACCATTTGACATAGGAACTCGCAACTTACCTAGGTCAGACAAGACACTCAAGGTGCAAATACCGGGACAACGTCCACCTCTTCTTATTAAAAACAGTAAATAAATAAAGAGTAAATAAACTAAACCACTTATAATAAAAATAAGATAGATAGACCTAGGGTCCAGGCCCATAAGGAATGCCCAAGCCCAAGTCTGAAACCAGGGATCCGAGAAGGAACCAATCATTCTCAGAATTACCGTAGCCACCGTCGAACGATCACCCCAAGCATCGCCACTCCACCCATGGTGATCTCTCCGTCCGCTGCTCCTGCACCTTCCTTAGGCCGCCATTATCGTCATTCCAACAACTCGGCCGCTAGTGCAAGGTTGCACAGTGTGCCTCAAAATGGATATGTAGGCTATGAACGAGATCGGAGTACTCAAATCTGGTATGACCCCTGCCTTCCCAACCTCGACAACACCACACAACTTAGACCCTCGCACAAGATCATCCCGTGGAGTTCAACTCTAACCCAAACTGATCTGCGTCGGATGAGACTGTCTACCGCAAGACCACAACAAAACCTCGACTACCAACCCGATCCTCCTCTTCCTATCAACAACCCTAGCCATCCGAGGATCACCCGGAGGCAGCAAGGCCCGTCCGACGACGGCTAGCGAGCTCACCGCCGGACAGGGAGAAGAAAATCCTTGGTTTTTGTCAAGCGTGTGATCAAACTTGTTTTAGAGGCAACGTCTTTGTCAATATTCAATTCAATCCTTTGTGAAGCTTCCTATTTTTCTCTATTTTAGGCAAAGTCTTTATAAATATTTAATTCAATCCTTTGTGAAGCTTCCTATTTTTCTCTATTTAGTGTGACTTAGATTCAAATAACATCTTGCAGCAACAATTACATTTGATCTAGAACCATGTCAACTCGTAGAGAAAGAGCAGCACTTCAAGCAAGAAGGAGAAGAGAAAGGACATTAATGCGAAAACTAAGAAGAGTTCATGCACGCATCTTGTTGTCCTTCTTGGCTTTGGTGTTTGACCTTAGTTTTCGACGCTTTTACTTAAGGGGGTGTATTCAATCCATATTTTAAAAGATTTTGGCCGGCTTCTAATGATCTATAGATTCTATAATTCTATAGATTGTTTTCATTCCATATGAAGTTTAATAGATTTTAGTAGATTGATATAAATCTATTTACTACAATAATAAAAGAAAGAGTTCCTCAAAAGACAAAACGATGATGACTTGAAACACAATGCTCTTATACAATGGTATATGTTACTAGTATCACATCATACATAGAACTGTATCAAATCCAATCTCTCAATTTGGGATCAACTCCCTTATAATTTAATATTCAAGGAACATTTTCCCAACATAAGTTCTTCATACTGAGAAAATAGATTTCGTAAGTTCATATAAGTTCTTCTAGAATTCGTAACCAGATGCAGCCTCATAATTCTTCCCACACACAATTAGCCAACTTGTCACAACCAGTTTTTAAAGAATACCAACACCAGTAATGGCATGGAGGACGTTTGCATCAGCACCCTTCAACAAGGACATGACACCCTCATTCTTTAAGATTTGAGTGAAGGCTTTAAAACTCTTGTACTTGCTGGCTTCACCAGAGGTCATTATCTACAAACAGTGCCAATTGGGTAGGAAGACCAGCACCAATGCTCCATTTCTGATGACCTAGGAGAAGCACTACAGGCTAAAAACATTCGATTATCAAGCTGGATACTCTGAAGTGGCCTAGGAGAAGTACTACAAGCCAAAAACAAAGGATGATTATCAAGCTGGATACTCTGGAGTAAGGGAGGCCCACAAGCCATAAGAAAATTCCGTATGATTACAATTTGCTATAAGAAGTCTCTGATCCACCCACTTATTTTTGAGGTAAATCTGTTTTGCATAATGTTTTGTTTGCCTTGCAATCTCTCTGCGCTCAATAGTACATTTGTTACAGTTTCTCCTAATTCCCGCTTGGAAATCACACTTGGACTGACTCTGGTCATCAACAACAGCAATACTCAGTCACCAACGAAGGTATTATGCACCTAATTCTATACTCTGCATATCTTCCATGTAACTTATCAGGTCATCATAATAGTTCTGAGTTAACCAATTATTACTGCATGTGCATATTAGCAACTGCTCCATATAATAACGCTCAAATTATGTCATTCACAAGATAGTTCATATTTGACTGGTATACAATTTCAACTGGGCTTAGTGCTTATCTACCTAGTTTTAATAGTTAAACTAGTCTTGGTTAATAATGTATACAAGTTCAACTAGCCATGTTCTTATTATGCAAGTTCAACTAGTTCTGGTAACTATTATAGAAGTTGAACTAGTCATGTTAAAGACATCGAATCAAGTATTTTTGGCATGCCTATTAATATACATGCGAGTTTGCTCAGGCGTGGGATAGCCATGTGAGAAAAAACGGGATAAAACGGCGACAGTCGTCCAATCTTTAATGAATTGGTCAAACGGATAGGATAAAACAGACTTAAACGGACATGATCAATTCATTAAAGATCGGAAGGCTGTGGTCGTTTCGTCCCTCACGGTTATCCCACGCCTGAGCGGGCCTGTATATACATGTCAACTTAGTCCTGGACAAAAGTAAATATAAACACAACTTCTGTGAGACCCCGCATGTTCTTACCGTGGTTAATGACGAATTACTAAGGTTTAAGTCGCATTCAGTAACTTCGCGAGTGAACGATCACGTTCATTTTTGAGTTTTTCAAAGTTCTTCAAATTCCTCATTTAAGGACTCGATGTCATAGTACGTGTCGACACGAGACTCCCGGTATTTTCAGAATATTTTTCAGAGAATTCGTCTATTTTCTACGAATTTCTGAAGTTTTTGGTAATTTTTAATTACCACTTCGGTAAATAGTTTTTACCATTTAACCTTTTACTTTTTACTCTTCTTTAAATCTGGGCCGTTGGATCGATTAGGGATCTGATCCTAATCGTTGATTCGAGTATAAAAGGAATGAAGGAAGGTTGACTTCGGTCAAAACCGAAGTGGAGTGTTGACTTGAGCCCTTCGATCTCTCTCCTCTCGCTCTCTCTCCACCGCGACAGCTTCTCCGTCTGAGCGCTCTGCCGCTAGGCCACCCTAGCTCACGAGACCCCTGCCAATATTCTCCTTTACTCCTTGTCTATCAAGCCCAGTCCTCTTTTTCGACGCTCAACCATCGACAGTGTGGATTGGAGGAGGACGGCGACAGTTCTCGAGGATCTCCGACAAGCTGGGTGGCGAATCGGTAATCTGAGGTTGGATTCTTGCTCCTCCTCTCTTCCTCTTTAATTCCATACCCTTAAACCTCCTATTTGAAATCTTAATTGAAATCCCCTTTTTCTCGATCACCCTGTTTTCTGGATTCTTAATCTTCAGCGACATGTTCTTCGAGTTTGAAGGGTTTATCGAGCTTAAGTGAGGCTCTGGAGATAGAAAAGAAGGAAGGAAGGTGAAGGAAGAGGAGAAGCTGCTGCTGGATCAGTTTTAGGTGCATCCGGGCCGTGTTTGGATGTGGAGAGAAATCGCGGCAAGACTCAGAGTTGATGAGTAGAGAGGGAAGAATAGGAGAAAGAAAGAGCCGAGGAGGAGGCTGCTGTATTTCTCCTTGGATCGATTTTGGAGGTGAGGATCCGGTTCTAGGCCACTGTGTAGTTGTTGGTCTGTTTGTTCTTGACCTGTTATTGGAATTGTTCTTGTTGGGTTATGTGATTAAATTGTTGATTTGATTATGTTTTGATTGCATGTTGTCGATAACTTAGAAACGAAGAAAATGAGGAAACTCTGGCGAAATTCCGGCAAGTTGACCGGAATCCGGCAGGAGATTTCGGCAATTTGCCGGAATCCGATGACGGATCCGGTAATGCCATGAATCCAGCTGAAATACCAAAAGGTAGTCTTTGAATCTCTTAAGAAATGTATTGTTTCCGTTTAGTAGGACTAAAGGTCGTAGTCAAAAAGTTACGTTAAGGAAACGTACTAAAACGGAAACAAACCACAATTGAAATCTTTTTCATTTTTAGAAACCTACTAATTTGGGAAACTTTCCATTTTGAGAAAGTTTCCATTAAAGGAAAAGTTTCCATTTTGGGAAAGTTCCATTTTCGGAAAAATAGTTTAGTAAAGGTTTGGAGTTTGACATAAATTGGTAAGTGTTGAATTGTTATCGGAAAAATGATAACTTGAATTTTGAAAATGTCAAGTTGACCGTTTTAAGTAAAAATTTGTGTTTCACGCAAATCGATAAATCGACTCAAGGTTAAAAAATTAGTTAATGAGACAAGTTGGGTGTCTATAGTAATTTACGAATCACTATGTGACACCCTAACGTCAAATTAAAATGGTTAAGTAAAGTTCGGAAGTTAAGTCGAACTTCCGGTAAATGAGCAAAGAGTCGATAACAGGAAAACCAAGTCAAAAAGGTTAAAGAGTTAAAAAAAGAAATTGGTTGGTCAACTTGGTCAATATGGTCATTCCTGGTAAAACTAGGAATGCAGAGGTTAACTTGATTGTTATTGTTTCTTGGTTGCTAAGCTACTAAAATTCTGCAGTGAATCATTGGACGAGGTAGCTTACGCGGTGACCTCAGTTTATCCGAGGCTTTTCCTGGAAGCTTGGAGCTTACGTAAGGAACGGCTATTCCAGGTAGGGAAGCTAAACCCCCATTTTTTAGTGGTTTTGCTTGATATATGAAAGTGCATGATTTTGTATGCTCATGGTCGATGCCTCGGAAAAGTTTTCTTTATATTATGTGATAAATGATTTATGATTGGGCCAAGAAAACCCAAAGCTAGACGTAAATGATTCTTATGTGATGACTCGGATCAAAAAGTAGTACCGTTGTCCTGATTTCCGGTGCTTGGCCTGAGAGTGGCGGGACCTAGTATATAGTACTCCTACGGTGTCGATGACCGTGAACCTCCGGAGGGGCAATGCCCTGTTTATTTTATTTTCTCACTTACGCTTGTCTCGTACAGAGTTAAGCGAGCCGTAAGTGCGGTGTGTACTGCGAGTGATGTGTTGGGCATTAGCTGTAAATGGACACTCTCGCCACTATTCGTCCTCAGACGCATAGGTAGTTGACCCCGGTTTGCTATGAAGACAAACCCAGGATTCGGCTGCCTAGATCCGTGAAGCCCTGCAGACTGTATTGTTCATTGAGCGCTCTGGCCCCTGTTTTAGCATATTGCACAGTTTTCCCGGAAGATATAAGATGATGTTTTTGTGTGCCAAAGATTTTCTAAATGGTTTTATTAAGAGCTCAAATCTATATGTATATATATATGGTGTTATGGTTTTCAAATCTATCATTGGTGGGCCTATATGTGAGCACGCGAGGACGACGCTCACCCCTACAACAGGTTGTTTGTAGGTATTGTGTACTGTGACTGGATAGATAGAGAGCTGTGTGTGCAGAGCCTCGTTCCCTACTCGATGTTTGGTCCAAGTTGTACTCACTTTTTTCGGTTCTACCATTCGAGTCATTGACCAGAGTATTTGGCATAAACAGTAAATGTGTCTTCCTAAATTGTTGACCAAGTTGTACTCATATTCTTAATGTTGTCGCTAAAGTTTTTAATTGACCATTTAATTTGTCCACCTTCCGTGAAATTGGAAAAACTCTGATTGATGTTTTAAGAAATTATTTGGTGCCACTCGAGTTTAAAAAGTTTAATTTTATTTTACTTACTAATAAGCCTACGACTTTAGGTTAATAAGTTGTTAGCACTTCTTTCAGACGTGTTGACTTCTGATTGGCTTAAATTCGTGGCCACTATAGTTTTCCCTCCCGGGGCGCTACAACTTCCACCAACATATTGAAGTTGCATATACATGGAATCAAACCACCAATCAAATTACTACAGGCCTTATGATATAAGTGTCGCTACATAGCAGCATAAGAGTTCAAAGATGAATGACCCGGTGATCCAGGGCTCCATACTTGAGTAATACAGGCCTCAACACTTTTCCAACTCAAATAACCGTTTTAAACAGAGTATAAGGGTAATCATAATTTATGGTACAAGACCAGAGGGTAGCATATATTGAGATTGCAAATTGAAGACAACATATATACATATCATTTTTGTAAAATTTCATCCAATTTGAAGATCGTTAAGATTTTAAACTAACTAAAATCATTTAACGGATCAAATCTGTCAAAACTAAACCGTTCATCGTC
This sequence comes from Comarum palustre, assembly GCA_951800085.1. Taxonomy (NCBI): domain Eukaryota; kingdom Viridiplantae; phylum Streptophyta; class Magnoliopsida; order Rosales; family Rosaceae; genus Comarum; species Comarum palustre. Next base: position 11,916,942 of record OX637574.1, read on the forward strand.
TATATCTTTATAAATAACATACATTTCAAATTTGGTAGAGAAGTGAGTTATGCAAAACCCAAGCTAAAGAGCTCACTTTCATCCTAAACCCGCCTTCGCTTTTCAAATTTAGCAGAATCGAACTCTCTTAATATAACCAACCCTCCGACAATGGCCTTGCAATGCTACGGGCTCTTACTCATCCTCATCCCTACCTCCAAACCCCAACCCCAAAATCCTCCCATATTCGAGTTCAAATAAGTTACTGTCGGTGCCATGGATCTTGCCCATTATTTTCCAGCCTCGAACAATAGTCTTGATTCTGTGGCCTCTTCAGCCTGTTGACACAGCACATGCCAATATGATCCCTGCCAATGGAAACACCAAGCGGTAGGTATACATTGTTGGGTAGTCCAAAAATTGAAAGTTTATCAATAGTAAAAAAATCATCAGAAAGTTTTTATGGCATGAAGGCATCACATTGTTCTTCAGGCAATTGCCAGAACAAATATCTATTAAATTAGATATCAATTGTTCTTTGAAAGCGTAAGGGGTGGTTTTCACCACCATGAGTCAATGGAGCAATTCGCCTCCACTCATTTAACTAAATATTGAACACATCAACTTCAATTAGATGTTTAATTTGCGCACTACAAGTTATTTGATACTGCTAAATTTCACACTGATGAATGAAAATCTTAAAGAACAAGATAACATAAAACAAAGATGTGTTAAAGTGTAAACGACAAGTGTGACTCGCGGATCATCCTTGTACCGATATTGTCCCAACTTAACTACCTTTAAGGTGTTGGGTTTTATCCATAAAATGTTTCGGTACAATTATGAATGATTCACCCACATATATATTATATTTTATTTATCACTTTTCTGATGTGAAATCTCTCATCTCCAACAAGATGATCAATCTGATAGTAATATTAATATGCAGAAACGGTATTTTGATAAGCAAGTGAAAGCCAGTTAGCTTATGGTCTATTAACTTAACACTAGCAGCTACTAGGCTCAAATCCGATCCAAAAGGCAGTTGGAAATGTCACATTAATACCAACATGAAGAGGTGCTTCTGGAAGTTGTAGCAGCCTGGATTCCAAACATATATTGGAGCGTTTACATCAATACCATTGGCCTGAGAAAAGCACATTAGTCCCCTGCATTAACCAACAATCTCTTCAAGACATTAAATATATCTAATCCACGACCTTCTACCGGTCGAAAACGAATCAAATCTATGCTCTTTTTGTGTTTGGAAGATCAGCACATCCAGTATCCCCTGTTGATCTGCTCATAAGTTGCATTAAAAAGTTAGGGAAGTGAGTGCAGAGTTCCATTCCTTACTAACATATCTCAACCTTTCGACACGCCTCACAGAAAGTCTAGCACGTTAGGTTGATGATAGTTGTTTGAATGCATGTTTATATATATAGCTTGCTGTTGTGCTCCTATACGGTTTGATAATAGTTTTTTGAATGTATATATGTTATATATATATATATATATATATATAGCTTGCTGTTGTGCTCCTATACGGTTTGATAATAGTTTTTTGAATGTATATATGTTGTTGTGCTTGTATACAGTTTGGGATGAATTGTTGTTGACTATATCCTTATTTTCCTTGTTGAGTGAAGATGTGGCTAGTTGACACAGAGGTGTTATCATCTGTGGGTGTATATTTATTTGTTCTCTAAATTTGGCTTATCTAGTTTCTTAGGTCTAGTGATAGGTGAGGGTTAGAGAGGGTGTCTAAATCGAGTATGTGATGGGGGAAATTATGTTTTGTGTAGTTGAGTTCGAACCTCGTAGGGACCAGGGTTCAGGTGAGTCCGGGAGTAAAGGAGATTGGGATACTGGCGGGATAATTGTCGGTATTTTTAGAAAATTGGATGATTTGGACCTGGAGATCGAGGGGAGAGCGAGAGGACTAGCAAAACGGGTGTGCGTTAGGAGAAGACTAAAGTTTAGCTACAAAGTGTGTAGGGAAGCAAAGAGACTAGGTGATGCATGCTTAAGTCTATATTTCCTTACAATTATTGGGACATTGATATGTGAGGGATTTTCTCTCCAAATAGGCGGTGGTGGCTCACCCCTTTTATTTTCCTTTCATTTGCAGGTGACGTTCCTTCTTCGGTGTTGAGGAGCGACGACGTGTGATTTTAAGGAGTTTTCTTCTCCTTTCAATAAAGCTTTTACCTGTGACATTTTAAGGTTTCAATATTACATTGAGTCTTTGTTTTTCTATTGTATTTTGAAACAAATTGTAATAATGAGCTACTTCTTTCATGGAGCTCACTTGGATTTATGGTGTAATTTTTCTTTTCTTGGGTTGTTACTAAAATATGGTTGTTGCGATGTTTTATTTATTTATTTGAGGAACATTTTCTTGAAATTTTCTTTCTTTTATCTATTTTTTTTTATTTTATGCTACACCACTCAGTCATAAACCAACCCCGGTTGGGTTGGGGCGTGACACCAAGTCATTCATAAACTCTCTTACGGTGGGAAGTTCGAAGGTTGTGAACATCTCTATTGAGATCTTGTGTGTGCAGCACATGAAAAAGTTTTCCAAAAAGATTTGGGTGCTCTGAGTCCAGATCTAAGAATGGCCAAAGCCAAAGCCGAAGCGAGAGCAAAACAAGGAAGAGAAGAAGCCAAACTTTGTCAAGGTGCCCAAACCTCCTGGCCTTAATCTCAGGGCAAGGAGGTGTTTTGATTTCTTTTTTTGTTAGACTTGTCTATGATCTATGTTTTTGCATAGATTATAGATTTTAATTTTCTGTTATTTCCCTTATTTTCCCGTTTTCAAACTTATTAGCCTATAATCAATCATCTAAACGCTTATAGGTTCACTTTGTTATCAAGTGAGAAAGAACCGTGCAAGGAGAATACTCCCCCTAAATGAATCAAGCGACTTTATTTTCCTTCTATGACAGTAAATCTCTATTACTCAATGAAAGGAATATCTTTGTCTATGGAAAGTCAACATTCTCGTTATAGAAGCTATTGCGCTCAGATATAGTCTCATCAAAGCAAACGAGTTAAACATCTTGAAAGTTATGGTCGATGGTGATTCTACCTTAGTTATCAACCGTGCTACTATTAGATGCAAATGTCATTGGAAGTTGCTCCAAATTATCAAGGATATTCGAATTATAGCATCTTCTTTCTCTCAGGTCTTCTTCCATCATGTTTTTCGAGAGGAGAATTTTGTAGCAAAATGCTTTAGCTTTCATTGGCAACACACTAGATTCTCAACACTACTGGGAGACGAACTTACCGGCATAAGTTAGGAATGCGGTTAATTTTGATCTCTTTAAGATTGGTTGCCCTGAGGTGCCTCTTTGTAATTTAGTTTTTTAAAATTAAAAAAATAAAAGAAATATCGTTATCTCAAAAAAAAATTAGGGTAAAATACACCAAAGGTATCTAAACTCTTAAGAGGCTGTTAAAATGATACCTGAACTTGTAAAGATATCAAAATGATACCTTAACTCTTAATTTGTTATCAATAAGATACCTACAAAAAATATTCTTTTCAGAATATTCTGTTTTTTTAAGAAAATTACTATGTTAACCTTTATTTTGTGTATTCTAGTGTTTTCTTTTAAATTTTGACGGAGCATGGCGGACCTAAGTTTTAAGCTAGAATTCCATATTCTTCAAATCCTCCATTTTCTATGCCAAAAGAGACTAGCTTTAAAAATTTTCAATCTTTACCGAGTTACCCAACACCTTAATTCCATTGACAAAAGCAAGAACAACAAGTCAAGAACAAACAGAGCTCATTTCTCTAATTTAATTGTGTTTATTAACATAACAAATAGAATTGAAACTTGTTTAATTAGTCCATGTGGTTTGAAATTGACATATGTTTAGTCATTATGGTTTCAATTTAATTTAAATGGTCATTCAAGTCACGTTTTTTCTTCTAAATAATCATTCTATCAATTTTCTTCGTTAAAATGCTAATGTGGACGTTCAGATTAAAAGGACTAACTTTAAGGAATATTTGGAAGAAAAGTCGTAACTTTAAAGACCGTTCAGATAATCTGAAATTGACGAAATGACTAGCTGGAAGAAAATCGTAACTTTAAGTATATATCATTCAGATTAAAATGAAACCATAAGAAATAAACAAATTTTGACTTCAAATTACATGGACTATACAATATTTAACCCTAACAAATAGCATCAAGAACTGATCTCATATGGTAGTGATTAGATTTAGTGATGGCGGATTGTGGGATTTTGGTGATTTGTTTTTTTTGACAAACCCCCAAGGCGAAAGTACTATCGACATCCCTTGGGTTTGGTCAAAGGGGTGTCCCAAAGGCTTCCTAGGCCTAAATACTAATCCCCTTCGGGGCCCTGTCTGGCTGTAGAGGCATTGCAGCCCTCCCCTGGCCACATTTGCAATTCAGAAGAAATAAGTGTCCCTCAGCGTTCGAACTTCAGACCTAATGGTTAGCCAAGACAGAGATACCCGTGGTGGGAGTCTACTAAGGCCAACTGAACCATTTGCTGTGGTTGTGGGATTTTGGTGGTGATTGTGAATGATTTGGTGGAAGAAGTTTCGAGCAAGGAGAAGTAAAAGTTAAAAATAAAATGGGAAAGATGTGACTTGCAAAAAGAACCAGAGAAGGTATCGTGGTTCATTCAAGTATTTTAATTTCTGTTATCTTTTTTTTTTTGGTTTTTTTATTCGAGACTTCTGATTTCACTATCTTAAAAAAAATATTGAGAAAATATTCATTTGCTACAAAATTTGGCACTATAATTCTCAGTCCAACATTTTTTTTAACAAAAAATTGTCTGTTTGAACTTTTCAAAAGAAAATTTGTGTCAATCATGTCTAACCTCTTAAGACACTATTGAGAACCAATATTATTTTAGTATCATTATACCCTCACTTCTTAAACATTCTTAGAGAGAGAAAATAAAACAGAAAAAATGGTTGACCGGAACCTCACCGACTCTGGTCACAAATCGTAAGTTTTCGGTCGTGGATTCCGGCCACCAATCGCTGTACTCCCATCACAAGAATTCGATCGTCAGAGTCTGGTAACAGGAACTACTAACCCTAATAAACATGTTATTGTTTGCAATAACATATTTGATATCCAAATAGCTAAGTTTATTGCCCCGAGTAAAATTTCAATGTGGTTAATAAATAACAATACAATATCTCTACTTTCATTTTCGCATTGTTTATTCACAAAATGAACACATACATAACTTTTGAGCATATTTATATCCAATGAGTTAAGTTTACTACATGTAGTAAACTTGTATTGAGGTCAGTAAACAACTATACAATATCTCTATTTTCATTTTTATGGCTCTTATGAACAAAAACATGACATGTAAGAACGGGTTACTAGGGTCAATAAATTTATAGCAAACTATAGTTTAGTTATTAGCTAAATTTCAGTTTATAAATACACCATTTAGACAATATCTTACACTTTTAAGGACACAAATTAATAAATTAAGACAAATTGAAGTGCACATGTCATCTGTCACTAAGTATTTTAACAAACTACCCTCATTACAATTCACTGCTACTGCCGACTTAGGTGATCGTCACTGTTACTGACTTGGGTGGTCATCACTGCTACTGACTTAGATGCAGTAGCAGCCCGCATCCCTAAGCACGACCGCACAGTAGCAGCCTGCAGCCCCATCGCATAGTAGCAGTAGTAGCACGAAGCACCACCACGCAGTCCACGTCTCACCGCAACGCAATAGCACGCCTCGCTCATAGTTGATTCCACCCAAAGAATCAAGACTAAATTATATTCAATTTCAAATCCTTGTGTCTATACCTCTCTCATGATGTTCAGCCATGAAAACACATCCTTGTTCACTGCATCTCTCAATGAAGTGCAGACTCGGTTCATGGCAAGAAGCTCAAATAGAGGAAGGCAAGTTAAGATGAGGAACAAAGCCTCATGAGGAGGTCCTGCTTAAGGCCCTGCTTCCTTTTCATTGATTCCATCAGAAGACAAAATACCTTATGTGCAGAACTATCAACAACTTCATGTTCATGGTAGAATGGTCGTCATGATTCCAGTGAGAGAGAGACAAAGCAGATCTAAATTAGATGAGAGAGAGAGAGAGAGACGAAGCAGATACTGAATTGTATGAGAGAGAGGGAGAGAGACGAAGCTAGATGCAGATGCAAAATAGTTTCAGATAATTATGTGGCAATGATCGTAATTTATGGTAAAAATATAGATTTTTTAGTCATTTGTTATGGAAAATCGGATTAGGCCTGTTTTTATTGGTATTGGGCTTCATGCATATGTCCTAATTTGTCTAAATATTATTGAAAGTGGTTTTTCTGTGTTTTATAAATATTTGGAGCAGTAATATGTCATTCTCCCATAAATTTATTATCTTTAGTAAAATGGTAAAACATTGTTTTAAGGCCCCTAAGGGTAACCAAATCACCAACCTGATGCCAAGCGTTGCGAACAAATAAGAAAACTTTCTCTGGGCACCCAAGGCTGGCACCCTTCACAACTGTCGTCGGGCTTAACTCTAATTCCAATAACTACACCTACAAACAACTACCAATTCTAGTTCAACGACTTATGCATGTCATCTCTGTCAGCTTCAAACAATCATTCCCATCGACGTTCATCTTCGGACTGTGAGAAAGACTAGAAGAGGCTAGGTTCAGCAAGACGACGACAAATTAGGAGTTGGACGGTGAGGGATCGAGCAGCAGACGTTCATTGAAGGGGAAGTCCATGTAGAACACGATCTGACTCGTCTCTGTTTAGATCGGCTGTGTCGTGATGGTGTAGAGATCGGAGGTGGAGCGATTGATGAGCTCACCATTGATGTTGCAGGCTCTAAAATGGGAGCATCATAAGCCGAAACTGGTAGAGAAGATAAGACATATTGGAGGAGAAGGGTTGGCAGAGGTGGATGCCGGAGGCAGAGGTGCAGTCATGGCCGGTTTCGACATTAGGCTTTGCATCATTTGGAGATGGTGTGGTGCTTGACGTGAACCAGAAGAGAAGATCGGAGCTTGGTTGTGGTCGGAGGCAGTGCAATTTGCCAGAGGCAGGAAAGGAGGAGGTCGCCGGAGATGTTGAGATCGCCGACGATGATGATTTGAGAGAGAGAGAAGTCGGATCGAAAAAAGAAGAAGAAGAAGAAGTGTCAGATCGGGGAGAAGAGAAGAGAGAATAAATATTTAATGATTTAAGGGTATGAATCTCCGGATAGCGTGAAAGGTAAAAAGGAAAAAGATTTCGTGGAGTCAGAAAAATAAAAGAGGATTGCTAAGACTTGATGCTTTAGCGCCTGGTTGTTCGACTAGGTGTTATCCATCCATTTTTAGTCGCTTGAGCAACACTCAAACAATCTATGATTGCACGTCGGGTGACTGGCTTGAGTTGGCATCGATCTTTAGCCATGGAAAATATGATACGACTACTGAATGGGTAATCAATATGTCTTATGGCTTTGGAGTTGCTGGTTTGGGATCTTGTCATGGTGACTCGGTGCAATGAGCGATGGTCGTTTGGTCTCAGGTCAGCGAGGAATGTGGCACAATTGGTGTCAACACCGTCTTTGCGGGAGCTACATTCATGGTGGCTGGTGGGAGTGAGTTAGGCTGGACTTTTCTTACTGAAGGCATTGGAAGTCAGTACACGATGATTAGGCTCAGACGTCATGCCTCGTCTGAGAGGAGACAAGTTGTGCTTACGTGTTTAAGGAAGAAAACGGTGAGGGCCGATAAGCTCTGAGTGGACAATATCTTATTGTTAACTCAGCTTTTATAGATAATATAAGAACTTGTCTCCAGTCGAAAATGTGCCAACGAGGATGTCAGTTTCCTAAAAGGGTGGATTGTGGTGACCTGACTAGGTGTGAGTTGAAGCTACTAGCAAGTGTAGGCATTTCACCTCACCTTGACACCACTGAGACGTGAGTTGTTGTGCTTTTGTACAAAGTCCAACTCCTTGCACTGAGACACGTTTTGGGATTAAACCTCGCGAACAATACAGTGAGGATCAATGGGTCAGAGCGGACAATATCTTATTGTGTGGATGGGGTTGTCATGCTTAGACTTTGGACTTAATTCTTTTAGGTTATCGGTTAGTTTTTTATTTTCTTTTGGTTCCTTAGTTTGGTGATGGTGTGGTGGTGTGTGGTGGTGTGTGGAGGTGATGGGTGGTGATGGTGTGTGGTTGTGGTGGTTTTTGGTGATGGTGTGTGGTGGTGGGTGTTGATGGTATGTGGTTGTGGTGGTGGTTTTTGGTGGTTTGTGTGTGGTGGTGGTGTTTTTGGTTATGGTTGTGTGTAGAATCGAAATGGCCGGTTTCTTACAGAAGATCGATCCCCGGCGGTGGATTTCTGGAGATCAATCTCTTTTTTATATTTTTTTTAGGTTTACCGACAAAATATTCGTCGGCTAAGAGTTTTCTATTTTTTTATTTTAAAATAATTTTGTCTGCTAAGATCCTAGCCAACGGAATTTTCGTCTCCTAAGTAATTCTTAGCCAACAAAATATTTTGAATTTCGTTGGCTAAGCAATTCTTAGCTGATGAAATATCAAATATTTTGTTGGCTAAGATAATTATTATTATTTTTATTTTAAAATATGTTCGTCTCTTAGGAACTTAACCGATGGAATTATTCTATCGGTTAAGATCCTAGTAGACGGACCTTAAATAAAAAAACGGAGATCGATCTTCAGAAATCCATCACTGACGATCGATCTCCGGCAATCCACTATTGGCTTTCAATTCCTCTGGATCGGCCCTTGATCAGACCCAAGCATGACCACCTAAGATCAGGCCGTGAAAACAAAGTCGTCGCTTAAACTTATGCGACAAAAATTTTCATCGTATCGACCTATGCGACGAAATATTTTTTATCGCTTTAGTGCTTTCAATAAATAAAAATAATAATTTAATTTAATTTTTTTTGATATAATTTAAATTAAAAAATTAGGTTTTAATTTTATTTTTTTTGTTTTGCTGGATGGTGGAAGAGGTGGTTGTGGCGGAGAAGGTGTTTGTGGTGGAAGAAGAAGAAAATTAAGAATAAGAAGAGGAAGAGGTGGTGGTGAAGAAGAAGAAGTGGAGGGGTGGTGGTGAAAAAGTAGAAGGAAAAAGAAGAAAAGGGAGCAAGAAGAAGAAGAAGAAGAAAGAGGGTGGAGAAGAAATTTTGGTGAAAGGATTCAAAATTTGAAATTTTTAGTCAGAATTTATGCGATGAAATAAACAAATTTCGTCGCATTAGTGTAATTGTGTGAACTAATGAGACAAAGTATTCAATATTTCATCGTATTAGTCAGCATTAGAAAAATGTTGTCACATGGGCCTTTTATTCTATAACTAGTGTTCATTAGACTAACTCGGACCATGCATGCATAAATAATTAAAGATTAGTGTTCGATAATGGTATGCATGTAAATAATTAACCATATATTATTGATGTAAACCCTAATTATGTAACCGTACTATATACATCTACGTATGCAACAGTAGAGATTGGCCCGAGCTGGCTCACCTAGCTAGCTGCGAGATCTATTAAAGCATTATACCAGCCAAATCAGCCCCATTATGCTAACTATTATTCAGAACGATCGAACTAAATGGAGCTTAATTATTAGCCAATTGATTAGGAGCGAACTAGCTACCAGTGGGGCAATTCTGCAATTATAATGATACAGAATTAACCAGTTGACTTGTATATATGCAAGTGTGTGACAATGAATAATTCGATCAATATATTCTTCAATTGTGTGGTTATGAATCCACGATCGGAACTTAACTCCAATAACAGGAATGAATATAGTAATTGGAAGAAGAGGGTCCAGTTCCCAGTTGTGCTCAACCAGCTATCTTTAGGGTTAGAAAATTAAATTAGGGTTCAGAAACAATACTCATTTAATTATGGGATTGGAATTTGAAAGAGTTATCCCTGGTGCTTGGGCACATAAAAAATGTCAGCACTCTGATCATACTAAAATTTCAAAAGGAAAACTTACCATGCGCATAATGAGATCCTCCAATTGTTTCATCAGTCAAAACCAGTTGGATCATCAGTATACGTATATATATGTATAATCCATCAACTGCAGATGGAGTGGAGCTTAATTCATATATAGATTTGGCTTGTTCTTCTGGGAAATTGAAACAGATGGATCTGTTTGGGGAGTGATGTTCTAACCGATGGATGGAGTTGGTATAGTGTACGAATCAAAACGTGTTGTTGGATGGTTGACATTCTATAATTGAACCACTTGTTATTGCCGCTAACTAGCTAGACTTTTTTATATATTGCCAAATAATTTAGAGAAAATTAAAATAACCAGCTTCAAAAACCAGACCAGAGGGCAGTGTGTTCTCTAAAAAGCAAAAAAAAACAAACAAACAAAAATTAATCAACGATTGCTTCAGAATATCAAACATCAACTAGGCAGATTATAAGAGTGATTGATCGAATTGATCGAAGATCTCCAAAATGCTTGAGATCTCAATGAAAGACCTATATATATATAACAAGAACTCGGCCAATTAACTAAAGAGACAATATTAATCAAAGAAGAAGAAGAATAATAATATACCACATGTAGACATAATGTCTTTCTCCTTTGGCCCCAACCGAATTAACATCTATTTGTACGTACCTCAATTTCTAATAATTCCTAGCTGTCCCCTAAAGTAAACAATGGAATTGACAGATTAATTAGCTTCTTAATTACTTGTTATGGCTGTTTTAATACGAAAAAAACAAGGAAAAGAAGAAGAATGGATCTAGCTAGCTATTTGATTAGGTTTATAATAATGTGTAAGAGTAATCGTGACTATTTCATCGATCAATCGCGTGGGTTATATATGGTTTACTTATCCTTGTATAAGAAACTAGCTAGTCTTCTACTAAATATATAATTGAAATCAAACAAAACAACAATTTCCACCATACATGGTTCTTATTGTTTCATTTCTCTCCTGGAAATAATTTCCATTTGGAATCCAATAAAAGATTGAGACTTGTCGATCTTCTGGCTCCCCAAGAAATTGTTGGGTGCATGATGTTGAAATGTGTGGAATCATCTGCAACGGTACATAAATTTGTAGCCACTTCCAAACCTTCGAACGGTACATTTCATTTTTGTCTCCAACAAAGACAATTTGAGTCGCAATATAATTGCCTGATTAATAGTACCTCGTAAGACAAGTAAAGATAGAAAAGGAGATTGAATCGTGCATGCCTAAATTTATATATATACTCGAATCTATATTAAAGAGTTGGAACGGTTGTCGGTGAATTGGTTATGTATCGTTAAAATTATGAGTTATTAAAATTTGATCAGATCGATATTAGTGGTTTTTATTGAATTCAAGACTGATAGTAATATCGTATTGGACTATTGTATATTTCAACTATCATATTGGACTATTGTATATTTCAAAAGATAGAAATGAATTTTTAGATTTACTGCTTAATTCACAAAAATATAAGTACCTGATAATCAGATGAGTACTTTCAATCAAAAGAAAATTAGATGAGTATTTGAACCATTATTGTACGTATTGTTAAAATGTCATTGTACAACTAATTAAGACTAATCCCTGTAGAAAAAGCCCATAATTTTGAGAGATTAAATGTGCATGTTTACTTTCTCTTAATATATATTCCCAAAAATTGTCACCATGCGATTACACCCTTCTCCCAATCTTTGAAGAAATTAAATTAGATAAGTTACGTGCATGTATGCATTCATGTTAATTGCAGTTTATTAGAAAACTTAAGCATAATGGTTAAATTATCTAGGAAAATTCTTATGCCAAAAACTTTAGGTTCGTATCATAATTCCTGATAGTATTTCTATTAATCGGACGTACTTTTCTTTAAGGAGCACTGAAGTCCTTCATTCATAGGGCAGAGAAAGAGATGATCTCATTGGCGATGGCAATGGCGATGGCGATAACTAATAATTATTATATATCATTATTGTCATGATTGAAGCCACCCGCAATTATATATGTAACTAAATTAGGTAGGAGGGTATTATTAGGAGGGATATTCTATGAAGGATCTTATTGTTGATGATTTTTTTGTTTTACTTTATTTTTGATCGCATATTTATATTTTGACCGTTTAATTTGTAAATATATATAAGTAGATCATACCTATAAATTTTTATATAAATTTAAAATAATTAAGGTATTCATAAATGTGATTTACCTATTATAAACTTGAACGACTCATGTTTGACATATTTGGATCATCTATTGATTTGATCTATTTCGATTGCCTTAACGATCACTAATTTGGCTGAAACTTTGTAGAAGTGATCTACTTATATGGACGTATAAACTGAACTGTTCAGATTACAAAATATAATTAAAAAATTGATGTAATAAACTATTAAAAAAAATTCTTTACTAATCCTTAACAAAAAGATTTCCTTCCTTTATTTTGGCCCTTACACAAGTGTGCATGTGCATGGCAGAATATCCTGCATAAAAGTGCTAAAATCCTAGAATCTCTTACATTTTGAGACAAAAACCATTAATATATGGCATCATATGCACATAGAATGGGTTGGGACTGTGAGGTAATAATCAGTACAAAGTTTCGTGAACTTTTTAAGAGCTATATGGAAAATGAAATACAATTCCGGACACACTGGAAAGAAAATTTTCTGCATCATAGAAAGGGCAAAAATAAATACTTCACTTATGTGGATCAATTATATTACAGCGACAGTTTCGACTGCAGACCAGTTAGCAAAAGGAGCAAGACAAACCAAGAAACTTGCAAAACCGTACAAAAACTAAGACACAGACACACACTGATTGAAGATTTCAAGTAATCATTTGATGAATGTCCCAAGAGACTAGATGATCTTCTTCGAAGTGATGATCGAGCTCCAACAATGGCGGATGATCATACAGCCAGACTATGTCCACTGTGTCGTTCACCAATATGAACTCGCTTCTTGACTCGCCTGAGTGGAAGCTGTCTTCTATGTTGGGTAGCTCCACAATCTCGCCTAGCTCATCCTCTCCCGATTCCAAACTCTCTGACGAGGAAGTGGACGAGGATGATGTTGTGGTGGTGGAATCCAGATGAACCATGGCTGCTGCTTTGGCCGCGGCAGCTTGAATATCTAGAGGTTGGAGTGACTCCGGACGGGGCAGCAACTCGGCCAGTTCTGGAAAGTTCAAAATGGCCGAGTTTCCCTTAATGCTCAGAGCAGCCACGTCGTGGGCACGCGCTGCCATTTCTGGTGTCGAAAATGTGCCTAGCCAGATACGTGACTTCTTGCGAGGCTCGCGAATTTCCGACACCCATTTGCCCCATTGGCGCATTCGGACTCCTCTGTAAACAGGGTGTTTGCTGTTGCCGTCATTATCTGCAGGCTCTCTTGCTCTTTTAAGCGACTTCTTCTGCTGCTGTGAGTTTGAGTCACCTTTCTGACTTTTTTTGGGATTCTTGGTAGAGTTGGAAGGTGATTTTGGATGAGCAGCAGTCTGCAACAACCCAGATAAACATGGTGAAGAGACTACTGAACAGAGAGATGATGAGTTTCTCGTCTTGGTGCTTTCAGCTTCTGAATTGTTTGGTTCTGCTGCCATTTCTGTAAGGGTGATGACACTGAATTGAATGCTATGATACTATGCAACCAAAATGTACCTTCTAAAAAACCAAAATGTACCTTCTTTTGAGAGAGAGAGATACTGAAATAGATGAATGAGGGAGAGTGATGTGAGGGGGCTTTGTAGAGGAAGTTAGATAGGGAATGGGTCCTCACATTGACCCTTAACCTACCGCTGATTTTTGTCACCCATAGTTAACTAGTTAGGTTAGGCTGTCACAGGCATAGTTATCACCTTATTTTCTTCTAAACAAAACTAAGACTTTGTCTGGTTTACGTAATTATTTTACGTGTGAAATCTTGATTTTACAAATCGACGACCTCATATCATCCATGTCTCTTAAATTATCTACTCAAATATCCAATTGTTTTCGATTCAAAGACAAGACAATAGAAAAGGAAACATACTCAAAGACCAAAAAGAAGTTTGGGAAATATGAGAGGGAGAAGTAGAAGAAGAATAATAGGGTTAGGAATGAGTCCTTCTGTAGTACATATGGAGGGTCCCAACGTATAATTTTTTTTTCTAATATTTGTGTGAAGCTCGTTAGTCCACGTCTCCCTTTCCTTTTGTCCGTTTAATTAAGGGTCCGTTATCTCTTTGCCCGTTGCGTTGTAAAATTCAAAACCCGTTCCCACTAAACAACGGTTTACTACATTATAAGGGATCAGCCGGACAGGTATAAGATTCACGATGGCGGCGCCCGCGATTTTTCTGTTCGAGCTCCTCTCTCTCATTAATCATGGTTTTGTCTTTTTACCATCTATAATAAAAAGAAAACCGTTAGAGATGTCTTTTTCATTTTATTACGAATCAAGTTGTTCAGGACTTGATGAGTACATTTAATTTTTATCGTTAGATTAAATCAACGGTTTTTAATTTAAAGAACAACAAAATACAATCATCCTCTCTCTCCTCTTGAGTTTTTTCTAACTCCCAAATTATTCTTCTGCTAAAAATTTTCTGTTTCCCGCTCCAGGCTCTTATTAATCGACTCTCCTCCTATGGATTATTTATTCATCTCCACTCAATCAATCTCTCCCCTGCGTCTCTTTTACTCCATTTCCTAAATTTTCTATCCCGCTAAAATCTGTTATAAGTTTCCGCCATAACTTACCTCTTTCGGTTTCAATAATTTAGAATTTATCTTTGACTCTCACCCTCTTTCTTCAATAGATTATAATTGTATTTGTCTCCCTCCTGCTTCCAAAATCAATATAGCTTCTCCTCCAGGTAAGAAATTTTGTTACTGTATCTTAATTCTACTGTATCTTTCATTTTGTCTCGCACACATTTTTGTTCAGATGAAATTTGTTAGAATAAGTACCTTAGACAAACTGATTAGGGAATGCTCTGCATTCTTATTCAACAAGTTAGGCTATTATATAGCCAACAAACATAACAACTTAAGCTGAAAACCAGCTCACGTCTCGGCTACATGCAGCCATGTTCAAGAACAGAAACAACAAAATTCAAAACAGATTTCCTAAAGACCAGGTCTCTCCTAATCTCTAGGGCATTATTAACTGAAACTGAATGGCCTAACAAAACCCTCCCTTAAGCTAAATGTAGAGAACAATTTAGCTTACTTCAGTGACATCACAGACTCTTAACATACTTCTGAGCAGTTGAAAATCATCCAGTTTCAAAGCCTTTGTCATGATATCTGCCAACTGATTGGCACTTCCACAATGAACAAGAGCAATTGAGCCTTCTTTGGCAAGATCTCTCAGAAAATAGTACCTCACATTAATATGTTTGCTTCGACCATGAAGTACAGGATTCTTTGAGAGTTTGATAGTGGAACTGTTGTCACAGTTAATGTAGATGCAGCCCTCTTCTTGTCCAAGCTCCTTCGAAATCTTCTTCAACCATAACCCTTGACACGCACACATGGTGGCTGCGACAAATTCTGCCTCAGTTGTTGATAAAGTCACAATTGGTTGTTTCTTTGAACTCCATGAGATAGCTGCAGAACTTAACAAGAAAACATAACCACTGGTGCTCTTCCTGTCTTCTATGTCCCCAGCATAATCACTGTCTGTAAAAGCCTTGAATCTGTTGTCTCCACTTCTCTTGTAGTATATTCCATAGCTCATAGTCCCTTTCAAGTATCTAAGTACCCTCTTTGCTGCCTGCAAGTGGAGCTTAGTAGGTCTTGACATAAACCTGCTTATCAAGCTGGTCACAAACATAAGATCCGGTCTCGTTGCCGTTAGATACATCAAACTGCCAACAAGCTGTTTGAAATAGATCTCATCAATCACAGCTCCCTCCTTGTCTTTGCTGATCTTGAAACCTGGCACCATGAGATTCTTGACTTCATTGTATTTCATCATTGCAAATCTTTTTAGAACCTCCTGAGCATATCTCCTTTGGTAAATAAAGATTCCTCCTTCTTTTTGCAGAACCTCTATACCAAGGAAATAACTCATGCTTCCCAGATCACTCATATCAAATTCCCTCATCATGGAATCTTTGAACTCATACATCATACCATCATCATTACCTGTGTAAATTAGATCATCTACATATAAGCTCACGATAATAAGTTTACCTCCATTTCCATGCTTTGTGAACAAGGTCTGTTCACTCTTACACCTTGAGAAACCTTCCTAGACAAAGTGGGACTCTATACGACTGAACCAGGCTCTAGGTGTCTGTTTCAGTCCATACAAAGCTTTGTGCAGTTGATACACCATGTGTTCCTTGCCCTCTTTCTCATACCCTCTAGGTTGTTCAACGAACACTTTCTCAGTCAACTCTCCATGCAAGAAAGCAGACTTCACATCAAGCTGATAGATCCTCCATCCTTTCTGAGCTGCTAGTGCTACTATAGTTCTTACAGTGTCAAGTCTTGCTACAAGTGCAAAGACTTCTGAATAATCGATCCCCTCCTTCTGTGAATATCCCTTGGCCACAAGTCGAGCCTTGTGCTTGACTACAGTTTCTTGCTCATCAAGTTTAGTCTTGTATACCCACTTTACCTCGATCTTCTTGGCTCCCTCTGGTAACTCTGTAAGAGTCCAGGTGTGATTCCTTTCAATAGCCTGGATTTCTGCATCTATAGCCTGACGCCACCTTTCTTCTTTCACTGCATCTTCAAAGTAAGTGGGATCCTCAACAGAAACATCCTGCACCATGTGAGCCTCATCCTCCTCACTCAAAACTTCACTAGTAAAATAATCCCCCATCCACCTAGGAGGTCTTCTCTCCCTCCCCTCAGCTGTTCTCAACTCACTGCTAGCTTCTCTAGGGTTTTGTGTTTCCCTGTTTCCCTCTTCTCCTCCTGTAACCCCATTTTCACTCTCTACATTATCCTCTATTCTATTTCCAGAGGCCTCAGCACCTTCAGAACCCTCAAAACCCTCATCATCATCACTCCATCTCAACTCCTCTGAAAATTGTTTTTTATACATATCACCCCAGTCCCACATCTTATCCTCTTCAAACACTACATCTCTACTAATCACTACCTTTTTCGTGTCAGGATCGAACAGCCTATACCCCTTTGATTCCTCACTCATTCCCAAAAGAATACATGGAAAGCTTCTAGTATCTAATTTACCTCTTTTTGCCTTTGGTATGTGCACATGAGCAAGACATCCCCAGATTCTGAAGTGCTCCACAGACGGTTTTATTCCACTCCAGGCCTCTTGTGGTGTGACATTCTTGACTGCTAAGGTAGGACACCGATTTAGGACATAGAAAGTCCATAGTACAGCTTCAGGCCACAACATTGTTGGAACTTCCTTGGCAGACAGCATGGATCGAACCATGTTCGTTACAGTTCGATTTCTTCTTTCTGCCACGCCGTTTTGTTGTGGTGTGTATGCTGTGGTAAGTTGTCTCTTGATTCCCTGCTCCTTACAAAAGTCATTAAACTCATGGGAAGTGAATTCACCTCCCCTATCTGTACGTAGGCACTTGATGAATACTTCAGCCTCCTTCTCAACCATCTGCTTGAAGTTCTTAAAGTGGTACAATGCTTCTGATTTCTCACATAAGAGATATGTCCATGTCTTACGACTA
Organism: Comarum palustre; assembly: GCA_951800085.1. Lineage (NCBI taxonomy): Eukaryota > Viridiplantae > Streptophyta > Magnoliopsida > Rosales > Rosaceae > Comarum > Comarum palustre. The sequence continues at coordinate 11,934,609 of OX637574.1, forward strand.
AAGTCATCAATAAGGCACAAAACATACCTCTTGCCACTGTTGGAAGTGGGAGAAATTGGTCCACAAATGTCTGCATGCACTAGCTCTAGAACTTGACTTGCTCTCCAGGTGCTTTGTTTTGGCATGACACTTCTATGCTACTTCCCATTCAAACAATCTGTGCATGTAGTTGTCGAGCTTGCAAATTGGGGCAGGCCATGAACCATCTTCTTGTATTGCAAAGTTCTGAGACCTTTGTGACTCAAATGTCCATATCTCTGGTGCCATAAGTGAGTTAGATCAGGAGAGAAGGCATTTGTGTGCATGCACTCTTCAGATTGATTGTCAAAGCTTTGAGTTTCTGCCATCAAGACAAACATACGATTCACACTCATTTTGCTTTGAGCAATCAGGCCCCTGTATGGATGATAAATGCTGCATATATCTTTTTCAATCAAGATCTTTAGGCCTTTCTCTTGTAACTGACCAATACTCAACAGATTATTTCTCAAATCAGGAACAAAGTATACTTCTCCAATGGTGTAGGTAATACCATTTAGAGCAAGTTTGACAGCACCCTTTCCCCCAACACTCATTCTAGAATTATTCCCAAGCTTTACTGAATGTTTAAAACTTTCATCCAGACTTGAAAACATACCTTTGTCACTGCATATGTGATTTGAGCAACCAGAGTCTAGGAACCAGGCATCATGTCGTGCAGTTTTGTGTAACTCCACATAAGACATCAATAGCAGATCATCTTCTTCATCCAACTCAGCATAGTTGGCCTCCTTGTTCCATTTTGGACACTCATATTGAAAGTGGCCAAGGTTGTGGCACTTGTAACATTCCACTGTTGCTCTGTTGAAACTTTGGCGCCCTCTTCCACGACCTCTTCCTCGTGATGACGCTGATCCACATCCTCTACTTCCTGCTCGATCTTCCACCTTGAGAGCTTGATCACTTTCACGGTTGATCACTCTCTTGAATTTCTGCTCGTGAACTACAAGAGAGCTATGCAGCTCATCAATAGACATGGTCGAGATATCCTTTGCTACTTCAATTGATACCACAACAGGGATAAACCTTTCTACTAGAGTTCTTAAGATCTTCTCCACGATTTTATCTTCTGTCAGATCTTAACCACTGCTTCTCATCTTGTTGGAGACAGCCATCACTCTTGCAAAGTACTCCGTGATGGTTTCTTCATTCCTCATCTCCAGTATCTCGAACTCTCTTCTAAGTGTCTGAAGGTGAGACTTTTTCACCTGGTCATTACCTCCAAACTTCCGTTTCATCGAGTCCCAAACAATCTTGGTAGAGCGTCGATCCAGGATTTGCTCGAACACGTTCCTGTCGATAGCTTGATAGAGGTAATGCTTGACCTGATGATCTTTGGTCCTGGCATCCTCTAGCTGTGTTTGCTGCGCCTCTGTCAGAAGTGTTCCTTCTCTTGGCTCCACGAAGCCATTCTCCACCAGACTCCACAAACCTTTTGCTCTAAGCAGGTTCTCCATGAGTTCACTCCAATGATCATAGTGTCCACTGAATTGTGGGATCTTGGTTAGTCCCTTCTCCTCACTCATCTATCTGTGTTTCTCTCTATAAGCTGCTGCTTATCTCTCCCTTTTTCTCAGGCCCGTGGGGCTCTGATACCAGTTTGTTAGAATAAGTACCTTAGACAAACTGATTAGGGAATGCTCTACATTCTTATTCAACAAGTCAGACTATTATATAGCCAGCAAACATAACAACTTAAGCTGAAAACCAGCTCACGTCTCGGCTACATGCAGCCATGTTCAAGAACAGAAACAACAAAATTCTAAACAGATTTCCTAAAGACCAGGTCTCTCCTAATCTCTAGGGCATTATTAACTGAAACTGAATGACCTAACAAAATTAATATGGTTTATATGCAAACATGTTGTTATGGGTCTTTGAAACACTTATCATGTATTTGGATACCGTTTACTAGGTATAAATATAGGGGTTGTTGAGAATTCGGTTAACTCTTTTTTATTTTTTATACAAACCAATATCCTTGTTATTTGTTGGTGAAATGAATGAGTATGAAACTTGGAATCCATATCATAGATTCATGGAAGATGTAAATGAAAATACCTCTAACTCTGTTTACACCTCTGAAGTGGCAGAGGAAAATGTACCAAAACTTGGTTAGATATTTGATTCACTTCAAGAAGTATATGAAGTCTATAACAACTATGCAAAAATGGGAGGTTTTAGCATTTGAAGTCATTCTCAGAAGAGGGATAAAGGGTCGAATGGCATCACTAGAAAAGAGTTTGTGTGTTATAAGCAAGAAAACTATGAAAAAAGGTGGATGGTAAAGATATAAGTCGAGGGGTTGTACGATGTAGATGTGATGCTAAAATTGCAGTTTTACAGGTTGGGCAGAGTACAATGTACATAGTTTCTACCTTTATGGAGGAGCACAACCATCTCTTGGCAACCCTTGGAGAAGTGCATCTGTTGACATCACATCGCAAGTTTCTGAGGCTAAAAAGTTACTAATTAACAAAACAACTTGGGTATTGGTTAGTGTATCCAAATACAAACAATTTGGTATATTTTGGTGGTGCAAGCAGGAGGGATACAAAATATTGGTTTTACAAAGAGAGACTTATATAACTATGCAAGAGATCAACGAAATGAGTACAAGGGTCATGATGCAGATATGGTACATGAGCATTTTCTTTTTGAGAAATCAAAAAATGACTCTTATTTTTTTAAGATGGAGGCAGAGTGATGACAAGCCTACACATTGCTTTTGGGTAGATGCAAGATCAAGAAGTTCTTACGAGCTTTATGGTGATGCTATTGTGTTTGACACAACATACAACACTAACCGATACGGTATGATCTTCGCGCCAATAGTAGAGGTTAATAATCATGGTCAAACCATTGTACTTGGTTGTGGCTTCTTAAACAATGAAACCATTAAGTCTTTTATTTGGTTGTTCGAGCAATTTGAGAAAGCTATGCAAGGTGATCCACCAAAAAATTTTATTACTGATCAAGATCCTGCAATTGGAAATGCCATTTCTTAAGTATTTCCTGGTAAGTTTCATAGATTTTGTATTTGGCACATTATGAATAAGTTCTATGAGAAGATAGGTGTTTCTGCTCATCAAGATTCTCTTAGTGAACTTCAAAAATGTGTATGGGATTTAGACACTAGAGAAGAGTTTGATGTGCGGTGGATGGAGGTGATTCATAGAGGTGAACTTCAATACATTGACTGGTTCTCTTCTAAATTTGATATGCGTTCAAGATGGGTTCCAGCATATGTGAAACATGTATTGTCAGCAGGGATGTCAGCGAGCTCAAGAGCTGAAGGTGATCATACATTTTTCAAAGGTTATGTTTCAAAAAGTAATACATTAATGGATTTCATGCTTCGGTTTAATAGAGGGCTTGCTCACCAGCATCATGAAGAGTTAATTGCTAATCATACCGATGTCAACCAAAAGCCTGTGTATAAAACGCCAATGATAATGGAGAGGCAAATGGCTGAGATTTATGCTCACAAAATATTTAAGAAGTTTCAAGTTCAGTTATGGTTATCTTGGGCATGTCTACTTGAAGTCTCAAGTGATAATGATAGTCAGTGTATACAAGGTGATAGAGAGAAGGAAAGATAGAAGTCTGAAGGTACGAGAGGTTACAGTTGACAAGGCAGTAGGTAATGTTACTTGTAGTTGTGAAAAATTTGAATTTGAAGGAATCTTGTGCAGGCACATATTGGCATATATGAAATGGAATCAAATAGAGCATTTACCGGATCATTATATTTTAAAGAGCATGGTACGAACATACATAATTTTGGTGATGATTCGTTGCTAATGAGGCAAACAACACTGTCAAGACTTGCTTTTGAGTTAATTGATGGTGCCTTTGTATCTATAGAGGCATGCAAATTGTTGGAAGAGGATTTTGAAAGCACTCGAAAGAAGATAAAATTGCTGGTGAATAGTACTGCTAATGTCAGACACAATGGCAGCGAAAAAATGTAAACAATGATTCTTATGGAGGGTATTGAAACATCAAAGGAAGCTATCCCAAACAAGAATCCTATTCTAGTTATTGATAATCCTCCTATATCTCCGTCACATGATATAGTTTCCTCTCCTAACACAATGTCCACAACTACAGCTCTTCCTAATCTCGATGCATCCAATCTCGAGTCTTCGATACCTTCTCAAATCTAGTCCTCACCTGTTGTTCCAAATACACAGTCTGCCACAAACACAAATCTTGTGTCTAGTTCTCATAATTTGTGTCGCTCAACAAGGCCAACACGAACATCAAGCCTCCTGTAAGACTTTCACATCGAGGCAGCTCTCCCCTCACGACACACTCCATCATCTTCATCGACCACGGTCCCAGGTACAACACACTCTATATCACATGTGCTGTCTTATGATCGATTATCTAATAACCATCGAGCATTTGCTGTTGCTCTAACCTTGGACAGAAAACCTACGTCTTACTCTCAGGCTGTTAAAGATCCAAAATGGCGTGAGGCCATGAGACATGAAATTGATGCGCTGCAAGCAAACAAAACCTGGAGCCTTGTATCACCCCCTGCTCACAAATGTCCTATCGGATGTAAATAGGTGTATAAGATCAAGTACAACCCGGATGGTAGCATAGAATGATATAAAGCTCGTCTTGTTGCCAAATGATACAGTCAAGTGGAAGGAATTGATTATAGGGAGACCTTTGTCCCAGTTGCTAAACTCACCGCAGTCCGTGTCCTACTCAGTTTATCATCTTTGCGTGGTTGGCATCTTCACCAACTTGATGTAAGTAATGCCTTCTTGAATGGTGATTTATCTGAAGATGTTTATATGCAGTTTCCTCCTGGTTTTGGAGGAAAGGGAGAGAATCGTGTCTGCAAGCTACACAAATCCTTATATGGGCTCAGATAAGCTTAAAAACAATGGTCATTAAGTTGTCAAATGAACTCAAGAAGGCTGGTTTTCGTCAAAGCTGGTCTGATTACTCACTATTTGTTCGAAACTGCAAAGAGACATTCACTGTGCTACTAGTGTATGTCGATGATATTATTTTGGCAGGAAACAATCTAGATGATATCAAAGCTGTGAAGTGCTTCTTATCCAGCAAGTTCAAGTTAAGAGATATGGGAGTATTGAAATATTTTCTTGGCATAGAAGTGGCTAGATCAAAACAAGGTATTGTGTTAAGCCAGCGTAAGTACGCATTGGAGATATTGGAGGACTCCGGATTCCTTGGAGCAAGACCGACAACATTCCCTGTAGAGTGCAACAATGCTTTGACACAAAGCGATGAAGAACTACTTACTGATCCATCTCAATATCGAAGATTGGTGGGAAGGCTTATTTATCTCACCATTACAAGACCTGACATTGTCTATGCGGTACACATTCTTTCTCAGTTCATGGACAAGCCAAGAATACCCCATCTTGAAGCAGCGCACAAGGTGTTGCGTTATCTAAAGCAAACGCCGGGACAAGGTTTGCTATTGTCATCTCAAGGAACGCTTCAATTACGTGCCTATTGTGATGCAGATTGGGCACGTTGTAAGGACACTAGAAGGTCAATTACTGGCTATTGCATTTTTATTGGTAATTCACCTATCTCTTGGAAAACAAAGAGGCAAGGAACAGTCTCTAGATCGAGTGCAGAAGCAGAGTATCGTTCCATGGCTTCTACTTGTTGTGAGATTACTTGGTTGCAGAATATATTGAAAGACCTAAATGTCATAGGTACGCAGCCAGTTCTGTGACAATCAAGCTGCTCTACATATTGCATCCAATCCAGTTTTTCATGAACGAACTAAACACATAGAGATTGACTGTCATGTCGTTCGTGAGAAAATCCAGAGAGGTCTGATCAAGACTGCCTACATTCGAACACAAGATCAACCAGCAGACCTATTTACCAAACCACTCACATCTACACAGTTTACCGATTTGTTGAGCAAGTTAGGTGTAATTAACATACATTCTAACTTGAGGGGGAGTATTGAAACATCAAAGAAAGCTATCCCAAACGGTTAGGGATTAGTATCAATATTTTTGTGTAATCTTTATGCAATTCTTCTGTAATCAGAATGATTCATTTCCTAGTCCTAGAAGTTAGCTAGAAGTCCTATATATGTAGCCTTGTACTTAACGTAAATCAATCAATTCAGTTTCATCACAATTCCTCATTCTCTTAGAGGGCTTGATGGAAATGTAAATGGTGATATAAATGAACGGATAGAAGAAAATGTTGCTTGTTCCGAGCCACAACTTTTTGACGATCCACTTCAAGTAGTAAATTGAAAGTGTTCAACCGATGAAACTTGGAACCTTTGTTTTTCAAGTAGATAGATTATAAGTTCAGTTGCTTGCAGTTAACATTTTTGGCTTCTTTCTTTAGTAGCCTTCCTTGTCAAACCGTATCCAACAAGAACAAAATGGAAGAACTGTAGCGTTTAATTTTGGTTCTTTTGGTTATTCTGAACACCTTTCTAGCTAGTCAACTCTTGGATAATTATACCATTGCATCCTATTAGAATTTGCATCTTTTTAATTTGAAAAATATATACTTCGAAAATCAAGCATCATAATGAATTATCTGTTTGTACAACAACTTTATCTATGGATAAGTTGATAAGAGAACTGATGAGGATGGAAGACTCCTACTCTTAAGGCACCTGTGTGTAAGTTAAATGGAAGAACCATTGATTTAATCTAATGATGGAAGTTAAATGTACTCACTAAGTCCACAATGACTTGGTCCGTAATAGAACGGGCTCGTGAAAACTTAACTAACTCTACTTTTATTTTCAAAAACAATACTAGTTAAATCCTAAAGTTGAGTTTCTAGGACGTCATGCATTGATCCAGCTCTTTATTAGATTCTTAATTCCGGGTCAAGTACTTCGATCTAAAATAAACTTCATATATCAAATGGACTCAATATATATATACACACACACACACTATCAGAATCAACAGTTTGGCGGACGAAAAAATTTTATTAGGCTGTTAACCAACACTAGTGGATTTGGGCTCTTAGGCGACAAAATATTTCCGTCGGTTAAGATAATTATTTCGTTTGCAAAGATCCTAACCGACAGAAATTTCGTTGGTTAAGATCTGTCGGCTAAGACTCATCGGTGAAGATCCTAGCTGACGGAACAAAATATTCCGTCTGCTAAGGTACATCTTAGCCGACGAAATATGTTCATCCTAGCCGACGCAAAAATTCGTTGGCAAAGAGTACTACCGACAGAATCATTTCGTCGGTTAGCAAATAATCGACTATAGTAATATCTTAGACGACCAAAAAGTTCTTCTTTACAAACGAAATATTTTGTCGTCTAAAAAGCAACTATCTTAACCGACGGAATGTTTTCGTCGTCTACGACATAACAGACGAAAAAAGTTTACTCTTAGCACACGAAATATTTCGTCAGCTATAATAGTTGATTCTTAGTCGACGAAATATTTCATCATCTAAGACATAGCAGATGGCAAAATTTAATTCTTAGTCGACAAAAATTCTATTTTTCCGTCGGTAAAAGTGAGATCATTGCCGACGGAAAATCATTTCTTCCGTCGACTAGGACTATAAAATATATTTTTTATTTTTTTCATTTATTCTTTTTATTTTGAATTTTTTTTTCAGAAATTGTTATTTATTTGTTTTGATTGTTAATTTATTTTTTTTTCAGAAATTGTTATTTATTTGTTTTGATTCTTCCGTCGATAAAATTCATACTGGTTTTTATTGTTATTGAAATAATTATAATATTTAAACTTAATACTAAATTATTATTAATATAAAAATTATAAATTAATAATTAAAATTGTTCATACTTAAGAAATTTTTTTATACATTTAAAAAATCATCGGCGTCAAATGCCGGAGAAGACTGTGAAAGAGGAGCCAAAGACGATTGTAGAGGAGTCGTAGAAGGCTGAGGAGGAGGAGCCGTAAACAAGTCGGGAGGAGCTTCTATACCTAAGCGAGAGAAGATGAAATCCATCCGTACGTTTGCTTCGGCCATCTTATCGTCGTACCACGCATTTCTTGTCTCAACGTGCTCAGTCCGCTGCTTACAATGTTGGACCTCCCGTTCAAGTCTGTCTGTGACCTCTCGAAGCCTTTCTGTCTCTTCATGTGGAGGTGCACGACTACGCATGGTTAAGCTGGATGAGGACTAGCTCAAGTCTCGTTCACCTCCTCGTCTCATCCCTTTAATCTCCTTACCTTTACGCTTGATCAACACAGCATCCAACACATTAATTTGTTGTAATGCTATGTTTTCCATGATTTTCTCCTCCGTAGCTTCAGGATTTGACTCCTTAAAGCTTGTTTTTCGTGCTTATACCTCCTGAAGCATCTTGTCCTGCATAAACAAAATAATGCAATTGTTATTACTTAAACAATCATATATATATACCAACCACATAATTCAACAAAAATAAAATCAACATTCTTATTTAATACTAAGTATCCAAATTAATAAAGTGAAATAATTAAATTATTAATTAAAGGAAATATACTTACATATTTCTGGGTGGCCAATTCGTCCCCGGGTCTCACATAGCTCTGCTCGAATCCCTTGATGATCAGTAACAGCTCACCTTTGTTCCTCAGATCCTCCATAATGTAGACGATAGGAGAAGACCCGCTGTGGTGATGCATCTTTTTCAAACCACGGTTCTTCTTGTTAGCCTCCGAGGGTTTCTGATACACAATTTAATTAAAATATCATTATTTTTTTGTAAACATATATTCACTAATATCTTATTTTAAATAAATAATATATAGGTAAACTTAATTTACAAAATTGTATTATAATATTTAAAAGGCATACCTTGAACCCGTTGCTCTCAAAATATGTGCAAAGAAATGTCCACTCATCCTCCCTCCCATAAAACTCTCTTCATTCCTTCTTCTTCATGCTCCTTGTACCTTGATTGTGCAGTGTCCATAATCCACTTGAACGTCACCTCGACATTTTCATTCCAAGAGTACCATGGCTAAGAAAAAAATTCAAATAATATGTATATTAAATTGTCCAAATTAATCAAACTAAGTAAATTACGTGACAATTTACTTACCGACAATGCGTTCCACACCTTCTACTGCTCCGGTTGCTCAAGGTCATGAAAAGTCTTAGCCTTGATCCCAACTAGGGACCGTATGGCCGACCCTATGTCCTTGACCAAAAGACTGTTCACCCCCTTCAGCTTTGGTCCCATCATTCGAGGGCAATACTCTACCGGTATTTTCCCCATAGTCTCTTGCACAAAGCCTATGTCGGATTTCCATACACAAAACCCCGCTTATTTGTCGGTGGGGGACCTGCAAGAAATTAAACAAAATACGCGTCATTGAACTTATATTTACAAACTAAAAAGGTTGCAAGCTAATATAAGTAAATAAAATATTTAAAATATATATATAAAAATAATAACAATAAGACTTGAAAATAAAATATTTAAAAAAATTATATTTTTTATTTTATTATTACATTTTATATTATATTTAAAAATTCATGTAATTAATTTTTATTGTTGTTATTTTATTTTTAAAAATAAAATAAAATAATTAATTTTTATGTTATTGTTGTTATTTTATTTATCAAAATAAAATAATTAATTTTTATAATCAATTAATACCTATAAAAGTAAATTGTTACCCGTGCTTGTGGGTTTTACTTTGCAGCGGGCACTAAAAACGGGTCTGCTAGTGCTAGAAGACTCGGTGGACGGTACTGAGGTTCCAATCTTCGGCTCAGCAGTGGAAGCCGTACCAGATGTGGTGATCGGTGGCCTGATAATCAAAGGAGGAGCCCCTGGTGGTATTGCTCCCTCGGCAAAGATGTGGGTTGCCCGGCAATAGCATGCCTACGTATGACCTCCATCAACTGTGAGTCCTTATCTGACCGTTCCTTCCTCTTCCCAATAATCGGCATCCTAAAAAACAGATAAATTAACACTTTGTTAAGTACAAGAGAAAAACAACTTTAAAATTAACACTTTAACATTTATACTGTACATGAAGCAGCACACAGAACAACATGCGAAATTAGAAAATTCCAAAATATGACTCTATCGAGACAAAATGTTCAAGGTATATGTCAATCCTATTAACCATATACAATTTTAGTTTAGACCCTATACATCTCAAGTACTTCAAATACTAATAACCATATGTCAATCCTATTTAACCATATGCAAGACATAACTATCAACAATGGCATTTATTCATGACATAATTATCAGCAAAGCATTATTATCAAAATCTCTTTGAAAAATCACTACCTAACTCATCTAAAGCCGAAAATAATTGCTTATAGCTTATATACTCTACAAATAGAGATCATTAACAATTGTCTATAAAGTAACAACAATTCTTGAATGTTTGCTCATCAACCTTACGCCTAAGTTTTTTTCTAATGAACAATCTTGCACATGAAAACCAATACATATCAACCCCTAATGTGTTTCCTTCATTCATCAATGCATGTAAATACCACTGCATAAAGGACTTTAATTTGCAGGACAAACACAAACCAAAGCACAACAACAGAACTTTGGAATAACATCATCCAAGTCATCAATTATAAATCAACCCAAACATCATTGTACACTACAAAATTAACAACCCAAACATCCATAACATCATCCAAGTTATCGATCAAAAATCAACAACAAATTCAATTTGATTTTCAAAATTACCTTCGATAATCTTCAGGAAAAAACAGAGGTGGCAGAGGCGAGATGTGGCGGAGACACTCGATAGAAGGAGCCGGTCGGATTAGGTGGAGGAAATAATTACGGAGAGCGAGAGAGAGAGACAGAGGAGGGGAGGCAGTGATGTGGTGCGAATGAGCTGGATCAACGGTGGCTAGGGTTTGGACGAGAGGGGAAACGAGGAGGCAGGAGTGGGGGTCGGAGAGGGCCTGGGCGGAAGAGGCGGAGATCGACTCGAGTGGATGAGAGGGTCTGTGGCGGTCTATGTTCAAGTTGTGGCTTTTATAATTAGTCAATATTATCTTAGGTGACAAAATAGATTCGTCGGCTAAGTCTAATTCAATTTTCGCGAAATAAAAAAGTGGAAAATTTTTCGTCAAAATTTTCGGCCGCTTAGTCGACGGAATATAACACGTTCGTCGGCTAAGAAAGTCCTAGTCGACGGAAATATACATTTCCGTCGCCTAGCCTAGGGAAATAAAATTCGTAAATAAAAAAAAACAGCAGAAAAAACCCGTCAAAATATTTCAACATCTTAGTCGACAGAAAGATTTAATTCTGTCGGTTAAGACAATCCTAGTTGACGGAATATATAAAATCTGTCAGCTAAGAGTATCCTAACCGACGGAAAATGCACTTTCCATCGTCTAGGAAAATAAAATTTCTTCTAATTTATGGCTATGGTAAAATAGTAAATTACGTTGACCCCAATTAGCGGCACCGAGACTTTACTGGAATTACTTGAGTTTTCAACTGTAGACGCATTTCATCATTCCAGTCATATTTTATTTCAAGACTTTTTTGAGTTTGAAAGGTGTATGTAGAGTTTGTTTTTGAAACAAATCATTTACTTAAAACTTAGTAAACAAGTTATACAACATTAGTAGGCATGTTGTCATTCTGATGATCAAACCTGACAAACGAAAATCCGACCGTCTGATATGACTATTATGATAAAATACACTTATCAAGAAAAATTCAACTTGATCCGACAATGTTAAGAGATCGATCCGGACTGTCAACCAGACCGTCAAACACAAAAACGCACTGAAACGGTCATTTAACCGTCAATTTTACGTATTTTGGTTGGACTTTCAACTGAAAATAGTTTCAAATCGATGAGATGCAACCAGTGGTATAACAAATTACTAAAAATATTTTTAATCTTAGTCGACGGAAAATATTTAATCTGTGGGCTAAGAATAGCCTAGTCGACCGAAACTGTTATTTCCGTCGACTAAGAAAAATAAAATTTCTTACAAATTTTATTTTAGGTTTCAGGGTTTAGGGTTTAGGGTTTAGGGCTTAGGGTATGAACCCTGGTCGACAGAAAATATTGAGTCTGTCGGCTAAGATTACCCAAGTCGACCGAAACTGCACTTTTCGTCGACTAAGAAAAATATAATTTCTTCCAACTTCTTTATTAACTCATGATATCTTCTATAATAAGAAAATTAATAATAATAAACATGTACATTTGTTAATTCATCAATCTCTGATGATCGTTAATTAATGATGTATGCAAATTCATGATGATCGATAAATAACTGAATCGAAGATTGTAACGAAAAATATAGTACATCTGATCCCCGACCCAAATTAAGATTTAATTATACCCATCTTCATAATCTATGTCTTCGGGATCGTCATCCTCCTCAAATTCCTCTATCTCTTCTTCTTCTTCTTCTTCTTCTTCTTCTTCTTCGTATTTGTCTTCATCTTCGGGCACTTCTACTTCAATGTAACCTGTAATGACCGGAACGTGCTGGTCATTTACGCCAATATCGTCAGTATCCGGAATTACAGATGGAGTTTCCCAATAATATGGTTCATTTGGTTGAGAGCTTGATCCATTCTCATTCACTCCTAATGTAGCTGCACTCCATATATTCCTATGTGACATTGCCTGCACCACTTTCCAACCTTCACCCATAGCCGGATCATCAAGATAAATGACTTGTTTTGTCATGGTGACAAGAACAAACGGCTCATTGTAATACCTGTTTGTGTTCACTAATAACAAACCATGATCTGTAACCGTACTTCCGTGTACAGTTGGGTCTGTATTGACACTAGTGGATTTGGGCTCTAAGGCGACGAAACCAGGACTATTCCGTCGGCTAGGATTACCCTAGCCGAAGGAACTATTTCCGTTGGAAAGGAGAAATTTTTCGTCAGCTAGGAGTTTCGTAGCCGACGGAAATGGTTGACTAAGTAACTCTTAGTCGACAGAAATGTATTCTCAGCCGACAGAGTATTCTGTCGGCTAAGAAAATAAACTTCAATAATTCTCTGACACGGTGCAGAACGAATATTTTTTAGTCGATGGATTTTTTCCTTAACCGACTGAATATTTCGTCGGTTAAATGAAATCAAATATGATAAATACAAAACGTATGAATTAAAGTTCTATACTATCTTTCCTCATCATATTTCGGGTATATAATTCTAGATTTGTTAATTTGTATATTTTCAGGTATATATATATGAATTATCAATTATGTATATATATATATATATATGTGGGTGTGTGTGAATTATTAATTATGTATATATATATATATATGTTATTTAAATATTAGGCTAAGCTGAATCATTATTTATATACATATATTGTATATATGGATGTGTATATATATATATTTGAATTATTAATTCTGTATATATATGTGAATTATTAATTATGTATATATTATATATTTTGTTGAAAATAATTGTCTGTTTATATCATTATTTGTATTAAATTTTATTTATTTTCATAATGACGTTTTTTTCGTGATAATTTTATAGTTTATGATCGATTATACAAATTTGTTTTTCTAATAATTAATAAGCTGTAACCTCTTTTATTATAGGTTACAACATGGACTGGAGTTGAATGCAGTCAGATAGAGAATCTGTACCATACATGAGAGGAATTTTTGAGTTTATTGAGTTTGTTTTAACGATGACCTTGCACTTTTGAAGGAATTGGTTCATGCTGATAACAATTGTCTTAAAATTTTTTATAAGGTCAAAAGGATCTTGCGTGACATCGGTCTTGAGTACATCAAGATAGATGTCTGTGTCAATAACTGCATCATTTTCTACAATTATTATAAGAATGCAATTAACTGCCCACACTGCCATGAGCCAAGGTATGAAGCACACTCTAGTTCTGGACACACAAGCTCAATTCCAAAGAAAGTTCTTCGCTATTTCTCATTAGGTCCTCATCTATAGCGTCTCTATATGTCTTCACATACGTCCAAGGATATGAGAAGACATCACGAAAGGCACCAAGGGCCGGATAGGGCAGATCCGGATAATCTTACACACCAAAATCGCTCAACTTAATCATACTCAAAATCTATTAATTCAACTCAAATAAAACTCTTAAATTAATTCAAAATCAACATATATACACATATACATACCTATATAGCTTCACAAACTAATTTTGGACAGATTTCGACAACACCCAAACTTTTTCTCCTATTTGTTTTTTTTTTCCCAAATGAGCTGCTGTCTAGATCTGTAAATATAAGGCACTTTAGCCGACGAAATTATATAATTTCGTCGGTAAAACTTTTATAATTTTGTCAGCTAAACTTCACAGACTATAACTGACAAAAAAATTAATTTCGTCAGCTAGAGTTGACTTTAGGCGACGAAAATATAACTTTGCCGACGAAATATTTTTTCGTCGGCCTGTTTTTTTATTCCATCGGCTAAACACATTTTCCTTGTAGTATATATATATACATGACCATATATGTAGCTCATCTCTACAAAATTTCATCTAATTTAGTGATCGTTAAGGCTTCGAACTAATCGAAATTAATTGACGGATCAAATTTGCCAAACTTGAACCGTTCATGCTTTAACTTTTAATTCGTAATTTTAAGTATCTTAACGATTACAAATTTTGATGAAATTTTACATAAGTGATTTACTCATATATATAGAACCATATATGTAGCTCATCTATTCAAAATTTCATCTAATTTGATGATCGTTAAGGCTTCGAACTAACCGAAATTAATTGACGGATCAAATCTGCTAAACTTGAATCGTTCATGCTTTAACTTTTAATTCGTAGTTTTGAGTATCTTAACGATTACCAATTTGGATGAAAATTTATAGAAGTGATCTGCTCATATAGAACAACATATTGAAATGAGACTATATATATAGGGCCTTTGATTTTTCAGAGTAAGAAGAGGTAGACAAAATGCCCCGAGCCAATGTTCGAGTGCCAAGTGCCACGGCGTTGAAGTAACCCATGTCATACTCCCAGGAAAAGCTCGAACGACCTTTAACAAAAGGATACACACCTATATTGCACAGATAGAGACACGGACACATCGACATGACAATTAGTATTTCCTATATTTTTAGTTTATATAAAAATTATTAAATGCTTAAAATGTAACGCCTTGTACCTAAAATTTACTCATTTACTGAGTTCATTATGGTTAATATGGATTCTAACAGTGCTTGGTGATTTTCTCAGTTAACGCTTGCATATATTTTCAGGTTTTTCCTGAAATGTCGAATTCATCTTTTAATTTCACGATGTCGTAGTATGTGTCTACACAAACTCACCGGTGTTTTCGGATAAATTTTCAAAGCATCGAGCTATTTTTTATGAATTTTTAAATTATTAGGTAATTTTAAATTACCATTTCTGAAATTAAAGTTAATTTTTTGAAATTAGAAATTTTATTTTTAAATTTGGGCCGTTGATCATTTCTCTAATCTAATATGGGCCGTATATTTCCCTTTAAAAAGAGATGGATTTGTTGACTTTGGTCAAAATACCAAAATCGAGTCAGTCGAGGGCAGCTTCCCTCTAGTCGTCTTTGATCGCCACCGTGGCAAAACTCCTCCGGTCAACCATCTCTTACCTGCGAACAACCACAAAACATTTATATCCGTCTCCCATATAAAACCCTAAACTAAATTTAATCCTCAAAAAGAGACGAAGCAGATCGAAGACGAGGGCGAGATGAAGTGTTTGCCAGATTTTGGAGAGCCCAAGTGGTGATGGCATCAGTGAAGGGTACTTTATTGTCCTCCTTCATCTCATTTATATCTCTACTAATAGAACCCTACTCCTAGAATTGAAGAACAAAAAAAGGAAGGAAATTGCAGAAAAGAAATTAAATTTTTGATTTATTCATGACTACTACAACAACTCTAGTACACATATATAGTCCATAATGATCATGTTGATCTTGCCACTTGACGAAGATTCGACGGATTGCAGCAACCAAATTCTAACACACTTAATAAACTCTAACAGCTACTTAAGTCAAATAACAACCATTAACTAATTTACAAACTCTTGTATAGCACGAGATCAACTTCAGACACTGGTTTTCTTGATCCAACTGGGAAGTCCCTAACATTGCATCCTGCTGTTGATGAAACTTGTCCTCAAGTTTCTGCATTATAGTACGGGAATCATCTCGGAGGCAAATCCTAAGTAGCTTCTTCCCAACCATTGTACTAACCACTGTGTTGCAGCTACATTACCCTTCCTGACCATTCACCTTTGCAAAACTGTTGCTAATGACCATTTTTAACCAGATACATCAGTGATTAGGGGCAGTTGAGACACCATTGCTTCCTGGTCTCCAAGTTTCTTCTTCAACAGTGAGACATGGAACACATTGTGCATCTTGGCTAATGGAAGAAGTTTCAGTTTGTATGCAACAGAGCTAATCGTCTCCAACACTTCATAAGGACCATATAACCTAGGAGATAGTTTGTGGAAAGCTCTCTTATGTACTAAATGCTGCTTGTAAGGTTGGAGTTTGAGAAACACAATGTCTCCCACTGCAAAAGACCTCTCAGTGTATCTCTTGTCATGATATGATTTCATTCTCTCTTGTGCTCTTCCCAAGTTTCTTTTGAGAACAACTAACAACTCATCTCTTCTCCTTAATTATTGATCAACTTCAGCTACTACCGTGGACCCTAGAGTGTAATAACTTACTAGTAGGGGTGAAACACAACAAAGGGCCTCATAAGGGGTCATTTGAATTGCTGAATGGAATGGGGTAATGTACCACCATTCTGTCCAAGGAAGAATCTGAGTCCTTGATGAGGTTTCTCCCCAACCACACATCATAGGTATTGCTCCAGTGATTTGTTCAATTTCTCTATTTGACCATCTGACTGAGGGTGGTAGGCTGAGGATTCGCTGAGCTTTGTTCCTTGCAGCATGAAGAAACTTTTCCAAAATATGCTCATTAAGACTAGATCTCTATCTGATATAATGTTTTCAAGCATGCCTTGCAGTTTAAAGACTTCTTTTACAAATATTTTGGCCAGGGCAGCTGCTGTGTATAGGTGTGCTATAGGGATAAAATGTGCATATTTAGTTAGTCTGCAGATCATAACCCAAATGACTGACTTACCTTCTGAGTTTAGTAACCCTTCAATGAAATCCAAGTATATATTACTCCATGCCTTGGCAGGGATGGTAAGAGTTTGAAGCAGTCTTGGAGGCAAAATGGTCTCATAATGGTTCTGTTGACACACTACACATTCAGACACAAACTTCTTGACATCAGGTTTCATTCCTGGCTACGCAAAGTTTATGCCAACTCTCTTGTAGGTTCTGGCTCTTCGAGCACGTCCACCTTGCAGTCCATTGTGGAACTTAGCAATGATCTTTACTCTCCAATCATCCATTAGAGGAACAAAAATTCGGTTCTTATATAACAATTGAAAGTTGCTGAAAGAGTAGTGTTTCTTGAGTTGTAGCCCTAGCTGTTGCTGGCCTGCTACTGCATGATTTCTTAAACAGTTACATCCCTCTAGAAAGCATGTATTGACTGTGACATGATTTCTTGATCACTGGAGTGTCACAGCCACAACAAAATCATGTACTGGTTGTAACACTCGAGTGATCACAGAAATAGTTGGGTTCCAAGACAAAGGGGTTCGATTCCAAGTGGGTAGGGGGATAAGATTAGCATTTGGCTGGATCCATGGATTCTAGTCCCTCAAATCTTCAAACCCTTCTCTCCTGTTATGGAGGGCTCGGAGGAATGGACAGTGGATGAGCTCATTGATCAGGAGGAACATGAATGGATAGACTTGTGGTGGAGGAGTTGTTCTCGTGAGGAGAGGCAGAGGCTATAATGTAGATTCCATTAAGTCTTATGGCTCATCCAGATCGGATCGTGTGACATTTTGATCCGAAAGGCTTTTTTTCAGTTCACAGTTGCTATTACGTGGCTAGAATGCATTGCAGCAATAGTCAGGCCACACATGCATCATCTTTAGGTGAGAATGTTCTTGGAAGGAACTACAACCAAATATGGAGAGCTAACATTCCTCCTAAAGTACGTAACTTTGTCTGGAGATTAGTGCAAGGTTTTCTCCTAATAAGGTCGAATTTGGTTGTGAAGCACATCCCTATTCTAGACATGTTGTGTGTTTTGTCTAAAACATGTATAGACTGAACTACACTTGTTTTAATCATGTAAGAAAGTGAGAGCAGTACGGTCTCTATGTTCACTCAAGTTGGTGTTTTGAAAATCCGACACAGGTAATTCAGGAATGGTTTTTTGATATGCTAGATTCCCTTAATCATGGTGAGAGAGATATTTGGTTTGTGATGATGTGGGCTATATGGAAGGCTAGAAATGATGTTGTGCATCAGAATATTGAGCTTGATGCATGGTGGCTGGTCAGTTAGGTTATGAAGTGGTTAAGTACTAAGAGGCTAATGCAGTACAACATAAAAAGAACATCAGGCTAAAAGTGAAGTGGAAATGCCCTGTGGGAGGCTTAAAATCAATATAAATGGGGCATATCAAAAAGAGGAAAAAAGGTGGTATTGGAGTGGTTGTGAGAATAGATCAATGATAGACCTATCTGTTTTGCATCATCTACATTTCACATGGAGGTAGAAACTTTGCGTGCTGGTCTCCTTCTTGCCATCAGAGAGGGTTGGGACAACATTAAAATAGAGTATGATTATGCCTTGCTCGAAGTGGCAATTACATGTACAAATGCAGATTATTCAGAGGTGGGTCGTATTGTGGAAGATTGCAAAGCTTATCTTAATGCTTTCGGTTCTATACAAGTACAACATATCTACCGTGAAGCAAATTGTGTTGCTAACAAGTTAGCTCAGCTTGCTAGTTTTTATGGGGTTGATGATATTTGGTTGGAGAAGAGTCATGTTATTATTCAGGATGTCCTCCTGGAGGATTTGTTTACTGCGTTAAATGTAACGCGGAGTAAGGGTGTGTCATATCTGTCGAATAATTGTGTTATTGAGCATCTTAATATTTCCCAGTTAACCTAGAGGTTATTCTACATAAGTCTCTGATACGAGACCTCTTCCCCCTTCCCTTTTAGGCCAAAACCAACACTTTTCCAGATCAAAATGTAGACCCGGGTCCAAGAACAAAAGCAGTTGAAGTCACCATCATTAGCGCCACCAAGCAGCCAAGCTACATCACGATCGTTAACTCTTTCTTAGGCAAGACGCCCGGTAGGGAAACCGCGGCCACTGTCAACTTTGCCAAACTCGACCTTCGATCTAATAGAATCCACCTAACATGCAAACGTGCACAAGATCAACCTTAAACCACATGAGATTGGAACCTTGACCTCAATCACTGTCACTCTAGAATAACAACACACCATTGCATCAGTCGCAGAGATCGTACCACCGTCACAAAAATTAATGTCTGCTTTCAAGAAGAGGTCAAAACCACCCGCAAGATCAAGAAAACCCCCAAGATGAGGCCTCTCGCCGTCTACATAACCAATACTTAGAGAACCCTGAGCACTGCAACCAAGAATCAAATCATGTCACCACCTTGTCCATAGTAAATACATCGCCACAAACCAAAACCTAGGTTTTGGAATAAAGGAGTACTCCGAGAGATGTGGAGACACTCTCCTATTTTTTAGTCAAATTATGCTATTTGTGTGAATACAATTAGATTATGTGACCCTTTTTTGTTCATTTTTACTCGAGATCGTTTTTAGTAGATTTTTGAATCGTGATGTCAGCCCATATATTGCTCAGCAAACTGTACAAAAAGTAACCACACGTTAGGGTCGAGAGAAATAATTACTCTCTACGACTACCAAAAACCTAGCTAAAACTAGCTACGAAACAATCAAAAAAACATTCACCTTCTACAGAGATTTAGCAATAGTTCAGTAAACTCAACTCCTTAGAAGCGAAAATAAATTTTAACAACCAAGGGTGATGAGCCCACTACCCCCGATCCAAAACTATATCCTATTATGGGTCATAAAAACCCAGTCTAACCAGGCCCAAATTAGTATGAAGCCCAACACAAACATGTGAACCCTAACAAGCCCAAATCCAACGGAGGACCAAAAGTTGTTCACCTCTATCAACGGTGTCGTCACCTGTGTAGAAGCCTCCATGATGTCGCCTCCCTTCGCATTCATGCCAGGTCCTTGACCCGATTCAGCATAAAATAACCATAATTACCCCTAGAAACCTTCAGAAGACAACCATCATCACCACCACCACCACCGTCTTGACCACAAAAGCCTTCCATCGCCGCTAACATAGCCTTCACCACCACTATCAAGCAGCATCGTCCCTAACCTACAAACACTGGATCCCAGCCAATCCTCCTTAGCAACATCAAACCAGGGCGGCCCAACCACATTGGCGATCTGATCTTCACACACAAGATTAGATAGCCTGTGTCTTCCACCAAAACCGTAGCACCATCAATCCATGGCAGATGAATACTACCAGCGATTTGATCTTCACTAACCAGATCAAATCACTAGTCAATCTGAATCTGATCACCAAAGCAGATACAGGGATCCATCCTAGATCTCAAGAGGGAAGAGAAGGAAGAGAGACATAGTCTTGCTTCCCGATCCAAGATTTGTTGCTGCGAGACAAGAATTTTGCCTAAGAAAAGCCACCAAGAGGTCGCCTCCTTGGTAGTTTTCTCTCTCTCTCTCTCTCTCTCTCGTGTTAAAGGAAAGAAATGAAGGCCTGATTTGCATTCCCAGTAATTGAAGATAATTGACAATTGACAGAGCAATTGGTGGATCAAAAATCTCCTTATATCAATCCTTGCTTAACTGTAGGATCTGAATTGTATACATTTACTGTTTTCCTTATTTGATGCACAAACATCTGTATATAGTGCATATCATTGTACGATTGTACACATTGAATCAAACACAATTTCATACCATTTTGTTTATAGTATCAGAGCACCATCCTGGTGACTCTAAAAACCCACCACTCACCTTCCGAAAACACTAAAAACAATCATCATGATCAATACAGAGGAACCCAAATCTTCTGAGACCTAAACAGAAGCTACTTATCCATTCCTCCTACAACCATTTGACCCACTTTACCTACAACCATCTGATGCACCAAGATTAAAACTGGTGATTGAAATCCTTGATGGACACAACTATGGCGACTGGAGCCGCGCAATGCTCCACAGTCTCAGTGCCAAGAACAAACTAGGTCTGATCGATAGAACCATCAAGAAACTCCCACTCAAATATCCAAAATATCCCCTGTGGAAGCGTTGTAACGAAATGGTGTTGACGTGGATTCTTCACGCAATTGAGCCAAGCCTCCGCCTCAGCATTCTCTTTTCTGACACAACAGCTACAGTTTGGAGCGATCTCAAGCACATATTTTCTTAAGGAGATGACACTAGGATGTACCAGATTCGACAAGAAATTGGTGAGACCCGCCAAAACCAACAATCAATCTCGGTATACTACACCAAACTCAAGGCACTTTGGGATAAGATGACCTCCTATGCAGAACCCATCATATGCTCCTGTGAAGCTGCAAAGCAAATGGCCGATCGGGAAGAGAAGGAGAGAGTTATGCAATTCTTAATGGGATTGAATGATTCATACTCCACTATATGTGGATCGATCCTTATGATGAGTCCCCTTCTTGATACCCGCAAAGTTCATGGATTTATCCTTCAGCATGAGAGGCAAATGGAGGCAGCAAGCCGATGAGAAAATCTCCCTATTTCCCATGCGATGCAGACTTCGCGTCCAACATCACATCATGGTCCTTCCAATCATCGCAAGCCTCTCGTGTACCCTCACTGTGAGGGTAATCACTCTATTGATCGGTGTTGGTATATTATTGGGTTCCCGATCGATCACAAGTGGCATGGAAAGAAAATGCAACGGAGAAAGAAAACTCCGGTGACTCATTGTGTTGAACTAAAGAAACCCGAGAATGAAGGTCCAACTTTTACAGCAGATGCGTACAAAGAGATAATGACCATGCTCAAAAACCATAATGGTAATGACCAAAATTTCGCAAATTCTACAAGTATATTTACACCTAATTGCAATAATACACTGCTTGATTCTCATGCGACATTATTGGATTGTGGATAGTGGAGCCACTGATCATGTTTCTCATTTCTTACCCACCCATAATAATGTTAAGACATCTCAAGCGTTTGTTGGGTTGCCAAATGGAGGGCGGGCTGCAATTGAAAGTATTGGCTCTATTAATTTGTCCAAATATTTATCTCTTGATGGAGTATTGCATGTGCCTAAGTTTCGTGTCAATCTAATATCAATGAGTAAAACCCGTGCCTTGAAGTGTATCGTGACATTTTTTCTGGATTTTTGTATGGTGCAGGACATGAAAACGAAGAGGACAATTGGCCTGGGCAAGCATTTTAATAGTCTATATTACCTCACTCTGTCTCAAAATCCTCACCTAGCACACCATCTCAACTGCACCACAGATCTTTGACACCAGCGTCTTGGACACCCATCCTCTGCACCTGTTCAATTGTTATCTCAAATTGCTCCTGAAATAATATTTAATCCTCAGCATGTTTGTGATGTTTGTCCCTTAGCTAAGCAAACTCGACTGTCTTTTCCTTTCAGTTCAATAAAAACAGTTGCTTCATTTGATTTAATACATTGTGACATTTAGGGGTCACACAAAACTCACACACATTCTGGGGCTCGTTATTTTCTATCCATTGTTAATGATTTCACACGTTTTACTTGGGTTCATCTTATGATTTTCAAATCCAACACTCAGTCACTCATAAAATTGTTCTTTTCATGGGTCAAAACACAATTTAATCGTGATATCAAAATTTTGATGAGCATGAAACTATCTTCCAACACACTTGCACTTACACTCCTTAAAAAAATATGGTAGTAGAGCGTAAGCATCGTCATCATTTGAATGTTGGTCGTGCACTTCGATTTGAAGCTAATTTACCCTTGCAATTCTGGGGTGAAAGTGTTCAAAATGCTTGCTATCTCATAAATCGCTTACCCACACCCTTGTTTTCCCACAAATCTGCATATGAACTTTTGCACGGCACATCTCCATCTTATTCTCATCTTCGAGTTTTTGGTTGCTTGTGTTATGCAACTAATCTCACTCCCTCTCACAAATTTGATTCCCGCGCTCGTCGATGTCTTTTCATTGGATATCCTTATGGTCAAAAAGGCCATCATCTTTATGACCTTACGAGGAAGAAATTCTTCACCTCCCGAGATGTCGTTTTTCATGAACATGTTCTTCCCGTTACTACACAATCACTTGAAGAACAAAATGACTATCCTGTTTTACCCAATGCCCATCTTGACCAAGCCCAATTCTCTCAGCCCATTGTGTCACATTAGCCTAACCCACAACCCATCTCTACTTCAGCACCCAATTCTCCCTTATCTCCAACATATAGCACTCCTCTGTTGTCTACACCTCCACTCATTACCCAGCCATCGTCGCCAACCCCCATGACGTTGTCTACTTAACCACCTGCCCCATCATCCCAGGCTTCCCAGCAATCGGTAACCTCTTCTACTCCTCACACCGATCAACCTTCATGCCCCGAGATTCATTCGCCTTCACCTCTGGCGTTGTGACTGCCCCCACTGTCGATGTCGTCCCTATTTGCCTCTTCCTCCGATCTACCACCATCTTCCTCTGATCCACCATCATCTTCCTCTCCACACCCGATATCCTCTCTCTTACCTTCTGCTGATTTTGTCCACCCTTTGCAGCCACCAGGACGCTCAAGACGCCCCTCTCGGCCACCACCATACCTTCGAGACTACAAAACCAACCAATCTGCCTTGCTTGCCATGGCTGCTGACTCTTCATCCACGTTCAGCACTCGTTATCCACTTCACTGGTATGTCTCCTACAATGGGTTATCTCTTGCTTATCAAACTTTTGCGCTTAATGTCTCCCAATTAGTTGAACCAACTACCTATGAGCAGGTTCGCCTTGATCCGAAATGGATTGAGGCAATGGATTCTGAAATTCAGGCACTTGAGGGTAATAACACATGGTCTATGGTTTTTCTTCCTTCTGGTCATCACCCAATTGGTTGTAAATGGGTCTTCAAGATTAAATACCAATGTGATGGCACCATCGAGCGTTACAAGGCTTGCCTCGTCGCCATGAGATTTACACAACGTGAAGGCATTGATTATAAAGACACATTTGCACCCGTTGTAAAATTAATCACAGTTCGTTGTTTATTGACTGTTGTTGCTATCAGGGATTGACCATTGCATCAAATGGATGTACAAAATGCTTTCCTACATGGTGAACTCATTGAGGAGGTATATTGCAGCCCCCTCTTGGTTAGTCGACAGGGGGAGAACATGGTGTGTCTACTACATAAATCACTCTATGGCCTTAAACAATGTGAATATAGAGCCTAATTTGGTTTTAACTGATAAAGGGAGCGATGCATTCAAAGATCCTACTTGGTACCAACGATTGATTGGAAAGTTGATTTATCTCACAATAATAAGGCTAGAGATTACGTATGCAGTAAATACACTCAGTCAATTTATGCAGGAACCCAAGCTACATCATCTTCAAACTGAGTGTAGCTTGGGTTAGAGGAAAGAAATGACGGCTTGATCTGCATTCCCAGTAATTGACGATAATTGACGATTGACAGAGCAATTGGTGGATCAAGAATCTCCTTATATCAATCCTTGCTTAACTGTTGAATCTGAATTGTATACATTTACTGTTTTCCTTATTTGATGCACATACATTTGTATATAGTGCATATCATTGTACGATTGTACACACTTGAATCAAACACATTTTCATACCATTTTTTTATCTCTCTCTCTCGAAAGAGAAGGGTTTCTCGAGAGCATTTCAGATGGAGACCTCTCCAATTCAAAATGATGTTAACGTTGTTTAGTAGATGCTATCTCTTTTCACAATCAAATACATATGTTATTTATTATTGAACATGGACTTTATTTTGTCCAATTGATTGCTTTTTTATTATTCTATGGCATTATTTTTTATGTAAAAAAAATCGAGACAAGAGGAGTCTTCATCATTTACGAAGGACAATGTTGATAGTGAAAACTCAAAGAAAAATGAACTTGAAGCAATTTTGCACCATTCTTTATTTCGATTGATGAAGCACGGGATCATTCAGTAAAAGAGTAGATGACAGTTACTCTTCACTATGTAGACAACAAATGCCAAGTAATTGAAAGGTGTGTTTGCATCCAACATGTTAAAAGTGCAGATGCACGATACTTTAAACTTACAATAGACAAGCTATTATCCAGGAATGGATCAAGTAAATCAAATCTTTAAGGACATAGCTACGATGGGGCTAGTAATATGTAAGGTGTGTTTAACGCTCTTAAGGCACTTATATTGAAAGAAAATGATAAGTGCCTTACATGTTCATTGTTTTTCATATCAACTTCAACTTGTCCTTATTTTAGTTGAAAATCATGTTCTTGTTGCTTTTTTCGTTTTCTTGGTAACAAGAGTGGTTAGCATTGTTGGAGCATTATATAAATGGCGTGATCCTCTTTGGGAGAAACAACGAAATGAAGTGATAGAAAACTCCTCACAATGATGACCTTCTAAGTAGAAGATGATTGAATCAAGAAACTACTATGAAACGTTATGGTGATACACGTTATACGGTACCTTACTGACAATTGTTTCTATGTTTTAATGCACAATTGAGGCGATTGAAATGATCATTGAAGATGACACATGCTGATCATGGAGGGGAACATAATTTTTTGCTAGAACAAAGGTTTTTTTTCATAAGTGAGCCTAAATTTCGAATATAGATAATCTATCATACATATCAATATAATTCTATAGTTGTGAAATCTTGTCTATCGTAGGCGGAGATATGTAATGTTTATCTCGACATGAGTTCAATGAAATGATTATCATTTTTTTCAATACAATTAATATATTAGCTTGCTATAAATCATCTTGAAAGAGCAGGGAAAGCATTCAGATGAAGTTAATCAAATTTACATGTTACGATAGAGTAGGATCAAGGAAACAATTTCTGTTTGTGAGTTTGTTCACCTAATTTGATATGAAATAGCCAAATTAAATTGAAGTCTTCAACTCCATAACATAGTAGCTCATCTCTCCCACAAAACGGTTTTTCTTGGAAGCATTGAAAGTGGTCAATATCAGTTGCCTAACTACTTCCATAGTTGTTGGCCATGATGATCGATTTGGTGAGCATCTTCAAATGGATTTCTATCTCCAATCCATTCCCTATCTAAATGAAAAAATAGCCCCAATATTATGTCATCATGAAAAATTGTATGCAATATATATGACGATTTGATATCTTCATATATTTCGATCATAATTCAATCTTCGTTAAAATCATTTTGATTTTGAGTCTTTTACGGTCTAGCCATGCATATACTGTTTATGGATTACCAATCCTCCTATGCACTACTATTAGGTAGCTCCAATTAGAACTTTAAAGACAATTTTGTTCTTGCTTGAAGTGCCATTCAATATTTTAGAAAAGAGGAATAATAAGCAAAGATATCTACCAATGAACATTGAATAGTGTGCTCTCCACGTCCTGGTTTTTGCTTCATTTGCCTTTTTGAAGACTGATGCAGTTTTTTTTGATAATAGTGGACTCATGCAGTTGACTAGTCGAGGCTCTAATAAATTCTTCATCAAAATCCGTTTAAATATAGTAACAGATGATTTCAGGGGGAAATACCCTTTCGATGGATTTAGTTGATCCCAAAAATTAAGGCCGACGAGACATTAAGGGGATGGGTTTGTTGGTATGACACTATGAGAGGATCACCAACTTCATTTTCCTCTTATCTAGTGATCTTCGTTACACTCTTACCAACAATTACAAATTGAACTCACTATAAGTAAAACTATAAATGGTGTTTGTATACAGAAATACATTACCAAAATCAGACAATTGTCTATATGTTTACAATAAGATGTTTACAATAAGAGCACGATCTTCTCTCGTATTTTCTCCTCATCTCTTTAATATCTTGTTTTTAATAATTTTTTTATTAATAACTCACATACCTTATATTTATCGTGATATTTAAATATGTGACCACATCATCTTTGATATCTTTTTCAACCAATATTTAAACAACAATATATATATGGTCTTTTGACATTCAAGTAAAACAAACTATGCTCTACTCGATGACAAATAGTTTTTTTATCAAATACGTTAGACTAAGTTGCCGCTGGACCAATTGAGATTACATAATTTTTTTCTAAAATAAAAAATAGTAAAAAAAAACTATTAATGAAAACGACGGCGTTTGGTCCGTGTCAACCAGTGGATATAAAAGCACAGAAGCTCTCACGAGCTGAAGAAACAGAAAAAGACCATACATTGATTAAGCTTCCAATTCGGAGAATGACAGAAATGGAGAGCGCCGGAGAGTATCACATGAGCCCCGACGAGTCCTACCGGTCTCTGCCGTCGGTTTACTTGGCCTTCTTGACAATTTGGTTCATCTCTGCGTGCTCTTGGACCTTCAACACCTACAAAAACCGCCACCTCCAGGTCCCTCAATTCAATCCTATTTCTCAAATGTCGTTTCAATTTCATTTCTGGGTGTCTGAATTTGAACATGGCAATGTTTAATGTGACTTACGGAGGAAAAGTTTGAAGCTTTTTTGAGTATATATGCTCTGTTTATTTATATCTGGGTTGGTTTACTTATATATGTGGCTTTGTTTATTTGAAAACTTTTGTGTTTAATTCTCTTTGTATTTGTTTATTTGGAAATTATAGTTTAGAATCATTGAGAGGAGATGATATGTCATATGTGTGATCCTAAAAATTTCTGTCATTTTTGTTTTAATTTGAATGAAAATCATTTCTCACATAAAAACAGATTTGTTTGTTCAATGAATATATTAAGTTTTCATGAATTTGGGTTCTTCTATATCTAGTGTGCAAATGCGCTTCATTTCTTTTCTGATTATTTTGATTGATTTTCATTTATGGGTTTTGATGCTATTACTGATTTTCTATTGTTGTGGTTTCCTTTGTTGTTGAACTATAGCAGACGAATAATTTGCAGTGGACGCTTGCATCTATACCATTAATCAAAGCCTTGCAACTCACATTGTCTTTCCTCTTCTGGTATGCTCTTGTTCTTTCTAGGAAATAATATTTTATTGATTTTGCAAAAGGGGAAGGAAAATAATAAAATTGAAATAAAAAAGATACTAAATACATATTTAGCTGTCATTAACTATGTATTATAAGACGTTTTGAAATAATAATTATCTAAATTATATATATAGGTCGTCTCCATTGCGGACGTCCGCACCAATTGTTTTGGTGTGGACTTCCATTTTTTCATCACTTTTCGATCGAATTTCCTCATTTCTACCGTCTTGTATCTAGATCATATTGTGTTGATCATCTCTACAAAATTTTCAGCCAATTTGGTGATCTTTAAGGCCCTCAAAATTGCGTTTTTCTGTTATAAACACGAACGGTTCCGGTTTGACAGATTTTAGTCCGTCCATTTGTTTTTCGATTTTGAGGTCCTTAACGATCATCAAATTGGCTGAAATTTTACAGAGAGCATCTACACAATATGATCTAGATTCTAGACGGTGGAGATGAATAAATTGGATCAAAAAGTGGGTGAAAATGGAAATCCTCACCAAAATCATTGGTGTGGACATCCGCACCTGTGCAAAATTCTATATATATATAGAACACTTCCAATGAGGGATCATTTTTTTGGCATATATGAGGGATTGAAGATTAAACCAACTTTTTTATAACATATGAACATCTCCACAGTTCAATATTTAGATGCATATATGTAGATCATCACTGCAAAATTTCATTTAATTTGGTGATCATTAAAGCTTTAAACTAACTGAAATCAATTGACGGATCAAATCTGCCAAACTTGAACCGTTCATACTTTAACTTTTAATTTGCAGTTTTGTGCACCTTAACGATCACTAAATTGAATGAAATTTTGCAGAAGTGATCTACTCATATATAACTATATATTGAACGGTGGAGATGTGATTTGATGATCAAAAAGTTGGTGTAATCCTTGATCCCTCATATATGTCAAGAAAAGGGATTCCTCATTGGAAGGGTCCTATATATATATATAGTTTTTCTTAGGTAAGAATGTCCTTACCTTGAGTTTGGTAAGGATTTCTTGAATTGGCTAACTTTTAGATCATATTTTCTCATTTTAACCATTTAGTTTTTAGATATATATGAGTAGACTATTTATGCAAAATTTCAGCTAATTTGGTGATCATTAAGGCATTCAAAACTGTGATTTACAGAGAAGAACATGAACGGTTCCTGTTGAACAAATTCTGTTCGTTCATTGTATTTATACGTTTTCAAGGCCTTAATGATTACCAAATCAGCTGAAACTCATATATCTAGAAACTGAATTGTTAAGATGAGAAAATATGATCTAAAAGTTGACCAATTCAAGAAATCCTTACCAAATTCAAGGTAAGGACATCCTTACCTAAGAAAAACTGTATATATAATGATAATGCGGATATGGTCGAATGGTAAAATTTCCCTTTGCCAAGGAGAAGATGTGGGTTCGAATCCCGCTATCCGCCCAGGATAAGGATGAAAATGAACAGACAAATGTATTTGTTCAACTGTTTTCTCTTTATGAAGAATCCTTCTCCATTTAAGGCTTTGAATGGGAATAATGTGCAGCTTAGAAACAGCTCCTGGGGTGGTTTCTCGTGGTATGCTCTTTTAGATATTCTGTGGCTCAATGAAGAATCAATTTAGAAGTTATATCAGGCGAGGAAATAAAGCATAGAAAATCTCCATAGGATTTACATTTTATTAAAGTAATAATTGACAAGATAATGCACAGTCAAACCTTCTTTGTCATAATTATTCTTCATACTAACTCGTGATGTTTCACTTTTGTAGGTATTCATGCTTTCATCTACAGATATGCTCTTTGTGGATGTCATTTGGGGTGTATGTAACTGGAGTGATATTCCAAACAGCTTCTTTTGTGTCTTTCTTACTCATATCTCATGGTTATTGCATAATGTGCGAGCGTCTTTCAATCACTGAACGGCGTACTACTGCTTCCCTTGGCTGTGTGTTTTACTTGACTCTAGTTGGATACCGGGCTTCTGTACCTTACTTTTCAGTGAGTTTCATTGACTAACTAATGCATTACACTGGTACATATGCTGGTCCAGTTTATTGTCTTTTTTGTTTTTCATTGTTTACTAGCTAGCTACTAATTTGGTTACTCTCATGATCCAGGTGCTGCTGCTACTTAACTATGTTATCTCATTCTACGTGATATTCCACCATATATCTCAAAATCTATTAGTATTGCGGGAACAGTTAAGTTTCATAGATAACGAGGATGTGCAGGCTATGCATGATGCAGTCTATACAAAGTACGTCATGTTCCAGTACGTATACACTTATGCATGCGTATTCCTTTTTACTTGCTGGTTCTATGATATTTATACCCTTATCAAGAGATCATTACAAATATCGACTCTTATTTTGTGTGATACAGAAAATTTCAAGGTGCAATGCAGATAGTAGCCATGGCAGAGACTGGTATGATATCAAGACTAGTAAAAATAATTGTATGTACAAATAAAAATGTACACAGACTATAGACAAGACAACTAACATGCTTGTTCTTAGATATACATTAACATGGATGACTCATCCGAAAATTACTGGATTCGATTGTTAGTTCGAGAATGGGCACAGTTCTGCATCTTTGTTTACATAGGGTATGTCTACCTTCTGGTTCTTTAAATATGTATTTCATGGGAACAATGTGGTTCTGTATTTGTTGAATTCAGTTTCTAACAGCTAAGTTCAGCATTCAAGAAATTTCTTCGGCTGTTTACCTTGTTGAAGTTTTGATGTTGAAACTCTATGTCCTTCTCTTGCAGGTGGACTTTTAGGTCAAGGGACCTGACACCACGTTTTTCAGTTATGCCAACTTTGAAATCTAAAGGGAAACTAGCAGTAGTTCCTGTTTATAGCATTGTAAGTTTTTTTTCTTTGTACTTGCATAGACCGAGAATCCATATCTGAATTGGTTTTACTCCCATGGTTCAGATTTTAGAACCCAATGATGAAGGTTTAAAAATTTCATGTAGAATTTTCGCATTTCTTCTCCTTCTCTTTGTGATACTCCCAAATTTTGTCACTGCAGGAAATGGATGCAGAAACTTTCAAAGATTTCACTTGTCATGAATGGCACATTGGTGTGGTAAGCAATGAGAACACGAACTAATATCAACCTTTTCTTTATATAATTATATCTACATCTTAAGACTGTTTCTCAATCAACTTGCTGTTCCTTAAAAAAAATGTTTCTTAGAAGGGCCTTTTAAGATCGGCAACGTGAATTTACTGTTCCCTCTCAATCTTGTTTGCATTATATGTGTGTCTGTGTGTTTATCATCAATAATTTAACAAGGTGTCTGACTGTGAACTAATGCAGCCCACTTTGAAATCTTCTGATGAGAGCTCAAAGGATTCTGTCTTGGTAATAATTCAGCATCCTCGCGCATTACTCTGACCAAAGGTGGAGCTGGAAAATCTTCTCAATGCCAAGCTTAGACAGTTCAGCACTTACCCTACAAGTTACAACAGCTTGACTTGATAATGAATGCACATATTGACGCAATTAATCACTTCCAAGAGTTTTTCAAACATTCTTTGGCGGCTAGCTATTTTGTTGGCGAGGCAAGGCCACCAGCGTTTTCTCTTTCAAATTCCAAGTCACAGGCAATTTCCCATTTTAGAGCAAGTTTGATTGCAATATGCAAGGACTCGTGAATTGTATAATGCTCAGTCACTTGGGTCAGCAGCTCATCCATACTTGTAAGTACATACAATCAACAAGTCAAATTCTATAAAATTAGTGAACCATCTGTATCTTCTTTCCCCTTTGTTAGAATCTGTTAGTGACCATTGCTATTCGTCACAGAAATGTAATTTTCAAAGTGAATCAAGTTATCTTCATTAGACACTCCGACCCCATTTCTGTTACTTTGTTAATTCTGCTTCTAAGAGGGACTGTGTCACTAGTAGCCGTGACCTTAATCAAATTTATCAAGAAGTAATGAGAAAAAAATAACAATCAGAACATGTGGAAGTGCATAGAACGTTATTTAGATGCTCGAGTTATTTGTATTATCTCCCATTTCCAAAGCACTCAAAGAATGAGATGGGACAGAAAAAAAACAAACCAACATAGAATATCTTATAAAGCAAAGCCCCTAAAAGCAAAGAAAGAGAAACAAGAAGGTCCCAGAATCCAACTATATATTTCAGACTGGAGCGGCTATTTGAAACAGACTTAAAAAGACAGAGAATCGGCGATGAAGAACCCATCTTGGATCTTGTAAAACCAAACAAGTTCATCACCCATACCCTTCAACAATGAGTGCAGGTACTTTCTCTCTTTCTGAGATAATCAAAGTTATTGAACTTGCTTTTTATGAGATGAAAAAGAAAAATCTTTGTGTTGTGGGATACTGTTATATATTGGCTACTACTCAAAGATATGAACTTTTGATGTTAAGATATGATCTTGATTGCTTAAGTTGAGCTTCTAAGTAGTAATTTTCATCACAAATTCGATATGGTGGAAAGTTTGTTCAGCTAACTTTTACTTATCGAATGCTAATGAAAGAAACTCGTGCTATGCTACAATTCCCAAGTTACACTCGGAACCGTTGTTAAGGCATTTCACAATACCAATGTATTTCCATGATTCGATACCTAATGGGTCTGTGTAGATACTTCTCCTGCTATGTTTGCATTGGCATTTTATGTTTTGTACAAAGAGGGATGAAAGTTCCACAGTCAGGCATGAACATGAGATGGACAAGTATGAGTGTTTCAGTTGTCTTACGAATGTTGTTATTTCATGTAGGTGGTGCCTTTGGCGGTAATAGGGGAGTCAGCCCAGTTCCTCCAGAGAAAGGTGTCTTCCCTTTGGATCATATGCATTTGTGTGACCAGGTAATGGTTTTATTGCAGTTCTTGAACTTCCACAAAAGTTGCATATGCTAGAGTGGGTTTGCCGTACTGGTTTACTGTGAAATTCCTCACTGGTGCTGGTTAATAAAATGCCAGGTGTGTTGGCTTTGTTTCAGGCGAAAAAGGAATACCTCAATTGTCTTAAAACTTCGGGCCACCAATCTGAGAAGTGCAGACACTTCTCAAAATTGTACCTACAGTGCCGCATGGAAAAGTGAGTTTGTTGCCATATGTAAAACACTCTGCTCATGTTTCTACTGAATGTTCTGTAGGCACGCTGTCATTTAGAGTTTGTTGACATTGTGACATTCTTCTAAATTAACAAACTTAACCAAAATTGTATGACTCTGAAAAGGCTCATAGCTATACAGGTGAAGTTTCACCATATGCTGCTCGGTAAATAGTCTAAGTAGTAACTTCCTATGACAAATTTCACTGCTTGCATTCTCTGTGAGATATTGTATTTGCTTGCTTAAAACTCAATGATCACTGTCTCCACCTAGAAGCTCGTCATGTCATCTCTCTTGCTTCTGGTGGTTTTAGCTTTGTGGCAATGTTGTTATAGGTTTTTGTATGAAACTATGAATTCAAATGAACAAAGTTGAAAATGAAATTTGAAATTCATCTTGAACAACAGAAGTATTTGTATTTGAGAAATTTTTGATATTACCACTGTGCTAGAGTGTCAGATGGGTGAGATGAGTATGTTTATGGATGTAGGAGACAGGAGATTGAGATAGAAGAGATGCAGATTTAGATTGGAGTTGAACACTTCTAATAGAATGACACAGCCGTAGCAACATAGATTTGAGCATGTCTTCATTTGGTTTTGAAGCTTAGTACTTAGATAGTTAGATTACACAGGCCATACCTATTCATAGAGATTACAGCTAACATAGCTATTGTTTTCAAACTTCCTCAACAACATTGAAAGGAAATTTTATTTTGAACGACAGAGATATTTGTATTTGAGAAACTGTTAGACATCATCACTGTTGGACTGTGAGAGGAGTATGTTTATGGATGTATAGGACAGTAGAGTGGGATGGAAGAGATCTAGATTTAGATTGGAATTAAACACTTCTAATAGTATGACACAGCCGTACCAACATAGAGTTGAGCTTCTTAAATTGTAGTCTCAATTTGGTTTTGAAGCTTAGACATCGCCACTGTTGGAGTGTGAGATGGGTGAGAGGAGTATGTTTATGGATGTATAGGACAATAGATTGAGATAGAAGAGATGTAGATGGAATTGAACACATCTAATATTATAACAGTGGCATAGCAACATCGGTTTGAGCTTGTTACTTTTGTAGCTTTAGTTTGGTTCTGAAGCTTAGTACTTCGACGACACAAGCCACGTACCTATTCACATAGCTATTGTTTGGAAACTTACTCAGCAACATTCATAGTAGATTCCAGCATTTATTGGACTGTTCTACAAGATATTTGTGGGAGCTTCTAGGATTATCTGTTAAAATCTGTTGACAAGTCTTCTAGGCTTAGTTCTTGATTTGGATTATCTTTTGTTCTTCAGTTATTTAGAACTGCATTCAGATGTGCTATTTTCAACAGAAACCTTAAATTTGAATGTTCCAGAGTTGGCAATTTGGGGTCTTTATAAAGCCTGAAGGTTTTGAATTAGAAAACAGAAACTTAGGAATGCATTTTCATTCACAACTTCTCTTAGATTTGTATGATTCTGATACTCCAGTATTTCTCAGATCTTTTTATTTTATTTTCATTTTGGACTAACAGGTTTCTAATGATCACAAATTTTGATCTTTCATATGCACCTTGCAGGAACTTGATGGCAAAGCAAGACATGTCAGAACTTGGATTCTTAAAGGAAAATGATAAGGGAGCTTCTGAAGAGAAGATTACTGGGAGGATTGGTAACTAACCATACTAGTAGTTGGAAGCCTCAAGTATTTGGGACGTGGGACAGTTTGTGGTAAAGTTTGCTGCTAGGACTAATTCTTCAGTTTGGGGACTTTTCCCAACCCAAAATTACTGGATTCTGAATCAGAACTTTTACCTTCCTAGCACTCTTTTGTTTTGTATTAGAGAGTTTACTTTTTATGCACACCGATATTGAGAACCTAACAATGTTTAGATTGTTCAATTTTCGGTTCAACTACAAATCTCCTATGGAGGTAGGGACTACCATGATTTTCCTTTTACCCTAAGCCTAGAAGTTGAGCAATATCAGAATGATTATATACCATTAAGAAACTCGCATTGGAGGTTTGCAGAAGCCGAGTCTGCATGCGGCAGCAGAAGCCTGTCTCTCCAAAATAGTTTGGTTCAGGAATGAGGGTAGTACCAGATACTGTAAAAGAGAATGAGCATATTCAGCTGAACTACCATCTTGCTCATGCATTCAGATTCACGTCTCGGTGTTCACACAAGAAGTTTTCTTCAACTTTGTCTCTGAGAACCCGAATTAACAACTGTCCAAATTCTGCAAGAACAAAGCTGCTGGCGGGAGATGAACTCTAAGATGGACAGTATATAATAACAACTGGCTTGGAAACGTTTTCCTTTTTAATATTGGTTTATAGTTTTATACCAGACAGTCACTCCTTGCCTCTATGACTACGACGAAAGCCTGTCTTTTTATATCTTACATGGCTTGCTGTCCCTTCCCTTTTCTCTTTTTCGGTTCTCCATGGCTTCCCATTTGTCTCTGCTCAAACCTCATATCTTTCACCAATCGTAAGCACTCTCCCTTTTCTCTATTCAAATATGATCAGCCTATATTTTCAGCTTTTCTATGTGAATGTTAGTTTCATGTTTTATCTTACCTGGGTTCATTGCTTTTGCAATTCTGTTATATGGGTGTGATATAGTTGAACAAGTTATATAGATTTGTATGAAAATGGTTTAGGAGTATTGTTATATTACTGTTGTCAATATAGAATGGGATTTGCAAAGCTAAGAAAAGTTGTATAGTTATTTGGCCTTGCTCTGGGGACCAAATCATGTATAGTGAAGATTCATATTGTCATTTCCATTGAAAACCAAACAGAAACCCAAGAAGATAATCCCAATGGCATTAACTATGTAGTTGCTTGTAGCTTATTATGAAACTCCGTGATAAATGTGATGGCACTTATCTCTTTTTGTGACAGAAGATCTGTTAGACCAGAACAAAGACAAACAACTATAGCCAATTTTCAACAACCTACAAGGTGCAGTTCACGGGAACAAGGAACTTATGGCTTTCCAAAGAAAAGTTTCTTGTGTAACTTATTGTCTAGATGTTGCCCTTCGTCATGGTGGTCTTCATCCAGAACGTTATTATCTACAGTTTGTAAAGCTTATTCTGGTGAAGAAAGTAGTGAGAATGGCGCTGCAGTGGCTAAAATCCATGACCACGAAATCGAATTTAATCGGATAAATTGCCTAGTTTGGGTGCTGCATGAATGTGCTAGGAGCTTCTCCCTTGCTATTGAGTCTCTAGAATTGACAGGAAGCAGTCCTGGGGTTGCAATGGCATGGCCTGGGAAGGATATAAATGCATGGCATAAACGGCTCTCTTATCAGGTACAACTATAGTTTTTCTTTTCCTTCTCAAATTATGAGCAAAAGATATTCTAAGGCTTCTGATGAAACAAATTATTCCAAACATCTCTATCCTGTAAACGTTATTAGCATTACATGTTTGTCGATTATTGAATTTGTTTGATTCTGCATATCATCTTTTCTTTCTATAACTAGCATAATTGTAAGCTTTCTTAACTCGAGTTGAAGGCATTGACATGTTATCACTATGAATGAAATACTGAAATCAAGTACAATGGCTGTTCAGGAGGCACTTTATGCGTTGTTGAAAACTGCAATTGAAGTAGAAACATTGCTTTCTAGTGAACGTCATTACGGTGACTCTTCTCCAGTTAGTGATATGTAAGTATACTGTGTTGTAGTTATAGTGCCTTAATTAATGTACTTTTTGCTCATAAATCATTTTCTTGTGTTTCAACTCAAGATGTTAGAGCTGACGCCTCCATTGTACATCACTCCTTTTGTATCTCCATCTATTTCAGCTTAACCACTAAGATCAGTTCAGTTGGTGAACACATTGATAGTCAATTAAACATGAGGCACTCAGAATTAGTAGAATGGTTTAAAGTGGTGGAGTTTCCACGGATTGTAGGATTTTTCCTTCCTTTACTAAGGCAGTGGTCTATGACTCTATGGAGTATGCAGGAAGGTTTGCTCAAATCATTTTTGATTGTAATTGAGATTTCCTTGTTATTTTGAAGCCTAAACAAATGAATTTTCAGTGGTGTAGCAGGGATAGTTGTGGCAATCAGCTGCTGCGCTGCAGTGGCTAAATTGGGTCCTGGGCGTGTAAACTGTCCTTTTTTTGCGTTATCTGTCGAGGATGTAATGGTAGAGCTCATGGATCTCTCTCACAGAGTCACAGTCTTGTATCGGTGGAAAGATTACATCATTTGGCCATTGAGGCAGGATTTGAATTGGATTTTCTGCCCCATTTTGGTAGAAAGGTTCTGCTAAGCATCAAAGGGGAAGAGGTAGAATTTTGGATTGGTTGGCTTATGAAAAACTCTCATCAGCATTTCAAAAAGAGAGTACGATTTCAGCCAAGCAGAAGTTTTATGACAAGGTCGAATCCATGATTCATGAAATCATCTTTCTCAGATTCTTGGTCTCAAAAACTTTGCTCAATTTTCAATTTGAACCGTTCATTTGATTTGGTCGCATTTTCTAGATAATGTCTCCTGCAATCTGTACATGTGCTTAATTATTTAGTATCCACAGGTCCAAGCAGATACATTGGCTACTTTAGGGCATTTTACATATCTTGGAAGAAAAACTAGATTATTCTTGTCAACAATGGGCATAACGGATATTGATGAGCTACTTAAGGACTTCCTTAGGTAATAAGCTATTTCATATTATATTGTGTAATTTCAAAACTACTAAGAGTATGGTGGTTTGCCTGCAGCTACTTGGAATGTGGTATCATTTTCATCTACCCAGAGTTTGCTTCCATAGCAGTGTATCAACACTTCATGGAGGTCTGTTTCTAAAATGTTCTTTGTCACTACTGCAAATTGCAAATCATTTTGTAGTTACTGATGAAATTGGATGGCTTGATTTATATGCTGCATGTCCTCCAAAAACTATTCAAGAGAGACGGAAAAGCAAATTGCATGCAATTCAGGCGGAGAAAGAGATTGCTCTTTCTGCTGTATTTACTGTTTGTTATGATGTCTACTCCGGATTTTCCCACTTGTCGTTCAACTCAACTGTCCTTGGATACAGGTTTGCTAGAATTCTTGCTCCAGATGTATAAGCTCCTATGTTTCATTGTTGAGGTTTATTTCTGCAAAGTTTTTCTATTTATGAAAGTGGGATAATCAGTTTTCAAGATACGGGGTCCTTTCATTTTTCCTGTCAGACCTTGCTTACTATTTGTTTGGAAGACTATCAAGGTATCTTTTCATTGTCTAGAGTTATATGTTTAAATTTTCTGGTACTGGATCAGCA
This sequence comes from Comarum palustre, assembly GCA_951800085.1. Taxonomy (NCBI): domain Eukaryota; kingdom Viridiplantae; phylum Streptophyta; class Magnoliopsida; order Rosales; family Rosaceae; genus Comarum; species Comarum palustre. The sequence continues at coordinate 11,973,231 of OX637574.1, forward strand.
GAGCAAGGAAATTAATGTGTTTGGTTTTTTTAAAGCCGTGATTGGTCTAAGATTACAGAGACTGGTTGTGTTGCAAGCAAGGTAGCTACAATTGCAACCAAGGTATCTTTAACAATTGAAGCACATGATGCACGACGGGTGTCAAGTCACCTAATGAGCATTGAAGTTAGTGAAAAGCATAGGTCTCACCAGTGTTCAACTGTGAACGGTAATGCTTTTAAGGTATAATATTTGCTGATATTTCATTCAACTGATATGTGAGATCAATTATAAAAGAACTTCACTTATAACTGTACAAGAGGCTGTTTCATTAATTAAATAGTTTACTTGAATCTCTACCTGTGTTTCTGTCATTGGGTGTTACAATCTGATGTTTTGCATGTATTTGTTTGCATTTTCCGATACAATCTTTAACGGAAGGCTCCATGCTTGGTCGGGATGGAAACCATAACCTCAATGGAAGAGGGGAGTGCCAGAAAACAAAGACATCTCCATCGAGTATTGATTAAAAAGTATAGCGATCACTTGGTAGCCACAAGCTCTGTAAGACAATTAATTCCTGCTTCTGAGAAGGATGAATATGTTTGTGTGTTAATACTACGTAATTTATATCGGATGTTAATATTGGATATTCCATTGGTTTGAAGGATGTGTGGATGGGTACTCACTTTTCATAGACCTCATGAATGCTTTGGAGCTGCTCGTGAAACAATTGAGAGGCCAAAAGATTTCAAGGAGGGAAAGAAATAAGTTACAAAGGACACTAAATGACATTACTTCACTTATGTTACAATTCTAATGCTACTACCTGTAAGTACCTTTTTGACATCTTATGTTCATAACAATCCCATATGATTTTGTTAGTTGATGCGTGACCTTTAGCCATGATTTAGTTTTATGAGATAGGAAAAGCCAAAGGAATGCAAATTAATATACTATTGCTTGTATTTCAACTCATCATATTATGTGTGACCGGTGTGGGGAAGAAAAAAGTTATCTAGTTTGGAGTCTCAGGTTGTGCAGTTGATTTATAATTGCCCTTGTCGGCCTTTTGTATTTGACACCTACTCCCTTTTAATTATATAAAACTGCTAAAGATCAAATGACATTGCAACTGCTTAACCAGTTAACCCTGCAGATGATTATGCAGTCCGTCTATCTTGTTTCTATTTCTATTTCTTTACCGTTGTTGTAGTTAGAGGTAGCTCATGCTCTTCTTTATGAAGTTTTTTTGTTTGCTAAGAGTTGTGATTATGAATGTGTACACAAGAAAAAAAATTTAGCTAACAAAGCCACTTTTACTAAAACTGATTTTCTTCCTTTTGTTACAGGCATCTGCAGTAGGTCATGCTGCCATTTTTGTTGTAATCAACAGGTACATACCAGGCTTGGTAATTTGAGTTACCTTTTCCCATTTTGTATCCTTCTCTTAATCTTTTTGATCACTGATAACTATTTTTTACCTGAAGCTTATTGGTCCCTTCTTTGTTTTGGCTAAACATTCTCTTGTTAATGGTATCTAGATCCCTTCTCCCTATTCTTCCGAGCGGCTCGATGTTGTGAAACAACTAACGAGAACCAAGAAGATGGAAGTTAGGACATGGAGCAACCTTGAAGATCCACCCTCTAGATAACTGTTGTTGGTCTCGTCCCCTCTGTAGTTAATGTTGCATTAAGAAGCTATCTTTGCTCCCCTAGTCTATTTGAAGACATTGTGCAATTCGTCTTTGTAAATAGTAATATGGATAAACATATATAATGTGGGACAGTGAGAACATTCAAGCAGGCAGGTCTATAGTGGCATACAACGCAAACTTGTGATGTTCTCAGGTTCAGCATTGACTATCATTGTATTGAGCTCCTGATGATGTCAAGTTTCCCACCAGTAGTTTCTGTTGTATATAATTGATAAGTTTTCTAGGGTCGAAATAAGGTCTCACCCCTTAATACAATCGGATGAATAATTTGAGTTCTATCAAGTACACTAGACTTCATATAGAAGGAGACCAGTTTCATGAGAAAGGACTTCAAGTCTTGCTACCTTCTACCTTTAAGAAAAAAATCATTAATAATCGAAAAAATTACAACACATTGGAATAATTGGTTATGGTGTCTACAACACGACGCACTCTTACTAGGATCAAGAGTTACAAATCGGTCGTCAATAACATCTATAATGATGCAGCAGAAAATAAAAGGATAGGAGATTGGAATCCACCAATCTGTTTTTGATCTCGAATCCACGAGAGGTTCTGGAATCTACCAGGAATTGAGATAAACTCAAAGGGTTTTTTTTATAAATCAAGGTTATCAAATACAACTGATAGAGACTCCTTATATAAAAGCAAACAAACCCTAGGACAACTAACAATGAAACCTAAAAGCCCATGGATTAAAATAAAATAAAGTCCAAAACAAATTAATTAAAATAAAATAAACCAAAATAATAAAAATAAAACTTGAAAAATAATTAAAACAATCTTCTAGAAGCCTAACGAATTTAGATATTCGTAAATAATTTGTCACGATCAAACGGTTCTCCAATCTTTATTTTCCGTCGAAAAGCGAGCCCCTTCGTTCTACATCAGTCTCCTCCACTTTAAAAGAACTCGACCTCGAGTTCTTGAATAAAGAAGAAGAATTTGTAGAAAACAAACTCAATAATAAATCCAATAATTGAACTTGTGGTTTAAAAATCGGAGACTCTGTAAACTTTGAGTGCACAATCATAAATCCAACACCATAGATGAGTTTGTCAAATGTAACTTGAGAGAAGTCTTTTTGATTCCCAAAACTGTCTTCTTGAATGGCCATTGGTTCTGGTTCTGAAAACGTAATATGAGGCGAGGTTTCTTCAATACTGACAACCGAGTCAATATGAGAAAATTCTTCTGTAATCTGCAAAGTGATTTCTACAACATTCTTTTCACGCACTTCAGGCGTTGCAGGCTTGATTATAATCTTGTTCGATTCTTTCTTGAGTAAATATGTCTCATCTTTGCAATAACATCCGTTGACACTTTCATGCCATGGTTTTCTAAAAAACACATCACTATCATCCATATCAATCACATGACAAGTAACTTCGTCGTTATAAAATTCTCGTATAGAGATGGGAACTTTACAAACCTTTGTCACGTGTGCATGATTATCAATCCAAAATGGATTGCTCAACTTCACTGTCGGTAATTGAAGGGAATGAACAACCTTGCTGGTAACAAAATTCTCATGTAGATCACTATCAATTATTGTTGATCATACCTTGTTTTTGATGTAACACGTTGTTCTAAAATCATCGTAATCCGGTAAGGTAAATATCCAACGTTCCATGCTAGCTTCCTTTTTTTCTTTTTTTTTTTGCTTCTGAATCAAATCGATAGATCACTCACCAAGAATCCACCAAGCTCTGATTACCAATTGATGCAGTTGAAAATAAAGGGATATGAGATTGGAATCCACCAAACTGTTTTTGATCTCGAATCCACGAGAGGTTCTGGAATCCACCAGGAATTGAGATAAACTCAAAATGTTTTTTTTTTATAAATCAAGGTTATCAAATACAACTGATAGAGACTCCTTATATAAAAGCAAACAAACCCTAGGACAACTAACAATGAAACCTAAAAGCTCATGGATTAAAATAAAATAAAGTCCAAAACAAATTAATTAAAATAAAACAAAATAATAAAAATAAAACTCAAAACATAATTAAAACAATCTTCTGGAAGCTTAACGAATTTAGATATTCGTAAATAATTTACCACGATTAAACGGTTCTTCAATCTTTATTTTTCGTTGGAAAGCGACCTCTCTTCGTTCTAAATCACATGAGCTAAAATGACCCAATTTTACACTTAATATGTACCAAATCTTGAGAATAGATACTGCTTTCCCATAGTATAGCATAAATAACAACACCGGCAACCTCAGCTTGAAATTTGGCTATTGAGAATAGATACTGCTTTCCCATAGTATAGCATAAATAACAAGTCTCATCAATTTGAATCATTTTGTCTGACCGAGCATGCCCACGTTCCATACACAGATTAGATATGATCTGTTTGAATCTTCTCACTGATGTTATGTTTCATTCTCATGTGAAAATTCATATCTAGAGGCTAGTGTGACAGGTACTTATCCACTGTAAGTCCTTTAGGGTTAAGGTTGCAGGTTTGCCCTGACGATGATGGTGTAACGTAACCAAGCTCTCACCTAAATTTTTAGTAACAAATTGATGTAATGTTTCATGTAACCACGTGTTTGAAGCTTCAACAAGGTACATCACTTGATCACTACAACTTTGACATGATAATTCTAGGGTTTCATCTCTTGTCTAGGACTCTAGGTAACGATCCTGAGAAGCCTTGGCCAAGCATGCTTGACTCGGTGAATCTCAAACCCATCATTACCAGTGCAGACAATGTCTAAACACAAAAGGTACTACACTCGGCATATCCTCTGGACCTGAAAGCCAAGAGAGGGTAACCTTGATGAGATGTAAAGTTCGAATTTTCCAATATGCAGCATCTTCAAAGCTCTTTGGTTGAGCCAGGTATTCCACATTCTTTAGGCTTTAGGTCTACATAATGAAAGCCATTATCCGCATCCATATGTTATAGTTCCAAGTTTCAACCATATTATAACTACAAGAGCAAGAACTAGAGCTAGCCAATCTGAGGTATGTCTGACAACAGGGATGAAATGTTTCGTCATCGTCGATGCCCTCTTGAATAAAGCTTCTTGCAACTAAACCTACTAAGATTATCTTACTCCATTAATGCATCGCACTCTTCCTGTGTATGGCAGCCTTCCAATGAGGAATTGGAATAGCAGATTTGTATGAACTTGGTACAGTTAAATCAAATTCTGAACAGTGGAGACAACTTTTTTTAGAGCTACAAATTCCTCCCTTACTGTTCAAGAAACTATAGATGATCAGTGAGTGAATGGCACCGGCTGCGGCCTTTGTGGATTGAGTGAGACCAGAGAGAATGATCACAACGTATGCAAAATATACTCTCCTCGATTGAGGTGAAATGAGTAGATGATAGTTGGTACAATAAGTGGTAGGACTGGTACTTGGGTAATGGATCCACAGATCAAAGGTGAGAGCTGTACTGAAGCGTCAAGTGTGGTGTCAGCCGACAAATATTAAGCCTCTACATGGCAGGAGAATGCAAACCATGTCGTGGGAAGAGTGGAATGGAGTGGAAAGGGAATGAGTAGGTGAATGAAATAGGTCAATTGAAATTCTGTCTAACCTTCACTGGCAAGTTTAAAGGCTTTACTGCAAAGTTTACTCCCGCACCTGCTTGCAGTACCGTAATGGAAGCTGAGAAGTGAGAATTGATAAACATAAAGTGCAAAAGAGAGTACTCAAGCCTCCCTCTTTGTTTCTATCCCAAGTTTGATTTTCTATTAAGACAGCCATTCTTTCTTACCAAAGAAATCCAATCCATGTTCTTAAGCAGCGGCCAAGTCACTCTTGGTCACACGAGAAAAAAGAAAAAAAATATCACCGGACTCTGTCTAAGCTTCACTAGATCAGTTGTACATTTTGGATTGTAGATAATATTCCTACTAGAAAAGAGACTGAAAGGAAGAAAAAAAAATAAAAAAAAACTCAAAAAAGGAAAACCAACAATTCAGATGTAAACTTGCTATCCAATTTGCCAGTCCCTTCTCAAATCTAACACACATGAATATGCATTCTCAAACACCATACAGAGAGATAACCAACATAGTAACTGTTCTCTTATTCCTTTTCTATATCCAAATGCAAATACCACAAGTATTTTTCAAGGGATGAGACAAAAGAAAGTAAATAAAAAAGAAGAAAACTTATAGAGATGGAGGGGGAATTGGCAGCAGGGGGAAAGGGTAAAGGCACTCTACAAATTCAATACAAGAGGGCTGCAAATCTGCAGCCTGCATTACACTTGAAAACTATCAAAGCTAACTACAGAACATCCTCCCTCTCTTCACCCTCAGAGTCTGAAAAATGAAGAGAAATATGTTTACCTTTCATCCAAATTCCTAGATAAATTGGCCAGATCACCGCATTGACTTGTTAAGGAAATACGTTCAGCATAACAATATGAAAACTTTGTTCATCCGAATTCCTTTACGCAGCGAACTACTTGCTCTCTTTTGTTCTAAGAGACTGACCTGCCACTTTGAAACACTATGAAAACCTTAAATCACCCTCTTAGGATCACGAGCGGCTGCGATATGGTCCTGCAAAACATAGCACACGATAAGGAAACCGATAACTGCAAACATGTGAGGAAGGACATAATAATTCAATATGCATAAGCCAGAGAAAATTTCCTGCATTGCTGCATAGAAATCTGAATCAAATACTTGTTTCCTTTTGCCCCTTGTGCAGTATTCATTCAACTCATTATTGGATGGCAACATGATACCTACTTTCTAGACTTTTGAACAACTGATAATCTGATTCTAATTTCCAATACATATAACCATGCACCATCATGATGAAGAAATTATAACAATGCACATCAAGTTTCAGATATAGCACTTACAGAGATAAAATCAAACGCTTTGCTATCTTCTTTCTTCGCATTGTTCATCATTGAAGTAGGCGACTGATTTAGATGATTTGGCTGGAATATATCAGGAAGTGCTGAATTATATCCGCCATTTGCTCCTGCAACTTGACTTAAGTTTGAATTTTGAGCATTGAGGTTCCCAAGGTGTTGGAAATTGGACATTGTGGCTAGGAATTGCTGCTGAGCAAACAGACTTCCCATGGCACCATAATTTGTTGGCTGAGAAGAAAAGGCTGGGTTAAACATAAAGCCAGGAGGGACGTTGTAAGGAATAGCACCTGCGGGAAATACTGGAGTTTCACTCATGCGTTCTGTTTGAGAATTGAGAATTCCACTCCAAGTATCTGTGGAGGCCTGATGACTGGGTTGACTACTTAAACCTGACAAAAGACTATCTGATAGCATTACAGGAGAGGTTCCCTTTTGCTCCATCTTGGAGGCATCTTTATCAATAGATAAACCAGCCATTAAATTATTCAAATTAGTATTATCTTGCTCCGATGGAAGTTGAGGATTAGGACCAAAAATATCAAATATTTCGGATCCATTTTTCTTTTCTCCAATCGCATCCTCCTGAGCATCTTGTTTATCATCAACAGTTAGCCCAGAGAAGAGATCATCAACTTGTTCTTTACTTTCATTCATGTGGAATTTGACATCTGCAAAGGGGTCATCATCAGTTCTTTGTTCACTGGTACGTGCAACATTTCCTTGGGCATCTCCAAATAAATCATCTATCAGTTGGGGTGGTGCAGTTAGGTTTGTGATGACTTGATCATTTTGGTTCACTGTAGTATCTGTCCCATGGTAATCATCTAGATCACCGGTGTCTATCAGGTCAGGCATCTGAACAACTGTAGTAGTCTGAGCCTTCCCACGCTCTTCAAAATTACCTGCCACACTTCCTGCCTGTTCTCCACCCAAGAGGTTTATAACCTGCTAATCAAAAAGAAATAATGTTCAATCATTTGCATCATCTAATCCTGTCATCTCAAAGAAGATACAGTTTCATACATTTTTTTTGAGGAATTATAAAGTCTCCATGCATTAAAATATTCTGATACTTTATCAAGCATAAATGTATCCAGATAAATGCATTCAAAGCAAGTTATGAGAATATGATGAATGAAATATGTGGGAAAGTCAAAATGGACATATACAGATACTATTTTACATACAGAACGAAGTTGACTGCAACACAAATGACAAAATAATCAATCAGCACACAAATATTTTAAATGTAAAATCCTTTCGACTTCAAAAACATATGCAATCCTTCCTCCAGCACATTTTTTTCTGGTTAGTTGTCTATTAATTGTTTGTTCAATATGCATTTTGGTTTCTTTGGAGAAACAAGATCCTATTTAAGAACCAGAAAAACACAGAGCCACAACTGAAAGAAAGAAAGAAAGAGAATCAAAGATGAAACTGAAGCATCATAAGAAAAAGAAATCGTCACTTTACAGCAACTAGCATGTACAACACTATAGACAAAAGCAAGAAGTCTCTAAAATCAAGAGAAACTGAAGCAAAAATACAAGTTATTTTTTATGCGGGTCCCTAAGTTTTTCCAGTCCACCCCCCTATAATCCTGAGACGTTCTTCTACTACGCTCCATCAAAATAACCAAAGAAACTAGCATGTCCAACATGATAGACAAAAGCGAGTAAGGCTCTGGAATCAAGACAAACAGAAGTAAAAACACAAGAGGTCCCTACATTTTTCTAGTCCATCCCCCTTTATAATCCTGAAACGTTCTTCGACTACGTCCCCAACATCCGAAGTTAAGGAATCATTTGCAAGAGATGACAACCTTGACCCTTTTAACTTCCATCTTCTAGAAACTAGAATCCACTGTTGAAGGAGACTAGTGCGGCCTTCTGATTTTCCAAAGCAGCACCTCACTTTGAACTCCATTTCATATGTCGCCAAAGACAACCTTGACCCTTTTAACTTCCATCTTCTAGAAACTAAATCCACTGTTGAAGGAAACTAGTGCGGCCTTCTGATTTTCCAAAGCAGCACCTCACTTTGAACTCCATTTCATAGGATGTCGCCAAAGACCAAAATTACAGTTCTAAGGTAATGAAGAAACATCCACAAGCCTGGTGATAAGGTCCTCATGATGTCTGAACAGCAAGAATAGTCTAGGATACAACTGATACATTCCTCAAACCAACCATCATCTTAGAAACATACGCTCTCCCAATTACTCAGCCCATTATAGCACTATCTGAAAGAGGAATAGCCATGAAAACATATTCACATGGAAGACAGCTTGGAACCACTCAAAGAAAGTTTTGCATCCCATCGATTTGCAGTATCCCTAGGTTCAGACAACTTAAGAAGCTCCTTGCACAAGACTCTCAATCACGGTGCCCACACCTAAATCTCAATTTTATTCAGTTTGACCAACCATTACATATATTCCAACTTACAAGAGAAATTCTGGGATCTGCTACGGAAGATAATCTACATTTCAGTTTCTATTCTAGTATATTTGAAGATGATTACCATGAACAGACCACAAGAATTTAACACAGAGATTGAGTTGCAAGCACATATATCAAAGTCTTTTGGTACACCAAGAGTCACTTGATTTAAGATTATTTCCCATCTTTATAAACAGCAAATGAATGAAAAAAAAATCATAAGCTACCATATCATTAGAAAAAATGAATACCTTGTTAGCCTTTTCTCTCAAAGAAGCTTGGGGAGACTCTGAGCATCTCACTACAGCATCTCTGTTCTCAATAAAATAGGATTCAATAATTGAAAAGTTCTCATCATCCTTTCTCCTCAATATTGACTCAAGAACACAAATAGCTTTCATGCGCACCTGATAAACAGAAAAAACCATAAAAAGGTAAGCGAAAAGGTATTATAAGTAAGACAAAGCTCAGGCATCAAACGTAAAATGTGTTCCTCTTTTTTTGAATTTCTTGTGCTGGACAAAAAAATGTTTATATTGAAGAATCTTTAGATTATGAGGGCAAATTTGTTCATGCCACTTTCCAAAATCAGTATAGCCATGATATAAGTATAAACAGCATGCCTGCCACAACGGAGATTGGAGCTTTGACTCAAGGGCAAGACTTAATGCTACTGCATCCAATTTTGCCGCCTCTGCAAGGAAAACCTGCATAGCATCTCGAGTTGGTTGTAAGCGTACCCCACCTGACGTTACAATGGTCTCCAACAACCTCTCCTCACGGGTCTTGCTCTCTCTGTAACTTGAACTAGAATCTCCATTAGTTAATTCTGGTTTGGTTGACCTTGTGTCCTCAGCCAAGGGTCCAGTAGCCACATTCTTTGAAGACCCAAAACTACTCTGAGTCTCATTGGGATACTGATATGGCTCATAGTTATCTGCCTTTCCTTCGATTGTCAATGACCTATGAAGATTAGGACTCTTGTAGCTTCCATTGTCATTTTTTTTAAATGACTGACCTTGGGTGAAGGTACTAAATCCCTGCTTGATAGATGCACTTCCAATACCAACTACCTCACTAATGAACGATTTCTTTTCCTCCGTTGGCATTTCATAGTTTGTATTCCCAAAACCTTGAATTCGTCTGTTAAGATTTTCTGCAGGTGCGGCAGGCTTACTTTCTTCTGAAAAAATAGCAGCAATAGCTTCCTGAGCAGTGTCCCGCACAGCCTTATTAAGTGCATCTCCTTTCAAAGGATCCGGGTGTCCCTTGTAATGAAATAACTGTTTCACAGCTACTGAATGTCTTTGCATCTCTCTCCTGAACTCTACACCGGACTTTCCCACTGCATATTTTATCAATCGCAGAGCCTACAAAAATTTTGAGCTTCTTAGCGTCAACAGGCAAAAATGTGTGTTTCTAGTTACAAAAACTAATCAAACAACTGCCTTTGACACAGTTCGATATCCACATTCCATCAATCAATATGAGGTTACTAAAAGCAAAGTCATAAACAAACTAAATAAACCCAATAGAAATCAATACTTGAATGCCATGCACAAAACAAGTTTCAATTTTGAACATGATTTCATATCTCATTTAGTTTGATCTCAATAACCAACAAATTCACCAGTATGATCTGAACCAAACCAATGGAGTAGGAATGAATTACCTTCTGTTTGACAATGGGGCTTTTATGGTCGAGACGCTTCAAGACGAAGTCAGAGACCTCCTTGACGATGCTGACGTGCGATGACCTCAGCAGCTGGCAAATCTCCTCGAGCTTGTAGACCGGGGCAACCTTGTCTTCGTCGGAGGTAGCTGCATCGACCAGCCTCGACCTCCAGTACGACTCCACAGCTCTCCGACTCGAATCCATGATCGATTCGCAGCGTCCGATCCAATAGAGATCGATTGCAATTGGATCGGAGGAGCGGAATCCAATACGCTTCTGTGATTGATTGATTAATTGGATTGATATTAGGGTTTTAGAAGAAGAAGAGAGAGAGGGAGAGGTTACGGAAGTTTTGGGGGATGTGAAAACTGAAGAAGAAGAAGAAGAAGAAGAAGAAGAAGAAGAAGAAGAGGAAGAGGTAAATTGGCGCGGTGAGTCCACCTCTGTTTTTTACGTGGCCAATTTGATGTGCGGTGCGTAGTGCATGTCGTTTTGCGTTGGTTTGGAAGCCCTCATCATTAGTTCCATGGACCCTCTCTTTTTCTTATTTTTATTTTCTTTTATATATTTTCTTTTACATTTTGAGTGAATCAAATTGAATAAATGTGACATGTTTGGTGTGTTACAATAAGTGATCGATTTTGAGATATTCTTTTTGTTGCTTTTAGTAGCATGAAAAGAAAAGTGAAAGTGAGGGCAGGTTTCATCTAAAAATGAGAATGTTATTTCTCAAGCCGAGTCATATTTCCATCTTCTAATAAGTAATCATGTCACTGAAATGTTAAATGAATAACACTTTTAAATCATAGCAAATTGATAATAATCATCACAAAATATGCAATAACTAATCTTCAATTTAGTTAACCTGTTTGCAAAGTGCATCAAATATAGTATTCAAAATTCAAATAGACTAGTGTTGATACCTAAAAAATCACGCGGTTAACTAATGTCTCGTCACACGATAATCCATGCAATTTCGATTGAAAATCCTCGACTTAACACGCTAAACAAGCATATACATGCATTAATGTGAACCCAAGCCACAATCACACTTTTGGGGCTTGTAGATGTGGGTATGGTGTGGTCGGTCACGGAGACACATAATGTCACACCCCGAATCTTTTGAAGTTAATAAAAGTTACCTTTCACAGAGATTCACGAGTTACCGAGGACTTTTAATTGCGATCGGTAATTCGATAAGTTATCGCTCGAGTTAATTTGTGAGTTTTTAAAAGTACTCCAAATACCTGAATTGATGACTCGATGTTGTAGTACGTGTCGACACGAATCTCCCGGTATTTTCAGAATATTTTTCGGAGCTTCCAGCTAATTTCTGTGAATTTCTGAAGTTTATGGTAACTTTTAATTATCCATCCGGTAAAAAGGGAGTTTTACCATTTAACCTTTTTACTTTTTACTCTCTTTAAATTTGGACCGTCAGATCAATTAGGGGTTTGATCTGGACCGTTGATTTGGCTATAAATAGAGGAAGAGAGAGTTGACCCGAGTCAAACCCAACTCGGGCGTTGACCCGAGCCAGTCACTCTCCCTTTCTGCTCTCGACTCCCAGCTTCGCCACCCTCATCACTGCCGCGTCCGGCCAACCCACGCCGGCGCACCCCCACCAAACTGACCCTCTCACTCTCCTCTACAAAACCCAGCCACCCAATCCGAGATTCATCAACCGTCGACGGAGATCGGAGGACGAGGACGGCGACTGTGCTCGCCGAAATCTGGCGCCTCAGGCGGAGGTTCGCCGAATTGGAGGTATATTCTTGCTCCTCCTCTCCTCCTCCTTACTTCCCTGCTCTTGGATTCTCGAGTTAGGCCAATATCAGAGAATCTCTCTTTCACTGTTCATGTATCTGGTTTTCACCTCCTCCCTCCGGTGACGGGTTCTGATGTCTTTTCTTCCCCCTCGACAGTGACTCGATCTTCTCTTTGCCAACTCGAGCACGAAGGGAAGCTTGGAGCACCATTGTAGTTGTTCCCTGGCAGAGGCAGTGGTTCGGTGCTCTGCCAAGGAAGAGCAGGGCAGAGTTGTTATTGACTGGAGTAGTTGGGGATGTTGGGGGTTGAAGAGCTGTTGGTAGAATCTTGGGGGAGACCACTGGGTTGCAGTCTCAGTTCGACTGTGAGGGTGAGTCCGAAATCTAGAGCTACTGTGTTGTGCCATTTGTGTTGAATTAGTGTTGTTAAGTTGTTGTTGATCGTGTTTTGTTGTGTTGTTGTCGATAACTTGGTGAATCGGAGGAAACAGGGAGGTTATGGCGAAACTCCGGCAAGTTACCGGAATCCGGTGAAACACTATAGTTCCGGCAGAAAGCCGAAGAGATAGAAATCGAATCCCTGTTAAGCTTTAGTCAAGAGTACGGTTAATTCGTAATTGAGACACTTACGGAAAAGTGGACGTAATTAGGAAGTTTCCCTTTTGGGAAACTTCCTAATCTAAGGAACACTCGCCATGTTAGAAAACTTTCCATTTTGGGAAACTTTCCCTTTTTGGAAGGTTTCCACTTATGAGAAAAGGTTAAATCGGTAAATCGACTCAAGGTTAAATGTATTGTTTGATGTGACAAGTTGGGTGTCCATAGTAATTCAACGAACTAATACGTGACACCCTAACGTCAAGTTAAAGTAATAAAGGAAAGTTCGGAAGCTGAGTCGGACTTCCGGTAAATTGAGTTAAGAGTCGATAACCGAGAAAGAAAGTCAAAAAGGTTAAGTACAATAAGAAAGGAACTTGGTCAACACATGGTCAAATAGGATTTCCTGGTCAAACTAGGAAAAGACCAAGTCAACGATGAAATGACTAATATAATGGTTTGTTTGTACAGTCTCTGATTGAACGTGAGACGGGCTCGACTACGCGGTTAGTTTGAGGGTTTCGCTCGAGGAGCTTTCCGAGCGGGAAGAAGGTCGCAATAGTACTGTGAGTGGACATATTATTTTTAAATGAATGCATGCCTTCATTATTGATTTAATTGCAGAGTTTTTATGATTGTTTTTGAGAATTATATCCTTCTCGGGTTCTTGAATGTTTTATTTGGATAAAGTTTAGCGGGAACCTCGGTTAAAGATTTTTACTATGTTTGAGGTATTGATTTTCTATGCTTGAACGTATTTACCATTATTACTCAAATTTTCTATTTCTTTCCGAAAATGGTTATAGACGGGGATGGCCCGTCCTTCGAATGGAATTGAACCCGAGACTTCATTGGAAAATTGGATTGATGCATATATGACAAGGAATAGTTTTACTTATTTGTTTTGGGAAGAGAATTTGAGTAAAGTATTGTTTTGAATTTTTATCATAAGGGTTGACCAATGAATATGCTAGCTAGAGTAGCGTGAGGGCGCTACTAGAGCTCTTAGCTCCGACCCTAGCTTGAGAAGTCAGGCAAATTACGTAGTGCACTATGAGGGTTGACCGTTATCATTTTATTTAGAGCTCTTAGCTCCGACCCTGGTCTGAGAGGACAGACAAGCCTGAGAGGTCAGGTTGATATTATAAGGGTTGACCGTTATCTTTTTATCTAGAGCTCTTAGCTCCGACCCTGGTCTGAGAGGACAGACAAGCCTGAGAGGTCAGGTTGATATTATAAGGGTTGACCGTATTATTTTATATAGCTAGCATAGCGTGATGGCGCTACTAGAGCTCTTAGCTCCGACCCTAGTCTGAGAGGTCAGACTTATGATTTTTGTGAACATTTCTCTTCCCATATTCTTTATTTGTTTATCTTATCATGCATGTGTGGGAAATTTAGTATCTGTGGGCATGCATAAATGATATTTAAATCAACAAATTTTGGGGGAGCATGAAGTTATTGGTTTTATTGATTGTGGAGAATTTATAGTGTTTCATTGTTTATTTGATTTTCGTCCACTCACTCTAACAGTTTTTCAATGTTTCTCCCCTGGGCCCTTCGTTTTCAAATGCCCAGTGGTGCAGGGTTCTTGAGAGGAGGTCGAGCGCGTACGAGAGTCGAGGCATAGTCGATCAATCTGTTGCTGCCGCAATTTCTTAGGGTAATCATCTTTGTAGACTGCTCTGACTAACCATGTTTAGCTAGTTCAGTAGGTTATGGAGCAGGATGCCTTCATGAGTTAGGGTTTGTTGTTAGATACTCATGGAAGTGCTGAGTTGGTATGTAGGAAGGGTTGGCCATTTCAAGGGGGTTTCGGTAAGAAGTTCCCTTGAGGTGGTCCCTGCAGGATTTACTTCGGGTTAAAGGGGTTTAACCCGGGGTGGGTCCTGACAATTGGTATCAGAGCATTAGGTTATCGTTTCCTGTTACTACCTCATGTACTTGGTATCACTTAGCGTCTACAGAGTGATGGTCCGACCGCGGCGGATCCATCGGCATTTTATGCTTTGGACGCTTGGTGTTTATTAAGGATATGAGTTAGTACTTCCTGGTTGATTTATGGACCGAGTGGTCCTATAAACATTGGAATCTTCAAGACTATGCCTCAGTACGCCGACCTCACAATGAACTCCTGTAAGGAACAAGGTAAGCTCGTTACGTATTTATGTTTTTGAGTTCCCCATTGAATAATTGAGATTTGAGTTGGGGATCGAGCTGGAAACTCACGTTGTTTAACGTTTGAGTATTATGTGTAAGTACTCGGTGGTGAAACAGTTAATTCACACTTGGAAGGTTGTCATGATTGTTGACAGGGATGTTGAAGAAACACGAGGCAAGGCCTTAATGTTCGGGTTATGAGACTCTGAGAAGTGAAGAGTCGTACGAGTTAATGAAAGAGATTGCATCATGCCATGGAAAAAGGAGCTGAAGTCGCCTAGCGCGATTAGTCAGTGAGGATGAATATTTAGTTTTGACGATTGTCACGACTTTGTGGAGGTTCGTCATTAGTGTGGTTTTGGAGAAACCAACGGACATATGATGTGGAATGACTTAAGGATTATGAGTGTAGTCATTTTGGAATCAATGGACTTATTTTTGGTGACGAGTCAATGATGTGACACTACTGGTAAATGTTAAGAAAGTAAAGGCTAGTTTGGCCACTGGATGTTTATGGGACAGCCACTGAAACTAATGGCTTGGGTCAGCTTTGGTGCTGACATTGTTGTCGTCAGTTACGACTAGATCCTCTTCGTTCCAGCCACCCATGATTGGGGTACTAGAAAGATTTGAATTGTTAGTGAGTCCAAGCGTGAATTGGATTGTTGGTGACAATGGTCATTGGGCCATTTATCGTGAAGGTAGAAATTAAATCGTGTCACCAGATCTTGGGGCTCATGTCAACCATAAGGTGAGCTATCCACTTGTGGTCAAAGTATGATAATTAGTACACCTGTGGAAGGGCCTCCAGGTTGGCTGTGTTAGAGTCCGATTTATAGATCGAGCGAGTGTTACCAGTTGTAGCTAAGGGTAATTGGTTTCAGAAATTTAAGGAGATGATAGAAGTGGCAACAAGTTACCGGGTCATGGACTAAGAATGCTTGGGGTACCGGAGATAGTGATACGAGTCTTGATTGACTTTGTATTATTGTGGTGTAGAAACCGGTCGTTGTGCAAACGGTATTGTTTCGACGGCTGAAGATGTACATGGGTATACCCCACCTGAGCACGTGTACCCACCTTTGTTGGGAAGTGGTAAGTTGAAATCTGGGTAGCACATGCTGGTAAGGCATAATTATTATTGTGTGCAGCTGTGTGTGGTCAAAATGACACCAGGTAAGTGACAGCAGTGGGGCAAGGTTTACTGAATCGTTGAATAGGAGTGAGAATGATTGTAGATGGTCAAGCTTCAACCTGGAACCAAAGTGGTCTGTTATGACACTTGGTTTCCTCGAGGGTGATTAACTGAGCTTGATGGCATGAGAATGTGTGCACTCACTAGCTGTGGTTTAATCAAGTATTGTAACTGAAGGTGTACTTAGTCGTGTTTGGGGTCATACGTTGCATCCACTGTAGTGACGGGAATAGTCTCAATTTGACCTGTGGAATGAGGATTTGATCTGGGAAATTGAAGTTTGGTGTAATTTAATGAAATCCTGAGAGGATTAAAGTATAGTTGGCATTGCTATGGTCATTGGTCATTGGAGTAGTGACCCTATTTGTTAGGAATTATTGACCTAGCGGCAGTTCTTGGCGCCACGAGTGTAGAGTAGTAGCAAGAAAGATCATTGGAGGTGACTCTCGAAATTGTCAACATTTCGGAAATATGAAGTGCGGTGGAACTAGGTAAGGGTCTCTTTGATGACTCAAAGGTATTACGAGTCAAGGTTTTGGAAACCAATTTATTACAAGAGTAGTAAAGTATGTTGCTAGGTGGAGCAACACTCCATTGGAAATCGTGGAGTGATTGAGTCACGTTCAGACTAAGTTAGATCTGAAGTGGTAGTTTGATTCCTTGTGCATGTAAGTAGTTGTTCATTTTGAATCTTACCGAATAGATGATGCGGTGGATGTTTAACTTGCAGAGCAAGGGGGCAGTTTTGTTAGGGACTATCTAGTTGTGCGAGTTGACCTTGTGATGTTCACGCGCCCAGTGCGGTAATGACATCTGTTAATTTACGCCTTGATAACTGGAGGCTCGGTGATCAATATGGTTGAGTCTGGTGAAATTAATTCTCGATGCTTTGATCAGGTGTTCTCTTGGGTGTGCACCAGTGGCACCAAAGGTTATGTAGATGTCCGATCTGGTTAAATGTCCAAATTTGTCGGTTATTACCAGACGATTTGGTAATGGAGACATATATGAAGGAAATATCCTTGTTGAGCGGGTAAGGCTCTGGGATTATCTTAATGGTAAGTCTATCCCTGATTGTGAAGCGGATAAAGTTTATTAGACGCACAGTTATGGTTGAAGTGCAAGTTCTGCACTATGCGTCATTCCAGGCTAAGGTAAGAGATAGGGAGGTCAGTGGCACCTCACCTATGAGTAGTACGGAGATGTGTTACCAGTGGTAAAGTACGCTGTAACCCCACAAGTGATATTGAGATGGCGATTCTAATGATCGGCTTGTTGGTAAAGTCCAGATTTATCCGGTCAGAATAGCTTGTAGTAGTGTGAAGCCTGACAATTTGTCTTCATGTGAGGAGTAAGTATTGTTGGATCTTGATGTCAGGAGCTTTTGGATCTCCCTGATTTAAAGGCTATGGTTGTGGATTTACGCAAAAATTCATGACAACTTATGTCCAGTGTGTGCAAGTGGTTTGAGTAAGGTTAGATCAAGGGAAGTCAATTACTCTACAACAGGACAACTTGACAGGATAATTTATAGAAAGCGTAAACCAGATCAGGGAGTCTGATTCAATGAGGTGATGGTTTGTGTAACACAAGTCGTCACGGTTTTCTAATGGGATTGTTGTCATGGGTGTTGACCCCACGTTGTATATTGATATCGGAGGATTTCAGATGGTGGATCAGTGACAAGCGGTGTCGTATTCCACCTCATAAATGAGATGTAGTACAGTGAGAATTCGGTGAATCAGTTAATCAATGATTCAAGAGAAAATCATTGCGATCCACGGTAAGACTTCAGACGTTTTAGTTTTGACCCGAGAAGAGTGGTCGGTTGTCAGAAAAAGAGAAAGTATTGGAGGTTATCATCCACGTAGGAAGGAGTGCTACGTTGGTTAAATGTGACATGTGACAAGGTTACATGAGTTTGAGGAATGTGTTGGGTATCCTGGGGTTATAATGGATGCCTAGTGTCACGTATGTCCATGATACATAAATAAGTTTATTTCCTTACACCCTATAAGAATAGCCTTCTGGTTAGTACTGGAAATTGGCTTATAAGGAGGATCAGTAAGGATGTCGATCGTAAAAGACATGTGTTTAGAGTTTTAACAATGCTATTCGTGAGGCGTCTCAGATGGGTTCTCAGAAGGAAGTTGATATTGGAGAACAATATTATTGTTTCTAAGTGGTACTATCCCCCACTGTATTAGACTTCGAGTATAGAAATTTCGAGGACGAAATTTTTATAAGGTGGGGAGAATTGTCACACCCCGAATCTTTTGAAGTTAATAAAAGTTACCTTTCACAGAGATTCACAAGTTACCGAGGACTTTTAATTGCGATCGGTAATTCGATAAGTTATCGCTCGAGTTAATTTGTGAGTTTTTAAAAGTACTCCAAATACCTGAATTGATGACTCGATGTTGTAGTACGTGTCGACACGAGTCTCCCGGTATTTTCGAAATATTTTTCGGAGCTTCCAGCTAATTTCTGTGAATTTCTGAAGTTTATGGTAACTTTTAATTATCCATCCGGTAAAAAGGGAGTTTTACCATTTAACCTTTTTACTTTTTACTCTCTTTAAATTTGGACCGTCAGATCAATTAGGGGTTTGATCTGGACCGTTGATTTGGCTATAAATAGAGGAAGAGAGAGTTGACCCGAGTCAAACCCAACTCGGGCGTTGACCCGAGCCAGTCACTCTCCCTTTCTGCTCTCGACTCCCAACTTCGCCACCCTCATCACTGCCGCGTCCGGCCAACCCACGCCGGCGCACCCCCACCAAACTGACCCTCTCACTCTCCTCTACAAAACCTAGCCACCCAATCCGAGATTCATCAACCGTCGACGGAGATCGGAGGACGAGGACAGCGACTGTGCTCGCCGGAAATCTGGCGCCTCAGGCGGAGGTTCGCCGAATTGGAGGTATGTTCTTGCTCCTCCTCTCCTCCTCCTTACTTCCCTGCTCTTGGATTCTCGAGTTAGGCCAAAATCAGAGAATCTCTCTTTCACTGTTCATGTATCTGGTTTTCACCTCCTCCCTCCGGTGACGGGTTCTGATGTCTTTTCTTCCCCCTCGACAGTGACTCGATCTTCTCTTTGCCAACTCGAGCACGAAGGGAAGCTTGGAGCACCATTGCAGTTGTTCCCTGGCAGAGGCAGTGGTTCGGTGCTCTGCCAAGGAGGAGCAGGGCAGAGTTGTTATTGACTGGAGTAGTTGGGGATGTTGGGGGTTGAAGAGCTGTTGGAAGAATCTTGGGGGAGACTACTGGGTTGCAGTCTCAGTTCGACTGTGAGGGTGAGTCCGAAATCTAGAGCTACTGTGTTGTGCCATTTGTGTTGAATTAGTGTTGTTAAGTTGTTGTTGATCGTGTTTTGTTGTGTTGTTGTCGATAACTTGGTGAATCGGAGGAAATTGGGAGGTTATGGCGAAACTCCGGCAAGTTACCGGAATCCGGTGAAACACTATAGTTCCGGCAGAAAGCCGAAGAAGTAGAAATCGAATCCCTGTTAAGCTTTAGTCAAGAGTATGGTTAATTCGTAATTGAGACACTTACGGAAAAGTGGACGTAATTAGGAAGTTTCCCTTTTTGGGAAACTTCCCAATCTAAGGAACACTCGCCATGTTAGGAAACTTTCCATTTTGGGAAACTTTCCCTTTTTGGAAGGTTTCCACTTATGAGAAAAGGTTAAATCGGTAAATCGACTCAAGGTTAAATGTATTGTTTAATGTGACAAGTTGGGTGTCCATAGTAATTCAACGAACTAATACGTGACACCCTAACGTCAAGTTAAAGTAATAAAGGAAAGTTCGGAAGCTGAGTCGGACTTCCGGTAAATTGAGTTAAGAGTCGATAACCGAGAAAGAAAGTCAAAAAGGTTAAGTAAAATAAGAAAGGAACTTGGTCAACACATGGTCAAATAGGATTTCCTGGTCAAACTAGGAAAAGACCAAGTCAACGATGAAATGACTAATATAATGGTTTGTTTGTACAGTCTCTGATTGAACGTGAGACGGGCTCGACTACGCGGTTAGTTCGAGGGTTTCGTTCGAGAAGGTTTCCGAGCGGGAAGAAGGTCGCAATAGTACTGTGAGTGGACATATTATTTTTAAATGAATGCATGTCTTCATTATTGATTTAATTGCAGAGTTTTTATGATTGTTTTTGAGAATTATATCCTTCTCGGGTTCTTGAATGTTTTATTTGGATAAAGTTTAGCGGGAACCTCGGTTAAAGATTTTTACTATGTTTGAGGTATTGATTTTCTATGCTTGAACGTATTTACCATTATTACTCAAATTTTCTATTTCTTTCCGAAAATGGTTATAGACGGGGATGGCCCGTCCTTCGAATGGAATTGAACCCGAGACTTCATTGGAAAATTGGATTTATGCATATATGACAAGGAATAGTTTTACTTATTTGTTTTGGGAAGAGAATTTGAGTAAAGTATTGTTTTGAATTTTTATCATAAGGGTTGACCAATGAATATGCTAGCTAGAGTAGCGTGAGGGCGCTACTAGAGCTCTTAGCTCCGACCCTAGCTTGAGAAGTCAGGAAAATTACGTAGTGCACTATGAGGGTTGACCGTTATCATTTTATTTAGAGCTCTTAGCTCCGACCCTGGTCTGAGAGGACAGACAAGCCTGAGAGGTCAGGTTGATATTATAAGGGTTGACCGTTATCTTTTTATCTAGAGCTCTTAGCTCTGACCCTGGTCTGAGAGGACAGACAAGCCTGAGAGGTCAGGTTGATATTATAAGGGTTGACCGTATTATTTTATATAGCTAGCATAGCGTGATGGCGCTACTAGAGCTCTTAGCTCCGACCCTAGTCTGAGAGGTCAGACTTATGATTTTTGTGAACATTTCTCTTCCCATATTCTTTATTTGTTTATCTTATCATGCATGTGTGGAAAATTTAGTATCTGTGGGCATGCATAAATGATATTTAAATCAACAAATTTTGGGGGAGCATGAAGTTATTGGTTTTATTGATTGTGGAGAATTTATAGTGTTTCATTGTTTATTTGATTTTCGTCCACTCACTCTAACAGTTTTTCAATGTTTCTCCCCTGGGCCCTTCGTTTTCAAATACCCAGTTGTGCAGGGTTCTTGAGAGGAGGTCGAGCGCATACGAGAGTCGAGGCATAGTCGATCAATCTGTTGCTGCCGCAATTTCTTAGGGTAATCATCTTTGTAGACTGCTCTGACTAACCCTGTTTAGCTAGTTCAGTAGGTTAGGGAGCAGGATGCCTTCATGAGTTAGGGTTTGTTGTTAGATACTCATGGAAGTGCTGAGTTGGTATGTAGGAAGGGTTGGCCATTTCAAGGGGGTTTCGGTAAGAAGTTCCCTTGAGGTGGTCCCCGCAGGATTTACTTCGGGTTAAAGGGGTTTAACCCGGGGTGGGTCCTGACACATAACGCTCGTCCGTTGATTTAGCATCGTTAAATAATTTCGGTCTTAGGCCTGAAATTCAGGTTTGACGAGTTAAATCGATAACGAATTGGTGAAAACAAGAGAGTTGGACAACTTTTTTTAAACCCAAAATACTTCAAAATCCAAAAGCCCAATACCTCTTCTTTTTGAAGGCCCAAACCCTTTTCTTTAATTAATGACAATCTCATTTTCTTCTTCTTGGTGGAATCAGACGTTCCCTTTCTTCTTTTCTCCTCACAGCAAAGCAATACAACTTTACACAACAGAAAATTCCCTTTCCACAGAAGACGAAGGCTTGCGACTAATTCCAAAGCAATTTCTTCACCCTTGAATCATGAGATCGCAAGTATCGAAGTCGCTCTATCAACCTCGTTCCTGGTTCTCCGTCCTTGCAGCAGTCTTCGCAGCCCCCAGTAGTGAGTTGCCAATTTCAAACCCAGCTATTCTTCCCTAGTTTTTAGGGCGGAATTCATGTGTGGAAGAGAGGGAATCCTTTTACCCAGCAGATTAGCCATTGGAAGCCATTGTAAAACCCCCCAATTTAAGCCTTATAAGAGGAGAGGTTTGGAGTTGAGAAAGGGCATCAAGCACAATGAGGCAGAAACCCGAAAACAGCCTTCATGCCTTCAAGCCTCCATGCCTAAAGCACCAAGCCTTCCCAACCTCCTTCTGCCTAAATAGCCATCCCTTCCATAATCTCCCAGTAAACACTCAAGTTTTGCTTTCATATCTTCAAGCAAGAGGCCTTCATCCTTCCAAGCAAAAGACTTCAACAACCATGCTCATAGTTCCTACTCCTCCAACTTTCAGGCTCTCTTAACCATTTTTTCAATCTATATCAGTTCTCCGATCTTTGTCCAGAAAACAGATTCTCAGCAGCTCAATTCTCTCATCATTTTCTAGAAACCAGATTCTCCGCAGCTCAATTCTCATTCACTACAGTGTGTTTCTAGCTCTCACACCATGCTTCATGCTACAAACTCGTTTTGTTGTTCAAATCACGTACAAGGTTTCCCATTAATCGGATTATTGGGTTAATCTTGGCCTAGTCATGCTTAATTCAAAAAGGACCCTCACAACTAGTTTGAATCATCACTAAACCGACCACATTATATTGGTGAGATTAGTTCTCTTTTAAACTACATTCTTTATTTGATGCAGTTGTCACATTAATTTATCATAAAACTTTCCCTTATAACCTAAGTCCAAATTTAGAATCTTCCTCTGCTTCAGCATGATGAGCTCGCTCTGGACTTATGTCTTACAGTATGATTGGATACGGTGAATTTTCGGAAATTTAATTAAAAATACGGATTTCTCAGTTCTTAAAAGTCAATTCTTTCATTTGACATTATCAGATAAGGAATTAAAAATTTTAATGAAATTGAAAATGAAAAAATTTGTTGTTTAAATTTTTCAGTTGAAATTCCACTAAAATATGTGTCATTTACATTTTTTTTCATGATCATTTTTATTTCGAGAACAAGACTTTTTAAAATTTTATTTTATAAATTCATTTCAAATTTTCTTAATCCATCACACATTTCAAATCTCAAATAGACATATTCAAACAATGAATATTGCAATTAATGGATTTTTAATTGATGAAAATCTAAATACCATTATTTCAGAATTTCTCAAGAATCTAGAAAACTCTTATTCATACAGTATTAAGGTAACACCAAATGAAGGTGAAAACACAACTTTTCTTTTCAATTTTCTTCTCATGAATTCTTGATGGACAAAAGCTTTCTTTTTATTACAAACGAGTAGAGGAAATTTCCTTCTGGAGATACATTGCTGAGAGCCCAAGACATTTGGCTGTATCTCATCATCCTCAAGGAAGGAAATTTCCTACCACTGATCCCAATCATATGCAAGTTCAATGTGTCATTCTCAACTTTCTAAACCTGATTGACCATAAACCAGTGTTTGCTTGGTTATGTCTGTTTGCTTTTCTATGCCTAGACCGTTTGCCGACTTTGCTCAGTTAACTACCAAAGAAAAAAGTTAGTTAACTGTCACTCTTCCCTAACTATATATATATAGTATAAGTCCCAGCTGTAGTTCTGATCATTTGTGTGTGTAGATCTGGAATTTACCTTTGGGGTTTGAAACGCTCAGTTTCTTACACTTTAGTAAAAACTCCATGCAAACAAAAAATCTGCATTGAGATCTGCTCTCTGAAAGTTGAATGATATGCACATTGCACAGAATAAAAGACATTATTAGGAGAATGCTAAGAATTACAAAATTGATGAGGGAAAAATAATGAATATTTGTTAGTTTGTTACTAAGCAACCGTTTCAGCATCTAACATCTCATCTAATTCATCCACTGTCATCTCATTTTTAAAGAGCATTTTCAAGTATGGAAGTGCTTTTGGCAGAACTGGCAAATCAGCCATGTTAATACTCATCAGGTCAAACGCTATGTATGTCTTGTGCATGTGTGCCTCGTCAAATACTGGGATTTTCGGGTATCGCTGGCTGAAGTGGGTAAGGATGACGCGGTACACACAGGCAGAGTTCCCTACTCCTATGGCTTCCTCTGTTGTGCTGTGGTTTTTCTTTATGGCCTCATCCTCCATGCCATCCTCAAACGTTGCCTGCAACAGTATTCACAGATGGAGGTTTGTATCACAGAATTAGATAAACCAAGTCATGCAAAAGTAAATGTTAAGAACTTGCCTCGTGGATAAGAATTGTCGCACCACGAAACGCTTCTATAAGTGCTGGGCAGGGCCTAGTATCACCAGAGTACACAAGCTTCCACCCTGGTATCACTTTTCCAACACTATTCAGTCTCGTTGAAGCCTTCAAGACAACACCAAATGCTTGTGAGCAGTGAATGACAGGAACACTGATCAAGGCTTCCAGTCCAGCTTCGCTAAGTATTTTTTGTAAACTCAAAACTGCATCGTCCACTGGACTACCAGGTTTCTTCCAATAGCTCTCCATACGAGATCCTTTCACAAATAGAGTGGAATCAACTTTCTGTTGCCTATCTTTTCCTGGTGAGGTGTTCTGTTTATTTGAATCAATAGCTCTGGAAGACGCATTTAAAGATGCATCTGTGGTGTTCCTACAATCAAGGAACTGCATATCTAAATCTTCAAGTCTATGGTAGGCATCCAGATAGCTCTTAAGCTGCCTTGGTCCAACTACAAATACAGGTTCATGAGGCACTCCCTTCAACAAAGTACGTCGCAGACAAAGTATTCTTGCCAACCCCGTATGGTGATCAGCATGAATATGAGAAATCCATATACATCGAAGACCTCTAACAGCATTGTCAGCACCCTCTACACCATATCTGTTGGTCAAATGTACATTAGCAGACATATCTTATTGGTGGTCGGGGAGGGGAGGAGATATGACTGGTGCAAATGTGTTGCTAAAATTCAAATGGTGTACCTTCTTTTAGCTGTCCCAGGGTTCCTTCGCCACAATCAAAAAGCAAGCCTCCATTGGAGAAAAGGTTTATATGGATAGCACTCACATTGCGATATTTAAATGGCTGAGATGATCCAGTTCCTAGAAGAACTATCTCCATATCATCTCTCCTTATATTGTCCAAGCAACTAGGAAGTGTATTCTCACTAAACCATGGCTCTTCAACCATTACAGTATCTTCTTGCACAAACCTTATCTCTTCCTTGGTCTCTGTGGACTGACTCCAGAACTGGTGAGTATACTACTAAAATACTTAATCCAATTAATACATATCGTGTTAAGGGTTTTTTTTGAAAAGTCAATCACGACTTGATATATTAGGATAAAAGGGAAGGCCAGAAGTAGCCATTATATACTATACCACTACCATCTACAGATAGACAAGTAGTAGTGAGTTACACTCACAATAGTACATAGGATAGACTACTCATTATTCGTCTCACTCACTTATTCTGCAAGCTTATCATCAACTAAACCGTGATCCATAATCTCTAAAACTAAAACAACAATTACACTTTTTCCTTGCCCTTAACTGAAGGGCTAGGAGGTGAGGCAAATAACCCAAACTGATCGATGGGACTAGCTCCACGTTCAACTGACGTGGCTTCTTGTTTTTGCTACCAATAGAACGTCCAGATTTCCTCTTCACTGGGACCTCAACGAGTTCACCCGAGTTAGAAGCTTCATTTCCAACTCCATTCATCCCCAAAGGCCCAATAGGCCCACCTGACCCAACCTTCACCTCTCCAACATCAAGCCCAACCACTAGAGGCCCATCCGGCCTGACCTCAAGCCCAGCCTCAGTCAAACCAGCCTCTCTAAATTCAAACCCAGGAAACCTAGTCTTTCCCGTCAAAAAAATCAGAGAAGATTCCATGTCCACCACCGTGCTCGTCGGCAACGCAACAACCACCGTTGAGCTCTCTGGCAAAAAAGTATATGCCGGTCCCCCATCTCCATTCACCACAGAAATTTCCCTATCGGCTACCCCGTACAAATCTGTTTCCGTCTCCAACCCAGCCACCAGTCCTTTGTCACACTCCCCTCCTTCGTGGCCAATGAAGCCACAATCCCGGCAAAGGCCATGGCACTTCTACACCTTGAGAGCAAGGTCGACAAAGAGAGTTGGAGAATATGCAAAGGTATACATGGCCGGAATTCGGCGTCGTACATCAAAACGCAGTCGAACTTTTTGTATTTTGTCCTTCCTCAAATCGCACAAAGACTCCCAGATCGTTTCCGATGCGAGAGAGAACTCTTTCATTCCTCATAGCCATATGAAGGCCCGTAATGGGTACCCACATCTCCAAGTGATGAAGAGGAACCATCTCTAATGGACTCAGACCATCGTACTCGGCCAGAGCAATCATGGTCCCATTAAAGAACCACGGCCCTCCCCCAAGCACTTGATCCCTGTCCTCTTTGTGTTTGAATTGAAACACATAAATCCCAGGCTCCTTCTCAGATATCAGAATCTTCTCTTTAGGGTTCCAGAAACCACAGATCGCCGCCGTGAATAGAGGCAGCGCCACCGACTTTCTAACCCCTAAAAGACGTCCACAAATGTAAAAATAGGGATCGTCGTTCCCCATCGAGTTCATTGGTTGCTCTCCCTCCATCCGGCTAGAAGCCGCCATCGACCTCGATCAGATCTGCCGCCGCTAGAGAAACCCTAGCAGAGAGCAGAAAAGTCTAAATTCGTGTTAAGGGTTTCTTATTTTACTAGTATGTACTTTAATGCTTTAAATTCATTTACAATTTCTTTTTTCCTTTACAAATAAGTGAAATAGAAGCAACTCATTAATGTTTACCATGTATTGACACTATCTCCAAAAAAAGAAAAGGCAAAGCATTGTTTTCAATATATATCGTGCATGAAACTAAATAGTTTATTAGGTCAATTACATATAAGTCCACTTTCAGACATTTTTTCTCATATAGGTCCACTCATACATTTTTAGCCACATAAGTTCACCCTAGCCTAAATAGAGTTCTATATTAGGTATTTAAGTTCAACAAAATTACAAACTGTCAACCAACTAACAAAAATTAGATTCTTACTATCATATTTACATAAATGTCAGTAGTGTAAAAAGTCAACAACCACTCATCTCCGGAACAGTCTTTGGCCAACCTCCGGCGAGGTTTCCTGTTGATATCCTGCGAGGTTCTAGCCGAACTCCAGCGAGGTCTCCAGCTAAACTCCGACGAGGTCTCCAGCCGAACTCCGACTAGGTCTCTGGCCGACCTTCGGTGAGGATTCTGGCGACCACCAAAGCTACTACCACTGAGAACTAAAGATACTATCATCAGAGACAAAAGCTACTATCACTAGCAATGTAAGCTATTACCTTTAGCAATGAAAGCCACTGTCACTGAGAACTAAAGATACTACTATTAGCAACAAAAGATACTATCACTAACAACAAACAATACTTTCAAATGGTACAAAAAGTTACTTCACATGAAAAGGATGTGACTAAAATAAACAATGTTACTTTAATTAAGAGAATATAACAAATTGAATGGTACAAAAAGTATGAAATCTTCTACAACGATATTACAAAGCTACTTCCATAATTACATAAAGCTATTGTTGTAGATATGGAAGTCTACTACAATAGTTGTGTAAAGCTACTATCAATTTTCAATGGCGATGCTCAAAACTCAAAAGCTTAATTTTCCACCTTGAACACAATTTTCTTAGTTGGCCGAATGATCTTTAGTTTTACAATTTTCTCAATAATATAAATGAATCAAGCAAATAGTTTTACATACCACTTTTCGAGGGTTTTTGAATTCGGTTAGAAGTCACCGCCACTCATACTTCCTATGCTGGAACTCAGTAGGGGTAACTCAAACGTTCGTTGTTGTGGATCTTCCAATGGTTATAGAGCTCATTTTTTCACTCCTTATACCTACATATGCAACCAAAAATATTAGAATTATGATCACGGAAACACCACTAAACGTGTTTAAAATTTGTTTAAGTTCACAGGTGTACTTTAGGTGGTCTAGAACCTCAAACCACACCTGCATTTAATAGTGTATATGCGTTTATTAGTTATGTATTTTGTGAAATAAGACTTTTAATGCATAATCTTATAGAAAATTTTTGGAAACACACCGACATAACGTTGTTCACCTCCTAAGGCACCACTTTCCAATCTTCCCACAGAAAAGGGACTCTGTCCTTTATGATTGCTCCAATGCGGCTGTTGTAGGCCCTCGTCTTCTTGTCCACCACTATCTGACCACCCCCATCAACGTCCATGGAAATCTTCCCTGAGATACGAACTTGCTGCTCAAGAGCCTTGTCTATGACAAGACCTCTCGTCTTCCTTCTAGGTTGGACACCGATGTTGTTTATGACATAATAAATGAAATCAATTATTAAAATCAGAAACACCATCTATTATTAATTATAATTTTTAAAAATTGATTTTCTTTACCTGATGCGGTAGATTGTGATGCGAATTGAGATACCCTCACAGAAAACAGAGTCGTATTAAATGACACATAATGGTATGTCACTTCCGAGGCAACAGGTCTAGGCTGTGGATGAATCAGCATGCCACTTCCGGGGCAACATCCACGACCGGTATGACCAGTACCGTCCGTGGCATGAATAGATGAGGCGGCGACATCTATACCCTAGAGGACGAGGTATCTAAAGTAGCAGGCGTCCGAGACACTGAAGGAGTGTGCACCCGATATATGGTAAGCATATGAGGTACGTCTTGAAAAGCCTATCTCGGGTAGTCTGATGACAACATGGAGGACGTGTCCATCCTAAAAAGCCGCATCTAGGTCTAGGGCGGCCTCTACACCGTTTGATCCAAAAGGGCAGCTCATCGTGGGTTCATAGGGCCATGAAACATCGTCTGAGGGTTGCTAAAGGTTCCCTTAGATGATTCGGCTTCAGACGTAATTAATTTCGATGAAGCATTCGTCTTTCTGAATAACTTCTTCAATTTGTACGTAATTAATTTCGATGATATTAATTAAAATATATATTTAATATTTTAATATATTTAATTAAATTATATCAAATACACCAAATATACCAACTATACCAAATTATATCTAATTACACTAAAATATATACCAAATATATCAAATACACCAAATACAACAAATATTCCCAATTATATCAAATACACAAACCCTAAATCAAATCATAATTGGGGAAATTCGGTCTTACCTTTGAATTAGAGGTTGTGGAGGGGAGGACAAGCAGAGGAGGGTGTAGCAGCGATGAGCGGCGGAGGAGGCCAGCGACTGTGGCGAGGTGGCTGGGGAGCATAGGGCCAGACAAGAAGTTTTCGGGGAGCACAAGGGTCGAAGGGAGTGTTATCAAGAGAGAGAGAGGAGAAACGAAACAATTTGGCTTTTTGCGGCTTCTGGACCAGCAAGGTAATACCATGAGGCAGTGGCGGATTCAAAAATTTTGTTCAGCCTAGGCAAATCTCAAACCGACTAATAACATCTTTGAAAATATAAATAAAAAAAAACAGGAAAATTTATTGTTCATAGATAAATACGATTAAAGACAACAAAGCCAAAGCTAGCTACTAATGGTCTGCCAAATTTCAAATTCATTTGGACTAATATACCTTGCTATAGATTATTATTTTCAGACCAAAAGAAAGAAGAGATTATTTTTTTACTGTTGTATTAATTGTGTGTAAAACGAACAGTAGAACATCAAATCATATTAATTTGGACAATGGAATTGTCCTTGCGTCAGCCCTTTTGTTTTTAATATTTTCTTCGAACGGTCTCATTTTATGGTTTGTCAAATGAGGAATGAATGAAAAAAAAAAACGGCTACAATTGTAACTCTGTCATCTTCCTTCCCAGGATTGCCTTTTTCTCTCATTTCTGCCTCCAGTTAAGCTCTGTAATTCTACGTAAAGCAAAAACTCAGTCTAGGCAAGTGCCTAAACTCGCCCATGAATGAATCTGCCCCTGAGTATAACCCCAAGCTAAACGCACGGAAACAATCATTTGACCGTCTAAACTACGTATTTTGGCCGGACCTTCAACAATAAATAGTTTAAAATTGATGAGGTACAACCAGTGGTATAAAAATTTTCTGAAAAATAACCCCTGGAGATAGGGTTACCCATAGGGAGAAAGGTAAATTACGTTGACCACAACTATCGGAACCGAGACTTACCCGAATTACGTGATTTTTCATCTGTAGACGTATTTTACTATTTCGGTCATATTTTATTTCACGTTTTTTTTAGTTTGAAGGTTCTACATAGAGTTTGTTTTTGAAATGAAACATTTATTTACAACTTAGTAACTAAGTTATACAACATTAGTGGCACATCGTAATTCTGATGATCAAACTTGAGAAACGAAAATCCGACCTTCCGATATGACCATCATGATAAAATACATGTATGAGAAAAAAAATCAACTTGATCTAATAACGTTAAGGGCTCTATTCGGACAGTCAATCACGTAAGTCAAACCCTAAACACACGAAAACAGTCATTTGGCCATCTAACTTACGTATTTTGGCCGAAACTTCAACATAAAATAGTTTCAAATCGATGAGACGCAACTAGTGGTATAAAATTTACTGAAAAATAATCCCTGAAGATAGGGCAACCCATAGGGAGAAAGAATGGTAAACTACGTTGACTGCAACTATCGGCACCTAGACTTTACCTGAATTACTTGATTTTTTAACCGTAAACGTATTTCACCATATGGTTCAAGGAGGGTGAAGCCATTCCAGATATGAAGGGCTTTGGGTTGTCTACTCTTTGTTTTACTTTGTTTGATGGTGAGTGATGTTTCTATATCCATTTGATATTAAGCTTTCTATTATTTTTGTTTTTGTGTTTTGATACCTGTTAGTGTCTTTTGGGCCTCATGTTTTGATATTTTGGGTTTTTGTTTTATATTTGATATGTGATTTATGATATTAGCCTTGAGATTATGTGTCTTTCATCTATCATATCAGTGTTTTATAAAGTTTAGGTTCAAATGGTTGATTTCCCCGTTCTATTTTCAGTGTCTGTATCTGAAAGCATGAGTTTAAAATTATATTGATTTGGTTATTCTTTTAGAGTTCCTTATCGTAGGTTTTATGTGAATGACTCTTCTTTTTATTTTGGGGTTTTAATTTGTATCACTTCATTAGTCTAGATACTTAGATTATAATTATAGTTATGGGAATTGGTTTGAGTGATAACTAAGCAGGAGGTGGAATTTGGTGAGCTTGAATGTTAATCTATCTCAATTTCTGCTATGCTTGATTTTAGTGTATGTGGCATGATTAAAACCTTCTGATGTTGTTAGTATATATTTTTAGCATCTTTGGTTATCTCATATCAAAGGAAAGTGCTCAGTTAGTAATTTGAATTTAATTCTTTGTTACTTGTTGAGTATACAAGTGAAATGGTGTTTATTGTAATGAGTGGTTGTGAAGTCTGGTGAGCATTCCGCATTGATAACCGTAGTTAAGAATCAATGGTAGTGAGATTTACTTGCATTAAATTCACAAGCACATATGAAACTACTTGTACAGTGTTGATTCATGAATATATGAATATGGTTACCTCAAGAATTTCATGGCTTTAGTTGTTTGACATATCATTTAAGGAGAAAGGGAAATAATAACTTTACAAGTAGCACCCTATGAACCTCATCACTATATAGCTTATATTCATCTATTTACACCTCTTATTCAGATATTTCTATATACTTCTAACGTCTTCTAAATCACTCATAAATCATAACAAGATACTGATAGTTTAAAAGTGCGAAAGAGTAGCGTTTTCAAGTATTATATCTATTCCTATCAATGCCCAACCATTATATGAGTAATATAAGGTTAGTTGTATATATTATTTCATTGCAAGTTAGCTCATTTATATGAATTGGTACTTCATTCATTAGTTATGCATGCTTATTGGAGTGTTCCTTTTTTGTGTTGTACATATTCATGCAATGTAAAATATATGAATATATCTTATGGTCATACTAGTTAAAGGACAAGACATTCAGTCAAAGATATAATGAACCAAGAAGCTTTATATTATCATACATTTTATTTTTTCAGTCATTTGAATGTTGTTTCGTTATACTATTAAGAAGAAACCAAGTAGCTCATGCTGAATATAATAGGATGTACAGCACCAGTTACACTTAGTTGTTTCAACCATATTGATAATGATTCCTCACAACAAAAAACTTTGTTTTATCTTAAATCAATGACAAGTAACACCAAGTAGGTGTTAAGGCATGTTTAACTGTCTAAATTTTGAGATTTATTTGTACATTAACCCAATGATAATCTATAATAGTCTGGAATTTAGTGTTCTATTAGTCTATGTTGGTTTCATTGAACTGAGTATTTGGTTTCTATAGTTATTCATTGAACTACATGTTAATTGTGTTAGTTTATATTTGACTGTTGTGTTTTTATAAGAAAAACTTACTAAAGCTTTGTATCTTCAATTTGGCAGGAGACACTTGAGTAAATGGTGGATAATGAGTTTGGTTATGAAAAAGGATGTATCATAGTACACTTATTACAATTTGGATGACTTTATTCACTCTAGAGTACACACCATTACAGTTACTTGTATTTTTTATGTCTCTTTTTTGTAGTTTTTAAAGTTATATATGGAATGACAATTGTATATGTGTTATAGGTTATTTTGGAAATAATAACTCATTCATGTTATATCTTATAGGTCTATTTAAAACAAATATCTCCTTGTAAATATTGTTGATTTGACAATGAGAATGACTGAGATTTCTGAAATTTGGTGTGCAAATACTTTTGTTCAGACATTAAATTCCAATAAAACTGACATTAAAATCAAAATCAGACAACATATATCCCTGAAACTTTGTCTTCTTACCTCTTTGAAACGACTTTTATATGTGGTCTTAAAAGTAAAAAGAGACAATAGTGTATGTCGTCTGAGATACATATCAGACGACAGATAAGTAACCTCTCAATTGGTATGAGACAATATAAAGATAATAATGTATGTCGTCTGATATTAATTCAGACGACAGACAAGTGACGTTATAATATGTTTGAGATGATAGACAGGTGAAATCATTTGTAGCTTCAGGGTCTTTACAACGACAATAAACTGTCGTTGTAACTTTTTGTAACGACAGAGACATTTTTTGTGTTACAAACCTGGATTATTTCAGACGATATTTTGTCTGTCGTGTAAAGTTTTATCAGACGACGAACAACGTTTGTCGTCTGAGTGCTTATCAAATGACAGCTGGGTAGACGACACGTAAAAAAAGATTAGACGACAAGCATTGCCCGTCATCTGAAGGGTAAATTGACGTAGTGAAATAATAAGCGACTAGAACGTAAACAACATATTTGATAGTAATCAGGGGCTAACAAGAAGACGACACGATTATTTTTTGTGAATCGAGCAACAGACAAAAGATTTGTACGAATTGAAGAAATTTGAAAGACATTATTGAGAGAGAAGACAGAAGACCCTAAGGAAATAAGAAGGTTACCATTTTGGGAGATAGGCATAGAGATGTCATCACCCATAAAAACATTGTGAAAACCATCGTAAGGTTGAGGATTGAACACAAGCATGACGGTTATGTGATGAGAGGCTCCAATGTTTGGGTACCAGTTTGGGTCACTGAAAATATGAGAACCAGCAAAAGAAGGGACTACAACATGTCCTTAGAATCTGTGAGGTCATTGGGCCAGCCTGCCCATGAGTATTTGAATGGCAGGACACCATTTTGGCAAAGAGCCTAGTAAGCCTAGTGAACGAGGAGGCCATAGAGAAGTATTGAAGTGGTCACACGGAGATTAAGGGTAATACAACCCTTGAGACTAAAAAGGAGAACGGGCATCAAAATTGTGCCTTGGTCAGCCTCCATAGCTCTGGCGACCTTCATGGTTCTGTCGACCGCCGTAATTAGGATTCTGGCCAGAGTATATATTGGCCCTTTGGTTATGGATCAATGATTCACGGCGAGTTGAAACAGAGTTTGGTTGATTGTTGTGATGAAGAAGAGCTGTGGGTGGCTGAGCATCAACATGACGGGGTTGCTTCGCTTCAAATGCCAGAATGCGAGCTTGAAGCTCGATGAAATCAAGAAGAGAGGATTGTTGTGTCAGGGCAATCTAGAGCATCACATAATCATTTCCAAGACCATGGAGGGTTGCAAGGACCAGATCCTCAAAGGAGACATGTTTGTCAATGGCTGCCAAGTTAACTGCGATTTTTGGCCTGTTAAAGATAACCATCGATGGATAGGGAGCCCTTCTGCAGTTCAATCAATTAGGGTTTAAGACTAGAGGCACTAGCAGCAGATTTTTGGGAGTAATGACGAGTCAAGCAATCCCAAATGCCCTTGGAGGTGTCAAATCTCATGGTAAGCTTTTTAACTTTGATGGTCAAAGTGCTGATGAGAATGCTGACAATTTGCTGATCAATGGTGAACCACTTTTTGTAGTCAGGGTTAGAGATGTGAGCAGCTGGAGTAGTTCCAGTGGTGGTGGACATGATGGTGAGAGAAGGTTCGGGAATAGAACCATCAATATACTCCTAAATTTCTTGACCATTGAGGTGAGATCTGATCTGACGAGTCCAATCCAAGTAATTGGCTTCGGAGGAAGAACGAAGAAGGAACAACTATGCAGAAAGGGAGATGGACAGAGGTAGCATAGGACAATGGAAGAATAAAGAAAAGGAAGAAACAAGAACGAAGGAAGCAAACAATTAAGGATCTAAACCTAGGTTGATACCATATTGAAAATGTATTTGCATTGATTTTCAATTCTGTGATTGATAGAGTTATATACAGCAGCTACTAACTATTACAAATAGATGTCAATTGCTGATTTGGGGTTTGAACTTTGAAGACAAGTAATTCATGGAGATGAGAGAGAGAGAGTTTCGCTAACAATTTCTCTAAAGCCTATATGCATATGTCCACAGGAAGTGCATCATATATTGGTAGAATTTTCACCAGAAACTACGTTCATTTTCATTTCACATAGAAAAGTGACCTACAAATGGGCTATACAACAGCACAAAGGAAATGGAGGTTCAAAACAGAGAAAATAAACAAATGAAAATCGAAAACTAAAGGAAGCAAAAGCAAAAAATTTCTCTCCTTTTATTGCAGAGCCATATAGACTAGGCACTCATCCACCAATCTCACTCTAGCTCAACCAAATCAGTATTCACTGACTAAGGGTTGGTGCTCAGAGTGAATGTACACATTGCCATAGATGAGACCAGCAAGACCACCACCAATGAGGGGTCCAACCCAGTAGATCCAGTTGTCGGTGAAGTCTCCGCTGGCAACGGCGGGTCCAAATGATCGAGCAGGGTTCATTGACCCGCCAGAGAAGGGTCCTGCTGCCAAAATGTTGGCACCAACAATGAAACCAATGGCAATGGGTGCAATTGTGCCTATTGCTCCCTTCTTGGGATCAACTGCTGTTGCATAGACGGTGTAAACCAAAGCAAAAGTGATGATGATCTCAAACACAACTCCTTCAATGGCTCCAACTCCAGCAGACACAGTGTGGATAGGAATAGTCTGTAGTAAAAGGAAATTTCAGTCATTTGCACTAACAATAGTTTCACAAAACTATAGAACTTACTTATACTAAACGAAATTAATTTTTTGGTGTTGATTTGTACTTGATTAGTCAAAAGTTACATCATTTTAGATTTAGGAATTGGGATGGATCTCAAACACTAGATATCAAAAAGTCTCCACCCTTAAACCATCATATAGATGGTCTTAATTGAAACTCCTAACCTTAACATCAATTTTGAGTGAAAGAAAAGACATGTACTTTGATCTGTTTAATGTTGAAGAATTTCTTACCAAGCCTCCGGT
Organism: Comarum palustre; assembly: GCA_951800085.1. Classification (NCBI taxonomy): domain Eukaryota; kingdom Viridiplantae; phylum Streptophyta; class Magnoliopsida; order Rosales; family Rosaceae; genus Comarum; species Comarum palustre. Next base: position 12,009,411 of record OX637574.1, read on the forward strand.
GACGAACTTGAGGATGAAGCATGCTACAATGGCACCAGCAAGCTGGGCAATCCAGTAGAATAATCCAGTGAGGATAGTGATTTGGCCACCAAGAGCCAAGCCGAATGTGACAGCTGGGTTGACATGGCCCCCAGATATGTTGGCACCAACTGAAACTGCAACAAAGAGAGCAAAGCCATGGCAGATGGCAATAGCTACTAGTCCAGCAGGATCAAGAGCAGCACTGTCTGTCAACTTGTCTGTCAAGAATGAAGGCAAAACTTCAACAACAAAAAAAATTAAAAAAAGTTGCTCTCTAGTATATATGATCATGGCTTTCATTTTCTAATTTTATCTATATCAACCTGTTTTGAGGTTGTATACCTAGAACTTCTTGCAAGCAAAGAATTTATACAACACTAACGAAAATGGGCTCGTTGTGCACTTAATACTCTATTTTGTTTGGAAGAAAGAGTAAAATCTCATGCTTAAGCTAGATGAAAGGGAGCTAGCTAGCTAGCTAGCAAGAGAAAAGTACTAACTGTAAGCTATGGCTGAACCAACTCCGGCAAAAACAAAGAGCAAGGTTGAGATGAACTCAGCAAGGTAGGCCTTCAAGGACCCCAAACTGAAAGAATCAGCAAACCTTCCAAATGCTATTCCTGCCATCTCAGAGAATCACAACCGTTGGAACTCTCTTGAAGGGGATGAAGAGAAGAAGAGATAAGGATGCAGAAGGGTTCAGATAGCACATATGCTTTTATCTAGGTCACATATATATAGTAGTAGCAAGACTAGAGCAGCATAATGTTTATTAATTAGTAAAAGAGCTGATTATTAATCTCCTTTGGTTTTACTATATCGTTCGATCAGTAACATTCAGCAAAGACTTTAAAGTCAAATGATATAGAAATCACCATATTGATTTTACGTTTAATTTCTTTGATACAATTCATCGAATAATTTGTTTATACACATACAGAAAAAAAAATCAAAAACGTTAATGACTATTCATTATACTCATGTATATTATGTATTTGTATTATTAGATCGATTAGAAGAGATAAGGAATATACGTGGGATCGATGTGAACAACAGGTACTGAAGTATATCCATGCAGATAGATAGAGGAGATGGACAAGCTAAGCTAGCCAATCAGATATCTTTCTGTAGTCTAGCTGTCAAGAACATGCTTTAATAGAAATGTCTGGAAGCTCATCAATGATTCTACCATGTGAAGAAGAGCCTCATGATCTGTTTGATATGATTCACAGAGAAAGACTGGAGCAGAAAATGGTGGTGTTTGCATTGGAAGGTCATATGGTGACTGTGAACTGTGCGATGAAAAATAATGATAAAGCGAGCAAGTGATGGAGGGCACGACAAAGTTGGCAGCTTTGGTCCACAGACAAACCGCCGACCATGCTTCCGAATTGGCCCGGACAATATCGTGGGATTTTAAAAATGAGTGGCCGGATTAGGGTTAGTGATCGATGCTTTTTCATAAGTGAAAGGTTGGCACCGTATTACTTAATTAGGGTTTGACAATGATGGGAGGTTTGGAGACTAATTGGTGGAAGGAAACTACTGGGGATCTCAATGAGACGGTCCTCACTAACAAAAAGATGTTTAAACACGATTAGATTATTTCTGTCGTTTAAGCTCTTAAATGACAGAATAATGAATTTTTCATCGTTTAAGCTATTCCGTTTAAGTGATGGAAATAATTTGTTTAAGCGACAGACATTTACTTAAGCGACAAAAATGGAGTTTCCGTCGCTTAAGTAAAAATTCAAATTTATTCGTTTTGGGCTCCAAAATTGGGTCAAAAAATTCAAACTTTTTTATGCGACTGAAATGATTGCCTTAAGCGACAGAAGTTTCCGTCGCTTAAGTCAATTTTCAAATTTGTACGGTTTAGAGTTCGAACAATGAATTTCAAAATTTGAAACTGACTGGTTCCGTCGCTTAAGCAAATTTCAAATTTTATTCTTCCGCTCTTGCTGCAGAAGAGAAGAAGTAGAAGAAGGGAGGAGAAGAAGAGGCCGGGAGAAGAAGGAGAAGAAGAGGCCAGAAGAAGAAGATGCATAAGAAAAATATGAAGAAGAAGAAGAGGAGGAAGAAGCAGAAGAAAGATGAAGAAGAAGATCTAGATGAAGAAGAAGAAGGTGGCGGTGGGGGTGGTGGTACTGTAGTGGTGGCGGAGGAGGTGGTACGGTGGTTGTGGTGGCGGAGGAAGAACAAGAAGAAGAAGAAGAAACATTTTGTAGAACAAAAAAAAATCCGGTTGGAAATCTGTCGGAGAATTTTTTTTAAAAAAAATTAAGCCTTAAGCGACAGAAACATTGCGTCGCTTAAGACCTGTTTCTGTCGTATAGGTACATGGCTTAAGCGACGGATTGATGTATTTCTGTCTCTAAGAAAAAATATGACCAAGCTTAGGCGACGAAAAGTCAGGTTTAAGCGACGAGACATTTCTGTCGCCTAATGTCGTTTTTCTACTAGTGCCTCTCCTCACTGATGTCATTTTCTGTGGAGATAAAAGTTGTGTCTTTTCACTTTTACCCTAATTGGTAGTGAGAAAATTACAGGAATAAGCTCTGTTAGGACATAGAATTGAAAGATAACCCAACTTTTAAAACTAGTTGAATTTTAACCTTCTTGGAGTGTAGAAGTACATAAATACCCTTCATTTTATAAACTGCATAATTTTCTTCTCAATCGTCAACTTCATTACAATTTTGTTTGAACAATCCTAATCTTAAATTCATAATGCTTATTGACAGCACAAATAACAATATCCATCTCTTAGATTACGGCAACATGGTTCCCGTTGGGGTTGCATTTGAATAATGACATTTGTGTGCCTTCTCATTCGTTAAAAAGCCTACCAGTGCAGACATTTCACTAAGCAATGAGAACTGAGCAGAAAAACTACCCATCAAACACTGCATATCACAAATCAAATAACCTTAATATCTGAAATGGATCAAAGTTTAGAACAGACCTAAACAAGAACTTTAATTTCATAACCATGGAATCAGAACAAACCTAAAAACAAGAACTTTAATATCCGAAATGGATCAAAGTTAGAACCTTCAATATAAAAAAACATAGTTTATGTTAGATTAATTTGGACCTGCCCAATATGCATGGTAAAGGCATGTTCTTGGATCATGAACGACATGATTACTAATTAATGTTGACTTCAAACAAAAATTCTTTACGCCTTTTCTTCAAGATTTTTATGAACTTCTTGAAGCCAACTCCAACTCCAACTCCAACTCCAACTCCAAGAGTACTGCACCATTATCAGTAGATGGTAATCATGTGATTCTGTGACCCTTCTTATTCACCAGTTAAAAATGATCAGCACTATTTTGAAGGTCTGTGTTTTACTATATCTGAAGGCTTTGACTCAAACTCAAACTCAAACTATGAGTTTACATGGTATGAAGGGATATTTATGAAACATATCTTGCTATTAGAGTTTTATGTTTCAATTATTGAATGTCATCGAAATTGTTTCGAGTTGTTGGAGCTCTGAGTATTTTTTCGATAAATTTGTATTGAACTATTGAAGGAGGAATTCATGGGATTGAAGGAATAAATTTTTTTTGTCGAATGCGTATATTGAACGTGGAACCAAAAAAATGAAGTTTGGGTTGATTAAGGGTATTAAATTGTGTCTTCTCCTCCTCCTAAAATGCCATTTTTTTCATTAACTTCTATTTTAGAGGTCAAAAATCAATTTAATAACCAAATAATGGTTAATTATCAAAATTTCTCATTGGTTGCTTCAGGTAGGGTTTTGGAAATCCACATACGGTGGATTATTTTGTCCTGTGGGATAAGCTGATTGAAATGAAAGGAGTACTAGAGTTGAGCTAATGAATGGTCATTCACAATGCACAGTATCAATGTCGACTGATGAGCTTGAGTATGTACTGATTGATATCAGATTTGAATTCAAATCGAGGATCAAAGTTGTTCGTTTGGTATATAAGCTTAGTTTTAGAACGTAAGCATGCATTTGAGCTCTACTATTGTAAGTTTAAGATGGTATCGATCTAAAACTTGGTTGCATGGTAGAATTTCCTTAACATGGTAATCAAAACTTAGTGTACGAACTAATTGGTGTGCTCAAAACCTTCAAGCTTTTGAGATCTAAAGTGAATTGTTTAATACAAATAAAATTCTAAGAGATCGATCCAATGTAAAATTTCAGCTTGCCACCACATCTGGATAAGCTAGACTGAGATGAGTGAGATCTATTCTTTTGAAATTTCTACATATAGTGAATTTCTTGGAAGCATTTCTTTGTATGCAGATCTAGATTATCTCTATTCAATCGATTTATAGAACATGAGAATATTTTATCTTAATTTTATACTTCTATGACATAATCCATGATAAGCTAGTTTACAGTTCAGGGTGGATACTGCAGAAAAGTTTCAGAGTTCTTTACACTCCAAAATTTTGAAACAAGGTACTTAATTTACAGTCGTTTTTGAAACTAGAAGAAAGATTCTGGTGACTAGAAAAGCTATTAGCTAAATTTTCATATTGGACCATATCAACTTCTGGCTATATTAGGGTGGCATATATTGGTCCATATCACCTAATCTATGGTTAAGCATAAAGAACGATCGGGTGGGTAACTGGAGGATGGTAATGAGAACAGGAGGAATCACAATGACGTACTCTGTCCTCTGGTGAAATTTAGTTTTTAGATCAATAGTTTCTTCTTTACATCATTTCTGCTTTAACGTGGTTCGATAATTGCCTACCTCTATAGAGTAATAGTGAGAGTGAAATCCACCAACAAATACAGGGTTTATTAAGGCTACACAATAACAGTTGTTTCACAACACCTCACAAAGAGGGTAGAACGACAGCAATAACAAACTAATCTATTATGATAAAACTCTACTTGCTACCCTTATATAGCCTTAAGATGACTATTACAATTATACATTTATCCCAAACCAATAAAAATGAGTTATTAAACAACAATCTCCATCTTGGCGAGATTTGTAGGCATGACAGTAACAAGTCTTCATACCCTGCAGTACTAACAACCCACATTCACTACTGCTCAAACAATTTCTTCAAACATTCACAATATTAACCAAGTCAAATGTTCAAACTTGGTACCCATTACCAGGATAAGCACTTTAGCTGACGAAAATTTTTCGTCTGCCTGTTCATCAAATTCGTCGGTTATGAAGTCGTCTAAAGTTATAGCCGACGAAATAAAAGCAGTCGTCAGCTAACACTATAGCCGACGATATAATTTCAAAACATTCGTCGGCCAAACTCTTACTTTAGCCGACGAAATACATTGTCGTCGGTTTAAACATAAGACTTTGGCCGACGAAATATAGTACATTTCGTCGGCTAAAAATTTTTAAAAAAATTAAAAATTAAATGGAGAAAAGCCGACGAAAATATAATAAAGTCGGCTAAACGTTGGGAAAAAAATTACTATAGCCAACGAATTATGGTAAATTTCGTCGGCGATAGTACTTTTATACTAAAAAACTCCAAAATTTCTAAATTATTATCCAAGCAAGCTGTAAATTACACAAGCAATTTGATAACCAACAACAAACACCATCAAAAGTAACATAAACATTTTGCATTAAATTTTAAATTTATAAATTGTTCGTAAACCTAAAAAACTAAATAAATAATTGTTCATAAACCTAAAAAACTAAATAAAGTCGATATCGTCTAAATCTATATCCGCGCCAGAAGGAGGTTTCTGGGGAGGTTGTGGCGGTTGAGGTAAGGAAATAGGTGTAGGCATGGTCGGAGGCGGAAGTCCGTGAAGCTGTGCAGATGAAAAATCTTGCATGTACTGGAACATCTGCTGCTGATGTGCCTGCTGGGTGACATATAATGTTGCATTATACTCCTGTAAAGCGGCAGTATATGCTGTCTAGACGGCTTGCTGTTCCCGTCTACCATCATCTTACTGCCCGATACTACGTTCCTATCCCCGTCAGTATCAATGACGATCCTTCCTGAGGTACTCACTGTCTTCTCGAGAGTCTTCCCTGTGACGGGACCTCTCTTCTTCCTTGTTGGCTTGGCTCCGACGGTGTCTATCATAAATTGATTATTAATAAATTATTTTTTTATAATATTATAACATAACAAATTATTTATATAATCATTACCTGAGGGCGTTGGGGCGGATGCGACGGACTCCGACTCTGTCGTCGATGATGATACCCTCGCAGAAATTAAATCTGTACCAAACGGCACGAACAGGTACACCACTGATGGGGTCACCTGCGGGGGTAGTGGATAAATCGGCGCGCCTGAGTCATCGACTGCAGGTAACGCCAGTATCAAGCACCGAAGGTAGAGATGAGACAGCGGCATCTGTATCCCGGAAGACCCACCCTCCGAAACAGTAGGGGCCGGAGTCGGTGCCCTGTGTATCTCAGGCATAGTAATGCAGACACCTCCGCCTGAGTCGGAGGCCACAGCTGCCTCGAGGAGTGAGGGACACTCGGCTGCCTCGAGGGAGGGGCGTCCGGCTGGCAGGAGGAGCGAGGGGCGTCTGACTGCCTGGAGGAGCGAGCGGCGTCCGGCTGCTTGGAGGAATGTGTGGCCCCCAGCTGTCTCTGTGTCGGCTCTAGAAGAGACGCCCGTCGGGCCGTCATTGGGCCCTGAAACGAACCCCAAGGGTTGCTAGACGTTCCCTCAGACGATTCATCCCTTTGGCCCTTCGAACTCTTTGATTTACTAAATAATCCTTTCATTCTAAATAATATAATTAATATTTTGCTAATATCCAAATAGTTTAACTATACCAATTAATATTTTAATATACCCAAATATATTAAATATACCAATTAATATTTTAATATACCCAATTTACTAAATATACTAAATATACCAAATTGACAAAATATACCCAAAAATATATTAAAAATTACCAATTTACTTAATACACCCAATTTACTAAATATACCAAATTGACTAAATATACCAAATTCACTAAATATACCCAAATATATTAAAAATTACCAATTTACTTAATATACCCAAATATATTAAAATATACCAATTAATAGAAATAATTCAATATAATTCAACATTATTACCAACAACATTATCACAAACAACATTATCACAAACAACATTATCACAAACCCTAATTATCATATAATTTAATATATTGAAAAAAAAAATTGAAAATAGTTCTATAATTCAATATAAACATGAAATTGCATACCTTATTTGTTTGGAAGATCCCTGGCGGAGTGGAGGCCGGAAATCGTCGAAAAAGTGAAAGAAAATCGAGAGAAGAGAGAGAAAGGCGTGCGGCCGAGAAGAGAAAAGGAGAAGAAATAGGGTTTTGTCGCTGGGTCCTAAATATATAGGAAGAAGTATAGCCGACGAAATAAAAAATTCGTCGGCTAAAACTTAGTAATTTCGTCAGCTAAAGTACTTTTTATAATTATTTAGTAAATTCATGTACAATTTATATGTTTTATCTTGTGAAACGAAAAACCGACAGTCAGATATCATCATTATGTTGAAACATGTGTGGGGGTAAATTTTCAGCATCATCGGACAAACTTAAGGACTCGATCTGCACGGTCAATCCCGTTAATCAAACCCCTAAACACAAACAAACGGTGATTTGACCGCCTAAATTACGTGTTCTGTCCGGACCTTCAACTACAAATAGTTTCACATCGAGGAGACGCAACTAGTGGTATAAAAATTATAAGAAAAATAACCATCGGAGATAGGGCGTCCTCTATGGAGAAAGAATGAAAAAAAAATGCAATGACGACAAGTATTGGCACCGAAACTTATCGGAATTACGTGATTTTTCAACTATAGACATATTTCATCGTTCCAATCATATCTTATCCCACGACTTTTTTTCGTTTGAAGCTTCTTCGTATAGTTTTTTTTTAAAACAGAACATTTAACACTTGGTAAAATTAGTTATACAACATTAGTAGCCATATTTTGATTGTGACGATCAATCTTGTGAAACGAAAAACCGACCGTCAGATATCATCATTATGTTGAAACATGTGTGAGGGTAAATTTTCAGCATAATCGAACAAACTTAAGGACTCGATCCGCACGGTCAATCCCGTTAGTCAAACCCCTAAACACAAACAAACGGTGATTTGACCACCTAAATTACATGTTCTGTCCGGACATTCAACTACAAATAGTTTCATATCGAGGAGACGCAACTAGTGGGATAAATTATTATTTTATTATTCAATTAACTTTAGCCGACGAATAATTAGGGTATTCGTTGGCTATATTATAGGGTTTAGGGTTTACAGTTTAGCCGACGGACAATTAGGGTATTCGTCGGCTAAGATGGTTTTAGCCAACGAAATAAAACATATTTCGTCAGCTAAAACTGTCAAATAGATAAAAAAACAAGTGGTTTAACCGTAGGCATACCAATTTCCTGCATATATAACCAACATTAAGATACATTATGAATTCAACAGCTTGAGGCATTTTTTTCTTCCCTTCTTTCAACCACAAATGTCTTCGTATCTCCATTTTTTTAAGATTAATGCGTGCCTTCGGACCGTCTTTCGTCTTTCCCTCCAAGTTCAGCACTGTTCCCACCACACTGTCACACACATTCTTTTCTATGTGCAATTCTCTATCAGCGTGCCATCTCATAGCTTTGGCCGTATGTGATGACATGTACAACTGTTCCAGCCTATCCCTCAACGGGAAATACCGAAGTACCTTCACAGGTTTCCTATTGCCTGCAGGAGTCAGCTTATACCTGTCACTCTAACATACTGGACATGCGTCAAGGTCACCAAGGTCATTCCCTTCTGGATCTTTACCCCAGAAGAGAACACAATCATATCTGCATGCATGGATTTTGATGTAGGAAAGCCCAAGATCTTTCAAGATACATCGGACCTTATGATGAGTGGTAGGAAGGCGATGACCATGGGGCAGCATCGAAGTAGTGTACTGTAGATAGTCATCAACAGCCTTCACAGTCGATTTTGTCTCAATTTTAATCTTCATAACGTCCATCACACTTTCAAGAACCGTCTTCTGACAACCGGGGTACACATGAGTCTGTTGGAAAGCAAGTAGTTTGTTGTACCTGTCAATACCAGCAGTGTTGACAACTCTAGGGAAGGGCTGCACCGGCTCAGACATATACGGTCCTTCAGAGCATACACCACTCTCATAAGGAAACATATCATTGATGAAGGTCGTTGTTGGATCGTTGGATGTACTGCCCGTCTCAGAAAATTGCCCATGATCATGCTGACCCCCTGATGTTGTTTCACCGTGATATATCCAACATGTGTACTTCTCCCAAAACCCATTACTTTTAAGGTGCTGTCAAACCTTATCAATTGCAAATCGATGCATATTGCTGCGACACTGACATTTAGTGCACGGACAATAGAAAATTGTATTCCTTTTAGCATTATCCATCACATATTCAATAAAACTAACAACTCCTTTACCATATCTTTTGTCCCATTTTGGAAGCGAAATCCAACTCTTATCCATATCCTGAAAATATAACATAATATATATGTATAAACGCTAATTAATTAATTAATTAAATTTACAAATCATTCAATATTGTATCTACAGTTAACATACAATTAATTAATATATATACGTGCATATATATAATAATTACTAATTAATATAATCAAATTAATATATATATATAACAACAACTTCATATATATTATCAAACACAAATTGATCAACTCAATTACACTCAAAATCCAATATAATCAACTCTAATTCAAACTCAAAATCAATGCATAACGAAAATAAAACTCTTAAATCAACTCAAAAACAAGATATATACACATATATACGTACCTATATATAGCGCCACAAACTAATTTCGGACAGATTTCGACAACACCCAACAATTTCGCCAACCCCCAAACTTTTTCTCTCGTTTTTTCTTTCACATCAGCTGCTGTCTAAATCTGAAAATATAAGGACTTTTAGCCGACGAAATTATATATATCGTCGGCTAAACTTTAAAAATTTCGTCGGCTATAGTTCACAAACTATAGCCGACGAAAAAAACCATTTTAGCCGACGACACAACATTTCGTCGGCTAAAAGTCTACTTTAGCCGACAAAAAATTCACTTAGCCGACAATATTTTTTTTCATCGGCCAAAATAGACTTTAGCCGATGAAAAAAAATTTCGTCGGCCTGTTAATTTTTTTTTCGTCGGCTATGACGATTATTCTGGTAGTGAGCTGAGCACTAACAGCTTTTGTCAACATATCAGTTGGGTTGTCTGTAGTTGGTACATTCCAAAGAGCAATTTTCTTCTTTTTAATAATATCACGCACATAATGAAATCTAACATCAATGTGTTTGGTTCTTGAGTGATATTCCTAATATTTAGCTAAATAAATGGCACTTTGGCTATCGTAATAAATGTCAGGACCTACCCCAGGTTAATCCCTTTAACACGAAGTAAACCCTGCGGGGACCACCTCAAAGGAAATTTTTACCGGAAACCCCCCTTGAAATGGATAACCCTACATGCAATCCAACTAAACACTTCATTAACAATAAAATTCAACTAAACTGTACTGGGGTAAATAGAGCATTCTACGTGGAAGCAAAACCTAAATACTATATAGCGACAACATAATGATTTGACGATGTCTCATCTTCAGTACGCATGACTTCCTCTCAGCAACCCTGCAATACTGGGCATTTGAAAACGAAGGACTTAGGGGAAAACATTTAAAAACATGACACTAGAGTGAGTCGACAAAAATAAAATACAGGCGCGAGAAAATATCTTAATTTAATGTTGTCCCTCTTATTGTTTCGAGAAATCATTTATGCATGCCTCCTTGGGAAATAATCCCAAATCAACCTTTCGAAAAACAAAACAACACTTGTCAATCTCATTGGCTTAAAACTCGGTATTAAAAATAAGGGAAGATGTTTCACCATGACGGAGAGTCTCCTAGACTAGGGTCGGAACCTTTAAGGCTACTAAGTAATATGATGACCCTTCATGACGGAGAGATTCCACCATGACAATGAGCCTCTCAGGCTAGAGTCAGAACCCTCTAAGGCTTCTATACCATGCTCCACTTCCAAAGTGAGGAGGGCCGTATGGCTAGCTAGCATCTTTATATATATGACAACCCTTCATGGTGATGAAATCAATCAAATACGAAAAGTCATTATTATATGACTCCTCCCCGTAAATTAAAACATGCATCTCATGCATAAGGCACGGTTCCCTGACCGTCCTCAAAACTATGGCCATAAAACAATGTATTCCAAATTTAATCAATATAACACTGATTTTAGCCGCCATAATTAATATAAGGGCTTACGGAAGGGAGGCAACCCACCTTTCTGGCCCCACCGTCTCATTAAATTAATAAAAATCATGTTTAGCATAAAAAAACATGACATGCATTAATTCAAAACAAAGGTCCACTCACGAACTTAGGCCTTAGCCTGACGAAATCTAGATCGCTTCTCAAGCGAAAATTCTTGATCTCATGTTCAACGAATAATAGTAAATCTTAATTGTCAAACGGATAATTATTTAAAATTGGAAATAACGTTACCCTCGGCCAAAACTCTCAAACTTAATCAACACAAATCTCTGACCTTCAACAAAAGCTTAGTAGTCCTTAAAATATTTCTTCAACTTTAACCGACAATAACCGATGGCCAGAATAATATTTTATTATCCGCCGATAATATTAAACTAGAAAAATTCCAAAACCTAACCAAAACGTCTCCAAAAATTACCAAATTTAAACCATAGACTCCTCTCATTTTATACTATTTAATGGGCATGAAAAACTGCCCAAAAAGTGGCAGCACCGTCGCCGGCAGAAATTCTAGCCAAAATTCTGGCGACCTCCGATCGCCACCAAATTTTAACAGTAGCTTCGCCTTATCATTTTGAACAACTTTCTAGTTCAATTCAAAGACCAATTCAGCCTCTAACTAGGTTAATCGAACAAAAATGTAAAAACCCGAAATTTGTTTTTAAACTTCAAATCTTCGATTCTCCCTCCACACTCCAAATCAATTCACCAAACTTTAGGGGTGAGTAGTACTCCTAAAACTTTTTCTAACCATATAGAGAACTCACAAATTGGTGGCCTGAGGAGGGAGAAAACCGATCTAGATCTCTACTGTACACTCGGTAATCAACTTGAAATTTCTCCTAAACCATAAAGATATAGGTCGAAAAGCTTACCTGAAATTGAAGTAGACTTAGAAACGCTCCTTTAAGGACTAGCAGAAGTTTGGAACTTGTAAGCTTTGAGCTATTGCTTTATGTTTATAATGATTCAACGCCGACTCAACCATCGAACTATAGCCAGCTATCAACTCAGAAATACACGAAGGCTTCCAGATTAGTATCACAAAAATTTCACGTACCGGTTCAGTTTCCTGATTCGAGTATTGGGATCCCTATATCGCTCATAGTTCCACATTACATCATCTACACAACTTCAGGGACCCTCACTAAGTGTTTAGGGTGACATTTATTTAACATATACTATTTCTTGAGATGACGTCGGCCTCTCACGGTGCACTCAACTGTTCATAAGGGGTGGATTTCTGGCCGTTCGATTTGCCCTAGGCTGTTTTGTTCTGCTCTTTCAACCTCGGTCTCAAGCTCTCCTTCCCCTTTTTGGTCGCATCAGTTATTGCTTTTGCCCTTCTTCTCTCTCGACACACCAAACTGAAAGAGAGGGAGAACATGTGGATTACTGGGTACGGTTACTCTTCTTAAGAACAGTAAAGCTTAATGTGTTTGTTTTTAGATCCTTTCATCGATTAAAGCTTAATGTGTTTCGTTTTTTGGTTTCATTATAGGTTTATTTTTGGAAAACGATGGCTGGTTTCAAATCTGAAGACGATGATAGCTTTTTTCGACATCGTCAATACCAAAAGAGACCATCTAGGACGCCCAAAGTTTTTGGTAATCTCTCTTCTGAGTCTGTCTTGACACCTGTTTCACAAACGTGTCTTCCATATCAACACGAGTCGTCGGTGTCTTCTTCGACACGACGAAGTTGTATGTGATAACCATCTTCTATGTTCCTTTTTCCAGTGTGAGAGAGATGGGATTATTAAATAAGGGATGTAGACCTCAAAGTAAATAGGAGCAATCAAAAGCCAACTGCATATATAAGGGTTGTCGACGTGCGGACTTTGCTCAGTTCATGATCAATTTTGGGTTTCTGTTCATTTGTCCCGATGGTCTTTCATATGTGTTTTGATGTCAAATGGCTAATGTTCTCATCAATTCGTAAACAAGAGTCTGTTGTGTCTATTAGAATGGAGTTGTTTCACTGGATTGGTGTCAACATAACTTAGATTTGAGCATTTTTGGCTCATGGATTTCAGTTGCGGCTGCTGATCAGGGTTTTGCTCCGAAGTTTGGTTTTGTTCAAGCACCAAAGACAATTACTTTTTATGTAAATTGACGTTTTCTTTTGTGTGATCACTGCGATGAGTCTTCAGTTCTCTCAACATTTTCAATTTTTTTGATTCCTATTTATTGTGAACTGTTTGATGATACTATGATACTTTCCTCACGTTTTGGGTGTATGATTTTATTATAAGCTTCAGCCATTGATGACATTGTGAGCCTCAATATAAACTTTGTAATTAACGCACGAGGGACTCATGTCTTTCCTATTTCAACAACATCTTTGTTTATTTGGTATGAATATATCAAATGCTGGGATGTTTATTTCACAAAGCAAATGTTTTTTTTCAATGTTAACAAACATTATGATGATTAATGACTGATAATGACATTATGGTGAAATTCACAAGCTTGGTGACCATTGGTTTGTTAACCAATGTATATATATATATATATATATATATGCAATGCGAGTGTGATGCTTAATCTATTTCACTAATGATATTGCTTTTTTATATGTTTTTATAATTTCCCTCTTCACAATTATTGGCAATAATTTGATTTCAGAATTAAAGTTGGATTGATTTTTTTCCATCTTTTACTTTGCTTTTATCTTGATTATGAAATATACTTGAACAAGCCCGGCTACTTGCAACAAGTTTTGGATTTATTTGGTTGCAATAATTGTAAATGGATTAGTTATATTTTATATACAATATTCATAGGTCCAAAGTAACCTATGAAAACACAAATAATAGATGTCATCATACATAATATTGTACTCAATTGTGACAATTTCATTGGGACTGATATCTTTAAAGTTGATCGTGTTCATGTTATTTGGATGATGTTTTGTGACATATATGAGTAAGTCAGAAATTCAGTTTTGTGGTGGAGCAAGTGCTTTTTAAGTTTGTAAATCAGTGTGCTTCTATTTTTTCTTTCTTTTTTATGGGTACGTATGTTATGCTCACTTAGAAGCTTCATTTTGCTTCTGATAGAGATACTTGAATGCAGTGAGTTGTGAGGCTTTTTTCGAAAACCAGAAGATCAATCTTTCATGAGCTTTGTGTTCTATGAATGCCTATACAACATGGATGAATGCTCTTGCAACGTCATTTTTTAATTAAATTTTCCTTGCCTATTGTGACTGCAGAACATCCATGGTTACAAATGCAAAGCACCTCCATGGTTTCAGTAACAAAGGAAGCCTTATAGGTAAGCAGTTGTGATGGATCATGTATTATGAGTCTCATTGGATCATTGACTTCTATCGCATTGATGTATGATTCAGAAAATATGTATGTAACTATGTTAACTTTTCTTCTTCAAGTGCTGATGGTAATTGCAGAGCGTGATTGGAAATGGGTAGTCAGAGATATATGTATACTATGACACACTGCTAAAGATGGCAATGTAATTATCGAGGAGTGAAAACTAACCTTCAGAAGGTTAGTTCATGGTCTGAAAAAGAAAAACTAATCATGCAGAAAAACTGAACACTATTGTTGTGTAAAAATGTAGTTATGTAGTTTTTTAGTTTGATGTCATTATATCTTCTTATAATTGTCTTTCTGTCATAGCATATGAGATTAAACCACTGCAAACTCTGCAAATTTCAAGCCTTTGTATTTTGGGGTCTTTCTCAGATTCTTCCACGGAGAGAGGAAGAACTGTTTCTCTTCTCTATCAGATTGTCAATATATAAATCTGATCAATTGTTGAGTTTTGGTTATATTTGTGAAGATCATCTTCTACATGTTTTTTAATTGTTTTTTCTCAAAGATCTGGGTTTTTTCTGTTTTAATTGTGTGTTTTTCATACCATATGAGATTAAACTACCAGTTTTGTTTCAAATGTCTTTTGGGGCCTTCACTAGATTTTTGCTCTTCTCAATCATATTTTCTCATTTATAGAATCTGATCAATTGTTTGAGTTTTGCTTATTTGTATGATGATGAATATCTTTTGCATGTCTCCAAATTGTTTTTTTATTTATATAGACAAAGATCTGGGCTTTTTTTCTTTCTTTTAGTTTTAGAGTCGTAATAGCATTGTGTCATCGAAATGAGTTTGCAAAATTAAGTAGAACCTGCACGTCTTTTATTGTTTTTGGTATTGATTGGGGAAGTGAGTTCTGTTATTACAATTAAGGTAGCTCAATCCTCATTTTTCTACTGATTGTGAGAAAGAAAGAGGGTAGAGGAAAAAGGGAGAGTATCAGAAGTAAACATATCCATGCGTTATTTTTCCTAAATGAATATTGATTTGGGTGCTCTTTTTACATCTAATTTGTAGTCACGAGTATAGAAAAACCAAGGTATTTGAAATGATTTAAAGCATAAGTATGAACACAAGTGTGTTTGCCTATCAAATCCTATTTAATCATGTGTCAAAAATTTTGCTGATTTTCCTATTTACTGAACTTACCGGGTTTGAAACTATTTACTGTATGACTTTTTTGTTAACTGGATACTGATATGGGTGCTCTTTCCATTTCATGCGGGTTATTCTAGGATTCTGGAAATTGGATGAAAGCTCTGCATCCGTTTTTTGCTCTTAAAGTGATAATGTCTCTTCTGGATATGATGTTAATATTAAGGAAAGGTAAAGCATTTTATATGTTCTTTTTTAGTATTCTTTTTGGTTTTGGGGGTTCATTTTGGACTTTTGATTTTGAGTTAGTTCTATGTCGAAAAAGATGGTACGAAAATTAGGACAGGTGTTCTTTTTTAGTGTATCGTATGAGTTTAATGACAAACAATTTAAATGCACTACATCAAGAATTTAATATGTTTTGATTAATCAATAGTAGAAGAAGTCTAACACTGGTTCAATGCCAAATGTGAGTTCAGAGATCAATGCGACTACAAATTTGTTTCAGTTTGGACCTCTTTCGTTTCAATTGATTATGTGTTTGGTAGTTCGAGAAGGCTGGATAATTTCAAGTATTATGTGTAATTTAGGCATAAATAGTTCTTCAATCATCTGACATGATGTATATGTAGTAAATTATATAAAAGATGAGTACTTGGCCTCACTACAAAGGTATGCATTCATCTTAAATTGATAAGTATTTGTCACTCGACCTTAACTGTTGTAAAACTTTTAATTAATTGATATCCTTTTATTTTTGTTTATCTACGGGACAAGATTTCTAATTTATGTATCCAAGTTTAATATTTATTCGTTGATTACTGTTTATAAACAGTAATAAAACAGTGTATTTCGAGGTTTTACCTGTTGATATTCGGAGCTGCCACTCAGTTCTAGAGCCTTCTCGCGCGTCTACATAGTGGAAATTGAGAGAGCGAAGGTCGAAGGCTAACAATTCAGGTAAACATCAAATCTTGCTACTTTTCATTTCAAGTATTTGATCAATAGTCTAATTTCCTCGATTATTTTGATGTATCTTCTTGGATTACCCCAAATCGCTAAAATCCTCCAAAGCTTCGCCTCTGACCAAGTTCTCTTCTGGTGATATTTTTGTTCTGGTTGAATTTAATGATGGAATGTTGATTTTTGGCTTTGGTTGTTTGGGCGATATCCAGTTCGTCAGGTATGTGCTTAAAGGAGTTAAAGCTCTCAAATTTAACTCCTTTCGATTTTGAGTTTACGTTTTATCTTTTTTAATTTGCTACCAGTTTCTTCATTTTTCTTTGATTTTAGTTTATGATCTTCAATTTTGGTTTTGTTCAATCTCTAAGTTTCATATTTGTGTTTGTTTTTGTTTTCATTTAATGCAAACAACTATACTGTTAGTGATTTAGGAGATAAATACAGTATTATTGTAAAAGGTTTGGTACTTTGCATGTCACTTTTCCTAATAAACTCATAACTTTACAGATAGATTGCAATTTCAAACTGGTAGTACCTTTGGCAGTAAACAAATCAAATGTGTATTATGTACTTGAATGACATTTGCCAGTGGCTAGGCTTTCTCTACATCAAGTGTCGTGAACTACCGATAGGAAATAGTTCACTTAGCATAGAAGATATTTTGAACTGAAATTTCCCAAAAAATTAATTACGAAGTTTGATTAATTTAATAACTAAGAACAGTGGAAGATAGAAAGCCCATTTCTCTGTGTATGTTTCATTTGTTGGAATTATTCTCAAATAATTTTTCTGTTTTTTTCCAAACCCTTATTCATTTGAGATCATTATCATTGAATCTCCTTTCGCAACTTTGGTATATCATATTTTGGTTAAGAAAGATTTTACTGTGGTCAACTATATTGAACTGGTGTGTGATTATTGTGTCATGTTTATGTGATTGTCTAAATGTAAAACTAGACAGTAAATTAAAAATTTGAAAGATTTTGTGCTCATAATCTTATAATAACCAGTGACAACCAATGACCAATACAACTCCATCAATTTCACTTTTACATATAATCTTTAAAATTAGTAATGCACTTACCGTTTCATATCATAAAAAGTATTATTTCACTCCAGATAATCTAAGTTAACACATTTCCTCTCTTAAATTCAGCTCCAAGAATGAAACCTTCATCCTTTTGTGATTTAAAAGCATTCCCGCTAAATTTCAGACTGAGCCAGTGTACCAAATTCAGCTAAATTTCTGCAAATCATTATAGGGAATGTGAAACCGTGAGACCTGAAGGTATGTTCATTTTTATGTGATACATGCTCAGGCTGGAAATCTACGTTGACAGTTGCGAGAAATTTGGGCAATTTGTTTTGTTTGTGTATTGAAAGTAAATTTCAGATGCTTACATTTTCATAGCTTTTCAATTTCAGAAAAGACCATTAAAAACTTAGTTTCATTCATTCATAAGTTAGATTTTTTACTGACTTTTACCCTTTCTACACAGCTATAGGGTGTACATGACAGTTGTAGACACAGGTAACAAGTCACACTTGACATAGGGCAGTATGTGTACAGTTTTGAAATTTGAATTGCAGGTTTTTTTTGCTTCGGCTTCATAACTGATGTTAGTTAAAAAGAATTAGGGTTGGTAAAGCTTATAATGATTAGGGATGTGTATATTGCTCACTTTGAATTTTGTTGAGCACATAAACAAATAGCTCTGTCAGTTCAGATTTGATTTTTGATTATTGATTTTTGATGGAGTACAACCAGTTCAGATTTATACTCTTTAACTTAATTTGAAATGCTGGTGATTCTTTGCAGCTGCTTCTGTAAGAAGATCAGGTACATTATAAGCTTACCAGTTTTATACGTTTTATGGAGATTGGCCAGTTGAGATTTGTATATTCTTGACATGATAATTATTATCGGTATGCACTCTTAAGTTTACCAGCTTTCTGAGTTGTGTTTTTCATCTATTCTTGATTCTTCTATGATTAGATATAACTGAAATTGATTCATCTTTTACAAAGAATGATGTTCCAATCAGTTGAATCCGAGTTTGTCGACCATTTGAACAACTTTTACTACAACATTAACTCTCTCTTTCATCCACATGGAAGTATATGTTAAAGGCTATTTGATTAGTTAAAAGGAAAACTAACTAATATGCAATTATGATCATCTATAAAATTCAATTAGACGTCATGATCTTTGAATTGAAGTATCTTCAGATTACGCAGACTAATCACTTATGGACTCGATATATTCAGTGTTTTTTTAGAAGCTGATGATGGTCTTTTGGATCTGTTTTCAACATCTTTTTGTTTTCATCTTCCTTCTCACTTTGTACATGCATGTTCTGAGTTTGGGTTTCAAAAATTATTTTTCAAAAATTAGTTTACTCAAGTCTCAATGTAAATTGCAAATCTAAATGAAAGCCAAATTTATACAATTGTAATTCCTTATTTGATTTGATGATTTCACATGTTTCTCTTCTCAGTCAAAAACAGAAACCCGCAGCAAAGCGTGGGCATCTAACTAGTTCTATATACTAAATCAAAACCAATGTAACACTGTTCATTCACCGAGCCCATGTGCGGTTTTGCCCTCACTTGGAGTTTAATTACTACGATGCCATTATTGTCCTGTGGTGTAATGTTTGTATTGCTCTGGCCTTATACTTTTGGTTCACGACCACAGGCATGCGTGTCATCTTCGGCTCATTTATTTCCAATCTCTCCAAAGAATCTGATAGCAAAACAAGAGAAGGGGCGAGAATTTCCACATGTCGACGGCTATCAATTTCCAACGAGACTTTACTGGATTTTCTCATCTCTCTCTTCAGCTAGTTGAAATTGAAATCTTTACTGGGTTTGTTTATGTTGAGATCTGGTGGGGAATCAATTCAACAGGGTTACATGAATTGGGTAGATTGGCGTTTTGGACAAGATAGATTTGGGGAGCCTCTTCGAAAGTTCAAGATTGCCAAGGCAAACTGGTAGCATACATTATTCTATATATTCATCATGTGCACAGAAGTCCTTTTTCATTCATTAACCATGGTTTTTTGAGTATATCATCATCTCCCATATTAGATATATGTGCTCAATCACACATGAGGAAGATTAACCTAGGGGAAGGTCCTCTTCATATTAGAACATCTGGTAGAGATGATACTACTGAAATTGTTTGTTGGCCAAACGAAAAAAACCAAGGCTGGTGCGGTATGTATGCTTATTAGGATTTTGGGATATGGGGAAGTTTTGTTTATGCAGCCGACTCATATCATTATTACTGGACTTTTTGAAGTATAGATTTGAGAAAAAACCCAAGGATGTTGCTAAAGATAAGACCATGCACGAAATGAATCTTCAAGAAGGAAGAGTCGGTTCAGACTAGCATTTCATGATTTATTGTGAAGATGCTTTGTTCATGAATATTTGAGTTGTGACCCCAATTATGTTTACAATTCACCCACACTCACCCTGCAGCATAGCGCGGGGTTTACTTGCTAGTTTCATTTCATTTTACAGTAAACAATTTTGTTCATAAAAAATGCATTAAGAATGTTACATTTTATTTCTATGGGTATGAATGACAGGTTGGCATGAAGTTAAGGTATGAAACATAAGAGAAGCATATATATAAAATGCTGTTGAACATTTGAGTGCATGCATTAGAGCTATTAGGTGGAACAAATACTACCATCTACTGGTACAAATGAAATCTAAAACTTCTGAGCAAAAGAAAAAAATATGTGGTAGCATTTGAGCATAATTCTGCAGAGGGCTTTCAAATAGTTGATTTTATGTAAACAAAAAATAAAATAAAAAACTTAAAAGTGAATTTGCATTTTTAGATGTAAACTGAAAATCTAGCTGCTCATCGTAGAGGCATTGAAAAACTGAATTTAACGCCGCGCCGTAACTTCTTTCCCATCTTACATAGCATGAACATGAAGTGCATCTAGAGGTTAAAACAAAACAGTCTTATTTGCATATCTCAGGAAAAGGTATAGTAGTGCACCAATGATAATATCCCTTGTCATCAAACACAAACCTTTGAGAAAGATGAGCTTCACGGATAAGATACTCTCCCCAGTCCACCAATCCATACTGCTCATAAATGGCACAAGCATAAAAGGTACTAAATTTTCTCTTTTGATTCCTCCTGCATGTTGTCATTTCAATATCAGCGTTAAATGAGGAAAGAGCAAACGATTTCCTTTTTTAATTTAATAAATCTTTTTTTAATTTGTAATTTGTTGGAACAAAAAGGCAGCCCCTTTAGAGACTAAGAAGAACAAGAGTAAAGAAACTTAAAAGGTTAAATATTTGTGACATCTTAAACTTTATGTGTAAAAACAGTTTTATCCTTCGACTTTCAATTTAAATCAGTATATCCTTATACTCTTATATTTCAACAGTTTTGCCCATTCCGTCAGTAATTCTGTTATTTAACTGGAGGCACACCCTTTGACATATTGACCGTAAAATGTGACCAAAATACTCCAAGTTGATAAAAAAAAATTATTTCTTCTTTTTTTCTTCACTTTTAACTTATCTACTTTTTTGTCTTATGCTAATTTCAAACCTTTCTCTCTTCCATCCTAGCTTAATTAACCTCCTCTTAATCACCTAATTTAACACCCTAATATAGCAATTGAAATAATAAAATCATTTGCTCATGTGTTAGGTGTAGCAATTGAAATAAGAAAATCTTTTGCACTAGGGGTATTATGGTCATTTAAGTAACTTGACAGATTTTTGTAACATTCAACTGATAAAATGGACAAAACTGTTGAAACATAGGAGTATAAGGACATACAGATTTAATTTAAAAATTTGAGTACAACTATTCATAAGTGTAAAAGTTAAGGTGTCGCATACCCGGGTAATTTACCCAACTTAAAAACACTAAAGAGATGGCAGCAATACCTTTTCCTATGCTATGCATTTATCACTGTTGCATGGAACTGCAGTTCAAAAAGCAAATACTCTTTAATGATTTTTAAGACTGGATATTAACCGAAGTGATAAAGATTTATAGTGCAAATTGTAAACACGGATGATAGCTAAATATCATTTACAATACCTTTAATTTCTGATTAGCATCTTTCTCTAGAACAAGGCATGCTTTAACATATGCATCAATAATGACTTCTAAAAAGGCCAAGGAAAATCAAAAGAGGTAACAAATTGATGTAGACAATGTAAAATGAGAAACTACTATTATTGCTTTGCTCTTATCAGGTACAGCAAAATAATGAACAGACATTTAATGAATAATAAGAAGCTAGGATAGCACAGGCACGCAAAAGTCGCCCCTCACTGCCAATTTCTTCAACGGGTGCATACAGAACACCAGCTTTGGCAAAAGAACCTCTCATACAATTCTGCAAAGATATGAAAGATTTAGTCTTTTTGGAACAAGCCGACTCATAGACAGGAGTAACAGCCATATGAAAGCCAGCCAGAGGCATGAAGTCAATGCAGGAGAGAAGCTAAGTTAGCTAATGAAGAAAGAGCCAGACCAGTCCCTTGAGTCTTATGGATAGAGAGCGATTATCTAAGGCTTCCATCACTTCTGAAGAGATGCTCTGGATGAAACATGAAAAAAAATTTATGACAATAACCTCACTGAATCCTATTTTATCTGATTCAGACACTCAGTTATGCTTACCTGCAAAACCTCAGTAGCAGCATGAACTCTGCCCTTGTTCCACAACTTTAACATGAGCACAGTTAGGTGAAACGTTTCCGGTTTAATAAAGATTGATTTCTCAATTCCCAAGTCTGTCAAGTCCATGAATTTCAATGAGATGCTGACAAACGAGCATGAGCAAAAATAAAAATAAAAACCAAATTCATAATGAGGAACATTTGATTCTCAACAGACAACATTACAGATAAATTCATGAAAACTCATTCAGCAATCGATCAGATGACACTTCATAAGGAAAAGTGGAAAACAACTAACAGATGTTATCCAATAAATAGCTTCAGTGAAGAAAAATTGATAGTGAAAAAGTTATGCATTCATGATTATTTTTTTCATCCATAAGGATTATTTCCATACCAAATAAGTTAGAAGACTTTGATGATTTAGGTGCATAACTGACAAGTGGTATGTTGGTCATATTCACTTTAACACGTTCACCATCACCTTCAGCTTTAAGTTCAACTACAACAACAGATCCTTTATCTAACTTTTGATCTCCATCTTCATTATCAGAATCATCTTCATTCGATCCACTTCCCAGATTCTCACCCTGAGAAGAATCAGTAATTCCTAGGATGGAGTTCTGAAAGTTGACAAGCTTATCAACTAATTCAGGATGTATAGCCAATGGAAGTGATATGAAGTGAGAATAATCAAGACGTGGGCTTTTAACTGCCTGCATATTTAAGCAGAAGAAAAATGGTTAATGATACTTTCAAAGAATAAGGATAAAGAGCAAAAAGTGATGCATGACAATGCAGGGTGGGTGATGGAGTATGGTTATGGAGGGCTTCAGATGACACTTCTTCTGGTAATGGGGAAAGAATTAGGAAAATAGAGTTTCAGGTTTCTGTACTTCTGATGGCAACTACAAAAATATAAAATGATACGGAACCACTCCAGATCATCTTCAAACCCACATTTATAGGTAACTGACCTCATCGATTATAACTTGTATCTTCTCTTAAGCTCTAGTTACGCTTTCATTAAAGAGGCCTTGAATAACTGCGACCAAAAACCAGGTAAAATAGTTAAACCAAAAAAATGTTGATCCACATCATGTTTACATTTTTCAAGCACGGAATTCAAATTTACTATGGCCGGTCACAATAATGAAAGAGTTAGACACAACGGGGACTTGAACCGACTTTAAGACTTACTAATGGAATCCTCCCTCTTTGAAAATGGGATTTTAATTTTCACTCCAGTCTCATCTTCAATCGTTTTCTGAGTATATCCTCTGACATCCAAAAGAAAAGAGTGTACCAGGTACATCGTATGAGATAGTAATCATGCAATATACTTTCAGAAAATTATTACATGCTGAACTCCGTACCCCTTTCCTCTGAAAATTTGATCGCCACTTCTATCTCATCTTGAGCAGTAGAAATCTCAGTAGATGAGCAAAAGTTTACTTCTTCCTGCTTATCCGTAACCTCCATTACTGATTCTGTAAATCCACATGTAACAATCAGAAACAAACCTGGGTGGTAACCAATCATCATGCTTACAACACACTCTTACATAACTAGTGTTGTTTCAAGAACTCAATCAATCGCAAAGTCTAACAAATATATGTAAATGCTATAATCAAATATTTATAACTGTCTCAATTTCATACTAAAAACAGACAGGATTTGTAGCAATATGCGAAGTAATGGGATTCTACTAGCATAGGCTGCATGAAGATGATCATAAATCAGTAAAGAACACAGTGTAACGAACCTTCATTGGAACTGACTTGCTTACTGAATTTACTGACCGGTCTCCAAACCGAACCGACTGTTTTGAGCTTATGTTTTCTACCATCCATGTCAACACTAGAGCTCAAACCACGGTAACCAGGGTGTTTCTGTGATACAAGTTTGCGAAAACACTCGATCACCACAACATAACATAGTTTGCAATCAGTTAGGGTATTTGATAATGCACATCAGTGGAGCGTGACTATGAGACCAAGGATGAGCATCACACGTGGCTTTTAAAATTGCACACATATGCACTTCACTCAAACTTATTTGCAAAGAAGTGTAATAAAGCATAAACGTCTAGCAATAATCCGTTGTAGTCTAGTTGGTCAGGATATTCGGCTCTCACCCGAAAGACCCGGGTTCAAGTCCCGGCAACGGAATTGTGTTTTATAATTTTATTTTTTCAAATTGCTTGAATCTTTTTTTCTGGGTGCTTAAAACTACCTTGATGGACTTCAATTAACTTTCAAGACTTAATACTATTATATATTGTATGCAATTATGCATGGGACAGTAATCAAAGGAATTATCTTTTCATCTTTAATTTGATTTAGGAACTGATTTATACCATGATTTGTAAAAGCAACAAAAGCTGAGGAACTAACTGAAAAGGGTGCAGCTACCTAGCTACTTTAGTTTGTCTTTCTCATATGATCTCCATACCATTCAGATATATTCCAGACTTAACTTACAAGTGATCAAATAGTACACTCAGTTGAAGGCAAGAATACACCAACTGCTCTACTTAAACCCCTGTAGGCATCCCTTAATTAGCATACACATCCAAGCAAGAAACACTTGTGCTTTGCCATCATGGTGTGTCTAGGAGCCATCTTTGGTTGCAAGCCGTCCCATTCCATCAAAGGCTATGTTCTATCGGCCTTGGCCATCATCGGCATTCTCTTTTGCTTACGCCTCTTTTGTTACATCATCTATAGACTTTTGAAGAACGAGCATCACAGTGAGAGAAATTCGAACAGAGGGCTGGAAATGCAACACTCGTGAAGGATTCATCAGCACTCGTCAATCTTCAGTCGATTTGAAGAAGCAAAGTTGGCGCAAATCATCAGTACCATGTTCAAACTTCTTTCATAATCCCTGAGCTTCCATGCACAATGTTTCTCTTCTATTGCAGTTATAACACATTCAGATCTAATTGTAGAATTCTACGGCCTACTACTGATGATTAATGCACATAAATGGGAACTTACCATTCTTCTTTTTTGTCTGTTTTGTTTTGTTTTTGTTAATAAGACCGGAATATATATATATATATATAGACACACGCACGCAAAAACGATGCAGCACATTCATTCAGATATGGTTTTTCTCGGCACAAACTTATGTCAATCCTGCTTAAGTAATCGACAAAACCTCATCGCTTATCATGGTTAAAACCACAACTAGTCAGCTAGCTACTACAAACAAGTCAGCTACTACTAGTACAGTACTACCCTCCAATTGAAGTAGGTAGCACTACGTACTCTCTTCTACAACTCAAAATAGTCACTCCCACCTTGTGCTAAACACGCAGTACTACTACCACTATTATTCTTGGATGTCACACGCCACACTTTAAGAACACCATCAAGACTCCCAGTACATATTGTGCAACCATCCTCAGTTTCTTCTCCTAGCCTTCCCAGAAATGCTGTCACACACCTGATTGGCCCTCTGTGACCCACAAGAACTGCTAGGCAAGTATGCAGACCATCAGAGTCCTTGGACCAAATCCTACTCGTCGAGTCAGCTGACCCACTGACCACGTAGTTGGCCACACTGGCCAAGCACATCACTGCATGAGTGTGACCCTGCAGTGCACCACCGTAGTGCACCTGACCCGAGAACCAACCCCTGAGCCAAAAGTGTATGTACCCATCAGTGCAACCCCCGTACAAGATTGCACCATCCGCTGTTAGGGTTAGGGTCTTGACGGGGGAGTACTTGGCAGGGAGAGTCACAGTGAGTGAATGTGGAAGCTGATCGGCGCCGCGACAAACATTGCGGCGCCATACTCGGACTGTTGCATCGTCCGAGGCCGTGTAGAGGATACCATCGTCGGCAGCAATGATGTCGTTGATTGGCTCAGCATGAGCTTGGATTGTTTCGATGCATTTGAGGTCTGAGATTCGCCATACTTTCACTGTTTTGTCAATGGAAGCTGAGTAGAGGATGTCCTCTGCTACATTGATGGCTAGTGATGTTATGGCACCCATATGCTTCATCTGTTACATTGTTAGGAGTTCATCAATGATATATCTAGCTTCACTATCAGTAGCTGTTTCAGCTACTGAAATTGATAAAATAAAATTGCAGCTGCTAGCTTTTGGCTACCTTCCAACAGTTACTAACTTGAATAAGGGTATCCACATCTATCCTATAACAAATTCAATTAACAGCTTCATTGTTCATTGTCTGGTGTAGTAATGGTGATGATAAACAGAACCAACACAATCTGTGGATTCAATAAGTCGGGTCCTATACATGCCAAGTATATACTAATGTTATCCCCACTGCATGGCCAACTCCAACAAGAATTTTAATAGCAAACAAGCATTCAAATTCTTAAAACAAGAACACAAGTCACACACATTCAACACTGAATACCAACTTCTTTGGGACCAATGAAGTTAACAATCTATCTACCCCACATGTCATTCCATTCATCAATATACGCACTCGCACACAAGATTGTATCAAACAAAGAAGTATAGCTCCTAACTACCACACCAACCATAGTGTAAATAAACACAAATACAAACCAACACAAATATTGGACACCTTGCTAATACTTACCGTCTTATCTTTCCCGGCAGTGTAAAAGCTCCGGACATAACTTCCCAGTTTGGGAATCGTAGCCAACCTCTCATGCTTCAATCCTCCATCCCATGTTCTCTGCCATATTCTCACCTTCCCGTCACCATAAGCAGCATAAACCCTATCATGAGAAACCTCAAGAGCCACCACCACGCAAGCTTTGGTCTTGAGCTGCCCACATTCTGTGAACTCGGGCAGCTTCCAAACCCTAATGACATTGATATCCGAGCCGGAGTAAACTAGACCATTGGAGGAGGCAATAGACAAGATCTGCCCGTCCTTTTTGAGGACGGAGGAGATGCAACGGTAGGCAGTGAGGAGGTCGGGGTGTTTGAGAGGGTTGAAGCGAGGGGGGGAGGTCAGGGAAGCGTGGAGGCTTTGGGTTTGGGAGAAGGAAGGAGAGACGTCATTGTTGCTACGGCGAGGCGGGGTGTAAGGAAACTGTGAGAAAGAGGGTTCTTTAGTTGAAATGCTTCGGTTGAAGCCAGTGAAGAACTTGTTTTGGTCAGTTGCAAAAGATGGTGTTATTGGGGAAGAGTTGGGAGAGTGGTCCTGTGAGGCCATTTTCTTTCTGAGAATATGAGATCGAGCTAGGAGACTAGAAGAGGTGATGAAGCATAAGCTTTAATGAGTTTGTTGGTAAATGCTAATGTGTAAATGAAACTTATAATGGTGTATTGGATTTGTTGGTATGAATTGCATAAATGTTGTAGCAATAAGGGATGTAATGACTTTCTACTTTGGTAGTGAAGGTATAACTGCCGCAAAGGATTCAATGACTGGTGAAGAAATGTTCATCATGAGCAAACCGTCCCATGTGATCCTCCCTATTGTGTTTCATCCACAATATATATCAGAAAATTCTATCATACAACATACATACTAAACATGAACCGTCCGATCAGATTTAAGAAGACGATCGGACAATTCACGTTTGATATGTATGCTATACATTAATGTATGATAGTCAAACCCCAATATATGAGTCATTTTAGAGACATTTTATCAAACCATTTATCTATCACTAGCCACTATAATTGTGAAACTCACATGTCAAAAACATTGTCAATGGCTAATTTTTTTGTCAACTGTAGTTGTTTTTTTTCATTTATGAAGTTAGTGGTCAATTGGTCATGTTGGCTTCTCATTCGCTACTACAATTTTCTCCATCAGGGATTGATGGGAATTAGTCCATATTGTGCATAATACACACTCATGAAAATTGAGAATTCTATTATGTAATAATTCTTTCAGGAGCAAAAGTTGTTGCAGTATGTTGGTAAAGTATGAAACTCAGTGTGTCATCCAAAAAAATGGTGGACTTGGAATTAAAAAAATCTGTCCATATGAGTCGAGCTTTACTAGCGAAATGATGAGGAAAAAGTATCTTTGGGGAATCTCTTCTTTCTATGGCGATAATGATGTCCCTAGCTATGCTTCTAGTACTTGGAAAAACTTCATCTGTGAAGCAGAAACTCTTCAAAAAGACTGAAATTGAGATTGGGAGATGACATGAATGTTGAATTGATTCTGGACTGAGAAATAGGTTGGAAGCAAGTCTTTGCTTGATCTGGGGTTTACGCTTTCAGATTCTATTGATTTCTCTAAGAACGTGTCTAATTATTTAATTAAGGGTCAATGGAACGTGGATAAATTATGTGATAGTATTCCATTTGAGATTATTCAAAAAATCTTAAGTGTAACTATTGGGGTTGAGGTTGGGCTTCAAGATACGTGTATTTGGAGCTCATGGATTGTTCTGAGTCAAAAATGAAATTTTATTTGGAAGCTTAATATTCTTTCAAAGCTTAAAACATTCCGATGATTTCTCATTTAAGGTAAGGTCTTTACCAATGAGTAAAGAAAAAGAAGAAATTTGTGTGATGAGGCTGCTTGTGTTTTATGCTCTCATCATTTGGAGTCTTTACACATCATGTTTTTCTTAGATGGATGTCCTAAAGCCAAATATACTAATTGGAACTTTATCTATGTCCCCTCACATCAAATCTTCTTTTGATTATTCTTTGATGATCTATTGTTAGTGAACTTGCGATCATCTTGTGCGTTTGGCAACTCCGTTGAATGGAAAGGTCTCTTTGGGTGTGTTTGCTGGTTTATCTAGAAGTGGAGATTAGGGCTATATTTGATCCCGGTTTCAGACCTCCCTTCAATCCAAGTTTAGTAATCCAATGCTTTTTGGAAGATTAACTTAATGCCAATAAAACCTCATCTACTCATTCTTTATGAAATCAGGTCCTTTAAAAATGGTCTCCTCCTCCTTGTTATGTTTTAAAGCTTAATATTGATGGTTTAAGATTGTCTCATAATGGTTCCATAGCAGTTGGGATGCTATTTCAAAATAGTGATGACGATTGGGTTTGTGGGTTTTCTGCCAATTTTGGTGTAGGAGAAATTCTTGTGGTCAAATTGTGGGTTCTTTGCATTGGTTTGAAAATGTTAACGGGATATAATGTAACCTTATATCTTGATTGAATCTGATTATGCTCTTGTAGTGAATTTAATTAAAGGGGAATGACATGATACTCATCATCTTCATGACCTTCTTATTGTATGCAAAACTCTGGTTAAGAAATTGAAATTGAGTTATTGTTCATATCTACATGTCGAAAGATGTCTTAGCTCATTACAAGCGTTCTTTGAACTTGGGACACCATCTTACAGGTTTGCTTAGACGTGGAATAGGCGTGCGACATGAATCGGGACGAAATAACGATAGCCGTCCGACCTTTAATGAATTGATCAAACGAACAATATCAATTCATTAAAGATCAGACGGCTGTCATCATTTCATCTCGCACGACTATCTCATGCGCCTGCACCATTTTATTGAGAATCCGTCCCCTTGACAAGGATGTCTTTTATGACCGAGGCTTGGCTAGTTAACCGTCACGGGTCACCCAAACGTATATAAATGATGAACCTTTAACATCTTGAAAAATCAAAAATTCTTCTTTCATTCTTCCAAATTTCCAGTTGTACCCTTAGACATCAACTCATCACATCAAACTGGCAAAGCTCTCTCACTCGCACACTCACTGTCGTTGGCTCTGAAAAATCACAAAAAGCTGCGAGAATGAGTGTCCTCTCTCCCCCCACCGGGAAAACCCCAACGAACATACTCGACCGCGTCCTCTCCTCCCGCCGCTACGCCTCCCATCCCGACGCCGACGACGATAAGGCCAAGAAACACTTGCCCCTCTCCTTCTTCACCACCCGCATCACCAACTACCTGACCCGAACCGGACCCGTCTGGCCCTGCCTCCTTCTCCTCGCCTTCGTCCTCCTCCTCGTCTTCTCCCTCCTCTTCAACTCCCGCCGCTTCGTCTGCGTCTCCCTTTACGACCCCGTCTCCCGCTCCGGCTTCGACGGCCTCGATTCCGATTTCGGATCCCTCGGCGTTCCCTGGTGTATGTATTTCCGGGTCGGATCTCATTTTACGTCATGTCGTATTTCTTTACTCATGGATCTGAGCTTTTGCTGTTCTTGATTTTAATTTTGATAGCCCAGTATTTAGGGATTGATGTTTTTTAACTGATTTGGGTTTAGTTTAGTTACTATTGATTTGCTTGTGAGCTAGTGCCACTGGGTTTATAGAGTTGATGCTAAAAATCTATGAATGATTGTTCATTATAAAAGGTGTTATATTTATAAGCATTTTGATTAAATATAGCACCCCATTATAATGTACATTTGATTAAAGTTAGGATCTTTATCGGTTCGTGATGATAGTGTGGATGTTTGGATTTTCGGGTCTTGGAATTGCTTGTTTTTGGTATCTGGTTGATTCTTATAATCTCATTCTCGGCAAAAGGCAGATCGAAACTCGGAAAAACAGTTGATTGGACATCCAAGGAATTGATCAAGGCTTTGGAAGTGTTTGTACCGATCTACGAGACCCGACCAATCCAGAACAACATGTACGGGATGGGATTTGACCATAGCTTTGGGCTCTGGTTCATTACCCAGTGGCTGAAGCCAGATTTGATGATTGAGAGTGGTGCTTTCAAGGGGCATTCCACTTGGGTTTTGCGACAAGCAATGCCAGAGAAGCCTATTGTGTCTCTTTCACCTCGGCATCCTGAGAAGTATCTGAAGAAGGGGCCTGCGTATGTTGACGCAAACTGTACTTACTTTGCGGGCAAGGACTTTGTTGATTTTGGAAGTGTTGATTGGGAAAAAGTGATGAAGAAACATGGGATCACTGATCTCAGCCGTGTTCTTATCTTTTTTGATGACCATCAGAATGAATTGAAAAGGTACTCAAAACATCAGATGTGAGAACAATTTCCGTATACTCGTTATTGCTTCCTGATAGTTTTCATATTTTATGTTGTGGGGAGCAGAATAAAGCAGGCTCTGAAGGCTGGTTTCCGCCATATGGTTTTTGAGGACAATTATGATACTGGAACTGGGGATCATTATTCCTTAAGACAGATATGTGATCAATCCTATATTAGAGGTGCATGCTCCCTCATGATATATTTTGTTATCATTTGCTTGTTTTACATCATATGCTTTATGTTTTACAACATGATACCATGCCTTTGTTTTCATACTTTCCTAATGAAGCCTGATGTAACTTTAGTTGTTGAATCATGTATGAAAGTAATAGTTTGTTGGATAAGAGAAACCATCTTTTTAAGACTGAGGAGTGACTAAAAGACTCAACTGTGACAGTTGTACCTAAAGCATTTATCCTTAACTCATTCTAACAACTTATGTGCTTCCCTGTGGTTCATGGTTCAGTAGTTCTAACTCAAATTAATAGTTCCACAAAATTCTACTTTAGTAGTGTTTCTGGATTTGTTTCGAATTATGCTTTTCTTTTGTGTACTTAAGGAGGTGGTCACAGTTGCTTTAAAGACGGTGATGAATCCCGAATTAGGTCAAAAAGGAAGCATTTCTGGGAAAAAGCAGTTGATATAGAAGAACTTTGTGGGCCTGATGAAGCATGGTGGGGTGTTAGAGGGTACGTGCGGGATAACTTCAACCACAGTCATAAGTCGATACTGTACTCCGAACATTTTCAGAACAGCCGGTTTGTGGAATCAATTCTTGATGTTTACTGGGAGCTGCCACCAGTGGCAGGACCGTCCCTCACACATCAGACTAGATATGATCCTGCTCGTGCACCGTCTCCCATTGTTGAAGATGGTCGGTATGGCTTATTCCAACGTCTTGGTTTAACCAGATTCGATACTTCTGTATTTAATGGATACACTCAGATGGTTTACATTCAGATATCTAAACAGTAACTTAAGAGCTAGAAAAATGCAGGTGTTTTGTTTAGGTTTCCATAGTTTGTTCATAATATGAATTATGCACTCATTTTCTCATAGCTTTCCCACTTCTCCATTTCCCCAATTTTCTGATTTATCTTTCTTCAGTGACGACTGCCCTGTACTTGTATCATGCCATAGCTGGACCGATTCCACTTATCTTATTTGAACCGATGGTGATAACATGTCTACTGTAATACTTATAAATTTAATTAATTCAAATTTACCTTCTGTTAGCCTGGATATTAGCTGAAAATTTACTGTTTCATGACATGCAGTATTTTAGTCCAAATTTTGTGATGAATGATATATTTTACATGAACATTGAGGTTGCCAAGGAACTCGGTTATAATTTAGGGTTCAGGGCTAAAACAAGGCACAATTTCACGCGTACAGCAACCATGGGACCTCAAACCATTTGTTCTTGCGAAAATAAAACAAGGATTTGCAAGCAGCATACCTTTTACATAGTAGTTAGAGGGAATATATGGATACATGAGCGATAACACCAAAACATCATCTGGAGGGTTCCTGTAAAAAATTTCTAGGGACAATATACGGTCCTTCAAATACACAAAAACAACCATACATATGCAACACGAACCCAACTTAAACTTCAGTCTTAAAGTTGATGCATTACATTTTAACAATGCCTCTCCAGATGCTAACGTGTGTTCTAGTTGCGGTTCTTGCACTTCTCCATAGCTCTTGGAGCTGCAGCCAACAATAGAAACTGATAATCAGAACCAGCGATATGCACATAAAGAAAACATACACTATCACACAACTGAACAAGATAAAAGAGGTGAAATATACCGAGTCCAATTGCTTCTGAACCCTTCATGATCCTTAGTTTCATACACGTCTCGGTGAACATCCTACACAAATACAGCAATGGTTAGATCCTACACATATATAACAATGATTAGATAAAACGTCGCACAATGCCACAATTCATAAATGTTAAGGAAATTGGATCAGATCAACTAAGCAATGCAAGATATTGCAAGGGCTAAAGGTAAACATCCAGTGATCATTGTTGTCATGCATAACAATACTTAACTGCAAGATAAGAACACTACCATTCATGGATCAATCAGTTAAAAATAACTCCAACTGTCGAATACGGTGGATTGATTCCAACTGTTAGTATTTTCAATTCTAAATCTATGTTCATTGAATTCAGCTAAAAGGGTATAACAAGAACATCTGAAATTTACCCCCATGGAACATCACCGACAAGCATCCAATCATCGTCCTTGTCTTCAAAAGTAAGAACATATTCAGAACCGTGGAGAAGATCCATCGATCGACTCTCACTCAGGCCATCCTTTTCCGGAAATCCATTAGAATTGCACTGCCCTGAATCACAGCCATTCATAAACAGAAATTAGCTCCTACACCATCTGGTTTACCTTTAGCATCTTATATAACACCACATCATCTTTGTAGGCAAATATTTCTAGTTCTGGTAATAGACTATCAAGTCAACTTATAAAATTGTTAACTATGTTTCTGTGGGGTGAAACAGCTAATTAGTAATTACAGCTCTTTAAATTATTAAACGCCAACCTTCATTTATTTTCCAGATCGAAAACCCTACAACTCAGTCAGCAAGTGCATGCCTGCCTTGCACCTGAGAGAGTGAAAGAGAGAGAACAGTACCAATTATGAAGCAGCTGAACATCTTCTCCAAAGCCATAGAGAGTTCCATATAGTTGTTGTACATTTTAAGGTCAACCTTCCTTAGATATGGAGCACCATCCATGCTAACCTTCACATAAAGACACCCAGACCCTTGTTTACCCTCAGCATCATCAATGTTCTTTGCCAAATTCGAGGCCATGGTATTCTTTCGAAATGATCGAATTGGGGGCCATCCTACCACCTGTGCCCTGTTACATAAGATTCAATGTCAGAAATTCACCAAAGTACCACTTCGGTAAAAAAACTTCAAAGGATCGATGAATGGACAATTATTGTAGTCAAGACAATCAATTTAGAGAAAATTACTCCATGGAGAAGACTACTGCAGAAACCACAAGGAAAAGGTAATACAGATCCAAAAATGCATAGAAGTACGATAATTCAGGGAGGAAAAACTGAGATAAGAAATTAAAACATCGAGTTACTAACTAAATGAGCTCGTTCATGTACAGAAATTAGAAATGTGTTTGATTAAAAAAAGGAAATTAGAAATGTGCAAGTACAAAAGCTGGAATATTTTGGCCCAAAAAAGAATATTTATACCAAAAAAAAATGAAACTGAAAATTTGACCACCTTTTTTCGGGATCAATTTCTTTCTTCTTACTTTTATTGACAAAGGAAACTCTTGTATATGTGAGGTACAAATTGAAACTACCCAGAAACAAAATAAAAAAAAAGATATATGTCAAAATGAACAAAGAACTAAAGCTTACTTGGCAGCAGGAGGCGTAACATGCTCAGAGGCCTGAGGCTTCTGCTTCTCTTGAACTGGCTTTGGTGACTGAGGCACAACAGAAGCAGCAACTTCTTTCTTGGTTTGTCCAGAAACACATTGCTGGGGTGTTTTAGCATTACTCTCACCTTTAGGAGAGAACAAGGCTGCTCCTTTATCAGCTCCAGATCCATTACTCATACGAAAAACCCATTTCTCAGAAGACCCATCAATGGCATCAGAGAAACCCCTCTTAGCCCCAGAAACAGGGTTGGTCTTTGAATGAGTTGGAGGATACCCATTTTGCTTGTTATCCTCCAAATCTTTGCCAAAAATGGAAAGAGCAAGTCCTGGCTTTCTCTCAGGAGACTGCGAGCCAGGCAAGCCAAGCCTCAGCTCAGTCTCCTTGAGGTTGAAAGCAGAGGGCTTGACATCCTCTGTGCTTGAGTGAGCAGAGGAAGAGGAAATCCTATCAGAGCTTCTTTCCATTGGAGAAGTCTCTCCTAAGCCTATGTAGTCATGTTCCGGTGGTACAGACATCAAGGTGTTTCAACCAGTTTTGGGAGCTCAAGATATGACACTAGAAACTAAATGAGTTGAGAGAGAGAGAGAGAGAGGGGAAGTACGCAGAGGAGTCTGCTTTAGTTCTAAAGAGCTGGTTATGTTTGAAGCACAGAGGAAGCTTCTTTAGCCTTTCTGTAGCTGCATTATTATTACCTACTTTTTTCTTGCATTTTTATATAAAACTCTAGAGCTTTGTATTGCAAGTTTGAAACAATGATGAAAGTAAGCAGACATGGTTTAACAATTAAAAAGCTATATTTAGGCCCTTAATACTAAATTAACTGGCCAATTTAAAATATTCTGCCAAAATAATCAAAACCAGTATCTAAAACTATAATTGTAACGTTATTCCTTTGGATTTACAACGATCTTTAAAATTATAAATAATTATGGAGACCATAAGGTAGAAAATATATTAAACTTTAGGAAAATTTTGAGTTTTATTGGTCTTGTTATCAAATCCATTAGCAACATGAAGAGCATCTCGGATATGGGACTTGAGACAGCAAGACGTACGCTTCATCAGTTCAGTTGATCGTTAAGACTTAAGATAGTCCTCTTCAACTACAAATCCACAATAGAGAGAAGATGTTGGAGTTACTCTCATAACAAACATTTCTTTTCCTTCATCATTTTCATTATTCGTTTCGTGTCATGAG
Source organism: Comarum palustre (assembly GCA_951800085.1). Classification (NCBI taxonomy): domain Eukaryota; kingdom Viridiplantae; phylum Streptophyta; class Magnoliopsida; order Rosales; family Rosaceae; genus Comarum; species Comarum palustre. The sequence goes on from OX637574.1 coordinate 12,045,408, forward strand.
TAGTATTACACTTGAAAAACAAATCAATCCTTATAAATGTAAGCAACAATTGAGGGTGATCCATACAACATATATACTAAGTAAATAGTGACATACACTGCTAATTAGTCCATGATGAATGTTGATCTTGATGTATGGCAATTATCAAATACTAAGAAAACGACTGCCGCAATGGATTTTATATAGGGAAAACCGGAAAAATTATGCCTTAACGTGATACCTAGACTTATAAAATTATTATTGTGATACCTTAACTCTTTGTTTGATATCAATAAGATACCTTCAAAGAATATTTTTTAAATTAAAGAATATTTCATTAGTATATAATAGTAAAATATCAAATTAACCTTTTCTTTTGTATTTGTTATCTCTGGTTTTTATCAGAAAATTAAAGGTGCATGGTGGGTCTAGAACTATGTTTATTTGATATATATATATATATATATATATATATATATATATATATATCCTATTTACTCAAAGGTATACAGTTAATTTTTCATCTTAAATATGAGAATTTATTGCTAACAAACTTGAGTTAATTTTTCATCTTAAATATGAGAATTTATTGTTAACAGACTTGATTTATTAAGTGAAGCTAAATTTTCTTATAAAGAATTACAAAAAGAAAGAAGAAAATTAAGAGAATTGAAAGAATAAGCTTCCTAGAAATACTAAAAATTATTGGGATATTATATTTCTATTTTCGAATACAAGTATAGATATATTAAACAAGAAACGAAATTGAAGCTCTTCAAAAAACTTTTGAACAAGACCAGTTGCCTCTTGATATTATGAGCATCGGTTAGATTTGTCCTAGCTGATATCAGAGTCTCATTAGCTCAAAAGGAGATATCAAAGCTTATACCACAGAGTTGGTTTATCTCTACCAACAAAAGAATCTAAGTTTAAAAATTACCAAACATTTTGTACTACAAAACATACTGATAAATGGTAAGTGTGTTTTAATTCAAGGTATATTCAAAAAAGCCAGTACTCGATAGAGTACTATTGTAGAGTATTAAATACGCTCTACGATGAACATATTCATCTCTAAAAAGAGATTAGAGTTGAAGAGCTTGAACCATCTAGACCAAGGTTAATCGAGTTCATATATCATTTATCTAGTGATAAGACCTCAGAAATGTTATCTGAACAACTTGAGAGATTTCATCTCAGAATCAATCAACTTGAGGAGAAAATTCTAAAATCAACAAGCTTGAATCTAAGCTTGACTACCTCAAGAAAAAACAATATGTATTGGATATTGAAAAGAAGTTAATTCGAACTGAGAATCTTGCCAACAATATTCGTCAACAGGCAGTCGAACTAAGAGATACTCAAAAAACTCTGAAGAAACTTTCAGAAACTCTGTTCACCCGAATATGATGAATCAAATAGTAGATCAAAAAGTATAACAGGAAAACATAAAAGTCGTGTGCTTTTATCTTCTTTCAGGAAAAATTGCTGAAAATGTTGAAGCAATAATACATCAGCATAATTATAAGGTGGGCTATCTCTAAGAGATAGATATTGACCTCGAAAACCAATTTCGAGAGTTAAATAACAAAATCTCAAATCTAAAAAAAAGTGTAGAAAAAATGAAGGTAAGAGAAGGGTATGAAAAAATCAATGAAGAACAACTAGCACATAATATAGCTAGTAAAATCATCATATCATATTCACCTCCACCAAAAGGAGAGAGTGGGCTTAAGTTTAATGAACCTTAGCTACTCACATAGAAAACTCCGAAGTCATCATAAAAAAGAGATGTGAAGATGTTGAGTAGAATCCTCAGTAAAATGAACACAGTTTCAGTGCAATTAATAAAAGCTCAAGAATTTGAGTATAATGAAATTAAATCTAGTATGAGAGAATCTTCTGCACATAGATTTAGATTTAATGAGATCTATATGAAGGGAAATTTCCTTATAGATTCTCATAGGATCAAGATTCTTAAACTAACAATTCCAACCACGGGGTGAAAGTGTGAAACAGACGTCATGTTAATAACTCCCAAAGAAGTAAGTGATTCATGTAAGAAGAAATATTTCTACATGCATATTAGAGCAGTTTAAGTGGGAACAAAGCTTTTAGCGAGAGATGGTATAGACTATTATGTTCTATGTGTCGTACAGGACGATAGAAGAACATATTTCAAGAAAAGTTTGTTAGGAACCATAGAAGCTTATTTGTGAAACCAAGTTACATATTTCAATGTGTTCTCAAACTTCACAAACTCATCTTACAGACGCAGCGCACTGTCAACGATTGAGGAACAAGACATACAAATTCTCTATGAAGAAATGAATGATGAAACATGCGATTGATTACTGAATCTATTATAAATTGATGTGCTCAAATGTAATACCGAATACTAGATTTCTCAATAGTTCCGAGATTACTACATCCATCCTCACAAATTAAAAAAATAATTCTTAGCAAAAACATGTCACAAAATGAAGTAACATTCCCAATAGAATGAAATCTGACACCTTCAATCAGACAAGTTGAAAATACAAATGTTTCTATTTATAAAGATATGAGAGGAAAAATAAGCTTACAGTTTCATAGGCACTCGATTGCTAGCTAGGATGAATGTAGTATCTCTGGAACTAAATCAATGACCTTTCTAAATGAGTCGTTTGAGAAAAAAATGCTAAAAGACCTATGATGATGTTTTAGTCAGAAGAGCTAAAAAATTGTATGTGCAAGTAGAGGCTTATTGTGAATCCGCAAAAGGATTAGAGAAAATCATGGAAAAAAAATTCTCGAATCCAACTAGGAGAGCAAAAGCATATGAGGAAGATTATTCCTTATCAAAAAACTACAAAAGATAAACCAAAAACATCCTCATCCATTGATACTAAAAACCCTCCAAGAACTCCACAAGGTAGTACTGTAATACAAAATATTACAAACAACCCAACCAAGATGATTCGGGAAAGTAAGGTCAAACTTCCTAAAAGACAAGCTCCTATAGGAAAACCTGGATAACTTAGTTCTTAGAAATACATTCATACTGAACCCAAATAGAGACAATCAGTGTCTGAAAGAGGGGTCTACCTTGACATAGACAGGGTAGAAGACAAAAGAAAAACAATAGAAAATTGGGTAGCTAGCTTAAGGCTTACTCAAACTCTAGTGTTGCCCAAATATTTTTACGATGAAACTCATGCATATTATGAGTCTACCTTAACTGGTAAAGCACATAAATGATATCAATCCTTCAAGCGAAGTTCTCAATATGATGATTGGGCAGCTAAACTAGCTCAGACTAATAATCCTCTAGATTTTGCATGCCTCATATATGCACAATTTTTTGTGGAGATGTTACCGGACATGCTGAGCAGTCTAAGAAAAGAGCTAAAGCAAATATTCAGAAGTTGAGTATTTGTAACATGAGATATTTTGAGGAGTACACAAAGGAATTCCAGACCTACTACTGCATGATTAGAGAAATAGACAATGAAGACCTCATCAGGACCTATTACAGAAAGCTACCAGAGCCTTGGAGCGATACTGTAACACAATCTATAGAAGAAAATTATTTGTCGTGTTTTACTATAGGTGGATTAGTAGAAAAAGTCAAGGATCTCCTGTGAAAACAGAAAAACCAAGTAAACGACTCACAATTAACAAGGACTAAGCATATAATCTTACACATAAGGGTATAAAAATATACGAAAATATCAATCTATCAAGTTTTGTTGGCAATAAAGAAAAAATCTCTCCTCGAAATAGATTCTTTAAGAAGAAGAGAACAAATTATTCTTCCAGAGAAGTGAAAAAATGGGAGATAATGAAATTATCATAGATATAGTGGCTCCGATGTTAAAGTTTCCTTAGGAGGAAGAAATTTTATTGCAAAATTTATCAGCTGGCAATGTAAAAGACTAGGCGCAGATGTGTTGATAAGAAATGATTTTCTTCTTTAACAAACGTACAGTCATTTAGAATCCGCAAATGATTATCTTAGAAAAGAACAATAAGTTCGTTTAGGAGTCTTCACTTACCGACGTCGTAAGCGTTACAGTTAAGGGATTTACTGATCAATACCAGAGATCACCAACGAAGAGTGGTGATTATAAGCTTGTTTTAGAACCCGTTTTACTGTTGAAAGACCAATTGAAATGTCACAGTTAAATATTGATAAATGAAGGGACGGATTCAAAAAACTCTGAGTAAGAGGAAGAGTATGAATTTCACTTAGATGAGTCTGAATCAAACCAAGAAAGTTCGGATGGAGAAGAAGAATATGTTAGAGAACATAATCTTTAGGTATATGCTAACAGGGTTGAACAAAAGATGGTGTTGACTGTTGTAGAGATAGAAAATTTGCTAAAGCCAGTAATTAGTGAAGATCCTTATAAGTACTGAGATAGAGATCAGTATATTGTCAGCTCAAAATGCATGATGCAAATGTCATTTGCCATGTCAAGGATATCTCTCATTATAGAGAGGAAGATAGGAAAGAGATGGAAAGCCAGATTCAAGAGTTGATCTAAAAGAAGCTGATAAGACCTTAAAATAGTCCACATCATGCTCCAGTGTTCCTAGTTAGAAACCACGCAGAGCTAGTACGAGGAAATGCCAGAATGGTAATTGATTAAAAGGTTGTAAACAAAAAGACCGTTAAAGATGATTATCAGATAGCTAAGGTAAGAGTTCTCATTAATAGGCTCAAAGGAGCCAAAATCTTTTCTAAATTTGATGCAAAATCAAGCTTCTGGCAAGTCAAAATACATCCATATTCCATTGCCTTAATAACTTTTGGAACATTTCAAGTGCATTATGAATGGTTAGTCATGTCATTTGATCTTAAGCAAGCTCCGTCTATTTTCCAGAGAAAATTGGATAATATTTTCATGTCATATTCATATTTTTCATAGTTTATATAGAAATAGATGACATTCTTGTCTTCTGTCGAACTATGAATGAACATTTGAAGCATGTTGAGCCTGTATGCAAGCTCATTGTCTAGAAATGAATTATTCTTGAACAAAAGAAGATCCATCTCATAAAAAGAGAAATTGACTTCTTAGGCATCCATGTTAAAGATGGAGAGATTCATTTCCTGGAGCATATTATCAAGAAGATTAGTTAATTTTCAGATCATATGTACCAGATGGATGGGATTCATATTCAAAATTTTCTTTAAAGGAAAAAAGTCAATCTGGTACATATGAAGAAGAAGAAGAAGAAGAAGAAAAACTCGCAAAGGAGTTTCTGCTGTGTCATATATGAACAGCCTCAATTGACCCGTCTCAGGGTAAAAGATTAGCTAACTTATCTCAAACAGCAGACAGTAAATACATGTCAAGTCCATTAATGGCTACTGATTTGCCAATAAGCAGGATTACCCTTTTTAGGGCTAGCAAGATTCCTGCAGTTACTGTAAAAAAGACTATTCATGAACAATCTTTGAAGATTTTCAAAAAAATCAGTGTTCAGAACAAAAAGTGTCACGCCCCGACCTGAGTTTACCTTCCTAAACCTGAGTTAGCACTTGCGGACCCATCCTAAGGGAGATTTACTCATAATCCCCTTTGAGAAAGGATAACCATCTTTCCCAAACTATCTTCAACAATCCAAACGATATCGGAATAGACATCACAACATGAGGTTATCCTGATTTCCGTACTTGGATCTCAAACCAATTACTTTAGAGGTCCTAGGTTTCTAATATTGACTGTGATTGCACCCGAATCCCGGTCAGGCTGCCTATGTACCATGTCCTCAAGGATCAAGCCATACGTAGCTCTTATTTTAATTAACGCCCTAACCGGGAAAAATTCCCGCTTTTCTAATTATCAGTCGATCTAATAATACGGATAGCTTACGCTTATCGTAATCCGGAGGTTAACCTCTCCGCTGAGGTATCCTTTAACCATCTATCTATCGGAGTTATCTCGAACATTCCATCATAATTAATTACAAAATTCACACATATAAATATAAAAAGAAAGCATCCACGAAAATAGCAAATCCTCCAAGGACATAACTATAATATCAACTGGAGGGTACCCTTGTAATTAACTTAAACTTTCAAGGGCAATATAGTCGATTCGACCTCAGTGGTAGTTTGGTAATTATCCATAACTGTCAAGGGCATTTACGGGATTTTAGCCTCAATGGCATCCCTGTAATTATTTAAAACTGTTGAGGGCAACAACGTCTTTTTAACCTCAATGGCAGTCTTGTAAATATACAAATCTATCAAGGGTATTTCTGGGATTTCAGCCTCAATGGTATCCCTGTAATTATTTAAAACTACTGAGGGCAACAACGTCTTTTTAACCTCAGTGGCAGTTTTGTAAATATACAAATCTACCAAGAGCATTTCTTGGATTTCAGCCTCAATAGCATCCCTGTAATTTCTCTTAATTACCAGGGGCATTTAAGGGATTTCAGCTCAACTGTCCAGAACCGGCAGCGCCGCCGCTGGTGGCGGCCGGCCACCGGAGTCCGGCCAAACCCAGAAACCTTCCAAATTTACACAGAATGATCCTCATGTCATTTTGAACATCTTTCATGTTCAACTCGAAGTCTAATTCTTGCTCTAAACGGGTAAAATAACCAAGAATAGTAAAAACCCGATTTGGTGCAAAATAACCTAAAATTTCAAATCCAAAATTCAACCTACACACAATGAATCGAGCCTCAAGCTCGTGGAGGATTGTTATACTCTTCATAAGGATCAAAACCATACCTGGATTGCTTCATATGGTGGCTTGAGGAAGAAGAAATCTAGTAGAGAAGCCCCCACTGCTCCATCGGCTTCTAGGCGTACGGTGGTGTTGCAGCGTCGCTCACCTACCCAGGAAAGAAGCCCAGGCGGAGGGGAGTCGATCACTACCCGAGCGCCTCCCATCAGAGGTCCGTGACAGAGAAGGAAACCGCCAAAGCCGGACTACGATTTCAGGCTCGGGAAGCGCAAACAGTACAAATTTCGGATTCTTACTTTTCTTCCGTTTCATCTCGGTAAAATTTCTATTTATAGAATTTACCGTGAACAGTAATTTTATATTTTTTCTTATAACTTTCACATACGAACTCCGTTTAAAGCGTAGGACATACCCATGAGTTCGTATTAACGTTCTCTACAACTTTCCCGAATGAAGTTTCTCCAAATTCTCGATTTATCGTAAAGTCATCTTTTTACGGTAAAGTAAATAAGTTTTATTACTTCCGTAAACTAAATAAACTCATGTTAAACAGCCCGTAGCTCGGAAAAATATTCTGGACATACCGGTAGACTCGTATTAACATAATCTACCACCTTGGGACATTAATTCTATCTTCCCCTAGAATCGAGAATATTTCGATATTAAACTCGAATAGTAGTTCAGAGAAGACTAACAGCGTGGTTGCAACCCTCTGTAACCCACCTGATCCTTGTAAAAAAGGTAAATTTCAGGACGAGGTGTTACAGAAAGGCTATTTGCCTTCAGACAAAAGAACATCATGGATAATATTCTTTACTCATTTTATGAAGAAAATGAAGCTCACTTGATTCAAACCTTTAACGCTCTGACAGAGGAGCTATATGGAATCCATGCAAATGAAAAGGGGACTTCAGAAGGAAGTAGTTCGAAGGTGGTTTATTTAGAAAATCTTGAAAGAGTTAAAATCCCTATTTCAATATTAAAGGAATCCGAGTGGTACGGCTTTCATAATTTCCTATGAAATGGTAATTTTGAAGGTAAAGAGGTTCTTTCACCAACCTTATTAATAGTTCTTAGCCCATATTATGGGAGAAATTTAGTTAATGTTCAAGCAGAACTCCCTCAGAAGCACAAACTGTGACTCATGGAGAATGATTTTGTCCATAATCTTTGTTCAAAAACTGATGAAGACCTCAAAGGATTTCCAAGAATAATAGTTGAAGCTGTTAAAAACATTTGACATGATGGATGTATCCTGAGATTAAAGTTCATATCAACTCCACTTGAATGGACAATGATAAATGGGCAGATAAATTACATTTCCCCATATTATTATGTCATATTAATCCAGGGTCTGATTAAGAATTCAGTCAGTGCAGGAGCAAATGGTAAACCAAATAATAGCATTCTATGGATGAAAAATCTGGCAAGCTTGTGCATCAAAAACACGGTCCGGAGTGATTATGATTCGAGTCTTTTGGCAAGTGGAGAAAAAATAATAGTCACTTGCTATATAAACATCCTCCTCTAAAGAAGTGTGATTTATTTTTAGCCAGTATGAGGAACAAGATTGACAACACTCTAATCACTACTATGTGGTTAGAAAAGATTGAGAAAGATGAGGGGTATAAGATTTCATATCCATTTCTTTATGACTCAGATTTAGACAATGAGGAAGAGCGTGACACATCACAAGGAGAAGATTATGAGTACCAAGATTCGTTGGCTGATTATGACTACACTGAAGAGGAATACAACAACATCATCAATATGATGGAGAAATGAGCAGTAACCGACACATCACGACAGAAGACTATTTTTTTTAAAGATAATATGTTTTCTGGTGGTATTGACGATGCATGAAGACAAACGACTTTACTTTTTCAAAAATAAAGTTATCAATATAAGATTTCTGTCGTCCACTTGGTTCAAAAGCAGTTTTAATTTTAGTTTGGAATCCGCTCCATATAAAAGGAGTCTTAGGTGTCAGTAGGAAGACATCAAAAACTTGAGATAAAAGTTCCCTCAAACTTTCTCAAGTAAGAAAACTAGAATATAGTCATTCAGTCCTTTTAGTATAGTCAGAATAAGAGTGTTTGTTCAGAGTGTGAGTGTTTTCAGCTGTAATCATCTAGTGTAGTTTGTTTTTTACAAGTATTTGTAATTAATAATTATGAGTAACTAAACAACTTTTAGATGTTTACTTAAGAATGAGGCTCTAGGTTTTAATTATTACACCTCACTTTTTAATTATTATCCTTGGTAACTAAACAGCTTTTAGTTATTTACCTAATAATTATGCCCTATAATCCGTCAAAAAATATTTAATTTTTATACTTATTTGTTTCTGTGTTGCTTTGTGTTTATATTTACAACTTCTTTACTTTGAAAGAAAATATGGTTTTACATACTAAGAGTAACCATTAGACAATATGTGGTTAAATGAAGTTTTGACATGTGAAAAACTAGCTTTTAGAAAGAGAAATTAAAAAGTGAGGTGTAATAATTAAAAAGAAAAGAAGACTTTTCTACTTTTTTGTAACAAAATAGTTAACAAGGGTATCTCTTTGATAGCAAACTTAAAATTCTGGTAGTACAAATAAAAGTTGAGATATCATATAACTAGAGGTTAAGAGACCATGGGTGAAAATAACTCTTTTATTAAACCTTAATCCACTGAAAATTGCAAACATAATCAATTTTATAGAACATTTACGGTATGAATTACATAGGAAAATGACAAAGAATACAAAATGCTTTCGAGTATTATATAAGGGAGAATAGTGGTAGGGGATAGCACCGACAGAAGACGGCGTATTCCCCGGCAACCTTTTAGAAACTGTTCCCAAATTGCTTCATTCCAAACCAAAGCACGAAACAAGTCCCAGTAAAGGGCACCCACCCCCACGCCGCAGGTTAGAAAAAGACTATTTCTGACTGTTTACACGGAAGGGGATTGTACACTGCTCAATACACGACACGAAAGGAATTGGACAAAATTGCTCGTCTTTCATTTTTGTGCTCACAAAACTACTCAATTATCTCTTTTATATATATCATTGCATTCATTTCTTCCCTTCCCACACTTTGTTACGGTTTATACCCACTAATAACTAGGGATATTTCGGTTTAGCCTTATGAAATCGTCGGAGTTTTAAGAGAATATGGTCTTCTGGAGCATCGAAACCCTGAAGTCGGAATCTGTTAAATCGCAGACTATTGTAAAGTGCATCTACGTCTTTCTTTATTACATTGCTAAGTACTTGATATTGTATCATAAAAGTTTGTTACGCCAAAAACATATATTCTTCTATTTGGTACAGACATGCAATCAGCTGTGTTAAGCATCTCCAACAGTTTTCTTAAAATTTATGTATAACGAAGAAGGAAAAGACAAATTTTTTTTAAAAAAATTGCTTTAACTCTAACAGCTTCATCATTTTAGAGAATTTAACATTTAATGGAACAATAGAATATGCTATTACAATATTAATTATAACAAAAAACAATTGAAATTATATTCTATTCATAAACAACCAATAAAATATTTTTAATATGTTTGATTCTTATTAAAATTAGTAAAAAATTAAATTTTAAAAATGATGACTTTACTACAAATTTGAAAACATATTGCTTATTTTTCTTCACCATTCTCATTTTAAAGAATAGGATGAATTGTTAGACCACACAACATACAAAAAAAATTAAAAAATTTAAAAATATAAGAAAGATGTTGGAGTTGTGCTTGGTGAATCTTCTATTTTACCACGTCCATATCTGAAGTAATAATTAGGAATCCAAAAACAGAAACGCGTGCAAGACAACTGACACTCAAACGACTCAGAAGTTGCCCACATCACCATATACGGAGATCAAAACGGCGTTCTACTACTGGCGTTGACGCAAGTAAACGCTCATCATTCTACATTTGTACATGATGACGAAGGCAGTAAACGAATAATGGCGAAGACAATGCCTTGACTCATTTGTCTGAATTGGAACAAGACATCATTATCAAGTTTACAAAACCCAAAAAGGGCTGTAGGACTCATTTACTGTTAAATTCTTATATAATCCAATATCGTTTGTCTTTCTAATCAGTTTGTTAAGTGTGTTTTCATTTTAATTTATATGTCAATAAAGTATAATTACGTCTTCTTTTTCTTTTTTCTTTTTTTATGTTAGAGCTGATAACTTATCATTCAAACAAAAATTAACATCTCGTGTGTTCTGCTAGAGTTTGATTTCACAATAAATATCTTGTTCATAGTGTTTGCCGGGGTTAACTGTGTTTGAGCTCAAGAAACTAGCATCGGTCATTTGTTTTGAGTTTTTTAGCCAATTTGCTACCCTATATTATCAATTTGCTACCCTACCTTTTTATTCTGTCATTTTGCTACCGTAAATTTCATAAATTTGTCAAATTGCTACCCAACCGTCATATATGTCTTTTTCTATTAGGTGTTCTGTCAATTTTTTTTCCTGTTAGGTGTGCCTTTTACGTGAGAGAATTTTCATAATTTTGAATTCAAATTGGGTTTTTTTAACAATTGAAATTGTCTCTTTAAATTCTGAACTTCATTCAGAAAAAAATAAAATAATACATGGATTCCGATTAAAACAGAAAAAACGCATCCATGAATTCAAATTTTTTTTGTAAGGTTTGTCTTTCACGTGAGGGGATTTTCATAATTTTAAATTCAAATTGGGTTTTTTTAACAATTGAATTTGTCTCTTTAAATTATGAACTTAATTGAGGAAAAATAAAATAATACATGGATTCCCATCAAAAAAAGAAAACACACATCCATGGGATTTAATTGATACCCATTTCTTTGTTTTTTTTCTCGTCTCATGGATGTATTTTTCTTTTTTTGATCGAAATCCATATATTATTTTATTTTATTTTTCCTGAATGAAGTTCAGAATTTAAAGAGACAAATTCAATTGTTAAAAAAACCAATTTGAATTTAAAATTATGAAAATTATCTAACGTGAAAAGTACACCTAACGAGAAAAAAAATGACATAACACCTAACAGAAAAAGATATATATGACAGTTGGGTAACAATTTGGCAAATTTATGAAAGTTAGGGTAGCAAAATGACAGAAAAAATGTAGGGTAGTAAATTAACAATATAATAAAAGCTAAAGTAGCAAATTGACTAAAAGCCTTTGTTTTGGATGATTTGAATTGGTTTTGTTTTGTTGGTAAAAATTTGTCATTATAATTACCCTCGGACAAAAAGCTAGGTTAAAGAAGATTGGTCAAAGTAAATGAAACAAATACCAACTCTCAGGTGTAATAATTCTCAATGCATCAAGAGTACAAGTGAATACTCCTTTATTCCTTGTATACACATAGTGAAGGGATAGCAATAGTAGAGTTCTCATTTTTTCGTACTATTATCTGAAACTATCATTAACAAGCATTTTTGGAAAGATGACCAAAATTCTTTCGAAAATATTCATCATGGTAATGAAAACGAAGATGTAAACCATTTTCCAATTGAAATGTGGCCTTCTAAACTAGGAAAACATGAATATGAGCCTAGAATGAAAATCTAATCATGAAAATCTAGTTATTTATATTTCACTTTTCAATTATTGAAGAGCCGCCTAGGCGGCCACCCATACTTGCATTTTGGATTAGGCTATTAGCAATGGTGGGCACATTATTTTGTTTCATTTCATTTTCGTAGACTAATATGGGGCTGTTTCCTCAGTATCATAATTTCAAAGTTGAACTTCAAAACTCTCTACTATCTCAAATGTTCGAGACAACACAAATACATATCTTCCTTTACCTATAATGGTAAGTTAAAGGACTTGATATGCTAGCACCATCTCATTTTATATGAAACTCATCTAAAAGATAAAAAAAACTGTCTATGACTTACAAAAACATAGAAAATAAGTATTTATTCTAAAAAATAAACATATTTTTTTAAAAAAATAGACTAGGGTTTGAGCATATGTCCAAGTACAAAGCCTAGACCAAGCCCAAAACCCTAGTTGTGTCTCATCCTCCCAAGCGCCACCACCATGCTCGATGTTAATGACCAATCCAGCTTCAATCCCACCAACGACGTCGACGTTGGAGCCGCACAGTAGCTTAGACCCAAGTCTAGACCCGAGCTCAGACCCAAACCCGGACCCAAGGTCCTCGGCCTGAGCCCACTCTTGAATTGAGGTATCCCTCTCCCTGAACTATAGCGCTCCGCCGTCGATCTTAATGGCTCTACCGTTGGTGTCTTTTGAACCCAAGCTTGGGTAATTGGAGCCCAAACCTGTCCCGTTCCAAACAACAACAGCCCAACACCACCTGCATCCAACCTCTGCATCTGACCAGAATCCCGAAACCAAGATCCCTTCTAGCCAAGCACCATCACCGTCGTAGCAGCATCCACATGCGTCCTGTTCTTTGAAGACCAAACAGAGGGAAACACAAGACAAATACCGTCATCTAGAAGATTTCAGAAAAACCCCTTGCCACCAACACAATCATCGTGGAGAATCCTTCTCACGCCGTCATCAACACGATTAACGTCATACTCAAGGGAACAGCGCTGCCGCCACTTGAGATCTAGATCTCGAGAGTCACAAACGTTCTAAAGAATACAAAGACACTATTCCCTCTAATCGCTACCTACATATGTGATACATGAAGACTTTTCTAAAATAGGGTAAATCTAATTGTTTCTAAAATAAATTAAATCTAATTGTTTACTCCTAAAAGTATACACACACTGCGCATAATCCCCATATAAAGATGCTGTCACATCTTGGAGGATTAGTGAAATCAGAACTACCAATCGGGTCTGCACAAAATCAAAATCCTATGGCTCATAAGCATGCTTAGAATCAAATCCTCTTGATTTGTAATCTTTGTTAGTGGTAGTCGATCATATAGTTAATTATATTAGGTGTATAAACCAACAAGATGACAAGTATAATGAACGTGCCAATTCTAGTCAAAAATTGTGTGATCTTCGATTCTGAGCTAAAAGAAAATCTAATTTGCTGCAATAAAAGTAGAAGCAATCCATTTTAGATATGCACAGCCTAGCACAAATACGTACTATGGTTGTCCACGCGTAATTGGGATACATTACGATCAGAGATGTACTACCTAGATAGCATCACATCCATGCATGATCTCAATTTATCTACTTTCACGTAAGAAATCAAAATTGTTAGTGATGGAAAAAGTTCTTGGTGGTCTTGAGTCGTGATAAACAAGAATAACGGTTCTGGAAATCTCATGGATTATAGGACTCAACATTTTAACTCTTCATACTCAAATAAATCGCTAATGATCAAACACGGAACTAGTCACTACCAAGTTTAGCCTATAGTCGATCAGCTAATTATGAATTTTGCAGTTAATAATGAAGAAACTAATGTTACTAAATTAAATGGTATTTGTTACTCTCAATTTCTTTTGTCGGTCAGCTATGATTTGGTTTGTTAAGGTGTTTAACTAACAACTTTAAAGTTATGAGTTCAAATTTCACTAGACTTATGTATTGTAGTGTTATTAATATATAATTTTTAAATGTAAGTAAGAAACTTGGATTGATCGAGAAAGTTGATAGATATAGAAGACTAGAAGTTATGGAAAAACATTATTCTTTTAGTATGTCTTTAAAACTGTAAAACAAATGTATAATTTAAATTAAATGATGCATTTTTTACTGAAATATGGATAGGTTATGTAAAGATTCATAATATTATTTTGAGATGTTATTATACTATAGGGTTTAGTAGACACAAATGTCTCTATCCTCTTTGCATATTGTGTTTCATTAATGGTTATATGCGGTAATTTTTTTTGAAGATTTTGGTTTTTACTTTTTTATTATGGAGAAATTTTGAAGATATTACCGAAGACGCTCTAAGAGTTGCCTTTCTAGCTATTGTATTTCAGCAAAAAAAAGAGTTGGTACTAATTGATTTTGGTTGATTGATATGAAAAATTTATGAGATGATAGGATGTTAATCGAATGAGCATGAATTATGGTGTCCCAGTTGCTCCCCACGCTAAGTAAAAAGATGCATACAGCTTTAATTAGTGACAACAACCCTTGGTCCCTCCAATTATCCATTGATAAGCACTAGCTATAGAGGTAGCTCATTGGCTCTAGTAAACGCATTCACTCTCATCTGCCCTATCCTCCCATTTATTCTTCATTCCTATGTTTGTGCATATATGGCATAATAATAATACTTAAAAGGAGTTAATCAAAACATAATTGTTTCGGAATTTTTTTAGATATTAAACAATATCCTGAGTATATATACAAGAAAACTTATAGTTTTAATAGTAAACTACTTACATCTAATCAATACAGAATCCTACTTAATCACGAAATATATACATCCCAAACATACTATGATTGTGACTCACTCTAATATTCATCCTCAAGTTGGTGCATACAATGTCTTGAATGCCAACTTATCAAGTGAGTCACTAAAGGTCCTGGACGAAACCGCTTTGGTAAGGATGTCAGCCAACTGCTCATCTGAAAGAACAAACGAGAATGAGATAATACGAGCATCTAGCTTCTCCTTGATGAAGTGTCTATCAATCTCTACATGCTTCGTCCGATCATGCTGAATATGATTATGTGTAATTTCAACTACAACAGTATTGTCACAGTAAAGAAGCATTTGTCATTCTTGCTTGAAACCCAAATCTTTTAATAAATTTCTCAGCTATAACAACTCACAAACACATTGAGCTATACATCTATACTTTGCCTCTGCACTACAAAAAGCCACCACATTTTGCTTTTTTGCTTCTCCAAGTAACTAAGTTTCCATCAACAAATGTAAAGTAGCCAGAACTAGAACGTCTTTCAATGACGTTTCCTGCCCAGTCTGCATCAGTGTAGCCACTAGTCCTAAAATCTCCATGCTTGTGAAACATGAGGCCTTTACCAGAATCATATTTCAACTATCTTAAGATTCTCATCACAGTATCTATGTGATCTTCAATATGATTATGCATATATTGGCTCACCACATTAACAACATAAGCAAGATCATGTCTAGTGTGTGACAAGTAAATCAACATTCCAACTAACCTCTGATATCGGGATTTATTTATAGGAATATGATCAGGATACTCTGCAATCTGATGGTTCTGTTCTATAGGTGTATCAATTGGTTTACAGTCAAGCATACTTGTCTCTGCTGACAAATCCATAACATATTTTCTTTGACTCAACATGATACAGTCTTTATTCCGGGCTACCTCAATTCTCAAGAAATACTTTAAGTTCCCAAGATCCTTCATATCGAATTCAGAAGACAACTGAACTTGAAATCTCCCGATTTCATCAGTGTCATCACCTGTTACTACCATGTCATCCATATAAATGATCAAGACAATAAGCTTACCTTGTCGGTGCTTTAGAAACAAAGTATGATCTGAATTGCTCTGCTTATACCCAATCTTCTTCATGAAAGCTGTGAACCTTCCAAACCAAGCTCTTGGATACTGTTTCAATCCATACAGGGACTTCTTCAATTTGCACACCACCTTCTCACCTGTAGAAGTACCATAACCTAGAGGGAGATCCATGTAATTTTCTTCATTCAAATTTCCATGAAGAAAGACATTATTAACATTAAACTGGTGCAAGGGCCAATCCAGGTGAGATGCCAAAGGCATGAGCACTTGAATGGTATTGATTTTCGCCACAGGTATAAACTTCTCATCATGATCCACTCCATATTTATGAGTGTATCCTTTTGCAACCAACCTTACCTTATATCTGTCAACTGAGTCATCTGTATTATGCTTCACAGTATAAACCCATCTACACCAAACAGTCTTCTTTCGGTTGGTAACCGTATCAAGTCTCAAGTACCATTCTTGTTGAGAGTATCCATCTCAACCTCCATTGCCTTGACCTACTTTTCCTCCTTGATTGCATCCTGCACTTTACTAGAAAGAGACACAGCAGATAATTGATTTATAAAAGCTACATAGGGTTTAGACAGTCTATGAGTTGACATATAGTTGACTACAAGATACTTGACTTAAGCTGACAAGAGAGTGATTAGGTATAAGTAGTTTCCTTGTAGAACTATAAGTGGTTTTTTATATATATACCCAGTTAGAGATTGTTCAATATATCAAAAAATTCTCAAACACTTGTGTTTTGATTGACTTGGTATCAAAATGGGTCCTTCTCCAGTTACGTCTCTAGAATGCCCAGATACATTCTTTTAGGGCTCATGGCCCTGGTCTGTTTTTTTTAGAGTTTGATCTTGTTTTTGGTTATCATGAGGCCCAGCCTAGGTTCAGTTTATTAATCTGTTTCACAAGCAGACCTAAAAGTTAGGTTGCACGTGAGAGGGTGTGTTGGAGAGGAGAGATCTCACATCATAAAAGTGACAAATAATATACAAGATATAAGTGAATGATTTATTCCTAATTATACTGAGGTCTTTTGTGGTTAAAACTCAACACCTTAAATGTGATTAAATTATGATAATATCGATACAATGATGATCTACGAGTCACACTTGTTGTTGTTTGACTAAAGGTAACTCAATTATGCCAAGGATGATAAATTATCAAATATCTAGCTTCTATACGAGGGTGATTCGATTTGTTTTGTTTTAAACTAGTTTTGACTATAATTCCAATTTAATATAGCACTTAGAGCAACTCCAAGATGAAGGGTAACAAAAGACATCGGTTATATATCTCTCCAATTGACGAGCTAAATCTGACGTGGAATTGACATCTTCTCATCTCATGTCAGATTTGACACTATCGAAGCCATGAGAAGAAATTTAGTGAGGGAGTACAACAACTGATGAGATGTGTTGTACGAGAGCTTCGACAGTCCCCTAAATTTTGGGGTCTTTTGGTAAGACAGGCGGAGGGTGATGCGAGGACTATGTATGCTCATTAAGGTGAATCCCTCTTTCTACCAAACACGATATCACTGATCTATTTTCGTAAGACAATCGAATACCTAACAACACGTATAATTTTAAACAGACCGACACATCGTTTAAATTAGTAATAAGGAAAACATATTAGTAGCATGTAAAAGACTAGTCGAACATTTTATTCTTAATTGCGAAAAATAACTATCACGCTGAAGGAAATGAAACATTTTTCTAAAAGTTGGAAAATGTAAGGGAAATTGTTTCCTTTGAAAATTCATAGGAATCACTGTCTCATCTCTTTTCCTTGCATTTATTACTTATAACATATGAGTTTGTTATTTTAATTAAAAACCTTTGGATGATTTTTCTTGTGTTACTAAACATTGGATCGGAAAATCTTGAAGAAATTTCATTTTCCTCCTCTTTTCCTTCCCGTAGGAAATACAAAGAAATTACTTTTTTTTTCTGCAAATTATTCGAGGAAATGTCTCCATTTTAAGGAGATAAGAGAACAACGTATGTTAGTAGCATGTAATACATCATATTCTAGTTGAAGTTTTCAAGATCTGGGTGTTTATTTAGTATAGTTGCTTTCTCATTGATTATTGCAGGCTTCTATGGCTATTTATATCCAAGAACTTATGTAGGATCTATCACATTGTTCCATTTGGAAAACAAACTTATGATCTACTGGCCGTTTTATTTGACTAGGAGCATAAGGCCATTATAAAGATGTGACATGCTCCAAGGCTCAGAATCGTATATATACTATGTAGGGTTTTAGACAATCTCATTATTCCCCTCATTTTCTTGGGTTCAATGTGGCATTGTTTAAGGTGTTTCACTTGTAGAGTTCAATTGCCTACGCTATCACAGTGACCGAATTTGCAGACTTGAGTAGCTAACCAAACCCTATCCATTTAAAGAGAATCAATATGTTGGTCACAAAGAAAGGAAAAAAGAGATTCAAAATGTCCCCCAATATTATTCCTTTACAAAAAATGTGTTTTATAAGCAAAATAAATGAAAAAGTAATCTCTCCATAAAATCATATAATCTGATTATTAAAGGCCGAATCGAACGCAACAATATCTCACATATGTAGTTTTATCAGGGGCGGCGCTACCTTCAGGCTTGAAATGGTCCGGAACCCTGCAAACATTTTTCAAACTTTCCATAAACACAACAAAATCTCATCTAAATGGAGAAAGTTAGTGTTAATTCCATCACTCAACCCCTTTAATCAACCACTACGCCAAAAAGTGCAAGACATGACACTTTTAACACAACGGGGTGGAATAACAGGGTTGTACAAATTTCAAAAATGCTTATCACAACGTTCAGAAATTGTCAGGTGTTGTGTGGATAGTCTGAGACCATTTCAGTTTTTTTTTTCTTAAAACTAGTACAACACCTTTGTCAATATTATATTGTGTTAATGAAGATAAAAATGAGGCACATTTCCCTTCTAACCAAGCTCAAAGTTGACTTTTTACTTGTTTTTGTAACACAACACGGAAACAAATTAATGTTGTGTGATGGTGTAGATTTTCAATTATCACACAATACTTTTATTAAACTGTTGTGTGTTATATTTTTCATGTCAGCCTGTGCAATTCTTTTCTTCAAATTGGCTCTCACATCCTCACAAACCTTAAATTTTTTGTGAAAGATATCTTTAGGGTTTTAGTACAACAACAGAACACTCATACTTGTAGTGTGAGAGTATAGTGTTTTCGGTAGTCACACAACTGCATTTCATTTATCTATTGTATGACATATTTCATGTCATGATGCAACTCTCTAACATTTGGCAAGATTACTTTTGATTCTTCATCCAACAACAATCAACTAAGATGTATTGTGTGATGCTATAATTTTGAAATATATCATACAACGCCTTTTTGATATCATGTTGTGTGTTTCATGACCCCATAATCCCTAACCCCTAACCCCTAAAATATCCTAATATTTCCTATGGTGATCCCACAACAGTTGTCTTTTATACTGATGTATGTTATAAAATCATAAACGTTGAATTTATAGTTGACCAAACGTTACCAAAAATTTGTGAATTTTGTTACCGTGTTAGACTTCACTATTATAATCGTATCCAACGGTCGAATTTATATAATATTTATCTTAGACATAAATCACAATCAACCTACTGATGAGGTACAACATGTTTACTATGTTGCACATAATATGACATAACATGTGTAGTGCATCATATGTAAACGTATGTTTATCTAGAAAGACACAATTGAGGAAATAAAATTTTAAAAGACAAACCGTATAAACATGTTTACGATATTGAAACATGATTGTGGTAGAAACACCATCAATTTTCATTATTATATAAATGTCGATCGACGCGGTCAACTCTAATTATAATTATCTTCACTATGGGGAGCCAAACCATCGAGATATAATTGACACCAACTTTATATATGAGTTCATACACAATAACCCTATGAGTCTACGAGTGTCGACCAAATCAAAAAAAAAGTGTAACGATATTGCAGTTTGGCGTATTTTAGTATATTTAAGATGGTCGATTTATAGTTGACACTACCAGAACAATCACTTTACCAGAAATTTTTTCGTCGGCTAAACCTTAAATTTCGTCGGCTAAAGTCTTAGCCGATGACACGTCGTCGGCTAAGAAGTCGTCGGGCAAAATCCGTCGACCAACATTATAGCCGACGAAATTACTGTTCATCGTCGGCTAAAGTCATTTATTTAGCCGACGAATAAATTTTTCGTCGCTTAATTTCTGGACTTTAGCCGACGAAATTTATTAAAATTCGTCGGCTATAGCTATTATATTTATTTATTTATTTAACTTTAGCCGACGAATTTTAGGGTATTTCGTCGGCTATAGTTATTATTATTTTTTTTAATTTTAGCCGACGAATTTTATTAAATTTCGTCGGCTATAGCTATTATTTTTATTTATTTATTTAACTTTAGCCGACGAATTTTATTAAAATTCGTCGGCTAAAGTTATTATTTTTTTAAAACTTTAGCCGACGAATTTTAGGGTAATTCGTCGGCTATAGTTTTTTTTTCTTTTTTTTTTAATTTTAGCCGACGAATTTTATTAAAATTCGTCGGCTAAAGTTATTATTTTTTTTATGTAATTATTATTTTTTTAAAAACTTTAGCCGACGAATTTTAGGGTAATTCGTCGGCTATAGTTTTTTTTTCTTTTTTTTTTAATTTTAGCCGACGAATTTTATTAAAATTCGTCGGCTAAAGTTATTATTTTTTTATGTAATTATTATTTTTTAAAAAACTTTAGCCGACGAATTTTAGGGTATTTCGTCGGCTATAATTTTTTTTCTTTTTTTTTTAATTTTTTCATATATTTTTTTCTTTTTTAATTTATTGTATTTTTGATTAAAATTTTTACTTCTTTTTCGTTTTTACACCGAAAAAGGAGTAAGGAGGAGGAAGAGAAGGTTAGGAGAGGGAGAGGAGGAGGAGAAGAGGAGAGGAAGGAGGGAGGAGAATTTAGAGGAGGAGAAGAATTTAGAGAAGTAGGAGGAGGAGGGATTTGAAGGAGGAGGAGGGAAGATGAGGAGGAGGAGGAGGAGGGAAGATGAAGAGGAGGAGGGGAAAAATGAAAGATATAGAAAATTTTGAACTTTAGCCGACGAAATTTTGTCGGCTAAAGTTTAAAATTTTAGTCGAAAAATTTTAAAATTTTAAAAATCCTCGTCAAAAAATTTGAATTTTTAATTAACTTTAGCCGACGAAATTAGGGTAATTCGTCGGCTATAGTTATTTATTTTTTTATTTATTAATTTAACCTTAGCCGACGAAATACCCTAATTTCGTCGGCTATAGTTATTTATTTTTTTTATTTATTAATTTAACCTTAGCCGACGAATTACCCTAATTTCGTCGGCTATAGTTATTTATTTATTTTTTATTTATTTAACTTTAGCCGACGAATTACCCTAATTTCGTCGAATAAAACCCTAAACCCTATACGTAGAAGCTTCAAACGAAAAAAAGTCGTGAAATAAGATATGACTGGAATGGTGAAATACGTCTATAGTTGAAAAATCACGTAATTCCGGTAAAGTCTCGGTACCAATAATTGCGGTTAACTCAATTTTCCTTCTTTCTCCCTAGAGGTAGCCCTATCTCCGGTAGTTATTTTTCATAAAATTTTTATACCACTGGTTGCGTCTCATCGATTTGAAACTATTTTCAGTTGAAGGTCCGGGCAAAATACGTAATTTAGACGGTCAAATGACCGTTTC
The DNA here is from genome assembly GCA_951800085.1 of Comarum palustre. Classification (NCBI taxonomy): domain Eukaryota; kingdom Viridiplantae; phylum Streptophyta; class Magnoliopsida; order Rosales; family Rosaceae; genus Comarum; species Comarum palustre. The sequence goes on from OX637574.1 coordinate 12,067,264, forward strand.
CGTGCATTAAGGGTTTGACTTACGTGATTGACTGTAAGGATCGAGCCCTTAACGTTGTCAGATTAAGTTAAATTTTTTCCTATTTACATATTTCAACATAATGATCATATCTGACGGTCGGAATTTTGTTTCTCAACTTTGATCATCTGAATCACAACATGCGTACTAATGTTGTATAACTTGTTTACTAAGCTTTAAGTAAATGTTTCGTTTCTAAAACAAACTGTACGTAGAAACTTCAAACGCAAAAAAGTTGTGAAAAAAGATATGATCGGAATGGTGAAATACGCCTACGGTTGAAAAATCACGTAATTCCGGTAAAGTCTCGGTGCCGATAGTTGCAGTCAATACAATATAGAGGTTTGACTTACGAGATTGACCTTCTAGATGAAGTCCTTAAATTTATCAGATAAAGTTGAATTTTTTACCAGAGATATATTTCAACATATTGATGATATCTGACGGTCGTATTTTTGTTTGTGAATTTTGATGACCGGAATCACAACATGCCTACTATTTACCATTATTTATCTATATGGGGAGGCCTATCATGGAGGGGTAAATGTCTCAAAATTTTTAGATGGACAGTTGCGTCTCATTATCATGAGTGTTTGTTATGTTGAAGGTTCGGCCAAAATACCTCATATAGGTGTAGATATGGACATTTTCGTGTATTAAGCGTTTAGAAAAACTTCATTTTGAAGCCTTAAACGAACTCGGATGGCCAAAACAGCCTATATGTCATGGCAAAGCCATGAGTTTTACTCCTACGGCCGTTCTGCTTCCAGATTGGTATCACAATAGTCAATCGGACACCGAAATATCCGTAGTACAATTTTATAACTAAAAGTTACTTTAGCCGACGAAATACCCTAATTTCGTCGGCTAAACTTTTCAAATTTCATCGGCTAAAGTTCACATACTATAGCCGACGAAAAAATTAGTTTAGCCGATGAATTTTTTTTCGTCGGCTAAAATGCCACTTTAGCCGACGAAAAAAAAATTCGTCAGCCTGTTTTTAGATATTTCGTCGGCTATAGTCTTTTTTCTGGTAGTGTGACTATGTATCTCCCTTATTTAGACAACTCTTAGTGCTTTTATGAAAATTAGGGTTATTTTAAAAAGTGACTTGTAAAAGAGAAATGTAGCGGGAAATTTCCCTCTCTTACGATTTAGTAAATGTCTTAATTTTTTTTTCAGACAACAAAATATGCATTTTATGTTGTCTGATTTGTAAAATAGATAGGGAGTAATAAAGAGTGAGATGTAGCAGCGGGAAATCTCCCATTCTTATAATTTAAAAATGCACCCTATTTTTCTCTCTTTTTAGACAATAAAATTTTTCAGTTATGTTGTATGTATGGTTTGTAAAAAGAATTTAACTATGTATGGTTTGTAAAAAGAATTTAACTTGAATCCAAAAAGCACTCGATTGAAAACCCTAAAGGGCTTGACATTCAGAAAAAAAGCCTAACACAAAATACTTAACACTCATAGTCGCGCCTCCCCTTTTTCTCACCATCTTCTCTGGGGCCTCTCACCAAAATGAGATTGTCAAATGTCAATCTCAGACTCTCTCGTCCCTCTCTACAGACCAAAATTGAAATATCTCATGAAGCTAAAATTGGTGGATAGTTTGTATTGTGGCAGTTATATTTTATTGCTGCCAAATTGGTGGATGATCATAAGTGTTTCAGGTCCAAAGTTTGTGTTAAGAGACTTGACGAAATCTTGCAGATTCTACAATCGTTAACATGGTTTTCTCAATTACCATTTCCTGTTCTGGTGCTTGCTATAATATAGTTCAGGCTTATAGCTCATTATTTGTGTCATTCTTTGAATCTGTTGAATCAGAAACTGCAGTTTCCAGGTGGGCAAGGGCTACGATTAGAAATGTTAAGGTGATAATAATTTTTGTATCATGCAGCTAAGGTTTACTTGGCTTTGACATGATATTATTTCAATATCATTCTGCTTATAGTTACGAGTATCTTCCTGTGATTGTCATTCCATTTATAGTTGCTCATCCTATTTCAAAATGATGGCTTCACTCTATCCTTGCTCAAAGTTGAAGTTGATGTTTCAATGGGAATGAAATATATGCACCAACGATGAAACATGCATGTATGCAGAGTTCTTCTTTGGTATAAAGTTTTATATGTAACAACAGCTAGCTTTGGATTATACCAGTCAATATAGTAGTACGTAGAGTACATTTTGGATCTTAGAGTTGTGGATTTCTTATGTTACTCATTTTGGATCTCGGTCATGTATCGATGAATGTTCTATATACAATGATTTGGTTGCTTTTATGAGATTTTGGTATAATATGCAATAGCTAGCCTTTTTCATTTGTTGAATTGCCGGAACAAATTACACAACAGATTAATGATAATCCAATGTTGTCTGACTAAATGATTTGACTTGTCTGAGTATTGATCACACAATACTTATTTGCAAAATCCCCATCTACATTTTACCAATCAGACAACCATGAAACAGGAAAAACTCGTTGCATGAACATCATCTCCCACAATAGTTTATATAAAGAAAGCTATTGTGTGAATGTCGACAGATCCTATTGAATGCAATGTCAAGAAATCTGTTGATATTCACACAACAATTCTTGAAAAAAATGGTTGTGTGAGATGATAATCACACAAGCGTTTTCGCTAAAAAAATGTTATGCGTGAAGTAGCTTGGCATGTGTTGGCATCTATTGATAATATTTGTCGAGAATCACGCAACAATATTATATAGAAAACTATTGTGTGATACTCGACATTTGTCGACAGCTACTGAGAATTTTCTCAGCATGGTTCGACAGTTGTCGATGAAATCTGTCGAAAGTCAAGCGATGGTTTTTATTGTAGCGATATGTGCAAGTTGGTCAGACAAACTCTTTTCCGTCGTTGTGTGATATGTTAATCAGACAACCCTCGGATTATTAACGGTTTTGTCTATTATCAGATGACGCAGATTCGTCGTTGTCTGATGCATTTTCTGACGTAGTGAACTATCAAAATAAGTAAGAGCAATTAAAGAGAAACAATTTGGACTAATAATACTCAATATGTACTAATTTATAGAAAAAAATATGTAAAATTTACTTAGAATTATGATATTTTACAGTTAATTATTATTAATGTCTAATTTGTTCAATTATTTTTTTAAAGATCAATTACTTTATTTTTGAACTTAACAAAGTGAGTAAAACTTGTTAAATATAACATTATTATCCTATATATTTTTTATATTTTAAACGTGTCCCCCTCAAGATCCAAATTCTGACTCTGAGTTTCATATTATATAATTCAATTGGGATTTTATTGATATAATTTGTACTTTGAACTGAATGCATGGGCGTTCAATAATATTGAAGGCCAAGACAAATCTATAGAACACGCATGTGAAACTTGAGCGTGTGACCCTTACCCCAGATATCAAGTTTACAGACACCATAGGATTATTTGGTGTAAGCCTAACTGCATCCACAAAACTAGCAAAAGATGATATCATTTGGAAAACCAAAACTGTCCGGACATATATAGGTCTATAAGAAACTCATGTTTAGAATGGTGAAATAGTGTCGAGACAACAATTGTGCTTTGTTAGCTTTTTCACATGTCGAATTTCCTCTGCCGACTCCTTGTTGCTGATATTTCTAAGCCAGAAGGGGTCGTTATAGCATTGCACAGTAGCTCCATACATGAATAGAGAGATAAAATGGAATTTTTCTTATATGATTGAGACCATACATAAGGTAAGATCAAGCATTGAAGCTTTCGAAATGATGAACATTCAGATCACTCAAAATAAGAATGTCGATATCAATATCTCAATCCTTTCGGAGCGTATGAAGCATTAGGAACTTGAAGTGCAGAACTGTTTGGGATATGAGACCTCCTTGTTAACAGATTATTCATGAAAGATAACATCTTATGCAGAGTAGTGTCGAAAAAATGTTTGAGTCCAATTAATATTGGATCTTGAACTAGGTAATTCATAGTTTTGACATCATTTGAGACAATACTAATGGCTTAAAGAATAAAAAGTTGACGGGTTTGGCTCGAAGTAACAATGGCCGGCGAAAGGCAGTCTTATGTGGCAGGGTCATTTCGCGTGTGTTTTATGGACTTTAGTAAATGAGTTCGCATTGAAGTCTAATAAGTTTTCGATGATTGGTAGGTCAGTACTAGTGACCTAGGCAAATTCTGTTTGTAACTAAAGTCATGATATTATAGTTGCCATATTGCAAGGAAGACGAATTCTTAGACAATTGCAGTAGTCAAAACCCATTTGAATTGGTTAAAGTCTGTGTCCTTATGAGGTTATTCAGGCTAGTATATAAAGAAGACCTGAAGATCAGACTAAAAACACACAACACATCTTCAAAACAATCAAACAACTTTTGTAAACAACAGCTTCCAGCTACAAGTAAAGTAACAACTCGACCTTGTGGAATTACGATCTGACGCTAAAGGCTCACGCCTTAGCAGAAGACCAAATTGGTTCCTCAGAACCACCATCGGTGCGAAGCTCAAGCTCTAGCAATGTTCTGACTCCCCTTTCATTGTGATTGCTCTGCTTGTCCAACATGAGTATCGATCAAGAGTAGAGGACTACTCATAAATTATTGCTCTAAGGTGACGTCTGAGACATACAGTCGGTTGACGCGAAAACAGGTGGTGCACGTACTCATTTTTTTTTCGCATCTATGCGGTGACATGCACCACGAACTTCTTATTTTCTTTATAATTTATTTTGTACCGCGGTCATATCTTCCCCCGATTTGCGAGCGAGGCCAATATAGAAGACAAATTAATGGGGGCGGGCAGTCTGCAGAGTCTGCATGATCAATTCTTTTACACAATCACATTGTGCTTAAAGCTCTTACCAGCAATAATGTGGTGGATAAGGTCAGCGTGGGCAGGCAGTTCCGGACCACAAATTTATAGGGTATGGAAACAAAGCACTACTCACTAATGTAACATGTTGCTTTTGTCTTGCTTGAAAAACCAAACCTTCAAAATAACATTCAAATTTCGACACACACTACGATTGAAGTATTTCTTTCCGCACATTATTGTGAACTAATTCAGTACAACGTTCAGTCAGTAAAACGCTGTATTAATTTAGCTCATTTTATACATAGCTGACATGAGTGACATATTGATGCCTAAGGCACAATCTTTGAGTCAAGTCCTAAATGTTCTATCTAGGCCCTCAAAGGCTTGAAGTTTTCATTCAAAATCATAAGATGGTACATAAAATAGCACCATCTAAAACCCTAAATTAAATCAATAAGTATTTATATCATCATTACAACATTAGCACTGCGTCGTTATGTCCTAGTGGTTAAGGTGACAGACTCGAATTCTGATGGGCTTTTCCTGCGCAGGTTCGAATCCTGCTATCCTTGACTATTTTCATTTCCATTTTTACTACATCTTCTAGTTTTTCTATTTTTAAAAGGCAAACTTGTCATTACACATAAGCCCCATCTAAAACCCAGCATTAGCTATCTTCTACGGTTCTAACTAGAGATGACAAACGGGCCGTGAAGTACTAGTACGACATGTTTAAAAGTGACACGGCACGAACACGCTACCGGCCCGGCACGGTCCAAGCACGTTATCTTAATGGGTCGGGCTGGGTCTAGAAAAATGAGCCCACGGGCCCGACACGAACCCGTTATAAGCTCGGTCTAGCCCAAGCACGATAAGTTAAGGCATACGGTCCAGCCCGCTTTAAAATATGTATTTTTTTTATAATATGAAGATTATATATTTATAAATAATATAAAATTTGTTTTAAGTGTGAACAATAACTTATAAATACTAATAATTATTCATTTTGATTTTCTTAGACCCATAAAAAGTTTTGCTAAAACATTACCAAGTATAAATAATGATCATATAATTCATATATCATATATTTCTTTAGTTTGTTGGCAAAGAAAACAAATGATCGATAGAAAATGTGAGTTATTTTTCATTTTTTTGTTTTGATATACTATGATATCAATTTTGGACTAATTTCTATTTTTAACTACAAACAGACCCGTTAATGGGCCCAGCCCGACCTAGTATGTTATGGGCTTGGGCCATGAACCGGGCTAGGCCTTAGATTTGAGTAAATAGGTCGGCTCGTACCCGAACCTGTTAAGACGTGGGCCGTCGTGGACCGACCAAAACATGACTCGAAGCCTAATCAAACAGGCCAAGCCGGGCTAGACCGACCCGTTTGCCACCTCTAATTCTACCTCATCTATGGCGTCTTCTCTCCACCCAAACCCGACCATCTTCCTCAAACCCGCACGCTTACAATTCACACCCACACCCACCTCCACCTCCACCTCAACCACAACCTGCATTCCCATACGGTGCGGCCCACGCGACAAGCGTGGACCCTTGATCAAAGGTCGCGTCCTCAGCATTGAGGCCATCCTAGCCGTCCAAGCCCTCAAGCGCACCTAAAGATCCGACCCAACTCTCGTCTCCAAAACCCTCTCCCGCCTAATCAAGTCCGACCTCGTCGCCGCCCTTAAGGAGCTTCTACGACAGGATCAATGCCACCTGGCCCTCCAGGCCTTCCGATCCGAATACCAACCTGACGTCATTGACTACGCGGAGGTGGCTCTGGCCCTCGCCAGGAATGGGATGAAGGAGATCGACACTAGTGTGTGAGCTGGAGAAAGCGAGTGGAGTGCAGTGGGGTGATGATAAGGGTTTGGTAAGGTTGATCAGGGCGGTCGTGGGCGCTGACCGTAGGGAATCGACGGTGAGGATTTACAAGATGTTGAAGAGGAATGCCATGCTGATGAGGTTGATGCCAAATTTGGTCCACAGCTGTTGTTTCAATCTTGTTATAGTTTCGATGATTTTATATAACAGCTTCTTTATAAAGCTTGCATGTTTTCCAGTATCTATTAGGAAAACTCCAATCAGTTATGTGAAACCCATAAGAAAACAGCTTCAGAGCATGGCTGATTTAGTGATAAAGAATGAAGCTCTCTCTACTCAATAGATGAATGAATTATTATTCTACAAAGGAAATATGATTTCTGAATATTTTTTAAATGTTACTTTTCCCCCATCAATCAACAGATAATGCTTATACATATAGGGAAGGAAAGTAAATTTACTTTATTTGTACTTTTTGCTTGTACTATAAAATGCCTGCGTCTCCATCTGTGATTATCATTGCTTTTGATTTGGATTGTTGGCCTGCCGCTGCATGGCGACGACTGGTTCATTGCATCTGGAACATCTGAAGGACGGGACTGCTGCACACCTTGTTCTTAGGCAGTAGTAGCAGTATCTGCAAGCATGACCAGTTATATTGCAAGTTGTAGTACTGTAGCACAAATTATATTTTGGTGAGGAGCATGTTTGGTTATTCTGTGAGCCAAATGTGTCCAAAGTAGAGCAAAGTTTGGGTTTCAACATTATTATAGGCCGTATGAGACGTCTTGTACTTTGCTTTCAAGAATGTCATGGGAGTGTTTACCAAAAAAAAGAATGTCATGCGAGTGATGAATTCTGTGATCCTGGGCGCGGATCAGTGCAACAGTAGTAGAGTGGAAAAACAAAGTTATATATGTACCTGTGCTGACAGGGAAGAGCGAAAAATGGAACGGTTGGACTAGCCTGGCAAATGGGGCAAGCAGAGTCATCCTCTGTTGAACTTGAAGATTTATCCTTAGAAAACAGGCGAAGAAGGTTTTTCACAGATGACGAGTTCAGAAGAGGGAGTAGTAACAATAACATCTCCTGCAATCAGCACAAGAACAATTTCAGTTCTAAACCTCCACAGTAAAAAAAACTGTTGTTGGATATTAGAATGCCATCTTATAAAAGCAAATCATGAGGTAAAGGATGATGATACAATTATTCAGGACCAAATCCTAATCCAAGCAATTATATTGCTGCAATCTATTTTCAAATATCATCCCATAGCAAAGTAAATGATCATGTTTACAATAGATCAAAATCTAGAACCGTCCTTTCCCAAAAATCATCATGATGCTTTTGCTGTGTCAAAATGGGTACCAAGCATGAGCATATACCTTTGATGTTTAGTTTCTGTATTCAAAAACATCCATATATAGGCCAAAATCATACAAAACAGGCAGAGGAAAAGGGCTGAACCTGATGTAATTTGTGTGGTCATAACACACAGCCAGATAAAATTGTTACTTACAGCCATTATAATCCACAAAATTGTAGTCATTTAATTTCTATCCTTCCATATTCGATTGGCCAATGAAGTGGGTCAACCTCTTTTTAATGAGAACGTATTGTATTGGCTTGATCAGCTTTAATTCACAGCAAACTTAAAATTCTTTGACTACACAGAACTGCTTTGTTTAAGATGTGTATCATGCAAGAATAAAATGAGAGTTATGCTATATTCTGTTTCCAAGTCTTTCAATTTCTACTGCAAATAAGATTTTAGAACCACAATCATGGTCTTCTGGTCAATACTATTTGTTGATTCTTGATTTCTAATTGGTAAAATCAAAACTTCAAATGAAAAATTCGAAAGATCTTTGATATAACATTTACAGTGCATCTGTGTAAGATAACTCCTAAACATGATAATTGTCAAAGATATTCGACTGTGCCCGACTAAAGAATAAATTTACCATTCAGTTTCTTTTCATGCAAGTCCTTACGTTTGGAGATGGATTAAAACTATAATATCAGCTAAATGAAGATGCTTTTAGATCAAATCCCTACTAACAAATCAGCTATAAGTTTTATAAACATTATGACTATTAATTTTGGGTCAACTACAAGAGAACATACCGAGAATTCATTCCATACTAACTGGCGGTTCATGTACTCAAAGCTTACTGCTCGGTTCATAATAGGGCTCCCATAGACCAGCCTAGCTCTTAGAGCTCTTTCAATAAGTGTCCTATACCTGCCTCACAACAAGTGAATGAAACTGTTTAGTTCTACAAGAACATCAGGACAAATATCGTTATTGGATCACATTAAGAACTTTGCATTGAAGGGTTCTCACATTATTCCAATATGAAAGGTTCTCACATTATTTCAATACAAAAGCAGCTTTAGCAACAGGATGACCTATATACAATGAAAGTAAACAAATGGAGATGAATATCAAAAGGTTCATGGAACATGGAACTAACTTTTGATTTTCATACAACATATAATACAATGTTGTAATGCAGTAACTTAATATATCCAGGAATTAACTACAAGTACCAACTCTATATGCTGTGCACTTGTGTCTCTTATTGGCTGAAGTTAAGATGGATGTTTCATGGGTTTAGGGTTTAAGGATCTCTCAAGTAAAGACTGAACCACTTACCTTCCTGTGTATAGAAATAAAAGCAGGTTGCAAAACGAGGCAGCTTTATAGAGTCCTTCTACGCGTTGTATCATAATCCACGCTCCACGGGCTAGTGACCTCTGTAGAGAAAAATGCAGAGAACATTGTTTATCTAATTGAACAATCCTCCACATGTTTTACTGCAGGGGAGTCAGCATAAAAACCAGCACCTGTTCAGAATCGCCCCACCTACGGAAAGCAGAGAATGATTGTAACCGAGCCCAGATGTATTGACCACCGACAGTGGCAACACAATACCAAAGTTTTTGTGCAACTGTAAGTCCAGGTCCTTCCAATCCCGTCCTGACTGTAAGTAAGAATATCCAATTGAGATGAACAGTACAAACAAGCTGAATGAAAAATTCAACAGTACAATGTTGTCTCAGAAACAATATAAATTTATGTACCACTGTTCACAGCAAAAAGTTTAGGACATGCCTGGTCATTGGAAACCACTATTTGCGATTGGAAACCACTATTTGCGATTGTAAACTTACTCTATCTTAGATATCTAGAATTTGCAGAGTATTAAACGGATAGGTGTAGATTATTCAATTTGATAAGAGAAAAATGATGTTACTTGATAACAGACTATCATATAGAAGAAAGTTAACTTCTTTAATCTCTGGAAAGTGATTTATGACCCTTATAGGAATAAGTCCACACATAAATAATCGGAGAGATCAATAAGAAAGACAAAAAACTATACTTCTGGCATGCTTAATGACACCACATAGCGAACATAGCAATCATGTATGCTACAGTAGTTTTGAAAGGTCATGTTCTTTGTCTATGTACTTTGCATAGCAAATCAGATGAACTGTCCGACTTATAACATATGCAAGAAATGTATGGGGTCCTTTACCTTTTCCTCTAGCTTCCAGTGCACGTTCGTCTCTATACCTCAGGTTCATGAGAGAAATTCCCGGAGTAGGCTTATCTACCCAAATTGAGAACCGCCAGATAAGAAACTCGAGAAAAGCATCAAGTTCTGCTTCATATTGAAATAACATTCCTGGCTAAACCCAATAAACAGAACAGTTTAAGGATACTCCAAAGTGCCTCAACTATATATTACAAGACTATTCACTTAAGAATTTAAGCCAAAAACAGATACCTTCATCAAGGAGAAGACCTTAACCAACTGTTCTTTCAACATGGCTGACATTTCAATGTCCAGTCTTGCTGCATCGAATTGGTTTACTCTAGATATTGATATTGGGATTAGTGACTGCAAAAAAAAATCCTCATCAATAACAAAACCACTATTACAAATAATTATGAAAAAATGTTTACAAAGTTCATTAACTCTATATTTCTGCTATTTGCATTCAAACTACATATGGAATACAATCACTAAAACAAGAAACCCACTAGCATCCTCAGCAATTCAATTCCCTATGGAACATAATTCATTAGAATCAGAAAAAATTGATGCAAAAAATAGCTACCCTGATACCGGAACTAGATAAAGTAAGCAAATTTGATAGAAAAGCAAGAAGCTCAGAAATTGGAAGTTAGAAGGGAAAAGAAACCTGGTGAGAGTGGGATTGAGAAAGTGACTGGGGAATCAAAGTCTTGTAAGCGTGAACCCATGCGTCTTCTGCTGGCGGTCTAGAATTGCTGCTGCTGCTGCTCATTGAATAGTTGAAGGGTTTAAGCTCCCTTCTTCGTGATCAAATAAACTGATTTGGATACTGAATTGGTTGATGGGGGAGAAATAAAGAGAGAGAGAGAAGGGATTGTGGGTGGGTGGTGTTCTCAAAGCGCCCGGCTTAGATTGGCGGTTTGAGCTGCTAGTGCCGCGGTAAAACCTATCAGTGGTTCAAAGTGGATGACAACATGACATAACGTAGGATTTACTATTGGCTCCAGAGTTTCCAGTACAATTTAGACCAGACCAGACCAGACATGAATATGAATGCAAATTTCGATCACACGAATTGCTGCTACAAACAAGTTGTACAATGAGTAAATCGGATTGGAGTTCAGTTCATATGGTTGATGCCTAATTCTATATTGTTTCACAATGCATGGTTTTACCATCAAGGACTCCTCCACTACTACCGGGGGTTTAAGTCGACGAGAGAAAAACTTTTGCGGCTGTAATTGCAACTAAACCAGGTTATCAACAATGTTTTAAATGATGAAGGTGGCGTCATCGAATCGAATTGGAGCCTTAATCATTTCATGCATTTTTATATTTAAAATAAAAGAAAATAAATTATAGAGATAAAGTCATTAAAGACCAATGTTCTTAAAATTGCCGCCTAAACCGATTAATCATCCGCCTAGGCGTTAGACGGTGTTCCACCGTTTTGGTTGAAACCGATTAATCGTTGTCATACAACCGATTAATCTCCGCCTAAAAGCGATTAATCGATTAATAGCCCGACTAGCAAGATTGTCCGCCCGACTAGCGCCTAGCGCCTAGCGTTATTTAGAACATTGTTAAAGACGCATTCTTAACATGATATCAGAGCTATGTTAATCAATATCAACTAGGGTGTATCATTAGTTAGATCAAACAAAAAAACACTTTTTTGTTTTGTTTTCTGCTACTACGATGACGACACAAGAAAATAATTCAGAGGTTAGAGTTTCACTCTTCACAGGAGAGAACTTTGATTTTTGGGTTATTAAGATGGAGACCATACATGTTCATATCTCGAGATCTATTGAGCTATGTGAATAAAGGTTATGCAGTTCTAGCAGCTGAAGAGATGCCAAATGCTCAACGAACAGAGTTGGGGACAAATATTAAGAAAGATGCAAAAGCTCTTGGTATTTTACAAACATCAATCGCAAATGAGTTCTTTCCAAGGATTGCAAACGAGAGAACAACCAAAGGAGCTTGTGATGTTCTAAAGTTGGAGTTCAAAAACTCAGATAAGGTAAGAGTCGTTAAAGATCAATCCTTGAGGAGAGATTTTGAATACATTATGATGAATGAAACTGAGTTGCTATGTGACTATTGCACCAGAATGATTGATTTAGTCAACTAGGTGAAAACCTATGTTAAACCTATACCTGAGAAGAGAGTAGTACAAAAGATCCTTATGAGCTTAAATAGGATGTCACGACTCGAACCAAAATAATTACCTATTTACCGGGTAGTAAATGTTACCGGAGATTTTTGACAGTGTTCTTAAATACTATAGGGCTATCGCTTGCGCTTATTATCGAGTTTTTCTGGAATCTGTAAATGAGAGATTTAAAGCTCTGAAGTCATAGTATGTGATAATATGAGCTCGCCAGTATATCTAGATTATTTTCCAGAGCAATGAGTTATTTACTGAGAATTTATGAAGAGTACATTAATTTTCGATTATTATTTGTTTTACCGCAGAGGTCTAAAAGTTGACTTTGCGTTAAGTCGATAATTTAGGAAAACTCCCATCATGAAAAACGTAGAAGACGTTAATACGAGTTCGTGGACATGTGACACGCTTGAATCTGAGTTCACATACGAAAATTTTGGTCAAAAATGTAAAGTTACTATGTGATAAAATGACTATAAAATGGAGTTACCGAGGTGAAAAATCATATTGTTCAACCGGCCACTTTCTCTCCTTGCTGCTGGCAAACCGGGTAGATGGAGAGGGTAGAAATGAAGGTCTCCATATTTTTCAATCGTATTGAAATCTAACTCGGTAAACGGGATAACCTCAGGTATAGTGAGGTTTCTCTTCAATGTCGTTTGGATTAGATGAAAATGGGTTGGGTAAAGGGTTATCCCTTTTCAAGGGGGATTACGAGAAAATCTTTTTTGGGATGGGTCCCGCACTTTCTACCTCGGGTTTAGAGAGGTAAACTAGGGCTGAGGCGTGACATAGGAAGTATGATGTTATAGCTAGTATTATAGAGGAGACTATGGATATAGACACTCTTGGAGTACAGGATTTGTTGGGGTCACTTAAGGCTTTTGATCAAAGGTGATGAGTCATGAGGATGAACAAACAGAAAAAGCCTTTTAATCACTAAGCCTAAAACTAGAAGTAGTGAACCATCTAGTTCAAATTCCAGGCAGAAGAAGAACTGGAAAGGAAAAGGCAAGAGGTGAGAGGGTAGAACAGATCAATCAAGAAGAAAGAAAAATGAGGGAGACAACAATAGTTCAAGTTATTCGAAGTGTTCAATATATGATAAGATTCACATCAGTGAATGCTGGTTTAAAGGGAAACCGAAATTTTCGAATTGCAACAAGTTTGGTCATGTCAAGAAGGATTGTGACTATAGAAATAATCAGCTGGCGAGCTATAGTGAAGGACAACAAGATACTAATATGTTTTGTGTCACTCATGCTACCGTGAATAATATTTCCTCAACCGTGAATGAGATTTCCTCAATCGTGAATGCAGCAGACACTATAGCGAATGCAAATGTCTGACTTGTTGATAGTGCCTACAACAATCATATGACGGTGAATGATGATCTTCTATATGATATTGACTACAACAGCATTACAAAAGTGAAGATGACGAATGGAAGCCTGGTGGATACTAAAGGCACGGGAAGTATTGCTGTTGAAGCCAAAAATATGCGGATGTCCATCAAAGATGTAATGTTGATGCTAAATCTTGACTCAAATTTGCTAAGTGTTGGTCAACTTGTGAAAGCACAAGTATCACTTATATTTTGGTGATGACACTTGCAAAATCTTTGAAAGAGAGAGTCGTAAGAAGATGATCGAACTTAAAAAGAAATTATTTTGATTCAACCATCTTTTTTCAATTTGCCTACTTGAATTATCTATTTTAAGTATCAACTAATCAACATTCATAAATGATAAATCATAGCATAGATCGAACTGCCGAATCGGAAAAATTATAGGCTGGATACATCAAAATAATTCTATTAGATCTAATGTACTTATTAGATCAAATATGTACCTTATGTCAGAATTGAGAAATTATATAGGTCGAATCTTTAGTCTTCTCTTATTTATTACCTGTGTCTACTATTTAGACAGAATACCGTCACCCATTATTACTAAGAAACTGAAAGAAAAAACCTCAAAAACGAAAGAAAGGGGGGAAGTGAGGAAGAAACAGATGTAGAAATAGAAACAACTTTTGAAATGAAGGGGACTAAACATGAACAAGAGGGATCCACCGCAGAAGATCCTAAGAATTAAATTCTAAATTTAATATTTAATTATAATAATTTAATTAAAAAATAAAAAAAATTGAAAAAGAACAGAAGTTTTTCTCTGACTCTCAAGTATGTAGCTGAGAGTGCAAAAAGAATGAAGCTGAAGGAAGATCCTTGACTCACACATCAAAGGCTAGTACATTTGAACCTTCAAAGTCTGAAGCTCCTGCATCAAATAAAATGGTGCATGGTTTGCCAAAAAACAAAGAAGTAAATGAAGTGTGTGAAGGATGTGCACTGGGAAAGCAACACATTATCTCATTTTCTAAAGGGAAAGCTTGGAGAGCAAAAACATCACTTGAGTTGGTCAATTCTGATGTCTGTGGTCCAATGATAACGGCTACTAGAGGAGGTAACCGATATTTTCTTACTTTCATTGATGATTTTTCAAGAATGACTTGGGTTTATTTCCAAAGACAGAAATCAGATGTATTCGCGGTGTTCAAAAAGTTTCAAGCTATGATGGAGAGACAATCTGATCTCAAAATTAAGAAGCTAAGATTAGATAGAGGTGGCAAATACACTTTAAATGAGCTTGTGAAGTTATGTGCAGATATTGGCTTGGAGAAACAGTTGACAGTAAGTTATACACCACAACAAAATGGGGTAGCAGAAATGAAGAATAGAACTATCGTTGAAATGACGAAGTCTATGCTGCATATCATGAAAGTGTCTTATGAATACTAGGGAGAAGCAGTAAATAATGCAGTGTATTTGATGAACAGACATCCAACTACAGCTGTACCGCAAATGATACCATTTGAAGCATGGAGTGGAAGGAAGCCAAGTGTGAATAACTTAAGGGTGTTTGGTTCAATCTGATATGCACGTATTTCAAAAGTATTAAGGAAGAAGCTTGATGTATCAAGTGAAAGCTTGATACAGCTTACACACAAAGGGCTACGGGCTCTTTAATTTAAAGAAAATGAAAGTGAATATTTGTAAAAATGTTCTCTTCAGCTAGAATTCATCTTGAGATTGGTAGCAAGACTCGGTTCAGCAACAATCAGTGCCATATAACACTGTTCAAGATGAAGATGTTCCAGAAGAATTGGAACTCAATCTACCACAACAAATCCCATCTCAAAGTCCTGAGTAACCATCACCAGCAGCTTCAAATACTCAATCTACATCAAGCTCAACACCAATAAGAATGAAAAGTTTAAATGAAGTGTATGGAAGGTGAAATACCTGCTTATTTGAGCCTGAAAGATTTGAAGAAGTTGTGAAGGAAGATGAGTGGCGAATGACAATGGAGGAAATATATGTGATTGTCTAAAATAACACATGTGAGCTTGTTGATAAACCAAACAATAAGGATGCCAATGGTTTGAAGTGGATCTATGCAAAGAAACAAAGCAAGATTGGTAGCAAAATGGTAATCACTGATACCTGAAGTTGATTTCAATGAGACTTTTGCACCAGTTGCAAGACATGAGACAATAAGGGATCTTATTTCCATTGCACCATAAAAGGCTGGTTCTTATACCAGTTAGATGTCGAATCAGCGTTTATGAATGAAGTGTTGAAAAAATAAGTATTTATGGAGCAACCACAAGGTTTTATCATCAAGGGTAAAGAGCAGAAGGTTTACAAACAGAAGAAGGCTCTTTATGGTTTTAAACAAACTCCAAGAGCCTGATATGGTGAGATCGATTCCTATTTCATATATATAGGGTTTCAAAGGAGTGAAAATGAACCTGCTCTCTACACAAAAACTAAAGGTAAATCAAGTATATACTGAAATCAAGTACATATTGTCTCCTAATAAGTTGATGATTTAGTATTTACTGAAAGCTGTGAAAGAATGATTTCAAATTTCAAGTATGATATGATGAAGAAATATGAAATGAGTGATTTGAGAATCCTGCATTATTTTTTGAAAATAGAAATTATTTAAGGGGTGAAGGGAATCTTCATTACTCAGAAAAAAAATATGCAAAGACAATTCTTAAGAGGTTCAAGATACTTGGTTGCAATAAAGCTACAACACCTCTAGTTGCAATAAAAAAATTCAAAAGATGATGAAAGTGGTAGTGTTGATGAGAGCTTATACAAAAGCTTAGTAGGAAGTCTGCTATACTTGACAACAATAAGGTCTGATATAATGTATGCTGCAAGTGTGATGTCCAGATTCATGCACAATCCGATCAAGATTCACTATGGAGCTGCATGGCAAATTCTGAGATAAATTCAAGATATAATGGAGTTTGAAATTATGTATGAGAGGAATGTGAAACCAAAACTGTTTGGCTTCTGTGATAGTGATTGGGGAGGATGTGTTGATGATTTGAAAAGCATATCTGGATATACTTTCACACTTGGAACTTGTGTGTTCTTTTTGGTTTAAAAGAAGCAAAAATCAGTAGCACTGTCTACAAAGTACAATAGACTTTGGAATTATGTGTGAAAAGAATGTGAAACCAAAACTGTTTGACTTCTGTGATAGTGATTGAGGAGGAAGTGTCAGGACCCACCCCGAGTTAAACCCCTTTAACCCAAAGTAAATCCTGCGGGGACCACCTCAAGGGAACTTCTTACCGAAACCCCCTTGAGATGGACAACCCTTCCTATATACCAACTCAGCACTTCCATGAGTATTTAAAAACAATCCCTAACTCATGAAGACATCCAGCTCCCTAACCTACTTAACTAGCTAAACTGGGTTAGTCAGAGCAGTCTACGTAGAAGATTACCCTAATGAATTTGCAAGCACCAACGGATTGATCGACTATGCCTCGACTCTTGTATGCGCGCGACCTCCGCTCTAGAACCCTGCACCACTGGGCGTTTGAAAACGAAGGGCCCAGGGGAGAAACATTGAAAACTGTTAGCGTGAGTGGACAAAAATCAAATATAAAAACTCTATTTCCTTTAATGTTCTCCCTCAGAATTTTCCTAAGAAAATCCGTATGCAAGCAAATCATAGACAATAAATAATTAAATCATAAATAATTCCCTTGGCTCAAACATAAATAATTTAAATGTGGGGTGTTAACCTCATCCACGAGAAAACCGACCTGCTCTACCAAGAGAGGGTCCATTGACCAGCTCATCGGAGAGGGTCCCATGACCCGCTCTATTCGGGAGGGTCCAACCGACCAGCTACCACCGAAGAGGGTCCTGACCTGCTCTATCCGGGAGGGTCATACTGACCAGCTACCACCGAAGAGGGTCAGACCAGCTACTATCCAGAGATGGTACCAACTCCATCTGGAGAGGGTCCATGCTAGCATGCAATATATATATCCTTATCCTTTAAAATCCTTTAAAAACCTTTAAAACCTCGTGGGAAAAATAAATCGAAAACCAAGTCAAATCTCCCTGACTTTACCCCAAATACATTGGATTTAAAAACCTTTCCAGGAACCCAAAACTGGTTCTCTACCTTTACTTTAAAACCCTTAAATCCAAGAGCCAAGTTTCCCCTTTTTAAATTTCATCCCCCTCCATAACCCAAAACGGTGATAACCATTAAAAACCATAATCCAGGAAAAATCCTTTAAAACCCCGGAAATGGTAGGAACCTCTTTCTCGGCTCATTTATCTTTAAAAAGTAAAATCCTCATTTTCCCCAAAATCACCGTAAAACATAAAATGGAGGAAATCACATAAATAAAGGAGAAAATAATTAAAGTCTATGACATGCAATTTAATTTAAAAACAAGGTCCACTCACAGTACTTATTGCGACCTTCTTCCTGCTCGGAAAGCTCCTCAAGCGAAACCCTCGAACTAACCGCGTAGTCGAGCCCGTCTCACGTTCGACCAGAGACTGTACAAATAAACCAATAAATTAGTCTTTACATCGTTGACTTGATCTTTTCCTAGTTTGACCAGGAAATCCTATTTGATCACGTGTTGACCAAGTTCCTTTCTTTTTAACAGCTTTTTCAACAATACGCTTAATTCCAAATATCAACTTGAAGTTTGGTTTCCAAATTCCTAATCTCAGCGTAACGACTTTCCTTACTATTTTAATAACGATAGGTTATCACATAGTAATTTTGTGGAATTACTATGGACACCCAATCAACCACTTTACCAATTTACAGGTTATGAGTCGATATATCCGGTAAGAAATTATCTGAATTATTAACAGCGCCCAACTTGGTTTCTGACTAAGATAGGAGTTGCCTAGAATCTCATATAAAGATTCGGTTGTCTTAACTTAACTAGTTACTAAGATTGACCTTCCCCTTTTTTCCTTTTATCGGTCAATCTTCCATAAATGGAAACCTTCCAAAAAGGGAAAGTTTCCCAAAATGGAAAGTTTCCTAACATGGCAAGTGTTCTTTAGAATGAGAAGTTCCTCAAAAATGGAAACTTCCTACTTACGTCCAATTTCCCGTAAATATCCCAAAATAGAATTTAACCGAACTTTCTGACTAAAAGCTTAACAGGGATTCGATTTCTACCTCTTCGGCATTCTGTCGGTCTAACTGCAACATCGGAATCTTTGCCGAATTTCGGCAACTTGCCGGAATCTCTTGCCGGATTCCGGTCAACTTGCTGGAATTTCGTCGGAGTTTCCCCGTTTACTTCGTCACCAAGTTATCGACCACATGCACAAAACAACACAACTCCAATTCAGCAATAGAGCACAACAACAACCTAGTTCTAACTCTCACATGTAATCCTCTAATTCCATGAACCAGATGCTTCTCCTCAGCCAATATAACTGAAGGACAGAAGCTTATCCCACACAGGATTCATCTGCAACCCCCATGCAGTCACCAAGACATTACTCAGCTTGAATGAAATATATACAGCCTACTTACTCCCTGACCAACAGATTAACTGATATTCACTCGATTCCTCCATTTCTAGAAATCGATCACAACCATTCACTACTAGCTTCTTTCAATAACAATTCAGCTACTCAAACTTCAAAATCATTAAAACTTGCACTAGACCCGAATTGAGCAGAAAACCCAAATTCATCAAATCCTCCAATCTAATCAAAACTAAATAAACTCTAAAAAAGTAAAACCCACAAACCAGTTTCAAAGCTCAAGGATAGAACTTCCCCACCTTATCCTCGAAGCCTCACCACCACCACTAACGAGCAGCCTAACAGTAGTGACAGCGGCAAAGTCTCCAACCACTGTGCAGTCTTAATTCGACATCTAGCTACAATTCCTCGCCTCACCTGAGCTCCAAAAGTCTGCCTGGAACCCAAAACTTCATCGTCGGCGCCTCACCGGAAAAATGCAGAGGAACAGAATTTAGGACAATTCAAATTAGGGTTCGAAATTGAACCCCCCAAGCCAAGGGAATTAAGAGAAAGATGAGGCGAACAAAACTTACCAATGACGAGCCAAAAGGTCGCCTGAGCAAGCCCAACTCCGACGAGTACAGCCGTGCTTCACCTCGGGTGATCTCCCTCGTCTTGGGTTAAATGGAGAAATTTCTTTAGGGGTTTAGAACTAGGGAGGAAGAGGAATGTTTCGGTTGTGGCGCGCCGGTGTGGGTTGGCCGGATGCAGCTGAGTCGAGCGGAGGACGCCGGAGAAGAAGCAGAGTCGAGAGAGGGGGAGGAGACTCGGTTGACCCGAGTCTGGTCTCTTTGACCGGGTTGACCGGTCTCTTCCTTAAATACCGAAATGAACGGCCCAGATTAGATCTTAATAAAGATCAACGGTCCAGATTTAAAGAAGGTGAAAAGTAAAAAGGTAAATGGTAAAACTCCTTTTTACCGGATTGATAATTAAAAGTTACCGAAAACTTCGAAAATTCGTAGAAAATAAACCGAAGCTCTGAAAAATAATCTGAAAATACCGGGAGACTCGTGTCGACACGTACTACAACATCGAGTCATTAAATCAGGTATTCGAAGAACTTTTAAAAACTCAAAAATTAACTCGAGCGACGACTTATCAAATTACCGATCGCAATTAAAAGCTCTCGGTAACTCGTAAACCTCTGTGAAAAGGTAACTTTTAGGTACGGGATGTTATAGGAAGTGTTAATGATTTGAAAAACACATATGGATATACTTTCATACTTAGAACTGGTGTGTTCTCTTGGGTTTCAAAGACGCAAAAATCAGTAGCATTGTCTACAGCTGAAGCAGAGTATGTATCTACATCAATAGTCACTTCTCAAGCAATTTAGCTCAGAAGAGTCATCAAAGAATTTGACCAGAAGCAAGTTCTGCAACAACCATTCTTAGTGATAACAAGCCTGCAATTGCCATGAAAAAGAATCATGTATATCATAGTAGGGCAAAGCACATTGCCTTGAATCAGGGATGCAGTTGAAGAGAATGAGATTGATCTGGTGTACTGCACTACAGATGACCAAGTTGCAGATATCTTCACCAAAGCTCTGCAAAGAAAGAGGTTCGAATACCTCAGATGCATACTTGGAGTGAATAAGCAAAACATTAAGAGAGAGTGTTGAAGTTAATGCTTTCTTGGGAACTCTAGAAAACTGCAGAAGAAGCAATGACTCACTGCAGATATTTACTTTCACATGTTCTATTGTTCATCTCTACTTAAGCCAAGATTTATATCTTTTGTAATTAAGTACAATATTAGATATTTTGTAGATCTTTTACTTAGATCTTTTCTAGGTTATCTTGATCTCTATAAATGGGACAAGAAGCTGTGTAATCTGATAAAAATTCCAGAAGTAAGAAATACAAGAAGCTGCAATGATTTACTTCCAAATATTTAAATGAGTTTCTTCTGTCTCATTTGCCACAGCAAATTGATCAGCAAATCACATTTTTGTTCAAAATACATCATTAGAGATACCTAAATTCTAACAGAAGAGCAGGGGTGTCATTAGGGGGTGGAAAGTTGATAGAGCTGACTGATTTCGAGCACAGGTACAAATCACACTACCAGAAAAATTTTCGTCGCCCTGTTAACCAAATTTGTCGGCTATAATTTCATAGGAAAAGACTCGTTGGCTACGACTTTAGCGGACTAAAGGAGAAGTAGTTGTCGGCTATAATCTCACACTTTAGCAGACGAATTTTTTATCTTTTTCGTTGGTTATAGTTTAAGACTATAGCCGACGAAATAATATTTCATTGACCAAAGTTTGAGACTTTAGCCGAAGAAACGTTTAATATATTCGTCAGCTAAAATATTTAATAAAAAATTAAAAAATAACTATAGCAGACGAATTATAGCAAGTTTTGTCGGTTATAGAATACTATAGCCGATGAAACTGACCATAATTCGTCGGCTAAACCTAAAAAATTTGTACATGTTGGGTCTTTCAGGTATTACTGCACAATATTGAGATGATTGCTGAGCTGCTCAAAATCGTACTCATTAAGCACTGCTAAAATTTCTTTTCTCGTCCATCTTCTAGGAGGCACACCGTTTTCTACGGTCTCATCAAATGTCTTGTCATCGAACCACCATTCATGATCATATAGAAAGAAAGTATGGTGACCCAATTTGCAGATCTTGTTGCAATAACTGCGGCTCCCCTCATCCCTAAGGCACTCTGGACAAGTCTTGTATCCCCTAACAACGTTGCCCGACAACATCCCTCAGGTAGGAAAATCACTAATGGTGCCAACAACCTTGGCATGCATTTGGAACATATTGTGCATGTACTTGTCATAAGTAGGATGACCAACGTCTCAGAAAAACTTAAGCTCTTCAATCAAGGGTCTCAAATACACATTGAGACACTTCCCTAGATAACCGGACCATGAACTCTACAAACTCAACATATTGTATTCCTTCTTCATAAACATCCATATAGGAAAGTTGTACGATACCAAAATCACCGGTCATACACTGTATTGAAGACTCATGTTGCCAAAATGGTTGAACCTGTCGGATGAGAGCCCAAACCTCTGATGCAAAATGAGGAAACTCTCTGTCTATATGTTTCCAAGCAGCCTCCCCGACAGCAGGGTGTATAAGGGTATCTTCGTCATGAAATTCTCTATTAGTGTGTCATCTCATAGCTTTGATCGTGTGTGATGACATGTACGGGCTCTAGCCTATCCCTCAACGGGAAATACCGAAGTATCTTCACAGGTTTCCTATTGCCTGCAGAAGTCAGCTTATACCTGTTAGTGTGACATACCAGACATACGTTAAGGCTACCAAGGTCATTCCTTTCTGGATCTTTACCCTAGAAGAGGACGCAGTCATATTTTGCATGCATGGATCTTGATGTAGGAAAGCCCAAAATGTTTCAGGATACATCGAACCTTATGATGAATGGTAGGAAGACGATGACCGTGGGGCAGTATCAAAGCAGTGTACTATAGATAATCATCAACAACCTTCACGGTCGATTTTGTCTTAACTTTAATCTTCATTACGTCCATCACACTTTCAAGAACGGTTTTCTGACAACCGGAGTACACAGGGGTATGTTGGAAAGCAAGTAGTTTGTTGTACTTGTCAATACTAGCAGTGTTGACAACTCTAGGGAAGGGCTGCACCGGCTCAGGCATATACTGTCCTTGAGAGCATACACCGCTCTTATAAGGAAACATATCGTTGATGAAGGCCGTTGTTAGATCCTTGGATGTACTGCCCGTCTCAAAAAATTACCAGTGATTATGCGGATCCCCTGATGATATTTCAGCGTGATATATCCAACATTTACTTCTCCTAAAACCTGTTACTCTTCAGATGATTCTATACGTTGTCAATCGCAAATCGATGTATATCGCTGCGACACTGACATTTCGTGCACGGGCAATGGAAAATTATATTTCCGTTAGCATTAGCCATCGCATATTCAAGAAACCTAATAACTCTTTTACCATATCTTTTGTCCTATTTTGGAAGCGAAATCCAGCTTTTATCCATATCCTGAAAATATAACAAAATATATATGTATAACTCTAATTAATTAAATTTCATATATAAAATCTTAAATCATTTAGTATTCTACTACTACTACTAATTAATAACAAATTAATAATTAACATATAAATATATATATATATATATATATATATACAGTCCGGATCAGGAGCGGAGGTCCGTTCCTAAGCTTAGGAACGGATTTCATCATTTTGACCCACTTCCCGATCGAATTTCCTCAAACTTCCTTCTAGACATATCTAGATCATCTTGTGTAGATCATCTCTGCAAAATTTCAGCCAATTTGGTGATCAGGAAGACCTTCAAACTTATGTTACAAAAAAGATGGACAAACTGGGCAGAATTCTGTCCGTCAGTTTTGTAACGCAATTTTGAGGGCCTTTATGATCACCAAATTGGCTGAAATTTGGTAGAGATGATCTACACAAGATGATCTAGATATGTCTAGAAGGAAGTTTGAGGAAATTCGATCAGGAAGTGGGTCAAATGATGAAATCCGTTCCTAAGCTTAGGAACGGACCTCCGCTCCTGATCCGCACCGTATATATATATATATATATATATAAATACTTAATAATTACATAACAATATAATATATCAACATCATCACAAAATCATAATCAACTCATATCATCAACAACTTCATACCATCAACATAATATTATAATTAAATTAATATATAATTAATATATATATATATATATATATATATTTTACACAATATTATAATTAAATTAATTAACATATATATATATATATATTATCTACTACTTATTAACAACAACTTCATATATATTATATATCAAATCAAAATTGATCAACTCAATCACACATAAAATCCATCAACTCAAATAAAACTCAAAATTAATATTATAACTCAAATAAAACTCTTAAATCAACTCAAATAAAGCTCAAAATCAACATATATACACATATACGTACCTATATATAGCTTCACAAACTAATTCTGGACAGATTTCGACAACACCAAAACTTTTTATCCCGTTTTTTTTTTCAAATGAGTTGTTATCTAGATCTGCAAATATAAGGCACTTTAGGCGATGAAAATATATATTTCATCGGCCAAACACCTTTTTTTGTTAGCTTACTTAGCTGCAGTGTACCCACAACAATTACCGGGATTAGAGCTATTATGGTAAGATCCACAAACGACACTTGCACCATACGTGGCACTTGCATCACTGGTGGCATATGTGGTACTTGTACTATATGCATCTGCACCTGGGCGATATGGCCTATATTTCCCATAGCCACTCTCCTGGGACAGTTATAATCCTCATCGCTTTCCACAAGCACCATCGCACCATAAATTATATCCAAATGAGCTCGCATTCGGTACCTAACTGACTCCCGTTAGGATGCTTCATTGAAGGGCTACCTCCTATATAGGTGACCTCGTGAATAAAAGTAGTCAAGAGATTCCGGGCATCCACTGTGATCCCAACATCATATGCTCCTTTGTTGATGGCGTGTCCTCCATTCGCGTCAAACTAAAATCCCCCTAGGTATCCAAACTTTCTGCTGGATTCATCTTGTTACATCCCGGACCATCTTCGCCGTAGCACGATATTGTCCGCTTTGGGTCCGCCGGCCCTCACGGTTTTGTTTCCAGGAGCTCTCAGAGCAACTTCCCAGGGGTCACCCATCATGGGATTGCTCTAAGCTTAGCAAGCTTAACTTCGGAGTTCTCATCCCCTCCAAAGCCGCTGAGCTCCCAAAAGGCCTCGTGCTAGATGGGTGTCACCGATGTACATATATGGTACATCACCCCCTCCGTTGGTCGATGTGGGATGTTACATCCACCCCCCTTAGGGGCCCGACGTCCTCGTCGGCACACTTGTACCCCTCAGCAGAGTGGCTCTGATACCAATCTGTTACATCCCGGACCATCTCCGCCGTAGCACGATATTGTCCGCTTTGGGTCCGCTGGCCCTCACGGTTTTGTTTCCAGGAGCTCTCAGAGCAACTTCCCAGGGGGTCACCCATCATAGGATTGCTCTAAGCTTAGCAAGCTTAACTTCGGAGTTCTCATCCCCTCCAAAGCCGCTGAGCTCCCAAAAGGCCTCGTGATAGATGGGTGTCACCGATGTACATATATGGTACATCACCCCCTCCGTTGGTCGATGTGGGATGTTACACATCTGTACCCAAAAAGCCTCTTAGGTTAGTAACATAAGATATATATATATATATATATATATATATATATATATATATATATAAGTAACACATGAAAAGACATCTTTTCCTTTTGAAACTAATTCTTACAAACATGTCCCTATGTGTTCCCTTCCTTAGACTTAAAGGATACTAGGACAACTATGATCCTATGTGTCCCTTACCTTTCATTAGAATTAGGCTCTCATACCATTTTGTTACACCTTATCCCAAAAACTGAGATATATATATTTTTCAGGTAAGGACATGAGCAGCTTCAATTTATCAAAGGTAAGAGAACCTTTTGACAAACGAAAGCTGTGAGAAAACTAAGAAACAGAGATAATTTATTGAAGGAGAACTTTATTTCATTGATGTTCTTCAACAAACATGAACTAAGCTTATAAAATAAGCCTTATCTCACAAACATAACGGTAAGCTTATAATATAAGCTTTATTACACAAAATAGGAAATTAAAGGCAACAAGCTAATCATTTAATTCTTCTTTTAGACTTATGGTTGTTTTAGATATTATGCCCTATCCCTAATCATTTATAGAGAGGTAAGCCACAATTCATTAGAGCAAATCTCAACAGTAATTCGATACACTGACAGTATATGCATATGTAGATTAAGTTTTACTTATTGATACTCTTACACTATCATTGGTCACCAGGGTCTTCTTATTAATAAATCATTTCATCAATGTCAAATTGAAATGACTTCTCTCCCTATTTGTATACAAGGGCTAACACAGCTGGTTCCTTTCAAGTGATGAAGAGTTTAAACATAATCAACATCTTTTGCAGTAGCATAAATAAACTAAGGGCAAGATAACAAGTAACTAAAATCAAACATAAGATTTCTCATAACTTCTCTTACCTCAAACCTAATTTACCAAAGTTCAAACTTCACTATCAAACCTCTAGTAATTGTTATTGTAAACTTCTACTAGTCTCTTTCTTATTCTATTATTTGTAACTCAGGTCTAATTTCTACTTGTCATTATCTCAGGTGAGAACCTATATTTATACTAGAATTGGTACTCATTAGGTTTAGAAGTATAGACTAGCCACCTCCCGCTTCCCCTAGCTTATCCTAATTCTTATCTATCTGACCATAATTAGTTGATGGTTGCTGCTGCTCTAAAAACATTTAAGGTTTATCCTGAAGTGTCATCAACTACTTTAAATTTGGTGCCCAAGTTTAAGCAACGAAGTGAGCAGCTACTTGCAACCATAAGTCTGCTTGTAAATATTCCAGATTTAACATAATATTGTGAATGGCTGCATGTAAGCATGTATTAGACATAAGCAACCAAGTAGGTGAATCAGCGTGTTACAATAATACAAAGTAATAGTCTAAATAATTTAAAAAAAAATTTTATGTTTTTATTTTAGGTGCTAATGATCCAAGCCAAATTCAAATAGAGGAACATATCTACAATTTAGAGAAGTCAGCTAGAACTTAAAAACAAAGATGTCAATACAGTTACTTATGCATCTGTAACCAAAATGATACAAATTGTACCTAATATATACACTACTTTCCTTTTTATTTTGAACTTATGTAAAATAGGGATATATAATTACATAGCTTCTATGTAAGTGTTTTTTGTGTGAACCTGTATGCGATGTCTTTTATATTGGAAACACAGACTTAGTTCAATCAATTTGAGGTCATAAGTTTGACTCACAACAAACTAGTTGTAGCATTATCAATTGTTTATTTAATGAGATAATTAGAGAAAAACCTAAAAAAATCACCCTCTTTTAAGATAAACCCTTTCATTTTTTGTTTTTAAATTTACACCCAATACAATAATTTAACTTGCCTTATAAATTTTATTTCATAAATTTAAATTTATTTTAATTTTTTCACTGTCATTTTTACTCTTCTGATGTTCATTTTGTTTTCTACTTTTAAATTAGATTACAAATAGAGGAATTGAGTTTTCGGCATATGATTTTAAGTTAGGGGTTAGGGTTTAGGATTTACGGGTTAGGGTTTATGGAGGAATTGAGTTTTGGGTATAGGGTTTTAGGGTTTAGGGGTTAGGGTTTAGAGTTTTAGGGTTTAGGGTTTAGAGTTTTAGGTTTTAGGGTTTAGGGGTTAGGGTTTAGGGTTTAAGGTTTAGTGGCAAATCTTGCAATTTCATTCTTGAATATGTTCTATTTTTAAGATTAAATATAAATAGATTTTTTTAATAAATCAACTTAATTAATAGATGAGTGTATTTTAAAAGAATGTAAAGAGGTGAGTTTAATTTAAAATAAGCTTAGTAAATTGGGTATATTATCAAATACCTCTTATTTAATCCTAAAATAACAACTATAATCACACATATACATGAATTCCCTTGCCAAATTTAAGGCAAGTTAAGGGACAGGGCCGGGTGTGCTAGTAGCACCCATTACATATTTATTGCTCACCTTCTTTTTGAATGCAAACTTCATATCATTAGAACAATAATCAAATTAGTTATTCTCTACGTAGCTTACAAAAGAAATATGAAATTCAACAGAAAGCTACTTAATTAAAACACTTCAAACTCTATTTTTATGATCAATCTCGTCTTCTACGATTTAGCACACCTACAACTGTCCTGGTCAAGCATGCAATTGTGGTATAAAGAAAGGAACGAAACACCTATAGAAAAGCTCATAGAGATACAAGTATCATACTAGAGACTTATCCCCAATCCTACCACTAATTCAAACAATTGCTAACTCTCTCCCTGTATGGTTTGAGTTGGCTGCTTCTATTTCTTCTTCCAAATGCAGAGATTCTTCTAGTATCTCTTCTTGTTATGTAACCTCAATCATCTACTTCTTGTTTGGACTTTCCCTATGTGGTTGTAGTACGTTGTATTATCAATATTATCTCTGCCTATTCCAAATGAGTTAGGTGGTCTCCATTCTTCTTCATCCTCTTTCCTATGGCTAGAGAGGTAGTTAGTTGGTGTTCTTTGATTCCTCAAAACACAACTTATCGATGGTTCGTCTGAGGGAGAAAAGAAGTCTACGCAAATGGACTTGTAGCAAAGGAAGCAAAAAATTTTGTGCCTCAGTGAACCCAAATTTTTGGCTACGCCACTGTTTGAATACTATATATTCTTGGACCAGCAGCTTCTGCTAACTTGTGAGAAGAGTTGGCTATTAATTTCGTCACTGTTGCCAGCCCCGTCGGCGGTCCACATGCACCAAAGGTTGCCTCTACTCGACAAAACCCTAGTTTTGTCACTTGATTCCGAGAAGGTGAAAAGCACTCGGTCACCATCTGTTGGCTCAAACCTAGATTTCTTATTGAGTTGCCAAGTAGTCTAGCTTGAACATATCCAAAAAGGACCGATGATTGAATTCACGGGCAGTGAGTAGTTTCCGAACCAGATCAAACCGTGCTTGACGAAGGCTCTTTCCTAGCGGCGGTCTGAAGTCAAAACATCTTTTTCCCTCTGCTAGAGCCAGAGAATGAGGATGCAAATCTTGTATGCGCAGATTAAAGAACCCTAGCTAGGAGATCGAGCTTTCCGCTCTTAAGTTTTTTTCTCTAATCTGTAAATTTCCAAAACATGATCCATATAACTTTGGTCACATGTGGTCTACTTTTCTTTTTTTGTTTTAAGAAGTGAATTGTTACATCAAGAAATGAACCATATAGACGTTGATAGTTTGATACTATAATTAAATAGCAATTGTAATACGGCTAAGTTCAATTGAAAGAAGACCCAGCCTCCTCCTAAAATGCAACCCCAATTAGTGGAAGTAAGCCCTATGAACCATTAATTTGTTTAGGAGGGCCAGAAAACGCTCCCACTTGCTATCACTTTATTTTGAAAAGCAAAAGCTGGAATAAAGAAAAAAAAATTACTAAAGAAATGAAACAAGAGAAACATTAAGCAATTGTTTTCTCAAACGTACTCACCCTCTCTATAAGTTTTCTTTAAGCTTATAAGCTTCCGATTCAATCTCATTGGAGAAAAGCAAACAGTACCCACAAAAGCTTTTAGCTAGCAAGGTCTTGTTTGGGTTCACATAAAGGAAACTATAGCAAAGTGAGGAAGAAAGCAAAAGAGAAAGGAAAGAAAAGGAACCAGAGAAGAAGAAATAAGGAGACTTCTTTTTTAGTATCTTTTGTGATCTTTTCGTTGAAAGCGCGAATGAAGTAGCTAGTGATCCAAAGAAGCTTGTGTTTTCATTAGTTGCCTCAAGCGCAACAAATGATGGCGG
Organism: Comarum palustre; assembly: GCA_951800085.1. Lineage (NCBI taxonomy): Eukaryota > Viridiplantae > Streptophyta > Magnoliopsida > Rosales > Rosaceae > Comarum > Comarum palustre. The sequence goes on from OX637574.1 coordinate 12,097,006, forward strand.
GAAACCCTAACTGGTGGAGCAGGGTTCCACCATCATCATCTATCTTCCCTTCTCAATATGGGCTTGGATCTTCTAGTTCACTCCCTCAGCTCAATTCCTTCCCAGCTGATCAGCATAACCTACAGCCTCCACAATCCTGGTGCCAATTACTTCTGTAACTCACTCTCTCAATCTTTCTCTCTCCTCAGGTTGCAATGAAAGTTCGTTTCTGGGTTTTTCATAATTAGGTGAATGCTTTTGTTTGTTTTCAGGGGTGGATTGTCCGGAGAAGATCAAGACAACTTTGGAAGCAGTCTGAATCATTTGCCTCCGAAAAGGTTGGGAAATTGGGAGGATCATCAGCAAGTATTGATTCCACTGTCGTATCCAAGGGTTAATCCTGTTGTTGATAGTAATACTATTAAGCAAGAGATTATTTCCCAGAACAACCATGGTGACGGAGGACATGAAGAATTTCAGGCAACTTATAATAATAGGCCATCTTGGTCAGCAGTACAAATCAACATGCCAGTTTCATCCCCAAGGTCTTGTGTCACTAGTTTAAGTAGTAATAATATGTTGGATTTTTCTTATAACCAGAAGAACCAGCTGCATGCAGATCAGTCATATGAGGTAAGTGATGACAGTCGTTCTTATTAATATTTTTCCGTCAACCTTTAATGTTCCTATTATGTAATCACGATTTCTCTTGATAAATTATGTTTATCTGGGTTCTTAATTTATATATATTTTCTAACTGCATATGTTGGTTTTACTCACTAGTGCAATAGTCCTCCCACAAGCGGAATGTGCAAGAAAGCTAGGGTTCAACCATCTTCAATCCAACCACCACTAAGGGTTAACACAACTCTCTCTTTCTCTCTTATATTATATAATAGTGAAGCAGTCTTAATTTGTTGTCTTGAGCTCTCAAGTTGCTGATTAATTAAATTCTCAATTTATTATCACCATCCTAGTTAAATCTTACTGTTCCTAATTAATTTAGTTTTCCTTAATTATATGTACTGTGCATAACCAGGTGAGAAAGGAGAAGCTGGGAGATAGAATAACTGCCCTTCACCAAATAGTTTCCCCATTTGGAAAGGTTCAGACCATCCCCCCTCCTCCCACTTCATCTAATTCATTTTGATTATGAAGTTATGAACAGCAGCAGGAACTCCTTATTTCAATTATCTTCTTCATCCCTCTCCTTTATGTCACTTGAATTCTCTTTTGACATCAAAGAGCGAGGCTCGAAGCAGAAGCTAGCTAGGTAGAGATGCCACAAGATCGACTTATTTAGGTGTTGAGGTTTGTGCATGTGTTTTTCTCTTTTGCAGACTGACACTGCTTCTGTCTTGTTAGAAGCCATTGGGTATATCAGATTCCTTCAGAGTCAAATTGAGGTGATGTTTCTATCAAATTTTATATAGTACAGTACTCTGCTACTCTGATAGCAACGCAGAATCACTGAGAAGCACGCACTTAAAGTTGGTTCAATAATGCATGCTTTCTCTTAAGAAAAAGAAAAACATTCTTTTGTTATGAAAGTCACAAACTTTGTATTCCTTTTCTTTTTCCTTTTGAACATTGCAGGCCCTCAGCTCCCCTTACTTGGGTAATGCCTCCAAAAACATGAGGAACAACCACCACTCTGTAAGTACACCCATACTCTTATGCAGTTATGTATATCAATCCCCTCTTCCATTGCATATATATATATATATATACCATTGCATATATATATATATATATATATAATCATCTCTCTATCTCTCTTTCAAAGCATGTGGACAGTGAGCAAGCTTAATTATATACAGTATGTGTGTTTTTATTAAGTTTTTTAAATGAGTATGTTTTTATAGAAGTTAGAGGATGTAATTTCATGAGATAGATCAATTTAATCACCTTAGGTTCAAGGAGGATGGAATTGTGTGTTCCCTGAAGACCCTGGTCAGGATGCTTTATTGGATCCAACACCCTCCACAAAAGCAAAGCACACCTAGCTTGGGAGGCTATGAATATAAAAAGATAGCATGTGTGTAATGAACTATTTAAATCACATATGATAAAGATCAGAGCACTATAAGAACAAGGTTCTCAGCTTTATTTAAGATGGATTAGAAAACATAATATACATGCGGCAAATAGGACTACCAATTACTAGCTAGCTGGGTTGGAATCAAAAGGGATGATAAACATCGAAAACATTACTCACACTTTTCTTTTTCTTTTTTGCCCATTTAGCAGTTGAATGACAATTGCAGCCTGAAAAGAAAAGGGTCTCCTAACCAGGTATATATTCCTTGGTCTCATCACTAGTACTGTTCATTTCTATCCTCAAATTGCTTATAATATGTCATGCACTATATACAATGAGGATCAACATCATCCGGCTAGGCTTAATCTTAATCATCATACAATATGAGGAAAAATAGTTAATCTTCGTGCTAGTATATGCTGTTATAGTACGTTTTAACAGATCTTATTATGCTGTGGTTATATATAAAGCAGGATTCTCATCAAGAACATAAGGCAACGGATCTAAGAAGTAAGGGGTTGTGCTTGGTTCCTGTTTCTTGCACTCAGAATGTTGGCGGTGATATTAACATTGGAGCTGATTATTGGGCTCCGGCATATGGGAGCGGGTTTTAGTCTCAGACTGTAGGACTGGGGATATGATGATGCAGCTAGCATATATATTTGTACGCTCCTTTTGAAGAATGAGATAACATAATGAGCAATCACTCTGTTAGAATTTAAATAATTAAGATTGATTGCTCATCGTGCTATTTGCATTCTAAATTAGAAGCGTACTGTTGCTAGCTAGTAATTTATTGTAGCACTTAACTAATTAACTTAAATAATTAGTAAAGATCTCTGTCAAGATCTTGCAAGCTTAATTATTTATTTTCAGTGATATAAATTATTTAGAGAAAATTAGATAAAAATCCAAAATATCAAGTGTGTTTTACTAGACACATCTATATGTTTATTTTCATTCTACATCCAAGACATTCAATTATTATGTTTATTTTTTTTTCTATATATGTCTAATTTGTCCTTTCATACATATAAATAGATGTATTCAATCATGTATTTTATCTAACTCTTAAAAGTCAGGTATATTAAATCTGATTTCTACAACTCATGTATATTGCATCTAAATCTGATTTCTACAACTCATGTATATTGCATCTAACTCCTACAAGTCAGGTATTCATGAGTTCAGGTATACATAGAAGTAGGGTATAGGTTTTGGGGTATGGTTTAGGGTATAGGGTTTAAGGTATAAGGTTTGGGGTATGGTTTAGGGTTTAGAGTTTAGGGTATAATGTTTTAGGTTTAGTTCATATATGGTATAATATATTATACCTTTTGTGTAGATCGGTGAATGAATTATTTTATCTAGATTTTTAATAAAAATTAAGAAACATGCATGATTCTTGTAAATTGATTGAAAAATGTTAGTGTTACAAGAGAACTTCACTTGATATTAGGAAAAATATTGCATGTTTCTAGACTACATAATGATAAAAGAGGTAAATTAGCATAAATTATAAATTTTCTTATAATAGCAATTTTTTTTATAATTTTTAGAGAAAATATGTTTTATTATCTATCTGACATGATAATCTAATTAATATGTATGAGTGTATTAAAAATAATATTGAAGTTGGGTTTAATCTAAAATAGGTGTGTAAATTTGGGTGTATAGTAAAATCCTCCGATTATTTATTATAAACTTAATTTGGACAGGAGTTTATGGGGATTTCTGTATATAAAATTCACAGAGTAACTGAAGGAAGTTTAAAATTTACTAACCAAGATATATAAATCAAAGAAGATGCCTGGCAGAATCCACTTTCCAAAAATGAGGAATAAGAATAGGAAAAACAAACATGCCGTAATTATTCAACGAGTATGACTGCAAGACTATGAGAGTTGGAAAAACTAGATAATCGCTGCTTCTTTATCTATGTTAGTTCAAAGCAGAATAGAGTTTCGTTTGAAGATCGAGCTGAAGAGCTAGCACGTTAGTATCTGCAACAACGGTCTCTGTGATGCTGCATGATGTAGGGTTTCTGAATTCTCTGAGTTAGGTTTCTGAATTCTCTTAATTATTATCATTTTTTACGTTTATTAGGGCATCGGGTTTCAGATATCTTACTGGTATAGTTAAATGTTCGAACTGCTTCAAAAAAACATGACAAATTAAGCTGAAATGGAAGGCTATGCGAGTTGTGGTTTAACAACTTTTGAGGTCACGAGTTTAAAGCTCAAGAACATATATAAAATGTTTGAGTTATTAACCATTTTTTTTAAACAAAAACAGTCCTGAAAGGGAAGGAATGGTATTATTTGCCAAGTCCGATCCATGTTGTTTGGCGTTGCCTTTTCTAGCTCTAGCTAGCTGCCTAACTGGAAAGTTGATCGACCTCTGTACCAGACACGTACTCATGTGTGTTTGAATCTGACTCGAATGAAACAATGCCAAAATCGACCCCATTTTTGTGGTCCGCTTTAGTTTATCGTCATGCCCCCATACTCACTCAGCACGCTCCTCAATACAACACCAGATTCATCGATGCCAACCTCCTTGAAGCTGGAGAAGGATATGTCTTTAGGAATCATGAAATACAATGTGATTCTTGTTGCAGCTAAAAGATTAGGGAAGACTTCTATCCCAATTGCAGAAGTTGTGGCTCTAAGAGTCAGCTTAGTCAAAGCGAGAGAACAAGGCTACCAGAAGATCCCAAGTGGAAGATGACTCCTCAAAGTTGGTTATCGATGTTGTGAATGGGAGAACTAGCATCCGTTGGAGACTTCTCAAGCTCATTCATGACATTAGTGATATTGTGAGATCTTTCTCTTCCATTTGCTTTATGCATGTGTTTAGAGAAGCCAATTTCGTGGCCGATGCTACTGTTCATGAAGGACACCAACTTCCATATGGTCACACTTAGAGTAATAGATTTCCATGCTTGGCTACTAGAACCTTTCTCTGTGATAATGTAAACTCAGATGGTCACAATTTCGTGGCGGACTCTATTGTTCATGAAGGACACCAACTTCCGGATGGTCACACTTGGAGTAATAGATTTCCATGCTTGGCTACTAGAACCTTGCTTTTTGATAATGTAAACTCGGATTGTCTGAGAGGTTTCACTTTGTATTTTTTACTGTTACATATAAAAAAAGGTTGTATACGAATTCAATATAGGAGGCCATGCCAATATATTGTGTTATACAAGAATTCAAAACTCGATGAAAAAGGTAGCTAGGATCTTGTGGCATATATATATATATATATATATATATATATATATATATATATATACCTTCTCTGCTACATACGTCCGCACCAAAAACCAATGGTTTTGGTGCGGATTTTCATTTTTGCACCACTTTTTGATCGAATTTTCTCATCTCCACCGTTTAGTATCTTAATAATATTTTGTTGTTCATCTCTGCAAAGTTTCAGCCAATTTGGTGATCGTTAAGGCCTTCAAAATTGTGTTTTTCTGTTATAAAAATGAACGGTTCATGTTGACAGAATTCAGTCCGTCCATTTGTTTTCTGATTTTGAGGGTCTTAACGATCACCAAAATTTCTGAACTTTTACACGCACTACCGGAAAAAAAGATTTTAGCCGACGAAATAACAAAAAACAGCCCTACGATATTTTTTTTCGTCTGCTATACTATACTTTAGTCGACGAGAGTTTTTTTCGTCAGCTAAAATTTATCATCGTCGGCCAAAGATTTTCGTCTTCGGCTAAAGTTTTTTAGCAGAAGAGAAAAAAATATCGTCTGCTAAAGTAGGAAAAAAATCGTCTGCAATTCATATCTTTAGTCGACGAAAAATTTGACTTTAGCCGATGTAAAGTTTGATTTTAGCCGACAAAAAGTTTGACTTTAGACGACGAAAACTGTGACTTTAGCTGACGAAAAAAATAGACTTTAGCCGACGATATATTAATTTCGTCGGCTAAAGTCCTTTAAATTTAAAGATCAGGGCAGCTGCTCATTGATTCAAAACAAACGGTAAAAAAACACAAATCTCTCTCAAATCATTGGGTGTTGTTGAAATCTGTCTAAAATGAGTTCGTGAAGCTAAATAGGGGTACATATACAATTTTTTTGTTATATATTATTGTTGATTTGTTTTTAATTTTGATGAAAATATATTATTGTTGATTTGTTGTTAATTGTTTATAATATGCATATGTATAAGTATGTGTTAATTTGTGTGTAACATGAATTTTTTTGTTATATATTATTGTTGATTTTCATGTTAATTTCGATGAAAATATATTATTGTTGATTATTGTAGTTAATTTTGATGAAAATTTATTATTAATTGTATATATTATATTATAATATATATATATATATGTATGTTGTGATTATTATTAAATATGTATATATATATATGTGTGTGGTGATTATATTATAATTATAATGTATATATAAATGTTTACATGCATGAATATTTGTTAATTAATAATAGAGTATATATATATTTTCAGGATGGACAAGAGTTGGATTTCCCTTTCAAAATAGGATCTAAAATATGCCAAGAGAATGTGGAGTTTTGTGGAATATCTGAAGACTAACGGGAATACAATTCATTATTGCCCGTGCACGAAATGTCAATGTCGGAGCGATTTATATCGTTTTAACATTGATATAGTATGAGAGCATCTGAAGAAAAACTGGTTTTGAGATTAGTACAAACGTTGGACTTATCACTGTGAAACATCATCAGTATGAGAGCATGATCATGGGTAATTTCTTGAGAGGGCCACTACATCCAATGATACAACAAGGTTGATCAACGATGTGTTTCCTTATGAGAGCGGTGTATTTTCTCAAGTAGAAGATATCCCTGTTGCAGCCGTTGAGGGCTTCCCTCCTGTTGAGCCAGTCCAGCAATTCCCTGCACTGCTGGCATTGACAAGTACAACAAGCTGATTGCATTCCAACAGACACCTTTGTACAAAGGGTGTAAGAAGACTGTTCTTGAAAGTGTCATGAGAGTAATGAAGGTAAAAGTGGAGAACAAACTGACTATGAAGGCTGTTGATGATTATCTAGACTTGACTACTTCTCTTCTGCCCCCCGATCATCGCCTTCCTACCACTCATCATAAGGTCCGACATATCCTGAAAGATCTTGGCCTTTCTTAAATCAAAATCCATGTATGCAGATATGATTGTGTTCTCTTCTGGGGTAAAGATGATGAAGGGAATGATCTTGAAGACCTTGATGCATGTCCGGTATGTCACACGGATAGGTAAAAGTTGACTCCTGCAGGGAATAAGAAAGCTGTGAAGATACTTTGGTATTTCCCGCTGAGTGATAGGGTGGAACGGTTGTAGATGCCTTCACACACGGCCAAAGCTATGAGATGACACGCTGAGAGGGATTTGTCTGACGACGATACCCTTCTACACCATGCTGACGGAGAAGCTTGGAAGCACATAGATAGAGAGTATCATCAGTTTGCATCAGAGGTCCGAAATGTGAGGCTCGGTCTCTCATCTGACGGGTTCAACCCTTTTGGTAACTTGAGTCTTCAATACAGTATATGGCCAGTTATTTTGGTATCGTACAACATTCCTCCATGGATGTGCATGAAGAAAGAATACAATATGTTGACTCTGTTAATTCCAGGGTCGGGTTATCCAGAAAAGTGTCTTGATGTGTATTTGAGACCCTTGATTGAAGAGCTGAACTGGGTGTGGTACGTTGGTCATCCCACTTATGACAAGTACATGAACGAAATGTTCCATATGCATGTCATGGTTGCTGGCACCATCAATGATTTTCCTGCCCGCGGGATGTTGTCGGGCAACGTTGTTAAAGGATACAAGGCTTGTCCAGAGTGCCCTACTGATGAGTGCGGTACACGATATTGCGGCAAGATTGTCCGGGTCCGTCACCGTTGTTGGTTTGTAATTGATCACCCATGACAGGCAGATGACAAGGCATTTGATGGCACTGTAGAAAATGATGTGCCACCCAGGAGATGGACGGGGATGGAATTTTGGAAGTGCTGAATGAATATGATTTTGGGCCGCTCAGCAATCATCCGGATATAGTGGCGGCAATACCTGACAGACCCGATAGGTATAAATTCTGGACACACAAAAGCATATTCTGGAAACTCCCGTGCTGGAGTAAGTTGTTGATCAGACACTACCTAGATGTCATGCACATAGAAAAGAATGTGTGCGAAAGTGTGGTGGGCACAATGCTGAATTGAGAGGGGAAAACTAAAAACGGCCCTAAGGCACGCATTGATCTGAAACGAATGGGTATACGAAAACATTTGTGGTTGAAAGAAGGGAAGAAAAAAATGCCTCAAGCTCCTTACACCGTCAAGCCTGACCAGAAGAATGAAATTTTTCGGTGGATGGGTCATGTTAAGTATCTTTCAGGCTATGCAGGAAATATAGGTCGGTGTGTTAACTTCCGGGACAATAAGATGTACGAATTAGAGTTATAACTGCCATATCCTCCTACAACGTCTCTTCCCTGTCTTCATTTGATCATACCTGCCCCGTCTGGTGGTGAAGCCGTTAGTAGCGTTGTCCAGATTTTTTCAGAAGTTATGAGAAGTGAAAAAATCCGACCTGAGGGAAATGCAAGAGGACATCATTTTTATCATGTGCAAATTTGAGAGGATATTTCTCCCAAATTTTTTTGACATCATGCCTCACCTGATGATCCATCTTCCCGAACAATTGTTGCTTACTGGTCCAGTACACTACACTTGGATATATCCCATAAAAAGGTACGATTGAACATCCCAAGATCAATAAGTTTTTATATAAAATTATTCATTAATAATCATAACACTTTGCAACTTGATAGGCAACTTGGAGACTACAACAACTATGTGGCTAATAAATATGCACCTAAAGGATGTATAGCTGAAACATATCTTGCGCACGAGTGCGTAACGTGTACCAAGTTGTATTTGGGAGCGTTGGAGGTCCCTCCACAACATATGCCGGTAGATGAACAACAGTTCAATCTTTCTATCATCTCCTATGATGTTGAAGTTTATGGATAGTTGCCAAACTCATACCGGTTGGAACCATATGAGCTAGCCATTGTCCATTGGCGGGTATTGATTAACTGACGAGAAGTTGAATACTGGAAAAACATCAATCTTTATTGTGATGAAGTTACCGGTGATCTTGAGTACCACAATAGGGACTTTACAAACTATTTTGGCGTCTGGGTATGAATTATATATATATATATATATATATATATATATATCCATATTAAAGTTAATGGTTGCTATTAATTATTAAACTTGAATTCGTGTGATTTATGAGTTTAGATATTGAACTTGAATTTGTGTGGAATATGGTCTTGTTAATGAAAATGTGTGGAATTGGCAGGTTATGGGAATGCACTTTTCTAGAGTTTTTTTTCTAGAAAAATGCACTTTAGCTGATGAAATAGGTCATTCTCGTCGGTTAAAGCCAACTTTAGCCGACATGTTAACTTAAGTCGATGAAATTTAATTAATATCGTCAGCTAAAGTCCTAGGCTTTTCTCGATTTTTCATACTTTTGTCGATGAATTATGGAACTTTAGCCGACGATGTAAAAATTTTGTCTGCTAAAGTCCTCGGCTTTTCTGCATCTCTCTCGGCCTCAGTCTCTCAAACTTTGAGTTACATCTCGTCTGTCCTCACTCTCTTTCTCTCTCTGCCGCCACTCCTCACTCCTTCACTCTCTCTCTGCCGCCGCCCCACACTCCCTCACTCTCTGTCGCCGCACCCCTCACTCTCTCTCTCTCTCACTGCTGCCTCCCCCTGACTCCCTCACTTTCTCACTACCGCCGCTCCCCGGTAATAACAATTTCGGCTTTTACATGTGTTTTTGAATAAGATTTTGTGAATTGAAATTTGAATTGGAATTAATTTGAATTGTGAATTAGAATTAGAATTTGAATTGAGAATTAGGGTTTAAAGTTTTTGAATTGAGAATTAGAGAATTGAGTTTTGAATTGGGTTAGAGAATTAGAAAATTATAATTAGAGAATTTGGGAAATTGAGAATTACAGAATTTTAATTTTTGGATAATTAGAATTAGAGAATTTTAATTTTTTGATAATAATTTAAGTTATATTTGTGACTACAAGAGTTAGTAGTCATAATGAATTTTTTAAGAAAAAAAAGAAGGTAACGAAAGGTCAAGGGTCGAGCGTTGAAAAAAATATTTGTGAAAGTGTATTGGCAACCATATTAGATGTCAATGGTAAGTCAAAAATTGACAATAAGTCTCATAGAGATCTTGAGTTACTGGAATTGATGGATGATGTGACAATTGATCAACAACGTGACAGATTAGATCTGCCATTTGCACCTTACACATTAAAATAGGTTGAGAAACCTAAATTGTTTACGTAAGTTGTATTTTCAAAGTTTTCTTGATGGGTATTGCAGTAATTTTAGTAACTGTATCAAGCTGGAACAGTGCAAGATACTTGATCTTAAGTCCCATGACCATCATGTTTTAATGCAACAATCGGTGTATGTTGCAGTAAGAGGGCTTTTACCTGAAGGCATAAAAAAAGCAATATGGTGTATGTCTTCATTTTTCAATGAGTTGTGTCAAAGGGTATTGGAAAAAAAAAGGTTGGAACAAATGGAAGATGAGATTGTATTGACTTTATGTTTGTTGAGAGATACTTCCCTCCATCATTTTTTGACATTATGATTCACCTGACTATTCAAATTGGGAGAGAAACTAAGTTATGTAGTCCGGTGCATTTTAGGTGGATGTCACCTTTTGAGAGGTAACCCAATTAGTCTTTTCGCATATTTTGTGCACAATGCAGTTGGTTAATATTGCGGTTGTCTTTTTTTTAATTTCAGTTTGTTAATTTGTTAGATATATGAAGGTACTCAAGGACTATGTTAAGAATCGTGCTAGACCTGAAGGCTCCATAACTGAAAAATATTTAGTTGATGAGTGCTTGAGGTTTTGTGGTCAATGCATGAAACAAGTAGATGCTATTAGTTCTAGAAGAAAACACAATGAAGGAAAAGAAGATGAAACTATTGTAGAATGTTCTACATTGTTAAAGGGATGTTCAATACTATCAGATTCGATACACAAAGTTGTTCATCTTTGTGTGTTGCTTAATAGTGCAGAAGTTGAACCATATATATAGTAAGCATATAATTACATATTTATTCAAACCAGGATTTATCTTTCATTACTACATTATAGATTACTAACCCTTACATTTCTATTAGGATTCATAAAGAAGAATTAACTCTTTCAGATCTACATTTAATTACTAATAGGTTAGAGAAATCTCATTTAGAGACATTTATTGTTTGGTTACAAAACAAGGTTTGATATACTCAATTGTTTTGACGAGTTCTATGATCACTAACTATATGTGCTAATTGAAAGTGATTAATTATATTTATTTCAATAGTGTAGAGGGATTTGTCTCAGATACTTTGAAGTTTCTTGTCAAAGGGCCTAGATTATATGCAATGTCGCATACTAGTTTTATAATACATGGAAAACGCTTTCACACAATTGATGCAATAGTCTCCACTGTAGATTATGGTGTCCATATTGAAGCAGATTCTAGTCTAAATTATTATGAAGTTGTAAGAGATATTTTGGTGTTAGACTTCTGCACTTTTCGGTTGATTATATTTCAGTGTGACTGGACGAACATTGTTAGTGGTGTCAAAAAGGAGGATGACTTCACCTTAGGTAACCTTCAAGATGGTTTAGATAAAAAAGATTAATTCATTTTAGCATCATATGCAAAACAAGTGTTCTTTTTTAGAGAATCTAAAAGTTCTAGTTGGTATGTGGTGCTGAATGTTCCTCCAATAGGCTTTCATGATTTAGAGATGTTTGACGAGTCTGTTTTTACGTCATATTGTCCTCAAAATGTTTCAGCACTTGAGATGGATAATTGGGATTATGATGAAAGTTAACATTGTTGTGTAATCTTTTGTAATCTTTTGGATATGTACATTGAGTGTATATTTGTTTTGCACTAATATATGATAAAAATGATGTGTTTACTGCATGAGTTTCTATTTATACTTGAGCATTAAAGCTGACAAATCATATTTTGTGCCTAATAGACTTCATTTTTGAGTGGACCACTTTCCATAAAACCTAAACAGGGCCAGTGAATAATCCAGTGATATGGCCGAGATATGATGTTATTTGCATCATCTTACAATTTTACTTGTATACAATATGTACTTATTCGCTAGATAGAACGGGAAAGAGAGACTTGTATACACTAACCTATGTTTTCATGTTATGGTACGTAGCCTGTGACTAGTCGGAGAAAAAAAGGCAGAAATGCTGAAAAGTAGGAGCTGAAATACAAGAAAATTATGACCAATGTAAACAATCTATTCGTGAAGAAGAGAAACCTGGTGTTACTCATAAGGAAAAGAAAAAGAGAGGCAGAACATGTCTGCAAGTACTGGCAATAGGAGAAAAAGACAGAAAATTAGTAGAATGGAATTCAAAGGGCAACCTATTAGAGAAGTCTCTATAAAATTTTCGTCTACTATGAGGGTGATAGTACGCGAGCAAGTACCTATTACCTTTAAATCTAGTCATGGAGTTAATGGTCCAGCCAGGGGCAACCTCTAGAAACTTTTGATGGTAATTCATACATGTTTTCCTAATTTATGGTTAGCTATGTGATAATTTTTGTAATGTCTCATTTAATATTAATTTTAAATATATGATATTTTGGTAGTATTTTGTAGATGTATGTTTCAAGGATTCATCTAGCAGCAAATGGAAAAATTATGGAGATCCTGGAAATCTGACCTTTTAGTTGAGATAAGGAAAATTCAAGAATCAAGAACAACTAAGGCAGAGAGAACAAATCTGCTTGCCAAACTCAGGCCTCAAGATGTGTCATTAGTAGAGTGAGATCAATTTGTGAAAACAAGAATGTTAGATGAGTTGCTTGTAAGTAATTGTATAGCTTTATTTGACTTTTTTTGTTTAAACTTCATTTGTAAGTCACAGTGATTTACATATCAATGTAGGCAAAAGGTACAAAAATGAGAGAAATAAAAGCAAAACAGACTTTAACCCACACACTGAGTCGAAAGGGCTATGCGCGAAGGGAAGATGATCACGTAAGTATATTCTGGCTTTGTAAACTATATAAGTTGTGCATAGTTTCCTTCCAAGTGTATTTTCGTGTTTTTAGAAATTGGTTTAATGAATTTTTCTCAGAACAAAAAATACCCTAAAAAACCATTGAGCAAGCCAGAACTATGGATTGAAGAGCATGTGTCAAAGAAAAAGACAAGTGAGGCTATGCTGCTACAATTGTATGTAGTCTACACCGTTTCTCTATATTCCCACCACTACTTGTTTACACTCTTTAAACACAGGCACACACCAAACCCTACATATATGTGTCATGTAGAACATTAATCTCTCTCTCTCAGTACATATATATATGTCATTTGGTGAAATTATAACTAATTAAGAAGTATGCCTAATATTTTATCAAGACGAACATGAACTTTTCGATTCTGTTTTGCTGAGTAAAAACAAGCAAGTATATGTTTAGGATTCTATTGACGATGATGATGCAAATGAGGAGTGCACCTGTAATTTCAAAGGTATGTGGTTATGTTTATTTTTATTTACTATTCATATTTTGTTTAAGTGTCATATAAGGATGCTTATATAGATTCCCTTGATTATATAGAATAAAGTCTAATGTGATGCAAGTGCAACTGGAGATAATGCAACCCTAAAAGTATGAGTGATTGTGATTATTGTATAATACTGTTTTCATAAATATAATGCAATCAATGTCAAGTAATGACTATGATGATGTAACTATTTTTCTATTTCCTACTCGGCACATGGAAGTACTCAGTAGCCTCCAATTGATGACAAGCAACCTTCACTTGATGACAAGTGCAAGTTACTCAATTGGAATAGCAATGGTGAAGTAGTGGCAAAGGCTCTCTCTCAACAATTGATCCAAAAATCAACAGTTCATGGATACACACTTGGACTTGACTGTTATAGGGTTTCCATTGAAGATGTATTTGTGGAAAGAGCATAATTTTATCGCTATGAGCCTGAATTTGCAAATCTTGAGGATGCACGTAGCACCACAATTGCTTGGCCGATCAAATACATTGTCTTCGACTATTGAATTTGAGGTAAATACCATATCTTCCCATATCCATGTTATTTTAGTGTAATGATATAGGTAGTTTGCTGAAACATGAGGTAAATGTGAATGGTGTTGTATTGGCAAAAAATTCTAATTTTACTGAAGCTCAACATTTGTTTGTAGGGAATTAGTTAAATTGCTCATGAACACTTTTTGGCATTTGATGATCGACTTAGTTTTGCTTTGTTCAATTTCATTTATGAGATTTTGATTGTTGACAGTTTGGTGTGTTTGGAGGCTGGGTTTGGAGACTTTTGGTGTTAGATGGATTTAGAGGTAGGGTTTGGAGCCTTTTGGTGTTAGATGGATTTGGAGGCTGGATTTGGAGTCAATTTGCAAGAGGTTTTTTGGCATGAAGAATAAGTTAAGTACTAATAGGAAGCATTCATTTCAGTACTCTTTGCTTTTGTGAACTCCAATTTATTTTGTGATATGCAAGGATCTTATAAACCATGCATTTGTAAGCTACATATATGATTGGCAGTTTGGCACTATAATCTGTAGGATTCACATTTGGTTATCAATCTGTTGAATTTGATACTATGGATGCTGAATATTGTTCAAATTTATATATATGCATCAATTTGAGTTGGTTATGCCCAGAATAAATATGAGATTTTTTTTTTAAAATATACCTAACAATTAGATGACGATTACAACTCAAGAAAGAACCTAATATTTATAGGTGGAACCTAATATTTCACTTTTACCGGGTTACAACTCAAGAAAGAACCTCCAAATGTCTGGTCAATTATTAAATATGCATTGTTTGTTGAGCTTAAATTGTTGTTTATAGGGTGAAAGCCCAGTTAAATTCGAGAAGCCACTCTGGGTCCCTTGACAGGGCCATTTCGCCGTAAAGCTAAACAAAAGCAAGGGAAGCTGTTCCCACATTGGAAAAAGACAAAGCATGCTGCCTTTAATGCTACCATAAATACCAGCGTGGGCCTCCCGGTAAGAGGACCCGCAACTTCTTAACTATTCTTGAGTTTTCTGCTTAGCTGACAGTGTCTGACTTAAGCATCGGAGTGGCTTCCCTCGGTAAACCTGGGGACGCCTCTTTGACGTGTTTGTTCTTTACACAGGAAAACTCGGAGTACGAAGGAATTCGCTATTTCTGGAACCGTGCAGCCGGCTAAAGGGACCGCGAGTTTACCCGGAAACAATTGGTGCTCTCGTTGAGAGTCGAACTCAAGACCTCCCGTTTAATATTTTGAAGGACGGTGGAAATGGCAGGAGAACAAAATCCAACTAGGAGGCTTAATTTCTCAGGGGATGATAACCCGGGGGCCTCCGAGACCCAGTTTGGCCAAACAGATTTGGCAGCAGCATTTGAGCTCTTGAAAAAGGATTTTCTTGCTCAGAAGGAACAATCTACTCGAGAACATGCCGAGTTAATGACGGTAAGGGAGCAATTAGCGACTATCCAGGCCGAGCATGAGCTTCTTCAAGCAACCCTAACTCAAAGGGCGAATGCCATTGGGACGTCAGCCAGACTTGCTGATGTCATTACCCCAGAAGGGAATCCTCCGGGTTATGGAAACCCGCGAACTTTTGACAGTGCATACATCCCACCCGCTATTCTCCCACCCATTGCCCACCCTAACCCAAATCCACAAATTATCCATCTCTCCAATCCTTTGTTTAATCACAATCTTTCAGGACCTCCTCCACCTCCAGAGCCGGTGTTAAATCAACCACTTCCCCCAACCGATGCCCAGACCCGGCTTCTCTTACAGTTGACGCAAACTGTGACTCAACTTGAGCAGCGTCTTAACTCGGGAGCAGGGCCACTGCAATACCAACCCTTTATTACCCGCGCAAGCCCATTCTCCACACGGGTTCAAGCAGATAAAAAGCCACCAGAAGCAAAGCCATTCAAGATCAAGAAATATGCCGGAACGGGCTGCCCATATGCATACCTAGAGTTGTTCCAGTCTCAGCTGGATTCAACCCGGTTCACGGATGCCCAAGCATGCCATGCTTTCCAGGAAACACTCAGTGAGGAGGCATTGAGTTGGTTCCTCAAGTTACCGGCTTTGTCAATAGAAACCTATGGTCAGCTGACACAGAAGTTCCTTTCCCGGTTTATCCTGCTGTCTAGTGCCAACCGAAGCACCACTTCATTATTCAAAGTCCAGCAAAGGGATGATGAGAGCTTGAAAGTCTTCGTAACCCGTTGGCTATCCACGACTTCCAAATGTGGGCACTTGGATGAGTCAGTGGCATCAGAGGCATTCTTGCAGGCGCTCAAGCCAACCCGCTTTGTGGTGGAGCTCAGGAAGCAGCGATTAAGATGTTAGGACGATTTGATTAACGAAGTAACTCGGCAAGCTCAAGCCGAGTATGACACCTTCGGGGAACGCCGGATGAATACCGGGTTCACAAGCCAGCGAGCTGATGGATGAAAAAAGGAAGGGCAGAATAAGAGTGGCCAGGGATACTACGGTAAAAGTTCAAACAGACCAAGAGAGAAACCGAGAGAGGCTCCATACCCAAGACATCCAGCCCTGGAGGAAAAAACCACTTACATCCCTCGATATGAAGTGTTGACCAACTTGACTGCCTCCTATGAAGAAATTTGGAACCGCCACAGGAATGACATTCCCCCGGCTCCAAAACGGAAGTTTCCCAAAAGGGCAGGGCCAGACAACGGGCAACATTGTGCCTATCACAACGAGTCTGGCCACACTACCGACCGGTGCTTTACCCTTCGAAACAGCATTGAATATATGATTCAGAACGGCAAGCTACAACAGTATAAGTCACCTGCTACAGGTGTCAACCTGATTGAAGTATATGGGGAGATAATGACGATTCACGGGGGTGGCACCCAAGGAGTGTCATGTCACCAGGCCAAAAGACCTTGCCCAAGAGGCCCGGAGTTAGAGATTATGCAGCTTCGTCAGGAATGCCGCAAAGAACTGGTTCCTTGGGATACCGTGTCATTTTCTCAGTCTGAAGACACGCTGAAAATGCATCATAATGATCCTTTCATTATTACTCTTCAGATTGACCATTGGCGAACTCGGAGGGTTCTAATAGACACGGGAGCCGCTGTCAGCGTCATGTTCAGCAGTTGCTATAAGGGGTTTAAAAGAGGAATAGATAAGCTCTATAGGAACCATGAGCCATTGATCAGTTTTTCAGGTGAGACAACTCAACCGTTGGGGTCAGATCAGCTAACGGTTACAGTTGGAACCGGGCGCCAGTCCACAAGAATTGTAGTTCCCTTCATAATTGTGGACTGCCCATCATCCTACAATGCCATACTTGGGAGAGATGCCCTTTGGGGCCTACAGAGTTTTATAGCGGGTCATATGCTTCTTATGAAGGTACCTACACCCGGGGGCTGGGTTACAATTCGCGGAGACCAAGAAGCCGCTGTCAGATGCAACGCGATAGCAACAGCTCAGTCCCAGCATGAGATGTTTTCAGCCGGTTTTCCCTTATCCCCGTTTGACAAACCCGATGACCCCAGAGATGACCCGGATTCTTTGCCCATCAGTAAGACGGCACAAAAGAAGAGCCAGAAGCATCCTGCCAAGTTCCCCCGGCCAGCCCCAATCGAAACAACAGAATGGATTCAGATTTCAGAAGAATACCCGGAGAGGAAGATTTGCATTGGCACAGGCCTTGATCCAGAGGTCAGAACCCGGATGATTGAGCTGCTTACCCGGAAACAGAAGGTGTTTGCGTGGTCATATGCAGACATGCCCGGGATTTCTCCAGAGGTTATGACGCATTCCCTCAATATTATCCCGGGTATTAAACCGGTAAGACAGAAGCGTCGTGCATTTTGTGCAGAGAAGTACAAGGCCATTCAAGCAGAAGTTAAACGTCTTAAGGACATCGGGTTCATCGCAGATGCAACATACCCGGATTGGTTGGCCAATGTGGTGATGGTCAGGAAGGCAAACGGAAAGTGGAGGATGTGCGTCGATTACACAGATCTAAATAAGGCTTGCCCGAAGGATAGTTTTCCCCTTCCAAAGATTGATCAACTGGTGGATTCAACCGCGGGCCACCCCCAGTTGAGTTTCATAGATGCATACTCGGAGTTTAACCAAGTCCCGATGGATCCCGCGGATCAACAGCACACATCTTTTACAACGGACAAGGGGATGTATTACTACAAAGTGATGTCTTTTGGACTCCGGAATGCAGGAGCCACATTCCAGCGCCTAGTAGTGGGCATGTTTGCGAACCAACTCGGGGATACTATGGATGTTTATATAGATGATATGTTGGTCAAGAGCCGGGAAACAAGCAAACACCCAGATGACTTGGAGACCGTTATTGACATTGCTTTGAGCAAAGGAATGAGATTAAACCCGGAGAAGTGTGTGTTCGGCGTTTCAGGAGGAAAGTTTCTCGGGTTTATGGTCAGCGCTCGGGGAATTGAGGCAAACCCCGACAAAGTTCAAGCAGTCTTGGCCATGGAACCACCAAAAACCAGGAATGAAGTCCAGAAACTTACTGGCAGGCTGGTAGCCTTATCCCGGTTTATATCCAGGTTAACATATAAATGTGCCCCCTTCTTCAAAATTCTCAAGAGTCAACACCGCGAGCGGATTACATGGCAGGAAGAGCACAATCAAGCTTTTGAAAAGTTGAAGGAATACTTGGCATCAGTTCCTACCTTATCCAGACCTAACCCGGGGGGAAATACTCTATCTATACCTGGCGGTATCTCAAACGGCTGTAAGCTGTGCCTTGGTAAGAAAGCCAGAGTCTGAAGAACTGCCGGTCTACTATACTGGAAAAGGATTCAATGATCCTGAAACTCGTTATCCAGATATTGAGAAACTGGCCCTGGCCTTGGTTGTAGCAGCAAGAAAGTTAAGACCCTATTTTCAGGCACATTCTATCCATGTGCTCACCAACCAACCACTACGGCAGGTTCTGCAAAAGCCGGAGACTTCAGGAAGATTGGTCAAGTGGGCAATTGAGTTGGGGGAACATGACTTGCACTTTAAACCGCGCACGGCAATCAAAGGGCAGGCAGCAGCTGACTTCATTGCCGAGTTAATCCCAGCAGATTCCTCAGTTGCCGAAAGTCTTCCTACAGAAGCTGAACCGGAGAGTTGGCAAATATTTGTAGATGGGTCAGTCAATCAGAGGCAGTGTGGAGCAGAAATTGCATTAGTGGACCCGGAGGGTAATATGTTTGATTATGCTTTACGCTTTAACTTCAAAGCATCAAACAACACGACTGAGTACGAAGCCTTGATCAAAGGGCTCCAACTCGCTAAAGATATGGGCGCCCGGCATCTCCGCATATTGAGTGATTCACAACTGGTAGTGCAGCAGGTTAACGGCGGATTTCAGGCAAAGGAAGCACATCTTTCCTCCTATCAAAAGTTAGCGGCTTTCTTGCTTGAAAAATTTGACACCTTTGAGATTACTCAGATACCGAGGCAGCAGAATGTGAGAGCAGATACTCTGGCCAGGATTGCAACAGGGGAAGATCCCAATGCCGAGTTTAAAGGCTTACTAGTCGAGACGTTGGAGAAACCAAGTATCTCACTCTCCTTTTCTGAGATTTTCGCAGTGGAAGCAAAGCCGCCACCATCTTGGATGGATGAGTTCATTAACTTCATCCAACATGGAACCCTACCTGAGGACCCAGTAGCGGCCAAACGACTACGGGTTCGAGCGGCACAGTATAGTATCCGTAATGGGAAACTGTATCGACGAGGACATACTTTCCCTGATTTGAAGTGTATTACACCCGAGGAGGGAGACCGGGTTTTGCAGTCCCTTTATAGCGGGGTATGTGGAAATCACTTTGGAGCCCGTAACCTGGCTTTCAAAACCCTCAGAATGGGATATTACTGGCCTTCTCTGGAACAGGATGCCAAAGTCGTGGTAGATTCCTGTGTTCAATGTCACCGGTTTGCAACCTTTCCCCGGGCCCTATCGGTCCCACTATCAGTAATCATTTCTCCATATCCATTTTGCATGTGGGGGATTGATTTCATTGGACCTCTACCCACAGCTCCGAGACAGCTCAAACACGCCATTGTCTCAGTGGACTATAATTCCAAATGGATAAAAGCTCAACCCCTGGCTCGGATCACAACCGCAAATGTTAAGAAATTCCTCTGGAACAATGTCTTTTGCCGGTTTGGAATCCCGGAGACGTTTATCACAGATAACGGGACGCAGTTTGACAATGTCGAGTTCCGGGAATTCTTACATTCCAATGGGACAAAGGTGCTATATGCCTCCCCTGCACACCCGCAGACTAATGGACAAACTGAAGCTGTTAACAAGCTAATCAAGCAAGTTCTGAAAAAGAAGCTGGAGGACGCAAAGGGTTTATGGGCTGAGAAACTTCCAGAGGGTTTGTGGGCACTTAGAACAACTCCGACAGAAGCCAATGGGGAGAGCCCATTTTTTATGACCTTTGGCTCTGAAGCAGTGATCCCGGTAGAGATGGAAGTCCCGAGTGATCGGGTACAACTGTTTGACAGGGAAACCAATAATGAAGGCATTCGCCTTAACTTGGACCTACTGGAGGAACGCCGGGAGCGTGCACATCTCCGAAATATCAACAAGAAGCAAAAAGTGGCCAAACATTACAATTCCCGGGTTATCAAGCGTCCACTCAAACTCGGGGATTGGGTAATGAAGGAGGTTATCCCTAAGCCAACGGGGTTGAAAGCTCAATGGGAGGGTCCATATGAAATTGTTGAAGTCGTGGGCCCGGCAACGTTTTACATCAGGGGTACAGATGGAGTTACGCTTCCACGACCATGGAACGCCCAACATCTACATCTTTTCCCCAAATAGGTAACAAGTTATCTATGAATGTCCAAAGTTATTATCTATGATGTTATATATAAAGCCTTTCAGGCCCACAATGCATAAAACCCCTACCGGATCATGTTTATCAAACAGTTTGTTGAGTGAAATGCAGCCTTTAGCGGCCCTACTTGTATGTCTTAATCGGCAATCTCCGATAATCTCCGGTCTACATGACGTGAAATATTGCAAGCCTTAACGGCCTTATTTCACTGTCAAACTCGCCAATCTCCGATAATCTCCGATAATCTCCGGTCTACATGACGTGAAATATTGCAAGCCTTAACGGCCTTATTTCACTGTCAAACTCGCCAATCTCAGATAATCTCCGATAATCTCCGGTCTACATGACGTGAAATATTGCAAGCCTTAACGGCCTTATTTCACTGTCAAACTCGGCAATCTCCGATAATCTCCGGTCTACATGACGTGAAATATTGCAAGCCTTAACGGCCTTATTTCACTGTCAAACTCGCCAATCTCCGATAATCTCCGGTCTACATGACGTGAAATATTGCAAGCCATAACGGCCTTATTTCACTGTCAAACTCGGCAATCTCCGATAATCTCTGGTAATCTCCTTAACTTGAAATATTGCAAGCCTTTCACGGCCTTATTTCAGTCTTTGAAAGTCCTAACGGACCCGTACAGCCCTAGCGGCACTATTTTTATTAACATGCCAAACAGGCAATATGAGTACATTTTGTCAACACTTGTATAGTATGCATCAACTTAACGTGTTATTTTACAGGGAAAAATAGTGTTATAGAAAGACATTCCCCCGCAAGGCCTTAGCGGCCCATGGAGGTCCTAACAGACCCATATATCCTAGCGGCACTATCTTTATTTACATGTCAAACCGGCATTATGTGTAAATTTTTATACTGTGCATCAGGTTACCGTGTTATTTCACAGGAAGAGTTATGCGAAGGAAAAGCTTGATTACTTCAAAAAGATCAATTACAAAAAGTAGCGAACCGCTACAAGTAAAGTCTAATCTATAAAAGCAAAAACAAAAATACTTAAGGCTCCAGTTCATGGCGCTGCAGACCCGCTACCCCCGCCAGTGCTCGAGCCGCCACGTCCTCCCCGGGGCTGTATGATAAACTGTCCCCTACGGAGCGGTGGCCGGTTTCGAGGACCACCGACAATCCCACCACGGGAAGTACCTCTCCGGGCTGCTGAAGAACGAACCGGGGGACTCCGAGCCGGATTTGCAGGAGCCCTAGGGTTTGCAGCCATGGCAGGAGTCGACCGGGAGGTGCCTGCAGCCTCGTCGGGTCTAACATGACCTTGGTGACCATCATACCCGGCTTTGTCGAGCCAGCCTTGGCGAATCCCGGCGCTAACAATCTCGGCTCGAGCCTCAGCCCTTGCCGACCGCAACTTCAGTTCAAACTCGGGACTCGCTAGAAACTCGGAGACAGCAGAGTCCCTGGCCCGGGAAACAGCCTGCACCAACTCTCCTTTCTGCTGCTCCAGAGAAGTCACTTGTTGCTGCAGCGCTTGATTTTGTTGAGTGAGCTGAGCAATGGCGGCATCTTGAGCACACCGGTCCTCCCGGTGACCCTCGATGACTCTCTCAAACTCCGAGTTCTTGGCCACCAAGTCTGCTATTTGTTCTTCTGCCTTGGACAACTCCGCCCACGACGCGACAGCCGATGCGCTTGCCTCTTCCCGGACCCGAGCCAGGCATTCTTCGCTCGCCGTCACCTAGTCCCGGGCCGCCCGGAGATCGTCCCTGAGCACTCTCTCTCTCTCGGGGATGCCTTCGTTTATGAGCCGGTCAGTTGCTAAGTACGACAACCTGACAGCCTACGTAAAACAAATAACGGGTTAGTATTCAAAAAAAAAAAAGAGAACGGGTTAGGGAAGAAGAAAAACTTACCCGCATCAGTTTCTCCTGTGTCCTCCGGGCTACAATCAACGGGTCCTCATGCTCCAGGACATAGGAGTCGGCGACACAATTCTTCAAGTCCGCTACCATCCTCTGGATGGCCACGTCCGCCATTCCCCCGCTCGCCAACTCCTCCATTATCTCATTAGTGTCCCGGTGCTGCTTCCTCTCCCTCCTCTCTTTCCTCTCCTTCCTTCTCTTCCTCCTCTCGGACCTCGCCGAGCTGGATGCCTCCCGGGTGCGTTTGCGAGAGGGAACGGGCTCCACTTCGTGAACTTCGTCACTCCCGTCACTCCCCTCCGGGTTCTCACTCCCTATCACCCTTTCCAACCCTCCAGCCTCTTCACCCCCGTCGTCATCCTCTTCGGTAAACTCCTCCTCACCCGGGAGCACAGATGAGGGAACTGCGCTCATCACCGGTTCTTCGAACTCCACCTCTTCCTCTGCTAAGGGGAATTGAGTCACCGGGTCTTCCGCCACCTCCTCTGCGGGGTTCCCCCAATCTCTTCATCCAACTCCGGGTACACCTCCGTGCCGAGTACCTCAGCCAGGTACCCGGGGATCTCGTTGAAGTGTAAGGTGTCCACGAGGAATTTCTCAGTATCCCCTTGCTCTGCTTCTGGGCGCAGGAAAGCCGCTTTCGTGGTCAGGTTAACGTCGTATAGTTGACCATCCGTCGCTTGTGTCCGGATCCCGGCCCAAACAGCCTTATCTTCAAACCCGTCGTATATTCCCGGGTTCTTCCGCTTGGTAAACTCCATTGGAAGAAGAGCTGTAGAAAAACATATAGTCCGTTACACAAGAACATTTGACAACAAAAGTTGAAGGGACACGAGACAAACTTGGGAGCTCCATCAACCGACACCTGCTGTACACATACAGCCTACAGAGCCGGTATGAACTCTGATCATCTTGACCCCGGAAGGCCCATAGCATCCTCCGGATCTTCTTCTCCATCACCGGCTCCAGAGGAATGTTAGGGACGTCTGCAACACAAAAACATAATTATAACCCGGGACGGAGAAAAGAAAGAAACCCTGAGGGAGAAGACTTACTCATCAGTTGTTGGAAATCGACCGGTACTTGGAGCGCGTAGTCCGGGTTTTGAAAGTTCCTTATTAAGAAACTTCTCTCCCTCCAAGTCCTGCTCACCGAAGATGGCAGGTCCTCGACGATCTTCTTGAAAACCGCTTTAGACTTCAGTTGGATGGTCCCGCTGAAACCCGCCTTCCGGGAGTACTCGGCCCGGTACATGGCGTGTAACTCGTGATAGGTTGGCATCTGCTGCTTCAGCACCTTGTACATGACGCATAACCCGAGTAGCTGCCTCCACATGTTTGGGCCAACTTGCCCGATGGCGAAGTTGCTCGCAGCCAAGAGGTACTGCACCTCTACCTTTAGCGGGAGTGACAGGCCGCAGCGTAGCTGATACTCGTGGCACAACGTCCACCCATCCCCGGGAGCGAAGAACTGGTCCTCGGGTTCTAAAGGCCGTATTTCAACAGACTCGGGGATTTTCCAGTTGCTCCTTAGCTCCACGATCTCCTCCGCTGTCAGTGAGTACCCGGGAGGGTCGAGAGCGGTCCCATCAGTGAAGGTTACAGACGCAAACTCGGGGACGTGAGTGTCCATCGCTTCGTTGGCCATCTGCAAAACACAAACACACGGGGGCGTCAGTAAAACCCAGGTAACCCGGCGCCACAAAGCTAAATTCCCACAGTAACGCAGAAACCCAGAAACAGTACACCAAATCGTCCCAAAACACTCAAAAAGGAGGGAAGAAGAAACAATACCTTGCTTATGAGGGTTTGAGGGGGTTTTTGAGATCGATTTGAGTTGGGAAATCCAAAGAAACAGCGACAAAGAGAGCGAAAGCAAAAAGCACGAAAAAGTTATCGGTTTGGAAGGTGAGACAAAACTGTCACCCTCAACCCCTATTTATACAGAAAGGGGCGTGCACTAAAGGGACGTTTCAGTTTCTCGAGGGAAACGACACGTGTCACGCATGCCGCTTCACAAAACCGAAAAACTTTTCAGTTTCCCCCCACTACAACCCGGAGACGTCGTTCTGAATTCTCAACGTAGAGAGTGTCTACGGGTTACGCTTGCGTACGGACTTGGGGGACTGGGTACCCCGGGTTTGGTTGCTAACTTTGTAACCCAGTAAAGAAAAGATTTTAAGTCCCCACCCAAGCGTACCCTTTGACTGAGGACTTGGGGGACTTGTTTATAGGTGGAACCTAATATTTCACTTTTACCGGGTTACAACTCAAGAAAGAACCTCCAAATGTCTGGTCAATTATTAAATATGCATTGTTTGTTGAGCTTAAATTGTTGTTTATAGGGTGAAAGCCCAGTTAAATTCGAGAAGCCACTCTGGGTCCCTTGACAGGGCCATTTCGCCGTAAAGCTAAACAAAAGCAAGGGAAGCTGTTCCCACATTGGAAAAGGACAAAGCATGCTGCCTTTAATGCTACCATAAATACCAGCATGGGCCTCCCGGTAAGAGGACGCGCAACTTCTTAACTATTCTTGAGTTTTCTGCTTAGCTGACAGTGTCTGACTTAAGCATCAGAGTGGCTTCCCTCGGTAAACCCGGGGACGCCTCTTTGACGTGTTTGTTCTTTACACAGGAAAACTCGGAGTACGAAGGAATTCGCTATTTCTGGAACCGTGCAGCCCGCTAAAGGGACCGCGAGTTTACCCGGAAACATATGCATCAATTTGAGTTGGTTATGCCCAGAATAAATATGAGATTTTTTAAAAAAAAATATACCTAACAATTAGATGACGATTACAAAATGTCGTTGTTGATGTTTTCTACAGCGTTTGTAAACGTCATGAAAAAGATATGACATTCGCAAAGGAGTTTCATGGCATAAAGGAAAACGCCATGAATGCAAAGTATGACGTTCTTCCAACGTCATAGTATAGGTTTAACGACACTTTACAAAACCATAGATTGACTTATCTATTTACGGCATTTTATAAATGCCATGGAAAAGTCTGTTTACGGCATTTTATTAACACCATGGAAACTTCCGTTTACGGCGTTTTATAAACGCCATGGAAAAGTCTGTTTACGACGTTTTATAAACGCTATGGAAAAGTCTGTTTACGGCGTTTTGTAAACGCTATAAAACAGCTTCTTAAAGAACGGCGCCGGTTTCTACTGCGTTTAAGGATGTCGTTTAAAAACGTCATGGAAGACAATCAACGGCGTTTGTTGATGTGTATCTATGTAGTAGTGAATCAACAAGCTTACAATACTTTAAATTCTGGAGTGACCTGTATCCATCAGTGCATTTTCATTGTAAACCTGACGATAAAATTCTACTATCTATTTCATGTAGAGTTGATGAGCCATGTAGCACTTCTCTAACAAAGAAAAAAACTTTGCTGCTGCGCGCGGCCTAGTACATACATATACATTGTGTTAGGCCTATAGTACTATAGATGTTGAGACATGGTCACACTGTTTAGTGATGAATCACAATCATTACCAGCTGCTCAAGAAATTCTGTTTTACTTCCAATGAGAGTTAGATAGTGTTTTTGAAATTTTGGTGTGTAGGCACAGTATGTGAGCATATATATGCTTGTAGTGTGGGCTACCTTAGTCTGTTAGGTTGGGTCAAATATGTTCTTGGCACAAGATGTTAGTTTGAGTTAAATGATTGGTTGGTTAACGTGTTTAACTAATAACTTTGAGATTACGAGTTCAAACATTACGGACATATATAGGATATTTGAATTATTAATAAAAAATTTTTTAAAAAATGTTTTATGTTGGTCACGAATAAAATGTTTGATGTCACGAGTTCAAACATCACGAACATATGTAGGTCACAAATAAGTAATGAAATTATTAAACCAAGAACAAATATGGTAGCAAATCTAGTCGTGTTTTGTACAGGACAGCTCAGGTGCGGGAGTCAAATGCGGAACAAAACGAGACAATCGAACGTGGTCCGTTCAATCATAAGTGAAATGATCGAACTGATAAAATTTCGCTGATCTAACGGATCAGATCATTTCACTTATAATTAAATGGACCACGTCCGTTTGTCCCGTTTTGTCCCGTATTTTACTCTCTTAGGGCCTCACGTGTTTTGTATCTTAAACCATTATTAACTTGGTAAGACTAAATGTACCGTTCTTAATTTTTTTTATTTTAAATTTCTTATCAGTTGAGTCGTGCCCAAACCAAGCTCGAAGTTATATATTGAGGAATATCCTGAGACACGGAGAGTGAAACATGGGAGACAAATGGAAGCACACCGCTCTCCTCGTCATAGACATGCAGGTTTCTGTCCCTCTCAAACTTCAAGTTTCTGATTTCCTTCTATTGAACTTCAGAATATGGTTTCATATGTTGTTTTTTTTTGTTCTGTAGAAAGATTTTATAGACAGGGATGGTCCTGTGCTAGTGAAAGGAGGCAAAGCCATAGTCCCAAATGTAGTAGAGGCTGTTCAGATCGCCAGGCAGCGTGGCATCCTCGTAGTTTGGGTATTGGTCTCCCTTCTCAATAGGCTTTGCTGAATTTCTACTCTACCATGCTAGCCCAATGAAGACAACAATATCCAGAATTTTGTATATCAAATAGAGCTTTTCTTCTGCAGATTATAATTGCCACTTACATATTAACATGCTCTCTATAGTTGAAAATGGGCTTGAGCAATTGAAATTGAGAAAAATAGTGTAGTTTGACTCTTATTGGAAGCTAGTTGCGCTTTTTTTTCCTCACTTAAATTTACAGTTGAAAATGGAGTTGAGCAATTGCTGAATTGGGTTTAGGTTGTGCGTGAGCATGATCCACTAGGAAGAGATGTTGAGCTATTTCGCCGGCATTTGTATCCTTCTGGGAAAGAGGGTCCAACGGTTAGGGGAAAGATAGGTGCTGAACTTGTTGATGGGCTTGTGATTGAAGAAGGGGACCATAAGCTAGTCAAGACCCGGTTTAGTGCATTCTTTGCTACACACCTTGATTCCTTTCTTAAAAGTAATGGAATTGACAGTTTGGTTGTCATTGGTGAGTAAGAAATCCAATGAGTCCTGTTTTGTTCATTGAATGGTGTTTGGTATTATTTAGACGAGGTAATGGTGGTCGTTAAATTTTTTAGGTGTTCAGACTCCAAACTGCATTAGGCAAACTGTGTTCGATGGTGTAGCTCTGGATTACAAATCCATTACAATTATTGTTGATGCCACAGCTGCTGCTACAACTGAAGTACATGCTGGTATGTGCTTTCTGTAATTTCTGAGTGTAATTTTTGTGCAGTATTTCCAAAAATTTATGTTTCAGAGCCTCACTATCTATCTTAAGAGGACCGTCCCTTCAAAATTTGATAGTTAATAATTGTTTTGAATTGGCAATCATCTTGAGAGTGATTTTTCAATGCTTTATGGAGCTGAAGCTGATTTGGATCACGTTACTTAGCACTGTATATTGGAAAGTGAGTATAAGAATATGCAACTCATATCAGGGATGATTTAGATTGCTGGTACAGTATTATTCCTTAATTGGATTTGGTACATAGATTGAATCTGTTGTTATTTATAATTCTGCAGGTAATTGCTTATGTAGCCCTTCTTTCTTGATTCTGAGTTTTCAGTGTGTTAAAATTCAGAACATATTTTGACCGAAAGGGAAATTAGATAACTTGGAATACCAGGATATGATCTCAGAATTGGTTTGGCATGTTTACCTTAGTACTGAACTGAATCTCTTGAGATTTTGTGCCGGTCTAGTCATGCTAATCTAACAAAGTCTGAAAAGAGCTGGATAGAGAATAAGCCTCATCTAATGAAATGTCTCATGTAAAATAGTAAGCTTGAATAACTAAATGGAAACATGCTATTATTTTCTTTATTATTCAAGCCAAGGGAAAGTATATAGCAAGATCTTGGTTCATTTAAATAGGATTATCGAAACATTTCTTCCAGAAATCTCATGACATCTGATGAGCCTGATGTGACTATCTTAGTGAAATGTGCTGTATTTTGAGTTAGACTCATTTTTCTTTTGCATGTATTGTGTCTGTGTGTATGTTTCTAACCCTCCAGCTTCTTCTGGGGAACAGTACGTAGTTTTACAACTACTATAATGATTCTGTAACCAGGGGCGTAGGGAGAGGGTGGCGAGAGGGGTCAATTGACCCTTCTCATAATTGTTCATTTAATTGCTTTTTGAATGATAATTATATTATTACACCATATTGACCCTCCTAATCAATGTTAACAATTAATAATAATGTTTTTTACCTTTAATTGGTTCAATTAAATACATGATTTTCATCTCTATTGTTTATGTTTTCTCTAATAAATCAATCTCATAAGGTCTTAGAACACTGGTCTAACTTCAAAGTCAAACTAATTAAACATTTTACATATAGCAATTATGTTATTAATGATCTTATTTTTCTTTTTAAAAGATAGTGAAACTTTATTCAAATAAAAAGCGGGAGAGCCAAAAATGACAATCCAAAGTCTAATATGAAAGTTAGGAAATAAAAGCGTGTATGCATCAGTCATAACTTTTATAAAATTACATACTTCTAACCAAAAAGTATATAGAAATTCTAAATCGCGAGTTGAGTATATAAATTAAGTGATCTTGTTAAAATATTATTTGGATAAAAGTCATAAAACCCTATATGACAAAATTATGAGCCAAGGTAAAAGACTAAAAGTATCGATCATCGACTTAAACTGCAATGAATTGTTTGTAACCTAAACCAACTTATCAACATGCAAAATCAAAGATTAAAATGGACTAAGATTTTTGTGTTGGATATATAAATAAGCAATTATGTTACCGAACAATGTTTTTCTCAATGTCTGTTATTTCAGTTTTGCCCCTCCTAGTTGAAGTTTCTAGCTACGCCACTGTCTGTAACTAACATTTTCCAATTCTTTGCATTAGCCAATATATTTGACATGAAGAATGTTGGAGTTGCAACACCAACCTTACAAGAATGGTTTGAATTGGGCGCCTGATCCTCAAGGATACAGATCCTCAATGTTGTATCCTTGATTTTCACAATAATACAGTTCCTGTATATCTTTAGACCAATGAAAGAGTTCCTTCCTTTAGTTTGATTGTATAATATGCATAACATATGTGCAAAACCAGTCTACAATTTAGCTAAACAGTGGCTTTGATGTAAGGAAAAACAACAGAAATAAATTAATAAGTCTGCTGGCTATGCAAGCAATGTAGCGACATGCTTATCTTATCTTTAGTTTGCAGAACTTGTACATGTTTGTTTTTTTCAGCAATTTGAAGGAACCTTTTCCTTTCAAAACTATTTGAGGGAAAGCACACAAATTAGTGGTGGTAGTAATGACATGTACCAAATTTCTTGGTCAGAATGACATGTACCAAATTTCGTGTTTGGAAAATCATATTTCTTAAGTTTTTTCTTATTTTAAATTTCTATTAAAGTCGAAATACTGGAACAAATGGAACATAGATTCATCAAACTGTGTATTATTTAGGATAATGCTGCTTAAACTGAATCCTATGAACTGATTCTTTCTGAGAGACTGAAACATGGGGGACAAATGTGAAAAACTGAACAGAAGAAAGAGAATTTGCTAGTATGTTTTTCATTCATGTTTGAACGAAAAATATATACAGCTGGCTTACTTTCTCTACACACATCTATTACTTCCTACAATCTGGCTATCACTGATACTTTCTATGTATACTAACTATAATCAAGGAATACATTAGGAAAACAATCATCTACTATGAAATGACATATATGACTTTTCAACACTCCACCTCAAGTTGGAGAGTGGATGTCTTGCACTCCCAACTTGCGAATCATAGGCATGAAGGCCTCATTTCCCAAGGCTTTAGTCAAAACATCAGCTAACTGATTTGCAGAACTCACAAACTTTGTTATCAAAGAACCATCTTGGATCTTGTCTCTTATATAATGGCAATCCATCTCTATGTGCCTTGTACGTTCATGATCGAAAAATTGAATTTGCTGCTATATGCAGCGCAGCTTTATTGTCACAATATAATAAGGCAGTCTCTTGATGCAAAATCCGTAAGTCTTTGAGTAAATAACGAAGCCATGTTAATTCACAATAAGCTCCTGTCATTGCACGATACTCTGCTTCGGCTGAAGAAAGGGAGACTGTTTTTTGGCACTTTGACCTTCATGAAATTAAAGAAAGGCCTAGGAATACATAATACCATGTAGTAGATCTTGTAATGGACATCCGGCCCAATCCGAGTCCCAGTAAGCTCGCAACCGAAGATCACTGGTTGAGGAAAAGAAGAGGCCCTAACCAGGTGTAGATTTCAAATAGCGCACAACCCATAAGGCTGCTTCCCAATGATCATTTCGAGGCTGATGCATAAACCTGCTCAAATTGTGGACAGAATACGTAATATCTGGCCTTGAAACTGTGAGATATGTTAATCTTCCAACTAATCGCCTATATCGTCCTTGATCTTTGAGTGGCTCACTCTTTTAGGATAGTTTTAAACCACGTTCCATGAGGGTGTCGACAGGAGCTGCCCCTAACAACCCTGCATCCTTAATGATTTCCAATGCAACTTTTGTTAAGAAATAAAAATACCATTTCTAGATGTAGAAATCTCAATACCAAGGAAGTACTTCAAGTCACCAAGATCTTTAAGACAAAATTTATTATGCAGATACTTCTTGATATCGGCAATACTCGCAGGATCATTGCCAGTAATTCAGATGTCGTCAACATATATTAAGAGAGCAGTAAATGACTTGTCTTGTTTTCTGATGAACAGAGAGTATTTAGCTTTTGATTGTTCATAACCAGCTGAACGGATGGCCTCAGAGAATTTGTCAAACCATTGATGAGATGCCTATTTCAACCCATATAATGACTTGTGAAGGCGACAAACCAAGTGTTCCTCTCCTGTCACCGAAGCCTTGGTGGTGGATACATGTAGATTTCTTTGTGCACGGCACCATGCAGAAATGCATTGTTAACGTCAATTTGATGAAGAGACCAGCCACGGGCAGCAGCCAAAGCCAACAAGCAACGAACATAGATGATCTTAGCTGTCGAGGAAAAGGAATCCTGATAATTAACTCCTTCCAATTGAGTGAACCCTTTTGCTACAAGTCGCGCTTTGTACCGCTCAATTGATCCATCAGCCTTATGCTTGACCTTGTAAACCCAGCGACAACTAATGGGAGTTTTACCAGACGGAAGAGGAGTGAGTGTCTAGGTTCCATTGTCTTGAAGAGCTCGCAATTTAGACTTCATTGCTTCTTACCATTTGGGATGAGCGGCAGCCTCCAAATAGGAACGAGGCTCAGTAGTTTGACTGACCTGGGCAGTATAAGCTTTGTATGCAGACTTATATCGGTGATAAGATACATAATTGCTTAAGGGGTAGCGAGTACCTTCACTACTACACACATACACATCAACGGCGTTTTTTCAAACGTCGTTGAATGTTTTTAATGGCATTTTTAAATGCCGTCCCGAGATGTCATAGAAACCGGCACCGTCTTTTTCTCCAGAGTTTTACGAAGTTTGAAAAATGACATAGAATTACAATTAACGGCGTTTTCAAAATGCCATTAAATTCAACTGCGTTTCTAAAACACCATGAAAACTATATTCAATGACGTTTATGAAACGCCATGAATGGTTTTCCAGTTTTTTTAAAAAATAATAATTGATTTTATGAAATACAGAAATCAATTATCTATTTGGCTATTGACAAAAACTATTACACACAACAAAGAGAAAACTTTCACCACTGTAAATTTTATTACTTGTTTACAAATTCAAGTATACATAAGCTAAGAGAAAGATAAAAAATTGGAAAAAAGATATGTCAAGTACGTATAATACATAATACAGATAAAAACAAACAAAGATCAAATGATGTCCAAATGTACATTCCTATTCTCTAGAACAGTAACAAAGTTGTATACTTGATCCCTCTTCTGATTATCCTTTTCTTTTGCTGACATGTCTGATTTTCCTTATTTCTTGTTGCTCTCCTTTTGGAAAGAACCAATTGCATGTCTAATTGAAAGAATGACAAAACTATGGACCAAATTCGATAACCAAAGGCTTATTGTTAACATGTAATCAAATGTACACCTTATCTATTAACTATTTAATATCATGAAGCTTTCTTGATGAGATTTAGAAAAGTATTAAAAATTTCATACATGTTAAAAGCTTGAAAGCTGCTAGCACACACCTTAAGTAACAAACATATGTTTTTACCTCTTTGAAAGTAATTGCATAAATATTCCTAGTTGCATGTCAGACGTATTTGTTTCCCATCTCACTAACTCATGATTACCTTCAATATGTTCCTACAACACAAAACAAGACTCACAAACCAAAACAAATTATTAGTACAATATTTTAAAAGACAACTACAACAATCTGAGTAATGAACCTCTGTAAATGGACAAGACATATTTGAAACATAATCACTTTTCAAATAGGCTACTTGAAGACTGTACAGAAGAATAGAAAACAATCTGAGTAATGAACCTCTGTAAATGGACAAGACATATTTGAAACATAATCACTTTTCAAATAGGCTACTTGAAGACTGTACAGAAGAATAGAAGTTTCAAAAATTGTACTCCATGCCTCAATTAAAACTGGATTCCATATATGTTTTTCATTGATGTTTGAACGAAAAATATATACAGCTAGCTTACTTTCTCTACACACATCTATTACTTTCTACAATTTGGCTATCACTGATACTTTGTATGTATACTAACTATAATCAAGGAATACATAAGGAAAACAATCATCTACTATGATATGATAGATATGACTTTCCAACAAAATGGAAGCACACCGCTCTCCTCATAGACATGCAGGTTTCTGTCCCTCGCAAACGTCAAGTTTCTGGTTTCTCTTGAACTTGAAGAATAAAGACCGAATATGCTTATCTTTATTTTTACTGTTGAAAATGGACTTTAGCAATTGCTGGATTGGGTTTAGGTTGTGCGTGAACATGGTTCACTAGGAAGAGATGAGCCATTTCGCCAGCATTTTTATCTTGCTTGGAAAGAGGGTCCAACGGTTAAGGGAAGGCAAGGTGCTGAACTTGTTGATGGGCTTGTGGTTGAAGAAGGGGACTATCAAGACCCGGTTTAGTGCATTATTTGCTGCACACCTTTATTCGTTTCTTAAGAGTAACAAGGTCTCTACATGCTTCACTTACGAAAGAAGACGTCCTTCCATTAGATTACGTACAACTCGTGCCTTAATTGCAACTAGCCTTCGTGCCCGCAAAGTGCAGAAGAATTTCCATCAAATTTTATCGAATTTAAAAACTTATGGGTTGATCAGAAATTAACAATCAACTATTAGTAGTAGAGTTCAGGTCCTTAACCAAAACCCACAAACAGGAAGGTTTGATACAAATTAAAGTAAAGAGTAGCCTAGAGGAATAGATAATCAAAAACTACATCACCATGTTGATCAAACTATTTCCACTTTTCATCTGATAAAATTCTCCATTGTAATAGCAAAAATGGAAGACAAACTCTGAAAATGTAATTTTATTTATTTATTTTTTTTAAATATCATCTGAAAACAAAACAACAAAAAAAAACAGAGAAATCAATGAATTACTCATCACTCACACAGCTTGCAAGCAGCTTCCCAACTACAAAAGAAGATCAAACCAATAATCAAACCGCAGTTTAACATATGAAAATAATTACCAAAGAAACTACAATTGAAATCTTCATTAGCTATTTGCATATGGAATGGAAATAGAATCTTTCCCAAAAGTACTGTTGGTTACTTGAAGGATGACTCAAAATCCGCTGAAATGTCTAGTTCCTCAAAGTCCACTTCAAAGGTTTTAGGACCAAATCTTTATTATTATTTACTATAAGCATTAACTACACAATTTTCACTAAAGTTCTTAAGTCCTAACTGGTTATCTTTTCTAGTATTTTTACACTGTAAATTTTATTTGATTCACAGTATAACCCAAGGAAAAAAAAGAAAGCAATATCAGAAATGAAAACAAAGGCTTTACAGGAAAAGGAGGATGATTATACAGAAAATATGAGGATTATCGTTGGCCTAGATTTGCTAGTTGAGGCAGTTTCTTGCATAAGACTCGTAATCTTTTTCCTGGAAACAAATTCAGTCAGCATAAGATTCATTTAAGAAGCAACCATCATTATCTAGCTCTCTTTTTTTTCCTTTTCTTTTTTGAGAAAAAAGAAGCATTATCTAGCAAGCTAGGCCGTTACCTAGCTTTTTCATCTTCCTAGTGGGGAATGATATTATCATGTCTGTTCCTGCAATGTCATTACTGAAGTAACTCATACAACTTCAGGGACATTGCACTATGCACTCAACAAATTTTGTGCAATCGAAGAACAGGGTGAGGAAAAGTCCAAAATGAGTACTACTCAGAATCACTCCAACATCAACGAATCAGATAAAGTTCTATATGCTCTTGATTGATAATATCCACAATAAAAAGAGAGCACTAATAGTCACAACCCAGTTCGTGATACAATGCACAGAGAGATGAACTGTATTTATTAAAATGAAGCATGCTACGATCTTAGGGTTTTACCACTAATTACAGAAGATTGAAAGAGAAAGACGAAGAAAACAAACTGAGTTTTGCATTAATGATTCGATAGCCAATTACACAGTTAAGGGACTATTTATACAACGGTAATCTCAGCTATTCAAACCAACGTCTCTCTCCGCTCCACGTGTCCAACAATGGACGGTGAGATGCAACGATTTAAACCAACAGTAATTAAGGAAACGACGTCGTCTGCTGCAGTTCGAACGCTAATTATCTGGGTTGCCGCCATGGTTCGTCATTGCTGGAGCTGCAGCAATTCCACTTTCCTTAAACTGATTTCCTGTAATCCTCTGCAATTCCGGTGTTGCTTCCCATTGAAACTCAGGATACCTTTCCTGGATGTCTTCAGCTATCTCCCAAGTGGCATCATCCTCCGGTGACCCCAGCCACTGGATCAACCACCTGACTTGAGGCTTGTTCCTTACCTTAACCAAAGTTCTTGCCAAGATCTTCCCCGGATACCAACGAGGGTTAGTAGGATCAACCACAGGAGGTAGGTGTGATTGAGGCTCCATTGCCCTTCCCAGTTTCTTCTTTAGCAAGGAAACATGGAATACTGGATGTATTTTAGCAGAAGCTGGTAAGTTTAGCCTGTAAGCCACTGTTCCCACTCTTTCCATCACTTCGTATGGTCCATAGTACCTGGTAGACAGATTCTGCGACCTCCTATTTTCGACACTTTGCTGCCTGTATGGTTGCAATCGCAAATAAACCCAATCCCCTACATTGAACTGCCACTCAGTCCTATGCTTGTCTTCATAAGTCTTCATCCTATTCTGGGCCAGTAACAGATTTTGCTTCAGCTGCTGTAACAGTTCATCTCTGTCTCTCAAAGCTTCATCAACTGTTCTTACAGCAGTGGAGTTAGGCATGTATGCTTGCACTTTTGGGGGAGGATAACCATAAAGTGCCTCAAATGGGCTCATCTTAATAGCTGAATGGTAGGAAGTGTTGTACCAATATTCTGCCCATGGTAGCAATGGTACCCAATTTGGCTTGCCATTTTCACATATCATGCATCTTAAGTACTGTTCTAGTACTTTGTTAAGACATTCAGTCTGTCCATCCGTTTGTGGGTGATAAGCAGTGCTTTTACAAAGCTGAGTTCCTTGCAATTTCCAGAAGTGTTCCCAAAACAGGCTTAGAAAAATGGCATCCCTGTCACTGACAATCCTCTGGGGGGCTCCATGCAGTTTATAGACATGTTGCAGAAAGGTCTCAGCCACTGTCATGGCTGTGTAAGGATGCCTCAGTGCCATGAAATGGGCAAATTTGGTGAACCTATCTATTACCACAAATATCACAGACTTCCATTCTCTGAGTGGTAAGCCTTCTATGAAATCCATAGATATGTCAGTCCATGCACCAGAGAGTATAGGCAGTGGTTGTAGTAATCCAGGAGGTTTAATGGCTTCATACTGAGTCCTTTGACAAACTACACATTCAGCTACAAATCTCTTTATATCCTTCTTCATTCCTGGCCACTGAAAACTCCTTGTCATTCTCTTATAACTCCTTAGAAAACCAGCATGTCCACCTTCTGCTCCTCCATGGAATTCTTCCAAAATCCTTTTCCTCCAATCCTTGCAATGTGGGACAAATAGTCTCTTCTTGTACTGTAATACCCCATGTCTAATTTCAAATCCTCCCTTAGTACAAGTTCCTTCCCTCACTGCCTCCATGATATTTCTGACCTCCTCATCTGCTTCACAATCCTTCTGTATTTCCTGCACAAACGAATTGATAGGCACTGATATTGCCTGAGCAGTACCTTGCAAGGTGCACAATTCCACTTTCCTTGACAAAGCATCTGGAACTGTATTATTCACTCCTGCCCTATAGTGAACTGAATAGTCATAACCGATCAACTTAATGAGCCACTTGTGCTGCAAGGGTGTAGTGATTCTCTGATTTAGGAAATATTGGATGGTTTTGTGGTCAGTAACTATGGTAAAATGATTGCCTAACAGATATGGTCTCCAATTTTGTACTGCATACACTACTGCAATCATTTCTTGATCATACACAGAATAGGCTCTGTGCCTTGGAGAGAGGACCTTGCTAAGATAAGAAATGGGATGTCCATTTTGAGACAACACAGCTCCAATTCCCTGTCCAGAAGCATCTGTCTCAACCACCAATTCTTTAGTGAAATCAGGAAGGGCTAAGACTGGAGTAGTGGTGAGAGCCTCCTTCAATTTAATAAATGCTTCTTCAGATTCAGGTGTCCATTTGAAGTTATTCTTCTTCAACATGTCAGTTAAAGGCCTGGCAATGATGCTGAACCCCTTCACAAACTTCCTATAATAACCAGCTAACCCTAGGAATCCTCTTAACCCCTTAAGAGTTTTAGGCATCTCCCATTCCACAATGCACTGGATTTTGCTTGGATCCACTGCTACACCATGCTGAGAGATTACATGTCCTAAATATTCCACAGTAGGGGTCCCAAAGCTACATTTACTCCTTTTAATCTTCAACTGATGCTGCTGTAATTTAATGAACACAAGATTGAGATGTTGAACATGCTCCCTCACAGACTGGCTATATACCAGGATGTCATCAAAGAAGACTAATACAAACTTCCTTAAGTACTCCTTGAACTCCTCATTCATGAGTGACTGAAAAGTGGATGGAGCATTTGTAAGACCAAAAGGCATGACCATGAACTTATAATGCCCTTCATGAGTCCTGAAAGCTGTCTTCTCAATATCCTCTTCCCTCATCCTAATCTGGTGATAGCCTGACCTTAAGTCAAGCTTAGAGAAGATGACTGCCCCATTTAACTCATCCAATAACTCATCAATTACTGGAATAGGGAACTTGTCCTTAATTGTGGCTTTGTTCAGCTCTCTGTAATCAGTGCACATCCTCCAAGTGCCATCTTTTTTTTTAACTAACAAGACTGGTGAGCTATATGGGCTGGTGCTAGGTCTTATGAAACCCTCCTTCAATAATCCTTGTACAATTTTTTCTATCTCCTCCTTCTGATAATGAGCATACCTATAAGGCCTCACATTGATAGGTGCAGTACCTGGAGCAAGTACAATCTTGTGATCATGAGTTCTCCTAGGTGGTAATTGTGTTGGAGATTCAAAAACAGCAGCATTATCAGCTAACACCCCAACTAATTCTGCCCTCACTTGCTCTTGTCGATTCACATTTTTGGTATCTGAAATCTGTACCAAAAAGGCTTCACTTTCTTCTTGAATGTCCTTTACTATGGCACTGCAAGACACTGACTTCACAGGGTTAGTTAAGCACCCTTGTAGTTTGAATCTCACCTCTCCCACACTGAACTCCATAGTCTTCTCCACATAGTCTCATAGTACCTTGCCCAATGTTTTCAGCCATTGCACTCCATAAATCACATCACTCCCAGTTATAGGCAATACTAAAAAATCAGTTACAAATGCATATCCCTGTATACTTGCACTCACCTGAAGTGTACTGCCCAAAGTCTTCAACTTACTGCCATTTGCCAAACTAACACTCCACTGATCCTTAGAGTTGGTCATTAATTGACACCTCTTAACTACTCTGGGATGAACAAAGTTATGAGTAGCTCCAGAATCAATCAAAGCATGTAACAGTCTCTTGCTGCCAGCAATTGCTGTCTTGACTTGCATAGTTTCTGGAATGTCACTACCATCCACAGCATTTAATTGGATGAGTGGTTGCTCCTCCGGTCCTTCCAACAACATCTGATTCACCTGCACAGCTCCTTCTTCCTCCTCTTGATCTTCTTCTTGGTTATAACCTTCCAAGAACATCAACTTCACTTTCTTACAGCTATGCCCTGGTCCAAATGGTCCTCTACAAGCATAACATAGATGGTTTTTCTTGCAAAATTCAAATTCAGCTTCAGTTAACTTAGGCCAAGAAGCTTTTTGATTACTGCTTCTAGGACTGACTTTTGGAGAGGGTATATGATCTATAGACCTGCCCATCCCTGCATTGGTTGTCACACTAACAGTTTGGTTTGGTTTCGAGTAAGGAACTCTTGCAGCATTCCTATGCCCCAAGTACTTAGATTCAAATGTTACTGCCAGTTCAAAAGCCTCAAACAAGTCTCTAGGCTTGAGTGACTTTACATCAACCTTAATATCCTCCTTTAGCCGGGCATCATCATCAAATCCTGTAGCTCTGCAGCTCAATTTAGTGAATTGAGACCTGTACTCCATCACACTGCCATTCTGAGTTAGTTTAGCCAATGCAGATTGATAATCGATCTGACTTGTAGCCCCAAAGTGTCTTAGCATAAACCTGTTAAAATTTTCCCACGTCCTAGGCAATACATCCTCCCTAACTCTTCTCTTATACAGCCTCCATGCATCTGCTGCATCATCTCTCAAATGCAACACTGCCACAGTGACCTTCCTCTCCTCATGTATCTGATACATCTCAAATATTTGCTCAGCATGGTTAAGCCATTCAGTGGGATCACCCCCAGAAAAGGTTTGGAACTCCAATCTCATCTGCTTCATGGTAGGCAAATCAGCGTCATGGTTTAAGTGGTTGTTTTGGCCATATTGTGGTACTGGAACATAGTTAGGCTGAAGGTGAGGTCTGGGATTGTTTTGATACTGGTGGTGGGTAGGAGTCTGTGTATGGTAGACTGGGGGAGTCCTATACTGTGGTGACTGTAATGGTCTGATAGTATTTGGGACAAACGGGGAGGCTTGAGGTCTAAGTGGTGAAGAACACATTGCCATATCCATGGGCTGTGATTGCATAACAATACCGCTTTCGAACCCTGGATTATACCCCATGATAACATCACTATGGCCTAATCTAGATCTCACTGGTTCATTTTGAAAATTTAATCCACTCATAGTTCCATCCATATTCATTGATCCAGACATGTATTGTGAGTATAAGGGTAAGGCAGCCATACCGAGCGCGTGTCCAGGAAACGAGCTACCAAAACCAGGTGGAGAAATCTGAATCGGAGTAGATCTGGTATTAGATGACTCCCCTCTAACCCCCTTACCACCTTGTTGAGAGTTGCTGTCCTGCGCCATCGTCTTCTGCAGGCGGATCTGTTTAAGCTCATCCAGGACCATCGTCATCGATTCTTGGAGCTCACGAAAGCGTTCTCTGGTATCCTCCTTGTGTAACTGGAGATCCAACTGTAAAGGATTTTGGTCCTTTCTGGGTCGGTTTTCCGACGGCGACTGAGGGTCGTTCATGGTCCAGAACCTAGGCTCTGATACCAATTGTTACGATCTTAGGGTTTTACCACTAATTACAGAAGATTGAAAGAGAAAGACGAAGAAAACAAACTGAGTTTTGCATTAATGATTCGATAGCCAATTACACAGTTAAGGGACTATTTATACAACGGTAATCTCAGCTATTCAAACCAACGTCTCTCTCCGCTCCACGTGTCCAACAATGGACGGTGAGATGCAACGATTTAAACCAACAGTAATTAAGGAAACGACGTCGTCTGCTGCAGTTCGAACGCTAATTATCTGGGTTGCCGCTATGGTTCGTCATTACTGGAGCTGCAGCAAAGCAACAGTAATAAAAACCATATTTGGATAACATAATGAGACTGCAATGATGCTAAGCAATAATCAACCCCGTCCCCCAAAAGAAGAGCGAAACTTAAACTTGTTTGCGTGGAATCTGCAAACACACAAAAATAACCAAAATCAGACTCCAGTATGCAAGATAGTAAGACCACAGAATCCGATCCAAACAATAACTCTTAATCTCGGCCTCAACTACTTCAGGAACCATATAGCTCTCTCCCTAAACTGGAACAAAATAATAAATACTTTACACCAACCTCATCAAAATCAACTCCGCACTCGACAGAGATTTGTCGGATTAAATCAGATGCATTGGTGTCAGCTGCAATAATCAAATCATGATTTTAACAAATCTTTCAGAACTTTAACACAGCAATGGTTCCTTGTCTGGTAACATTTCTGAGACGAACTTTAACGAACTCTACTAATAAAAATCAATGGCATGAACCAATCTGCATTGGATAATAATTCTACTAATAAAATCAATGGCATGAACCATTAGTGTGACGAACTTGAACCAACTCTACAAATAAAATCAATGGCATGAATCAATCTGTATTGGATAATAATTCTACTAATAAAATCAATCTGGACCTTTTCTGAGATGAACTTTAACCAACTCTACTAATAAAATCAATGGCATGAACCAATCTGCATTGGATAATAATTCAATGATCATGAATTGAAGGGTTAATTCATGACATTGTCTGGTATGATTCTAGTCTCATTCTGAAATCATTTTATACACAAACTATCAACACAGCAGAATTCATGACAGCAACAATAGCAGGGGCAATATAATTATCAATTGGATGAAACTGTAACTACTGAAAGCATGAGATCGAATATGCTAGAACACTAATAGTTGGAGGGCGTATGGTGCCAATAACCAAAACATAAAAGGCAGGCCACAGGGCAAACAATGTTAAACCTTGAAATTCAACATAGCAGAATTAAGAGAGGAAGAATGCATGTCAAATATGCAGAGTGGCTTGCATACAAAGACGCAGACTCAAAATCTCAGTCCGATTCTATCCCAAGTCGATGAGGAAATAGGGGCAACAGAGTTGATTGGAAGAGGAGAAGAGAGATGGAGGCTGAAAAATGAGGAGAGATCGAGATCGTTCCTGAGCGTTGGACGGCAGTGACATTTTTGCCCTCTTATGAACGGGAAAAGAGGACTCAACGCCTTTCACGATTCACTGTTATATAGATGGGCAAGATGGTCTTTTTACTGTACCACTTCACTGTTCATAGGAACAGTATACTACCCCGCTCCGCTTAATATATAGAAATGGAGTTGACAGTTTGGTTATCAGTGGTGAGTAAGAAATCCAATAAGTCTTGTTTTGCTAAGTGAATGGTGCTCTTGGTGTTATTTAGAGGTGGTAATCTGCTCATCTTTGACTTCTTTAGGTGTACAGACTCCAAACTACATCAGGAGGAGAAGAAGAGGAGGAGAAGGCTAGGAGGAGGAGGAGGAGGAGGAGATAGAAGGAGGAGGAAAAGGCTAGGAGAGGGAGAGGAGGAAAATGAGGAGTTAGAGGAGTTGGAGGAGGAGGAAAATAAAGAGTTAGAGGAGGAGGAGTTATTGTCGTCGTCGGAGGAAGGAAGGAAGATAAAGAGGAGGAGGAGGAAGGAAGATGAAAGATGAAGAGGAGATTCAAAATTTTCGGCAGAGATTTTGAAAATTTTGAACTTTAGCCGACGAAATACGGCAGAGATTTTGAAAATTTTGAACTTTAACTGACGAAATACCATAATTTCGTCGGCTAAAGTTCAAAATTTTAGTCGGAAAAAGTTCAAATTTTTCAAAATCTCCGCCAAAAATTTTGAATTTTGAATTAACTTTGGCCGACGGATTTTAATAAATTTCGTCGGCTATAGTTATTTATTTATTTACCTTTAGCCGACGAATTACCCTAATTTCTTCAGTTATAGTTATTTATTTTATTTATTTAAACTTAGCCGACGAATTACCCTAATTTTGTCAGCTATAGTTATTTATTTATTTATTTAACTTTAGCCGACGATTTACCCTAATTTCATCGGCTATAGTTATTTATTTTATTTATTTATTTAACTTTAGCCAACTAATTACCATAATTTCGTCGACTAAAACCCTAAACTATTAACGTAATTTTTCATTCTTTCTCCCTAGAGGCAGCCCTATCTCGAGTGGTTATTTTTCATAAAATTTTTATACCACTGGTTGCGTCTCATCATGGTGAGAGTTTGTTATGTTGAAGGTTCCACCTTAATTCCTTATATAGATGCAGATATAAGCGTTTTCGTGTGTTAAGTATTTAGAAAAACTACATTTTGAAACCTTAAACGAACTCAGATGGCCAAAAAAGCATATATATCATGGCATTAGCCATGTTGTTTGCTTGTACGCATGTTCTGCTTCCAGATTAGTATCACAATAGTCAATCGGACATCGAAATATCCGTAGTGCAATTTTGTAACTAAAAGGTACTTTAGCCGATGAAATACCCTAATTTTGTCGGTTAAACTTTTCAAATTTCGTCTGCTAAAGTTCACAGGCTATAGCCGACGAAAATTTTTTTCGTTAGCCGACGAAAATTTACGTTAGCCGACTAAATAATTTTTCCTCAGCTAAAGTGGACTTTAGCCGACGAGAAAAAATTTCGTCGGCTAAAATCTTTTTTCTGGTAGTGTAATTTATTATTCATGGATATTTAAGCATATTTAAGATTTTTTTCCTTAAGTTTAAGAAGGGACATTTATGTTTCATTCAATTAATAAGTGAATAAAAATTAAAACCGATTAAAACATTTAATAATTGACCTTTCTCACCCTAGGCTAGCTACACCCATGCGAATGATGAGGGCTGATTTAGACTGCTAAATGCTGATACACGATTTGTTTTTAGAGAAAATTAGCTAAATTCACATATTTCATTTTAATTTACACCTAATTTAAATCATTTAACATGTCTTATAGGTTTTATTTCTAAAACTGAAATTTATCACCATTTTTCTCCTGACGGTTTTGCCCTTCTGATTTTAATTTTTTAGTATATTTTTAAGTCAACCATGCATTTTGTTTTCTACATTTTTATTTGTGATTATGGTGTAGATATCAACCATACATTTTGTTTTCTATCTTTAAGTTAGATTACAAATAGAAGAATTGAATTTGGGTATAGGGTTTTAGGTTAGGGGTTAGAGTTTAGGCTTTATGTAGGAATTGGGTTTTGGGTATAGGGTTTTAGTGTTTAGGGTTTAGGGGTTCTGGGTTTAGGGTTCATATATTCATGGGATACCATTTCATTAATGATTAGAGATAATGACAACTTCTGTAATTCTAAAAAAAATAGGTTTTATTATTTATTCTAAATAATAGGTTTATTTTGTTTAG
Source organism: Comarum palustre (assembly GCA_951800085.1). Taxonomy (NCBI): domain Eukaryota; kingdom Viridiplantae; phylum Streptophyta; class Magnoliopsida; order Rosales; family Rosaceae; genus Comarum; species Comarum palustre. Next base: position 12,141,475 of record OX637574.1, read on the forward strand.
ACAAACTTAATTAATAAATTTGGATGTATTTTAAAACAATTTTAAATGTGGGTGTAATTTAAAATGAGTCTACAAAATTGAGTATAACATCAAATGTTTTTAATTAGATTAATTTGGTATATCGAATGTTACAAAATTGGGTGTAACATCAAATGTTTTTAATTCGATTCTACAGGTGATGCCCTATGTAGCCCTTTTTTCTTGATTCCCAGTTTGCAGTGCGTTAGGGTTTAAAACTATATATGCACTTTAAAAGGACGTAAATTAGACAACTTGGAATACCACAATATGATTCTAGAAATGGTTTGTGTTGAAGATAAGAGATCTCACATCAGAAAAGTGACAAATAAAATATAACATATATGTGGTTGAATCATTCCTAATTGTACCAAGACCTTTTGTAGATAAAACCCAACATCTTAAAGGTGGTTAAGTTGGGACAATATCGGTACAAAGATGATCTACAGGCCACCCTTGTCGCTCACGTTTTAACATGGTATCAGAGCGCGTCCCTCTCCAATTGCTTCTCCCACGAGCCCGGATGCGTTCTTTCAAAGGTCATGAATTTGGTTTAGTTGAAGTTGTTTAGGAGTTTGGTTTGGAGTTCTTTCGATTAACCATGGGGCCCCAGTTCTGTTTCTTAATCAGTTTCACGTGCAAATCTAAAAGTTAGATTGCACGTGAGGAGGAGTGTTGGAGAGGAGAGATCTCACTTCAGAAAAGTGACAAATAAAATATAACATATATGTGGTTAATCATTCATAATTGTATCGACATTTTTGTAGATAAAACTCAACACCTCAATGGTGGTTAAGTTGAGACGTATGATCTACGGGCCACGCTTATCGCTCGCGCATTGATAGTTTGGGCTCTTTAGCTTAGTACTGAACTGAATCTGTTGAGATATTCTGCTCTGTTGCGATTTGATCTAGCCATGCTAACTTTATAAAGGTCTGAAAAGCGCTGAATAGTATTGTACAAGACATCAATAAGCTCCACAGATCAATCAAAGCTGAATGTGGAAGATAGTTCTGATTCTCATACTTCCTTTACCTGTGTAATCTAGCAGAGTAGCCGGATAGAGAACAAGAATCTATCTTATGAAATATCTCATGCAGATAGAAAGCATGAATAATGACATATCCATGCTATTCTTTTCCTTATTATTTGAGCCAAGGAAAAGTTTTTATCAAGACTTTGGTTCATTTGAATGCGATTATTGATTCGTTTATTCCATGATTGAATTTGCTTGAAGAAATCTCATGCTGTCTGATGATGAGCCTAATGTGGCTCAGTGAAATACGCTGTATTTTGAGTTGGCTCTTTTTTCTTAAATGTTATGTAGTGTGTTTGTTTCTAACCCTCCAGCTTTTTATGGGGAACAGTTTATCTAGTTGTAGTTGTACAACTTTTATAATGATTCCATGACTGGCATTTCCCAATTCTGTGAACCAGCCAATATGTTTGACATGAAGTTGCAACACCAACCTTACAAGAATGGATTGAATTAGGCGCTTGATCCTCAATCTTGTATCCTTGATTTTCGCAATAATATGGTTCCTGTATATCTTTAGACCAATGAAAGACTTCCTTTAGTTTGGATGTATCCTATGCAAAACATTTGAGCAAAACCAGTCTACGATTTAGCACAACATTAGCCTTGATGTAAGGAAAAACAAAGGAAGGAAATAAATAAGTCTGCTGGTTATGCAAGCAATGAAACGACATACTTCTCTTTAGTTTCCAGAAATTTGTACAGATTCATTCTCTTCACGTTGCTTATGTCTACATATCATCACTAGAGCTTTTGTAGCTCCATGGCAATATACATTCTTTTTAAAGAACGGGAATTAGGCACATATCGGTGTATTCGTATTTCTGTCTTCATGTTTGGTTGGGCATGAAGCAGGTTATCATGGGAGATATATTTATACTAAACTACAAACTAGCTACTCACCAAATTTCAATTGACAAAAATGTCCATTAAACATATTACTAAACCAATAAGGACAAACTTTTACAAATAAGGACAAATTGTTATATTGTTGTCATATGTTATTGAGTAATTTACCAAAATACTCATCGCCGCGCTACATATTTTATGGACAAGAAACTGCGTGTGTTTGCAGTTTTTTCAAGATATACAAAAATAGTTGCTACTGTCGACCAAATCTTACATTAGGCTGCTATGTCCCACATATTATATATAAAGCTGCTACTGTCCGATCAAAAATTTATTGGTACTAACTACTGTACAACATACATGAAGCTGTTACTGTCTCCGATTAAAATTTTACTGCTACTACCAAATGTAAATAAACAGTAGCAGAATTTTCACACATCCAAAACATGATTTTATGTAGCAATAGCAAAACCTAATTTGCAGCAGTAGCAGCACATAGCACAACTCAATAACAACATGCATAACCATGACACAGTAGCAGCACGCAGCAGTGGCAACACCACACAGTAGCAGCACACAACTTTTCATCCCTTAAGTTGAGTTTAGCCAGACATTTTCAAATTAAATAGGAAACACAAAGGCCAAAATCATCTAATGATCGATGCAATCACTCCCTCTACTTTGATCAACCATCCTCAACGTCGAGCCCAAACCCCTCTTCACCTCCATCAAGACCTTCACCTTCGCCACCATTCCCAACCTCGGCCCGGGTTTTGACTTCCTCAGATGAGTCGTCCACGGCCTCGGTGACTTTTTATCCCTCACCGTCGACCTCCAAGTCCACCGCAGCGAGATTGGCTTCTTTGAGATCTCTAGCAACCGAGATTGCCGCCATCGACATCATGAAGATGCTCGACATCTCCATCTCTGTTCTAGTGCAGCCATTGTCAGAGGAGAGAGAGGATGAAGAAGATAACTGATATTTTTGTTTTTAATTATAAAATAGGACATTTTGGTCATTTTACAATTAAATTTGGAACAAGCTTAATACGTTAGTTTTGGGTTTGGGCTAGTGTCCTAATTTGTTTAAAAATTATGGGAAGTGTGATTTTTGTGTTCTTAAATTCGGTTAGTTCCTTAAATATAATTTACCATATTTAAGACACGACTCGGTGTAAGTTCATATTATCCATGACTGTAATGTTGGTGTCATCATCTTGTCCTGGAGACTTGTTTTTAACCTTCAAGCTCGGTGATATTTGCTAGAAGCGTTGTGATTACTGCTAAAATGAATCAAATCGGAAATTATATGGAATTGAAGATAAGGAAACTTAGCACTGCAAGACACCCTTTAATGTTGCAAGACTTTAATACCGGAAGCTCCTAAGCTCGACTTTTTTTTTGTTACAAAAAATAGTATTCGGATAGAATTACCATTCCAGGATCGTGAGCAACATGGGTAGGATCCCTCTCCATAAGGTGTTTTTCACTTGCGGATGATCAAATTGTTGAGTTTGGATTAAATCTGTTTTCGGCTGAATTCAGACTGTTTGAAAAAGTAGCCGTTGGACAGTTAGGGTTAGCAGAAATAATTCCTGATTTGCAGGATTTTTCGAGTTGCATTTTAGTCTGTTTGATTTGTAACAAATTGACCTTGTCTTTAGGCAAGTGATAACGTTAGCTGAATTCGTGGTAGAATCTGTTTCAATTGGCTGTATAAAGCCGAATCAAATTGTTGAATAAAGTATCTGAAAAGTTTCAGTTCATCTTCGAGTTCATCCAGTTCATATTTGAGTTCATCTTTCTGTAAAACAGAAGACTGGTTTTTTAACAAGTGGTATCAGAGCCCCACTCAAAGGGGCCTGATTGTGTGAGGATTAGGAACTGCAGTATCCTAAAGTGAGGGAGTGATACAGTTGGAGTGAAACACAGTAAGGCATGGCAGAATCGAGCAATTTTGCACAACCACAGATTCCCAAATTCGATGGTGATTATGAGCACTGGAGCATGCTCATGGAGAATTTGTTGAGATCAAAGGAGTACTGGAATCTTGTTGAGATAGGGTATGAGGAGCCTGCTGTTGGAGAAACCTTATCCGCTGCACAAAGGAGAAGTCTAGATGAGATGAAGCTGAAGGATTTAAAGGTTAAAAATTACCTTTTCCAATCTATTGACAAGAGCATTCTGAAGACCATCACACAGAAGGAAACTTCTAAGCAGTTATGGAACTCTATGAAGGTTAAGTATCAAGGGAATGCCAGAGTGAAGCGAGCTCAACTTCAAACTCTTCGCAGGGATTTCGAAGTGTTAGAAATGAAGACAGGTGAATCTGTTACTGACTACTTTGCTAGAGTTATGCTAGTTGCTAATGATATGAGGAACTTTGGTGAAGACATGCAAGATGTAAAAATTGTTGAAAAAATCCTGCGAACTCTCACTGAGAAATTCAACTATATAGTATGCTCGATTGAAGAATCTAAGGATATTGATAGCCTGACTGTGGATGAGTTACAGAGTTCATTACTTGTTCATGAGCAAAAATTTCGGAAAAATGGTGGAGATGAACAGGTCCTAAAGATTACTCATGAAGAGAAAGTTGGTAGCAGAGGAAGAGGTCGAGGATATTTTGGAGGAAGGGGTCGAGGTCGTGGAAGACAAGGTTACAATAAAGCAGCAGTTGAGTGTTTTAAATGTCACAAGCTAGGACACTTCCAGTTTGAATGTCCTAGCTGGGAAAATAGGGCAAATTTCACAGAACTAGACAGGGAGGATGAAATGTTACTGATGGCTCACATTGAGTTGTCAAATTCAAGAGAAGGAGTGTGGTTTCTGGACTCAGGAGCAAGCAATCACATGACTGGGGAGAAAAAATGGTTTGTACACTTGGATGAAAATTTTAGACATACAGTGAAGCTTGGAAATAATGCTAGAATGGTGGTAATGGGAAAAGGGAGCATCAGGATTCGAGTAAATGATACATTACAGGTGATAACTGAAGTGTATTACTTACCTGAGCTTAAGAATAATCTTCTTAGCATTGGTCAGTTGCAAGAACGCAATCTGACAATATTGATACAGAAGGGGGAATGTAAAGTGTTTCACCCTGCTCGAGGACTCATCATGCATACTCATATGTCTTCAAATCGAATGTTTTTCATTCTTGCTGAAATGGATACACAGTCACAAGTGCAAGCAACAAAAGATGTGTGTCTTAAAGCTACCTCAGAAGACCTGGTGGATTTATGGCATCGAAGGTATGGTCATCTGCATTTCAAGGGTCTAAGGACTCTTGTATACAAAAAAATGGTGAAGGGACTGCCAACTCTTGTTCCCACAACAAAAGTGTGTACAGTTTGCATGATAGGAAAGCAGCATCGCGAGAGCATTCCCAAGAAAAGCTTCTGGAGAGCCACGAGAAAATTACAACTTGTGCATGCAGATATATGTGGTCCTATCACACCAGTCTCAAATAGTCATAAAAGGTACATAATCACATTCCTTGATGACTATAGCAGAAAGCTTTGGATTTATTTCTTGAATCTCAAGTCAGAAGCATTTGTGTTTTTCAAAAGATTCAAAGTCTCAGTTGAGAAAGAATCTGGTAATGCCATACTGTGTCTGAGAACTGATCGGGGTGGAGAATTCACCTCAGAAGAGTTCAATGAATTTTGTATCATGCATGGTATTACAAGACAACTTACTGCGAGTTATACACCTCAGCAAAATGGAGTTGCTGAGCGTAGAAACAGAACCATTATGAATATGGTAAGGAGTATGTTGGCAGAAAAGTTTGTTCCTAAAGAATTTTGGCCAGAAGCTGTGAACTGGACTGCACACTTATTGAATCGATGTCCAACCTTAGCTGTGAAAAACAAGACACCTGAGGAAGCTTGGAGTGGAGTTGTTCCTTCAGTTAGTCATTTTAAAGTGTTTGGCTGCATTGGTCATGTTCATGTGCCTGACAAGGGAAGACAGAAGCTTGATGATAAAAGTCATCAGTGTGTATTCTTAGGCATGAGTAAAGAATCTAAGGCTTACAGGATGTATGATCCAGAGACAAAGAAGATAATTATAAGTAGGGATGTTGTGTTTGAAGAAGAAAAGAGTTGGGACTGGAGTAAGTCTGGGAAAAATGTTGATAACAGTGTGCTTGAATGGGGAGATGATGAAGAACAATCTGATAATGAAGAAAGCAGCAATGATGTTGAAAGTCAGCATGAAGATGAGGCAAGTGGATCCATAAATGAAGCAGCTGAGCCTAGTGTTCCTAATCTGGTTCAAGGGAGGGAAAGAAGAGAGATTCAGGTACCATGTTGGACACATGACTACATTAGTGGTGAAGGGCTCTCAGATGAAGAAAACAGTGGCTTAATGATGTTTACTACCTCAGATGATCCGTTGACATTTGAGGAGGCAGTAAAATGTGAAAAATGGAGAAAAGCAATGGAACTTGAATTAAGAGCTATAGAGAAGAATGGGACATGGATGCTAACCAGATTACCAACTGGAGCAAAACAGATTGGTGTGAAGTGGATTTTCAAAACTAAGATGAATGAGAAGGGAGAAATTGAGAAACACAAAGCAAGACTTGTGGCTAAGGGGTATGCACAGCAGGCTGGGATTGACTACACTGAGGTATTTGCACCTGTTGCAAGGTGGGATACCATTCGGATGGTTTTAGCACTTGCAGCCTGTAAAGGATGGAACATTTATCAGCTTGATGTCAAAAGTGCATTCCTTCATGGTGATCTGGATGAAGATGTTTTCATTGAGCAACCACGAGGCTTTGAAGTTAAAGGTGAAGAAGACAAAGTTTATAAACTCAGAAAGGCACTATATGGTCTCAAACAAGCTCCACGAGCTTGGTATAGCAAACTTGAATCCTATTTCAAGAAGGAAGGGTTTGAGAGGTGTCCATATGAACATACATTGTTCATCAAGGCAGGAGAAGATGGCAAGATCCTTGTAGTAAGTGTATATGTGGATGATCTCATATTTACAGGCAATGATGAGGAGATGTTCAGGGAATTTAAAGAGTCTATGAAACAAGAATTTGATATGACTGATCTAGGGAGAATGAAATTCTTTCTTGGTGTGGAAGTAGAACAATGCAGCAGAGGGATATTTATCAGTCAGAGAAGATACACTAATCAGATACTTGAAAGGTTTGGAATGGAGCATCATAACTCAGTAAAAAATCCAGTTGTGCCAGGATTCAAGCTTCTGAAGGATGAAAATGGCAGTATGTTTGATGCAACAACTTACAAGCAGATGATAGGGAGTCTCATGTATTTATCAGCTACAAGACCTGACTTAGCTTTCGTGCTAGGTCTAGTCAGTAGATTCATGGAGAGGCCAACCAGTTTGCATTTTCAAGCAGTTAAAAGGGTGTTTCGATATCTGAGGGGAACCACTGAACTAGTAATTTTCTATAAAAGAGGAGGTGAGCAGAAATTGATAGCTTATTCTGATAGTGACTATGCAGGAGATGTAGAGGACAGGAAAAGCACATCTGGATATGTGTTTCTACTTGGCTCAGGTGTTGTTTCATGGTCCTCAAAGAAGCAACCAGTTGTTACTCTCTCTACTACTGAAGCTGAGTTCATAGCAGCTGCGTATTGCGCATGTCAATGCATCTGGATCTGCAGAATTCTTGAAAAACTGGGACTAGTGCAGAATGAGTGTGTTGATATTTTCTGTGACAACAGTTCGGCCATCAAACTGTCAAAGAATCCGGTCATGCATGGTAGAAGCAAGCACATTGATGTTAGATTTCATTTTCTTCGAGATTTAACCAGAGATGGAATTGTGAAATTGGAACATTGTGGTTCAAAGGATCAGTTAGCAGATCTCATGACTAAACCGTCGAAGCTTGATGACTTTATAAGAATGAGAGATCTGCTTGGTGTTTGCAAGCCGCCAGGAATGAACTAACTGCAGATTGCAGGTTAGTTCAAGGGAGGGTATGTTGAGTTTGGATTAAATCTGTTTTCGGCTGAATTCAGACTGTTTGAAAAAGTAGCCGTTGGACAGTTAGGGTTAGCAGAAATAATTCCTGATTTGCAGGATTTTTCGAGTTGCATTTTAGTCTGTTTGATTTGTAACAAATTGACCTTGTCTTTAGGCAAGTGATAACGTTAGCTGAATTCGTGGTAGAATCTGTTTCAATTGGCTGTATAAAGCCGAATCAAATTGTTGAATAAAGTATCTGAAAAGTTTCAGTTCATCTTCGAGTTCATCCAGTTCATATTTGAGTTCATCTTTCTGTAAAACAGAAGACTGGTTTTTTAACACAAATCAGTTACCTCCTATTACCAGGAGTGTCATTGTCACATTCGCCCAACAAGCAGGCTCAGCTTGCTTCCACTAGACCAAACCCCATGGGTTCTCCTAGGCTCGACTTTCAGTCTCCACTATTCGAGATGTAAACCTGACTGAAGAGGAGCGAACATATAACCACAGTTCCAAGTGTTTGGCGGAGCCTAGAATGGTCAGAGATTAGACACCAATTCATCACATTCTTCAGCCCCCAACAATTGCATCCCTCTTGGCTATTATCACATTCTTCATTTGTATGTCTCCTTGAACCATGTTTGTTAAAATGAATCAAATCTGAACTTATATTGAACAGCTTAAACGTCCCACGGAGTCATCCAAACCATAATTCACTGTGATACAACTGGATGTTGGAATGACAATACTTCAAATCGAACAGAGTTGGGTTTCAAGTAATGCTAACAAGGGGTAATACGACATGCATATTTGGCAAGTACGATTTTGTAGTTGGATTCATGGACCATGTCAGGAGCAAGCAAGCTTGATTTTCTTTACACAATGCTAGGCCATTTCAAAAGTGTAACTCATCAACTGATGCATTTGGTCCATAAGAATCATTACTTGTATCTTCAAATCTGCAACTATTTTACTTGGTACGTTGAAGTTTTGATACAGATAGAAATCACAGAATTATACATAGGAGTGATAGCACTGATCAGATTGGAAGCCAAATTTCCTTTACAATGCAACAAAACAATCACTAAGAGGTGATGGACCGATTGAAGGCTTGGGTGACTACAGAAAAATAGGATAACTCAGCTCACAACAGCATATGTAAACAGATACTATGCATTTGCGTGATCAGGGAGACGTTTAAGGTCCATCTCAACTTGTTGGATCGTCCATTGCATATTTTCCAGTTTCTGAAAGGTAAAATTAATAATGTTTAGAGTTTAGCCCAAAAAAGCAAGTAATGGACATCAGTAGGTGTTGTTATTACCTTTACAATATCGTGGTACTGCCTTGCAATATTATCAAAGTGAGGATCAACGCCCTGATACTCTCGAAGACGAGTAACCTGATTGGAAAAGAGGACTTGTAAAATCATTAGAAAACCCGGCAGGATTGCAGTTTAAGGAAAGATTATAATGATCAAGTTGATTAAGTTGGACACATGTAATCAGGAGCAGTAGACTCAGCAATATCTCGACTATATTTAGCAGCTCGAATATTCCACAATATCAGCATGTGAATTGGGCATACTGTTTATAATGTGGATTATTAAGTATAGTCCCAATATCTATGATATACAAAATACGAGAAAATTGAAAACCAGAAACAATCAGGTGAGAACTAACTAAAAAAGACTACCTATAAACATAAGTACTAGAAACCAGGGAGATTTGTTAAATCATTCCCACTGTCTCAGTGTCGGCATATAAAAATTACAACTGATGAGAAATCGCATTACATAAAACAGGATGGGAATGAGAATAACATACCGCTTTATTATAAGCCATAGAAGCTTCTTCAGTAGCTTCAAGAAGAGATTTCCTGCAATTGAGTTTAAATGATTACAATATCATTCAATCAGTAACTCTGTAAGTTGCTATAATTTCAAGGGGTTGTCAATAATACCTTATTTTATGAAGAGCTGGTAAAGACTCGTTAGTATAAGTCTCAAGAAGGAGAACATTCTCCAGAACCCTAAAATAAAATGAGGAATCTTTTAATTAAGGAACCATAATAGAATCAAAAGCATAAATACAGTAACTTGTGTCTTGGAGACCACAAGCAAAAACCTTCATGTATATCGTATATCAGCATCACTAATGTCACAAAAAACAATTCACAGACAGAACAGGCAACAAACCTCAATTTTGCACTCATGGTCTCACACCTTTTGCACAGCCATGTTTTTCGCAGATCCTCCTATCAACATTATGTACAAAAAATGTTCAAGAAGGCGTATGATCATGGGACATAATAGAGATGATACGAAAAGGATCAGAAGGCGCATCAACAAATTTTCCCTTCAAACGTAGGTGCTTACATATTTATGTTGATGCTGCAACTTCAAATCGTTGACCAACTTAATGAGCACTGCCAGTATCTGCTCTAAGACCTAGTTTGTTCAAAAGGGGTTTATGTCAAATATCAGAGACAAAATGCATCCAGTATGAAACAGGAAGAACATGAACATCAATTATACATTCCCATACGTTATAATATTCAGCAAATTTTCTATCTGCAGAATATAAATCGTCTTGAAGAGCTGCTTCATCCCTTTCCATCTCTTCAATTATTAACTTTACCCTGATAATAATGTGACAATGCAACAGATTGAAGATCAGAATATAACTGAAATATTTAAGAACAGAGGTTCTGAACAATTATGGATTCATTAGAAGCAAAGGTCGTCATTGCAGTTAAGAAAACAATACAAAACAATGGAAAGGTCTTGCCACACAGATTTTGCGACAACTAGCTTAATAATGTGAAACATGAGTTCGCCAATCAACTTCTGAAAGAAAACTAACAATTTTCTTAAAATGAAACAAAAAAGAGAATGAAGTGATTCTTGTGTAGCCATTCAGTGAGTAACATTTTCTAAATTCTTCTCCAATTATGAGACTACTCATGTTGGCTACTAGCCAATGTAACAGCCGTTTTCAATATTATTGTCAAACATGCATCAAAATTTCATCACTCCATGAAAAGGATCTTATCATGAATCAAAAATTACAATAGAAGAGTAACTCAAACCTTTCTGGAAGTCGAGCATTTAAGTTTTGTCGTCCAGATGATGAGTCTGCAGCAAAAAAGCATTGTTAATAATCCTGCTGATAACCTTTATGCTTGTGTATGTATATAATTATTTACATAGTGCACCATCCAGTTATGAAGTCCACGTTTCTTTAACTTAATAGGATTTTTGCAAACTATTGATCCTCATGGCTCCCTACTGGAAAGAAATGCCAAATAATGATTTATGGCAATACATATGGGCATTTCTCCCGGAACAAATATCAAGCAAACTAGAACTGACTCCATCAAATAATATGTACATCATCCAGAATCAACTGGGCATGAGTTTAGTTATGCATGGGTTGGAACTTGGAAGAGAGGAATAGAGAGAAAGAGAGAATCATACCAGTGTCATCCATTATAACTGCATCACCTAGCTTATCACATTTAGCTTGCAAACGAGCCTCAATCTCACGTGAAAGAGACACCTGATATTCTGTCATATCCTGCAGTGGAAGCATCACTAAGGTATTAACAAGAGAGCCAAACAGAGGTTTGATTTCATTATTAACATAAAATCATGTAGAATGCTAATCAAAGATTCACTATTTTTAATTTAAAACCAGAATGGGCATTATACCGTGGAGATTGGTGTTTGCTGCAGCTGTGTATGCCATAAATAAGCAGGTGTAATACCAAGAAAACAATTGGGAACACCACCAACTCCAGGTTCCGCAACATCAGAAGCACCAAGTGAAAGATTGTTGTTTGCTGCACTACTGGTTCCATTTGCAGTAGTATAACTTGTCGAGTTGGAACTTGAGCTGATTGTAATGGCAGTGCTAGTACTATCAAGGGAACTCCGTGACAACACACTGCATTTCTCAATTTCTTCCTCATGAATTTCTCCATCTTTAGAGATCAGAGGAAGCCTTAACCTTTGGGCTGCTTCTGCGACAATCATTCGATGCTCTAATGTCTCGTACAGCTAATATGGACACCAAAACCCCACTCTAATCAGCTTTAGACTACCATATGTCTGACAAACAAAATACTAATGCACACTCGAGCCTGGATGCAGATAGAATTAACCTGTTATCCATGTCATCTCATAGTAACTAAGATTTTGCCAAGGTTCAAAAAGGCGATTGGCGGGATTAGGCGGAGCAGCTACTGCCTAGCGCCTAACAGTTTAGACGGAGTTTAATCGGTGATTAGACGGTAATTAGGCAGTTTATTTTTTATATATTTATATGATATATTATAATATAAATTATAAAAAAAATGTCAACAAAACATTCAAAATACATTGTCACAAAATAATGTTATCAAACAATAGCTCAAAAATACAAATCCAAATAAAAGCACACAAAAAAATAATTAGGTTGTTTAGGGTTTAAATTTTTTATGTTTATTTTTTTTAAATTGCAGCGCCTAATCCCATTTAATTACATCCTAATCGCTAGGCATCCCGCTTAATTACCGATTAATCGGCATCGCCTAATGTGTCCGTCCAGCATCAAAATTAAGCTTTATGCTTGGTTTTTCCTCCTGGACGCCGCCTAATCGGCCTAGGCGCCCGTTCTTTCAAACAGTGGATTTTGCATAGCCAATTTCACTTTAAAGAATGTTTTACTTTTGATTACGTTCTACTTAAATTGAACTGGTAGGACAAAATATTTCAGTTCCCATCGAAACAAACCGCAGACAGTTCAATTGTAAACACATTTAAAGAAACGAAGTTCCATGGCGACAAAAATCATGACTTGGCATGCGTGACACCACATCTACTGAAATACATTTCAACCCGAATAACCTGCATTTTTATAAAAAGCAAGTGACAGTATCGAACCTGCGGGGAGTTCTTCAATCCCAATTGCTGATACACACCATGCACATCTCTACTTCCTCCAATGTTAGCCATCGAAACCGCCTGCTGGTACTCCTCCACCATCGCCACCGCCTCGATGTACAGTGCCTACAATCAACATTCACAGTCTTTACAAAACCCACTTTACCAAAATCAAAACTTGAACCACTCCAAAACCCGAAAAAAAATAATACCATTGCTTCCAAGTAACGCAGTCTCTCCTTGGACATTTCCTCCCTTGCCTGCAACAACAACAACAACAGCATTCAATGATTTTAAATTGAAAAGCATTGGGTTTTACAGTAAACGTACCAATTGGAGGTCGTAGTAGGCGGATTTAGAGACGAGAGAAGCATCGGGAGCCAGGCAGTGGCGCTCCAACTGATCAATGACTTGGGTTAAATCCGCCGGCAAGTTTTGGGCTCCTCCCTTCACCATTTCACCAACACACGACGACCACGCAAGGCCGGTCTTTTACTTCCATTACCAGAAAGAGGTTATACTTTTTTTTTCTGTTTAATTTGTTTTACTTTAATTACTTTTTTTCTTTTTGAATCCAACCAGCTAGCTTTCCTTGATAAATTTTATTCACACGTGCTAAATACACACTATTATTTTTTGAAATATTTTTTAATAATTATACCCCTTTCATAAATAAAACAAAAAAAACTAAACAGATAAAAAAATTTCAGTGTGATGCTAAGCTTTAAAATTTCTAAACATAATTGGTTACTTTTTTAACTAATATGAAGCACATAGGTTTAGTTATGGAGGATCAGAATTGAGGACAATTTTAAGGTTGTTTTCATTATTGACATGTTGTACTCTTTTTCCTTGACGAAGGTTGTTTTTATCCTAAAAAGTTTTATTATTTGATAAGGTTTTAATGAGACAACATAAATAAGTGTCATATTATCTTCTACGACGATCTATGCTTTTTTACTTGTTCGAGATGACTTTTTTTATTGTAATTGTTTTTAACTTGATAAGTATTTCAAGGAGGCATTAAAAAAACATCAAAAAAACAACATCTACTATATTCAGAACAAATGTGAGTGTTATATGATAATTATATTATTCATGTAAATATATAAATGTTTACTCGTAATCTCCTATAAAATGAATTGACAGACAAAATATACATAATTTTCCTACATCAATAAGTATATAATTAAAAAACTAAAGTGTCACGTGTCGAAAATATTAGCGAGGTGAGAACATGAAGGCCCTATGCACTTCATCCTCCTTGTTCTCGCTCCTTGAAAGGTATTTGGGCTTTCTATCAAGAGGATTTACGTGTTGATGTTTCAGACCCACAGCTATTGAAGCTAGAATTTGATTTCTCCTAATACTGTGTAGAAGGATCACGGATTTGAAAGGCTATCATGTCCAAATCTAGTAATTGAGACCTTAATAATGTTGATGGCACAAGAGACTTTGATTAGATTTGTACAGCATAGTAATGGATAATTCCAGCTAGACACTGGATAACATTTTCCAGTTTTCTTACAGATATGCGGTAGGTATTTAGTATTCCAAGCAGAAGTTCATGTACATATCGTCATATAATGGATCTAGAATGATGTAGAACGACTCGCAGAGGAGTTTGAGGAGCAGCTGGAAAGTCAACGTCGTAAGCAAGTATAAGTTTTTTATTATTCTTAAGATTATGATTTATGATTCAATAAGAATTTCTAGTTTCAATAGGTTTTGTTATTTCCTAGTCTTATTCTAAAAATGATTTAGTCTTGAGTTAGAGCCTATAAATAGGCATCCTCTATGTTGTATTAGGCATTCACCAATTCAATAATATTTCAAAAACCCAGAGATTATTCTTATTATTATCATATATTTCGGTTTGACGATTGTCTACCGTTTCCACCTATTCAACTCATAGCTTTCACTGCGTTAGGAGGCATCAGAGCCTTGTTTTGCCTGGATCGATGTCAAACAACGGAGAGGAGGTTCCAATCACACTCGTCGACGCTAGTCGGGAGATTGCTGCTATTAAACAGGATATTGGGAATTTTCATCAAGACACCAACAATACTTTGACAAACTTGGCTACTCTTATGCAGCAGCTTACGATGGAGGTACGAGCCGGAGGAGTTGTCCAAGGCCAACGCCGTCATTAAGAACAAAACTATGATTCTGAGGAAGAAGAAGAAAGGGGCCCACTAAACAATCATCAACAGAATCGCCATGTAGACAATTTTAGGATGAAAACAGACATATCTTTCTTCTATGGGAACTTACAAATTGAAGAATTTCTAGATTGGCTTTCAGAAGTGGAGAGGTTCTTCAGTTTAATGGATGTTCCAGAAAACAAGCAGGTGAAGACAGTTGCTTGGAAGCTAAAAAGCACAGCTGCTTATTGGTGGGATGATTTGCAAGAGTCACGCATTCGACAAGGAAAAGAACCTGTCAAGACTTGGCAAAAGATGAAAGCTCTACTCAGGGGGCGTTTCCTACCTCCAGATTATGAGCAGACTTTGTTTGAAAAAATATTATGACTGTACTCAAAATAATCGGTCTGTATTTGATTATAACCATGAGTTTATGCGACTTAGTGAGCGAAACAGACTTGAAGAAAGAGAGACTCAGAAGGTTGCAAGATATCTACGTGGTTTGAAGACAGAAATCTGAGAGAAGATATGGTTGCATACAATATGGTCTCTCGCAGAAGCCATGAACATAGCTCTAAGAGCTGAAGCATTACTAGCAAGCAGTAAAGTTAAGCAGCAGACTGCCATGAGTTACCGCAGAAATTGGGGCGAGTCATCTACTTCAAGAGGGTTGCAAATCAAAGAGCCCACAAAAGAGCAACCGGTGAGGACAGAAACAAGTAGCAGAGACCAAGGAAAATCTATTGTCTCATTTCGGAGACAAGAACCACCTGGAAGCTTAGGAGAATATGCCAAACCAAGAGGAGAAAAGTGTAATTGATGTAATTTGCCAGATCATTCTTCCGACCGATGTCCAAAGCCAAGGGGACTGCATTATGTGGAAGAATATGAGGATGTTAAAGAGCTGGACGAGGTTGTGTGTTACGTTGTAGACATGGACGCTTCTCATATTCTACTTGGACAGCCGTGGCAGTATAACGTAAGAGTGTTATTTGATGGGTACAAAAATACCTATAGTTTTTTGTGGGAAAAGAACAAAATTGTCTTAAAGCCTAGTAGTCCACGTGAGGTTCTTAATGATGGGAAGAAGAAGACAACAAACTTTCTCACTATATCAAATTGTGAACGTGAGCTTGAAGAAGGAATCAAGGAAACACTAGTGTGTTGTCCTATTGTGATGAAAGGTCTCTTCACCACCGAGAAGGAAGCAATGGAGGCAAAAGTCCCAGAAAAGGTGAAGCTTATAATTAATGACTTCCAAAATTTGATGGCTGATGACTTACCTAATGAGCTACCACCGATGAGAAATATCCAGCATCTGATAGATTTAATACCAGGAGCTAGCTTGGCTAATCTTCCTCACTACCGCATAAGTCTAAAAGAGAATAAAATTTTAAGGGGGAAGATTGAAGATTTGTTACGAAAAGGGTTCATTCGTGAAAGCATAAGTCCTTGTGCAGTTCCTGTGCTATTGGTGCCAAAGAAAGATGGTAGCTGCGCGTATGTGTGTTGATTGTTGTGCCATTAAGAAGATCACCGTTTGGTACAGGTTTCTAATTCCACGCTTAGAAGATATGTTCGATGTCCTTGGAGGATCAAAGTTTTTCACTAAAATTGATTTGCGGAGCAGGTACCACCAAATTTGAATTAGGCCTAGCGACGAGTGGAAAACCGCATTTAAGAGCAAGGACGGTTTAGACGAGTGGTTAGTGATGCCGTTTGGCTCTTCTAACGCCCCGAGCACTTTTATGCATCTCATGACCCAAGTGCTGCGTCGTTTGATTGGCAAATGTGTGGTCGTCTACTTCGACGACATTCTCATCTATAGCATATCTGAAGAAGAGCACCTGGATCATATTAGACAAGTCCTTGAGATTCTTCAAGAAAATAAATTATATATCAACTTGAAGAAGTGTTCTTTCCTCACTGACAAATTGTTATTCTTGGGGTATGTAGTGAGCTCAGAAGGAATACATGTGGACGAAGACAAAGTGAAGGCAATTAAGGATTGGCCTACTCCGAAAACCGTTAATGATGTGCGAAGTTTCCATGGTTTAGTGACATTTTATCGACGGTTTGTTCCGAACTTCAGTGTCATTACCGCACCTCTTACCGAGTGTCTAAAGAAGGGGAAATTTCAATGGGGAGAAGAGCAAGAGAAAAGTTTTGCTTTGATCAAGCATAAATTGTGCACAGCTCTAGTATTAGCCTTACCAGATTTCAATAAAGTTTTTGAGGTAGAGTGTGATGCTTGCGGCGTAGGAGTTGGTGCAGTTTTATCTCAAGAAAGGAGAGTGGTCGCATATTTTAGTGAAAAGCTTTGCGATGCTCACCAAAAGTGGAGTACCTATGATCAAGAATTTTATGTCGTGGTGCGAGCATTAAAACAGTGGGAGCATTTATTTGGTACAACGTGAATTTGTTCTCTACACAGATCATCAAGCCTTGAAGTACCTTAACAACCAGAAAAGTGTGACCAAGATGCATGTACGTTGGATTTCATTCTTACAGAAGTTTCCTTTCGTAATTAAGCACAAGTTCGGGACCCTAAATCGAGTGGCCGATGCGTTAAGTCGAAGAAGCAAATTATTGGTGACGTTGTCCCAAGAAGTTATAGGGTTTGAATTTTTGAAGGAACTATATGAGGAGGATGACGACTTTAAAGAAATTTGGAGCAAGTGCATGAGATATGAACCATGAAATGACTACTTTCTAAAAGATGGATATCTCTTCCGTGGCAACAAACTTTGCATACCACAATCTTCATTAAGAGAGATGTTGGTACGTGATTTGCATGGTGGTGGGTTAAGTGGTCATCTTAGTAGAGACAAAACAATTGCGAGTTTGGAGGAAATGTACCACTGGCCTCAGTTAAAGAAAGATGTGGGCAACATTATTCGGAAGTGCTACATATGCCAAACATCGAAAGGACAATCGCAAAGCACCGGTCTTTATATGCCTTTACCAATTCTTGACGGTATTTGGGAAGATCTTAGCATAGATTTCATCTTGGGGTTACCTCAAACACAACGTGGAGTCGACTCCGTCTTTTCTGGTGGTTGATAGGTTTTCTAAAATGGCTCATTTCATTCCTTGCCGAAAGACCTCCGATGCATCTCACATTGTCCGGCTATTCTTTCGAGTAGTTGTTCGTCTGCATGGAGTGCCTCATAGCATCACTTCCGATCGTGATACTAAGTTCCTAAGTCACCTTTTGGATTACGTTCTGGAAGATGTTCGGAACTTCTTTGAATCGTAGTAGCACTGCTCATCCCCAAACTAATGGTCAAACCGAGGTTACAAATCGTACATTGGGGAATATGATTTGGAGTACTTGTGGAGAAAACCAAAGCAATGGGATTATGTTTTACCATAAGTTGATTTCGCCTACAACAATTTCGTTCATCGATCAATTGGGAGGACTCCGTTTTCTGTGGTGTATGTCTCTCCACCTAAGCATGTTGTTGATCTTACAAGAATATCAAAAGAGAACGGCTTTAGTGTGGCAGCAGAATCTATGGCTAAGGATATGCATGGGGTTCAAGAAGAAGTCAAGAAAAAGCTAGAGACTAGCAATGCAAAATATAAAGCACATGCAGATTCTCATAGGCGGAAGAAGGTGTTCAATGAAGGAGATTATGTTATGATCTATTTGCGCAAAGAAAGGTTCCCCGCTGGCACTTACAACAAGCTTCAACCGTGCAAATATGGTCCATACAAAGTGCTACAAAAGATCAATGATAATACCTACGTCATTGACTTGCCTGAATCGATGGGAATCTCGAAGACTTTCAATGTAAGTGATATTCATAAATTTCGTGCAGATGATCATGCTTCGTATCCTGATATCAACTCGAGGACGAGTTTTTCTCAAGTGAGGGAGACTGATGTAGAACGACTCGCAGAGGAGTTCGAGGAGTAGCTGGAAAGTCAACGTCGTAAGCAAGTATAAGTTTTCTATTATTCTTAGGATTATGATTTATGATTCAATAAGAATTTCTAGTTTCAATAGGTTTTGTTATTTCTTAGTCTTATTCTAAAAATGATTTAGTTTTGAGTTAGAGCCTATAAATAGGCACCCTCTATGTTGTATTAGGCATTCAACAATTCAATAATATTTTAAAAACCCATAGATTATTCTCATTATTATCCTATATTTCGGTTTGACGCTTGTCTACCGTTTTTACCTATTCAACTCATAGCTTTCACTGCGTTATAGAATCGAAAGTATAGGCATTCATTTCACTATAGTTTATACAATCATGCAGTAGGATAAGAGGCTGCCATAGCAATACCACATAGACCTTCAGGTGCATCAACATCTCTTTGCATTCTTATGTACCCTTCTTCACCCCATTGTGCCCCCCATGAATTCTTAATCAACCAATACTTGGTCCCATCATCAGTAACGCCATAACCAACAGCGGTAACACCATGGTCTAGGCTTGTTCCACAAGTTCCGGTGAAAACACCACTTGAATATAGTTGGAAATCAGATCCACTAGCATCAATGGCAACAGATATGGGTTGGTTGGCGACAGCCTTAAGAAGGGCACTTTCACTGTTTACAGGCACATCTTCATGGCCAGTTATTGAGGCTGCATGGCTTCCTTCCTTCTGTGCATTGCATGTACCATCAACACCCGTGTATGGGTAATTAGCCTCAGTACTAAGTCCATGATTTTTATTGATAAAATCAAAGGCATTGTCCATCAAGCCACCCTCACAACCTTGGTCTTCACCATTCACATCACAATCAACCAGCTCTTGCTCAGACAAAGAGATTAGTTTACCTGTTGTAAGTTGAGTGATTCCTTCCATGGCTGCAACAGCTGAGAAAGCCCAACAGCATCCTGCATATAAATAGATATATCATATATGAGTATATGTCAAATTAGTATAAGTTAGACTACAAATCTTTTATAGTTTGTTGTTTCTTATCTATAAATAAAAGTTAGCTAGATGCTTAATTACGTACCACATTGGCCTTGGTCCTTGACTGGGGTTACTGCTCCTTTCTGTCTCCAGTCCACAGTAGCTGGCACAGTAACGTTTTCATACTTGAACGAGGTGCTCTTTGTGGTACACTCATGCCCCTTGAATCGATTTCTCGTGGCTATGAATTCCTCATTTGTAAGGTCTGCAAATTGATTCACACTCAATTTGTAAGGTTTGCTAGCATCATTGTTGGATGATTCCACAATTGCTACGTTTTCCTTGAATATCTGGAAGCGCTTCTCCTTCTCGTTAATGTCATTGTAGACACGTCCATAACGAGCCATCCATTGCTCGTATCTGCCATACATTGATGCACCCTGGAGAGTGCGAGAAGTGGCTTCAGATGACCATAATCCAAACATCACTATGATCAAGGCCAAAGAGAGACATTTTCCGAGGTTGGTGAACTCCATGGTAAGCTAGCTAGGATATGATGAAGTAAATGAACTAATGAGCAGGTATACAATGGAATGTAGACTGTTCAGTTTATATAGAGATCAAATATGGGAACTTGCTGTGTTATCTACGTGCCCGAAAAGTTGATCTGCAATAGTTGCCCCAATAAATATGCTAATATGGACACTCATTAGAATAAGTTGATGTTACGACAAGTCAGTAGCCAAATCTAATATGCATACCAAATGCAAGTCGTTTTTTATAATACAGACAGTTTAGCATTACAGACGTCTGACAAAGACTTCCTCCTGGTTCAATTGGGATTATGGATTTTAGCATTATCGTTTCTATACATTCAATGTAGATATTTTTAGTGATCTAACATTTGCAGCTTATACACATTTTTAGCATCAGTTGCATCACTACATGCATGGTTTTGTTTAACTAGAATGTGTGCCAAATTTTTGCCCCCGAGTAAAGAGGTTAAATGATACTTTATATTGGTCACTAGATATAGAAACATGAGCTCTCCAAAAAAAAGATATAGAAACATGAGAAGTTGGTACATGAGTTGTCCGGCATTACATGATCGGCCGGGTACATATCAGAATACCACAGAACACATTTGGCCATAGCAATATGATGTTTTGCAATACGGTCATCCTGCACCTCCTAGCCTCTCCTCAGAACTTTCAATAAAACAGCTCAATGTTGCTGTTCTTTCTCTGTAGGATCTAGATTATGAATAATTGTTCTAGTACTTGTCCAAGAAGTGTAAGGCTTAAAACTGAGAATTGGGGTAAAAAGCTGTACTAAATTGGTGCACCTAAATGTTTTGGTAGACAATTGTCTGGCATGCAGTTTAGCCACTAATATTGGTTATATTGATGCAGAGATCCTTGTCCGCGGGGACTGTTGGCTTGCTTATCTACCAATGTGTTTGATTGCATCCTCAGTATTCTTCTCCAGTAAGTGTTTTTAGTGACAATGATTATACATGGGAGGAGGTTTGGAAAGGCTGATGAACATCTTTCCTTTTCAAATAAAATAAAATAAAGACTCCTCACTGATGAGCACAGATGGAAAAGAAAGCTGACTAGTAATGAAACTTCGTTGTAATTTATGTCAGGGTCAGTGGGTCACCTACGTACAGTAGAAAAAAATACTTCAATTCAGGGTTAATTCAATAATTCTATTCATCCCACAATAGGGGCATATATACAAGTACAAAGGAGTAATCTAACTCTAAAAGGAAACAATCTACCCATAAATACAGGATATCCTAATTATATAAGAATCCTAATTATATACGGATTTACAGCAATTCTACACTCCCCCTCAAGTTGGTGCATAGATGTCTATCATGCCCAACTTGTCAATCGAGTTGTCGAACACCCTTCTAGATACTCCTTTAGTAAGAACATCAGCTAATTGCTCCTCTGAGGTTACAAATGGAAATCGAATAACCTTTCTGTCAAGATTCTCTTTAATGAAATGACGATCAACCTCCACATGTTTTGTGCGATCATGCTGAACTGGATTATGTGCAATTGCAATGGCAGCTGTATTATCACAATGCAAGTCCATAGGCCTCTTAAGCTTGTAACCCAGTTCCTTCAGGATATTACGGATCTATAACATTTCACAAACTCCATGTGCCATACCTCGAAATTCAGCTTCTGCACTCGATATGGCAACGACTTTTTGCTTTTTACTACGCCAAGTGACAAGGTTTCCTCCAACAAAAGTGAAGTACCCAGATGTAGAACGTCTGTCAGTGTTATCACCAGCCCAATCTGCATCTGTGTACCCAACAACTTCCAATTCACCCTTTTTTTCAAACAGTAACCCTTTACCTGGCGCCATCTTCAGATATCTCAAAATACGAAAAACTGAATCTATATGTTCTTCACTAGGACAATGCATAAACTGACTAACCACACTCACAGCATAAGCAATATCAGGTCTAGTATGAGAAAGATAAATTAACCTTCCTACTAGACGTTGATACCTTCCTTTATCAGTCGGAACTTGATCAGGATAAATACCAAGTCTGTGATTCATCTCAATAGGTGTCTCAATTGGTTTGCAGTCCAGCATCCCAGTTTCAGCCAGTAAATCAAGGACGTAGTTCCTCTGTGAAAGCGAAATCCCCTTCTTAGACCTTGCAACTTCAATACCCAGAAAATACTTTAGTTGTCCAAGATCCTTCATCTCAAACTCCTTTGACAGATACTCTTGCAATTCATTCATCTCTTTCAGGTCATCTCCTGTAACAATCATGTCATCAACATATACAATCAGAGCTGTAATCTTACCATTCTTGCGTTTGATAAACAAGGTATGATCAGAATTGCTCTGTTTATATCCAAAGGTTCTCATGGATTTCGAAAATCTTCCGAACCAAGCTCTTGGAGACTGCTTCAAGCCATATAAAGACTTCTTCAATTTACACACCTTGCCAACGTCACTTGGGTTATTCTTAACACCTAGGGGCACATCCATGTACACTTCTTCTTCCAAATTCCTATTGAGAAAAGCATTCTTCACATCAAACTGGTGCAAGGGTCAATCTTTGTTTGCTGCAAGTAAAATTAGAATTTGGACAGTATTGATCTTTGCCACAGGTGCAAAAGTCTCCTCATAATCAATTCCATAGCGTTATGTATATCCCTTAGCAACCAACCTTGCCTTGTATTTGCCAATAGTTCCATCTGCCTTAAGCTTCACAGTAAACACCCAACGACACCCTACAGTCTTATTTCCGACAGGCATGGGTACTAACTCCCACGTTGCATTCCTTTGAAGGGCTTCCAATTCTTCATTTATCGCCTTTGTTCATTTTGGATCCGTAAATGCATCCTGCACGTTACTAGGAATAGATACAGTAGATAATTGATCAACAACAAGTGCATGTGACTCAGATAGCCTATGGTTAGACATAAAATTGGCTACAGGATATTTGATTTTTGCTTTAATGTCTGGTTCATATTGTTTTTTAGAAATACCCTTGGTAACCCTTTGTGATTTCCTAGGTTCTACACTTTCTAACCCAGAAGACTCGTTTAACTTTGGGGTTACCTGAGGTGGATCATTCTGAGCGAATTCTTTAATTGTTGATGTAGAAGGGGGAATGTCTTGTGTACTAGCTTCTGATTCGGAACTTGCTTTTTCTGATTCAGCAATCACATTTTCTGATTCGGCATTCACACTGCCTGTTCGGCAATTGCCTTTTCTGATTCGGCAATCGCATTTTCTGATTCGGTACTCACACTGTCCTGTTCGGCAATTGCTTTTTCTGATTCGGCACTCACAGCGCCCTATTCGGCAATTGCTTGTTGATTCGAAATATTTGCTGCTTGCTCACAATTCATATTTTTATCAAAGTTTCCTCCTTCAAAACGAGCCTCCAAGTTTTCCAACTCTTCAAATTCGTCAAACTCAAAGATACACTGAGGATTCCCTTCACATCCTCTCTCCCCCTGAAGGGAAGACTCAGGAACTCTCCCTGAATAGTAAGGCTCGGATTCACGGAATGAGACATCAAGAGATGTATGTACTGTGTTGGTGAGCGGGTCATAACATCTGTAGCCCTTCTGAAACTCTGCATAACCCATAAAAATACACTTCCTTGCACGGGGATCAAGCTTGCTCCATTGTGGCTTCGGTATATGGACATAAGCTGTGCACCCAAACACTCGGGGCTCCAAATTAGGCATAGATGGGATTAACAGAAGTTGATGAAGCTTCTGGTGAGGATTCTGAAACTCGATTACCCGTGAAGGGATACGGTTAATGAGATATGCTGCAGATTTCACAGCTTCTCCCCAATGTGACCGAGGTACATTCATGCCAAACAAGGAAGCACGAACAACTTCCACCAACTGTCTATTCTTCCGTTCTGCTAAACCATTTTGTTGGGGAGTATAAGAGTTTGAGGTTTGATGACGAATTCCATATGACCGACAAAACTCATTCATAGGTCCATTCACAAACTCTCCACCATTGTCAGACTGGAAAACTCTGATGGATTGTTGATACTGAGTAGCTACCATTTTGTGAAATTCAGTAAACATTTCAAAGACACCACTCTTATTCTTCAGTAATGATACCCAAGTCATGCGAGTGCAATCATCAATAAAAGTTACAAAATATCGGGCACCAGAAAGAGAAGGAATTTTCGCAGGACCCCAAACATCGGAGTGAATCTTCATAAAAGGAATATGACTTTTATTCAGACTTGGTGAATATGAAATACGGTGGCTCTTGGCTAGTTCACAAATGTCACAATGGAAATCTGAATCACTGACCACCGAAAACAAATGAGGTTGCAGCTTCTTAAGATAACTAAAGGATAAATGACTAAAACGCCGATGCCATAACCATACAGCTTCTTTTGCATTCTCTACCCAGTGATCTGATTAGCTTGCCCCAAAAGATGCTTCTGTTTCTCTCCATTCTCTGTCAGATCCAAGTAGTATAAATTCCCCCTTCTAATACCATTACCAAGAATCCGCCGAGTCAGAATGTCCTGAAACACACAGAAAGGCGGATAAAAGGTCACAATACATGCAAGAGTTAGAATAATTTGACCAACAGAGAGGAGATTATAAGCTAGTGATGGAACAACTAAGACAGACTCCAAGGTTAAGTTATTAGACAAGACAACAGAACCTTCTCCGGTAACCGGAGTTGGAGTACCATCAGCAGTAGAGACAACATTTTGGGACGAATGTTTAAGCTTTGTCACAAGGTTAGGGTCATTGGTCATATGGTCAGAGGCACCTGTATCAATTATCCATGTATTATTCAAAGTAACCTTACCCTTCATACCTGACTGCGCTACATTAGCGGAGGCATTGTCTAGATGCTCTTCCTCTGTAGTAGCAACGGCAGCCTTGCCCAGATTCTTTCGTGGTTTCTTGGTGAAGTCCCACCAATCGGGGTAACCAATCACTTCATAGCATCGCTCCTTGATGTGACCTATTTCTCCACAATGAATGCACTTTCTGTTTGCAAAAGGACTTGGTTTACTTAAGGGGCGGCGTGGAGGAGGACCCGAGAAACCCGGAGGACCCTGCTTGCGTTGAACAGCCATAACCGAGGAATCAGTAGGTACAAAACGCCCCATAGCCTGTTTCTCTGACTGTACCTTGCGAATGTAAGCATAGCTCTACTCCAAGGAGAATTTTGGTTCCTTTCGCAAGATCTCTCCGCGCACCTGATCATACTCCGAGTCAAGTCACTCAGAAACATGTGAACACGCAACCGGGGCATTGTTGAAGTCTCTTGAACTACAGCTGCAACATTATCATTCTGAGAGGCTACCCTTTGATCAATCTCCTGGAACATGGCCACCAATTCATTGTAGTAGGTAGGAATAGGCCGTCCATTTTGCTTTGCTTCGAAGCACTTCTTGTTCAATTCAAAGATCCGGGTTTCATCAGAGTCATCATAAAAGGTTTGCTCTACAGCTTCCCAAATATCTTTTGCAGTAGGAAGACGAATATACCGGTTCATAAGAGAAGACTCCATGGAGTCAATGAGCCAACTTTTCACTTTTTCATTGTTCGTGGCCCAAGCTTCATATTCTGCAGAATTCATGGCGGGTTCAGCCTTTGCTCCAGTCAGATAACCAACCTTTCTCCGTGCTCCAATGCGCATCTTCATGAGGGGAGCCCATATGGTGTAGTTGGACTCATTCAAGACAATACTAGTTGGGAACGTCGAGTTGTCTTGTTGGGTGGTGTAGTGGTGATGGATGATTTGTGAGAATGGTTGATGCTCTGTCATAATTGCATTCTGGAGATCTGATTGTTCGCCTTCAATTACAGGTCCTGCCATTGAGGAATTCGGATTTTTTTTCAAGATTGGGTTTTTAGGGTTTCAAGATGGTTCGATTTCAATGGTGATAGTGGTGGTAGTGGTGGTATGCAGCAGTTTGTGATGGTAGTTTGGGTGTTCTTCGAGATTCAGGATTCAAAAGATGCAAAGCAAGTTCAAAGGATTGAACCTGCTCTGATACCAAGTAG
The DNA here is from genome assembly GCA_951800085.1 of Comarum palustre. Classification (NCBI taxonomy): domain Eukaryota; kingdom Viridiplantae; phylum Streptophyta; class Magnoliopsida; order Rosales; family Rosaceae; genus Comarum; species Comarum palustre. Next base: position 12,167,824 of record OX637574.1, read on the forward strand.
AAAAGAATACTTTAATTCAGGGTTAATTCAATAATTCTATTCATCCCACAATAGGGGCATATATAGAAGTTCAAAGGAGTAATCTAACTATAATAGGAAACAATCTACCCATAAATACATGATATCCTAATTATATAAGAATCCTAATTATATACGGATTTACGACAATTCTACACGTACTATATGATTTCCTAGAGCTTAAGATGGTTCGAAACTCGTAACTGATGGTAAGCACTTTGTTTATAGAATGTGGATGGTTGGCGTATACCTATCTTAAGCATTGGAACATCTGTAGCCGACATGCATGGTTAAAGCTATTAGCGAGGCTGTTGTGCGGAGAACCAGTTAAAAGGTCTAAATTGCTCTCTTGGTGGAATTTATGCTTATGGTTGACGGCACAAGAACTTTCTAATTTCTATGGCTGGATTGGTGCTGTAGTTCTGATTCTGTGATTTTGTTCTAACGGCCGTCATCCTTTTGGTACCTTGATCAGTAATGTTCAAGCTTGTAATGCAGAAACTCAGCCACTTTGCATTTGATCAGTAATTTCGACAAGCATTTGATATGTTGTTCACCTATGTCCTAACATTAGAAGGGGAATCGCTTTAGTAGAATAACGTAGGTATATCCAAGAACACCTAAGCTGGCTTAGTAGATCATGAGTGAATATGTAGCTAGATTGGCTGATAACTATAGAACCCTGAACATGGCTGGTAGGTTGACAAAGACGCAGACTGAGACATCCTAAGTTTATGCAACGCAGATAGCTAAACTTCCGGCTGTGGGTTACCGTTCAATTTAGCTATTTATATTGATGCACATAACTAGTGCCTACCACTCTTGTTGATCACATTCTCAGTATTAACAATCTATAGCCAAATTTGCCTACCGACCCCTTGTCTGAAAATGGAAGGAGGTTAGCAGCTTCATATACCACAAAGGCTACAAATCTTTCCTTTAGGAGTCATCGGAAATGAGCACAGATGGAAAAGAAAGATGACTAATTAGTGACCTTCTCATTTCTATGAGGGTCATCGGGAGACGTTTCTTTACCAACTGTGTGATCTTCCCTCAGCTCGATATCTTTGGAAGTGATGACAAGCACTTTGCTTGTAGACTGGGAATGTTGGTTTACTGGGAATCTTAAGCCGAGTTCCTATATATAATAAGGAAATGGAGGTAAAGTGTTAAATTCATTTATAGCACAGTTGTACTGTAGAATGGGATAATGCTATTGCTACCAGCAAGGTTGCTGTGTAGAAGGATCATGGTGTTCAAATCCTATCTCGGTCTAAATCTAGTAACGGAAATTAGCTTAATGGTGATGGAATAAGATTTGTACAGAAATAAGCATAGTGATGGATAATCTCAGCTGGACAGAAAAAAGGTTCTTCATTATTTGTGACGTTTTGCAAAGGAACATGAAGTTTTGCTCTACACACTTCCAAATTCACATCTTAGTGACAGCTACATAGTCATGTAGTACCCATTGTGCACCTCCTAGCCTTTTCTTCTTTCTTCAGAAATTTAAAAATTAACAGCTCAATATTGCTGTGCTTCTCTGTTTTATCCAGATTATGAGCAAGTAAATGTTGGTCTATTACCTATCTTAAGAAATGGATCCATTCTGTAGCACTCCTGCAACCATAGTTATGCTGAAGAAAGTTAACCTATTGCTGAGGGTGCTGCGTAGAGGAACCAGAGTTTAGATGGCCAATATAGGTTAGCAAAGATAGTGATTAGTATATATACAGCGTCCTGTCTCCCTGAAACTTTTAACAGACTTGCAGAAAAGAAGACATACATTCCTTTCAAAGTATGAAGTATGAGGTTCAACTCCTTACGTGTGATGTTTTAGCTTCAAATGCAGAGCAAAACGAACATGAGCTACCCCTAGTTCATAATTTGCTTCCATTCTTAAGAGGATAGTTAATTCTCACTTTGACATACTTCATAGGTCATTCAATTACTCATTAAGTCATTCCTCAAGATTTAGCAAGCTTACTAAACTATCTGGATCATATTGATTTGTAGATAAACTAAAGATAAAAGAGTTCATTTTGTATTAATGAACAAATTTGGTAGCTTTAAAGTATTCACTAGATGTTTACGCAGTGGGATAAGAGGCTGCCATAGCAATACCACATAGACCTTCTGGTGCATCGACATCTCTTTGCATTCTTATGTACCCTTCTTCACCCCATTGTGCCCCCCATGAGTTCTTAACCAACCAATACTTAGTCCCATCATCACTGACGCCGTAACCAACAGCGGTAACACCATGATCTAGGCTTGTTCCACAAGTTCATGTGAAAACACCACTCGAATATAACTGGAAATCAGAACCACTGGCATCAATGGCAACAGAAATGGGTTGGTTAGCGACGGCCTTAAGAAGAGCGCTTTCACTATTTGAAGGCACATCTTCGTGGCCAGTTATAGACGCTGCATGGCTTGCTTCCTTCTGGGCGTTGCATGTACTATCGACCCCGGTGTAGGGGTATTTAGCCTCAGTACAAAGTCCATGGTTTTGATTGATGAAGTCAAAGGCATTGTCCATCAAGCCACCCTCGCAGCCTTGGTCTTCACCATTGACATCACAGTCAACCAGTTCTTGCTCGGACAAAGAGATTAATTTACCTGAAGTAAGCTGAGTGATTCCTTCCATGGCTGCGACTGCTGAGAATGCCCAACAGCACCCTGTATATATAAATTTGACAAGTTAGACTAGTAATATTTTGTACTAAAATACGGTAGTTGATTTTTTTCATCTTTGAAAATGAGCTAGCTAGATGCTTGGTTACGTACCACATTGGCCTTGGTCCTTGACTGGGGTTACAGCTCCTTTCTGTCTCCAGTCCACAGTAGCTGGCACAGTAACGTTTTCATACTTGAACGAAGTGGTCTTTGTGGAACATTCATGCCCCTTGAATCGATTTCGGGTGGCAATGAATTCTTCATTTGTGAGGTCTGCAAATTGATTCACACTTAATTTGTAAGGTTTGCTTGCATCATTGTTGGATGTTTCCACAATTGCCACATTTTGCTTGAATATCTGGAAGCACTTCTCCTTCTCGTTAATGTCATTGTAGACACGTCCGTTACGAGACATCCATTGCTCGTATCTGCTATACATTGATGCATCTTGGAGAGTACGAGAAGAGGCTTCAGGCCCCAAACATCATGAGGATCAAGGCGAAACAAAGACATTTTACGAGGTTGGTGAACTCCATGGTAAGCTTTCTAGTGTATGATGAAGTAATGAACTAGTGAGCAGGTATACAGATTATATAGACTGCCAAGTTTATATAGAGATTAGATAAGGGAACTTGCTGTGTTACCTACGTGCCTGAACAGTTGATCTGCAATAGTTTGCCTCATGAAATGTTCTGATACGGACCCATTGCCTCTTAGAATCATGTCACGACAAGTCTAGCCAAATCTAATATGCATACAAAATGCTGGTCTTTTGTTTAACAGACAAAGACTTCCTCCTGGTTCATTTGGGATTACAGATTTTAACATTATCATTTCTATAAATTCCTTTAAAATGTTTTTAGTGATCTAACATTTGAAGCTTGTACACTAGCATATATCAGCTGCATCACTGCATACCATGGATTTTATTCAACTTAAAATGCCAAATTTTCGTACCGGAGTATTTCCCTTTGTTATTTCTGTGGTTAAATGATAATTTTTGATGTAACTAGAACTAGATATAGGCATTATAACATCCCCAAGAGAAACTAGAAACATGTTTGGAAGCATGAGAAGTTACGACAGGAGTTGGCATGTTTCATGATCCGGGTGCATACCAAAATAGCACATGACATTTGGCCACAAGGAACATGAAGTTTTCAACTACGCCCTTCCAACTTCACATCTTAGTGACACCTACATGGTCATATACTACCCATCCTGCACCTCCTAGCCTTTTCTTCTTTCTTCCGAACTTTCAACAATGAAGCTCAATGTTACACTGCTTCTCTGTCCGATCCAGATTTTGAACAATTGAAAATGTTTGATTACTTGTCCAAGAAAGTGTGACCATAGGTTCAACTTTACTAAATCAAGGCTTCAAAGACAACTCCTGGTCCGGGAACTGTTGGCTTGCTTATATGCCAATGTTCATTACATCCTCAGCATTATTTTCATATGTGAAATCGGTGATAAGAGCATAAAATGCTACGTTTTTAATGTGTTTCTATCCCTATTTATACTTTGTTTAACTCTTAATTTTGCAGATTTGAGTCGTTGGAGTGAACCATGATTGTTTGGTGGAGAACAAGTGAAAATGTGCTTAAATAGAAGAAAATGTGGAGTTTTAGCAAAATCCTTATTTAACTAGGAAACTCAACGAGTCGCAAAAGTCGAGGATAAGTAGTTTAGGAAACTTACCAATTTTGAAAAGGGAAAAGTTACCTATTTCATTTTGGAAAACTTACCTAATTTGATTAGAGAAACTTTCCTTATTTGATTTAGGAAACTAACTATCTTTGAATCTTTCTTATTCTGACTTTCCTAATTTATTTTGAAAACTTTCTTTCCTTTTGTGACAGGGATTCCACATGAAGCAAAGAAACCTATTCCCACAAGGATTAAGAGAATTTATGGCGATTATAAAAGAGGAAATGGAGCAGCAAAATTCCAAAATTCTTTCTCCATCAATTCTGCCGAATTAATCAAGGGAATTTAGGACAAAACTTTGTCCTACATCAAGGGATTTATTTGAAATTCAAATCTGAAAATAAGGGAACTTCTTTCCTTAAATTCCTTTGTTTAAATCCCTTAAATTATTCTGATTTTCTATTAACTTATTTCCCTACCTTTTCAGGAACCATAATTGTGCATGAAAAAGGAATGAATTTCATCATCAATTTGGCAAATTGAAGGGAGAAGATTAAGATCAGCCAAGAAAGGAATGGACTCCTAAATTGCCGATTTTACCTTGGAGAAGAAACTTGTATGCAGCCATTTTTTGAGCCAAATTCATCATCTTGCCGAACAAGGAAATTCTGGAAATTTCCTAACACATTTCTATTAATTTGTTGGGTAATTTCCTTGACCATTGGATCAAGATTAAATCAAGGGTTGAGAGAACTCAAAGGGGGAGACATAACACTATAAATAGAGGCAGCAGCTGAAGAGAAAAAGGCCGACCATCCTATATACAAACACTAGAGCAGCCATATCTCTCTCCCTCTCCACAAGCTCCGCCCCTCCATCTCTCCTCCTATACAGCAGCTCCGCCGCCCTCTCCACCTCCAACACACAGCCGCCTTCATCTCCACACAGCAGCTCCGCCTCCTTACACATCATCCACAAGGCAGCCGCCGCCCTCTCCACCACCAATTCAGCCGCTGCTCACACCAAGCATCGATCTCCACTCCTAAGTCAGTCCAAGATTCATGGTTGTCTTTACATTTGTTTCAAATTCAGTATGTATATTCAATGTTATTTCTGAATTTTGTAACAAACTTTCGATGTTCTTATGTGATTTGATGAATTCTTTGGATTTCCTTATGTGTTTGATTGTTGTTTGGTTGAATTCTTTATATATGCATGTGAAAATTCGAATTTAAGACTTAAGGGCAGTAGTTACTAATTGAATTTATGATTTAGTTTGGTTTATTTGCAGAGTTTGTGCACACAACAAATCATATGTACAAGGGCAGCCTTGGCCATGGTTGTTCCTTGTGTATAGATTTCATATGCTTATTTTATATAAGTTGAATCATACGCGAAGTTGGTTCAATTTGTGTTCTTTATAAGAGCTAGAATAATTCTGTAAATTTACATGTCGATGTGAGATGAGGTGACGCCATACTTGCTAACATGTCTCTAATTCGACTTATTGTGCTTATGTGCTTTTTGTGTTTAATTTATACGCGAAGTGTCTTTAAACCGATTAGTACCATGTTTAGGATTATACGTGAAGTTAATTCTGAATAATTGTGAAGTCTTGAATAATTAGAATAACCGCGAAGGCTCTAATTAAATTGGAACTAAATTGAATCATGAAAACGGTTTGTAAACCTGCTGCCCTATTTCTTTATTTGAGTTGTTACATGTTTAAAGAGTTATGTGTTATGTGTAGAGTGGTTGATCAACTGTAAATAATTAGTTTTAGGTTAAGTTTTAGTTTCTTTAGATGTTAAACATTTACATCCCCCATATGTTTATTTGATTGCGTTAACATTTTCTGTTTTCGATTACCCTTCAATATCCCCGGACTGAACGATCCCTACTTATTCGTACTAACGATGACATTTTGCAGGGTTATAAAGTTGTGAGGTTTGATTTGATCACGTGTTTACATGTGTGACGTGAAAAACGCTCACCAATTTCTGGCGCCGCTGCCGGGGATGTTGAGAAACATCGTTTATTGAAGTGTTAACTTTGTAGATTTGTGAATTGTAAAGTTTCTGTTTTGTATAAGTTATAAAGTTGTGAGGTTTGATTTGATCACGTGTTTACATGTGTGACGTGAAAAACGCTCACCAATTTCTGGCGCCGTTGCATGTTGTAACTTAGTTTAAATTGTTAGGAAGTTAAAGATTTATTTGTGCAGCGCTTATTTGTGTTTTCTAAAGCAAACGGAATAGGTAAAGTCTCTTCTGTTAATATCAGCCTAAACCCTTCATGTAATCGCATGAAGTTGAGGGCGGCTCTTATTAACACTTGAAGAACTGTCTAACACATAGCTTGTTCTCAACTGAGTAAGGGGCACATTGGTGCGTGTATAACCAACACTTGTCTAAGGTTTGTGCAATTAGATCTCAGAGGTCCACAGACTGATAACCCTTCTCGGTGAAGGGGTCGATAGGGAGTTCGCTCTCCGTGGTAACCAACAAATGGGTCTTGCCTTAGATTAATTTGGAATACACAAACTAAGCCTTCTGAAAACACGGAATAAGTTTATGTCTAGACGACCATACTTAGGCCGCACGTCCGCCATGCTTTAGAATATACAAGATAAACTCTGCATAAATAGATTTATATAACTTCAAAAGAAAACGTTATTTTTAACTTTTGAGGTATATCGGATAAAGCAAGACCAAACCGTGGGCTGTACAAGTCCATTGCACAGTTTGCTACACTGCTCCACGTACCTTGAATGTTAAAAAATGTGTGAATAAAAAAAATTAGAACTTTAGGAGAAATCAGATTTCGTGATTACATGTTTGTATTTCGTGTATTTGTACATCTTTTTGTTTACTCATGTAAATTCGTCACTTATTGCTAACATAAATTTCATGTGTGTTTCATAAGTGTTAGTTAGGAAATTTCTGTGTTTTCTGAATTATTTTTGTGTAAAGTTATGAAAATGTCAACTAATTTAATTGCTAACGTAACTTGTTTTTAACATTTTAACTTAACAATATTTTCTGCATTTTTCATCATTATTTGTTTACTAACACTTTGATCTTTGTGTTTCAGGTCAATGAATGTCCGACTTTAACATTTGACACCAAAATATTAAAGAACGCTTGAAACGGATTGTAGAAGCTGAAAATCTTGACGTGCACATCTCAAATCCGCAAATTGACGAAGAACTTGACGTTGAATTTGCAAGTCCACCGTACTTAGCAAGAATTGTTACACCAAGATCATCACCATACACTCCATCATCATCAACTGCACAAGAGTTTGAAGAAACACCTTACGAGATACATCAGCCGTTAGACGAGCCTGAATTTGAGTTAGAAGCAAGTCCATTTCTGCACGGTTGTGTGAATTTCAACTTACCAAAGATGCCAACAATCAGAGAAGAAAACGGACATGTGACCGGATATGAAGGTGGAGCCACACCATCCAACATTACTTTTCCGCTTGCAGCTGAAGGCAAAACAAGTGAATTTGAGCTCAAAAGTGGATTTCTACATCAATTGCCAAAATTCCATGGACTATCGGGTGAAGATCCGAATCATCATCTCCAGCAATTCCAATTTACTTGTGATTCAATGTGTCCAAGAGGAGCTGATTTGCAACATGTAAAGATGAAGGCATTTCCGTTTTCTCTTGAAGATCAAGCAAGAAGATGGTTATTTGAGCTGCCAACCAACCGCATCACCTCATGGGAAACTATGGTTCATGAGTTTCTGTTGAAATATTTCCCATCATCAAAGGTGACAAACTTGAGGAAGCAAATCACCGGGATTAAACAAGGAGCGGATGAAACTTTCTGCGCATATTATGAGAGGTTTAAATCTCTTGTCGCTTCTTGTCCAGCTCATGGAATCCGTGAGGGATTGTTGTTACAATATTTCTATGAAGGTTTGCGGATTGCAGAAAGAGAATTACTTGATTCGGCCGCCGGTGGTGCATTTTTGGATAGAGAGCGTGCAGACGCCAAACTACTTTTGAATACTAGAGCTCTCAATAATCAGCAATTTGGAACATCTCAAGGTTCCACAAGACATGTCAATGAGGCTAGTTCGACCTTGGCTCTTGAAGAGAAAATGGAGAAGATGTCGAACATGATGACACAGCTAATGAGATTGCAAGGAGCACAAGTATGTGGTTTATGTGCCGAGGGACATTTCACTGATCAATGTCCACAAATTGCTGCGAATGGAAGTCTTGAACAAGCCAACGCCATTGGATATCAAGGAGGGCAGAGATACAATCAATTCTCCAATACTTTTAATTCTGGCTTCCGTAATCATCCTAACTTTCGATGGTCAAACAATGACAATGTGATCAGACCTCCTATGCCGAATGCCACACAATCTCAGCCGAATTCCATGACTTTTCCACCCCAGCCACAAGGACAATTTATGCCAAGGCCACAAGCTCCCTACACTCCACCAATGCCAAGCAACCAAACCGTGCCTAATCCTCTTAATTATGATGAGTTGCTGAAGTCGCTTGCTATGGGACAAAGTCAATTGAACACCGCCACTCAAGCGTTGTTAGTTGGGCAGCAAACAAACTCCAAAGACATAGCCGAGCTCAAGACACAAATGGGGCAAGTTGTGGACTTCATGGGACAATTTAGTGAGCAAGGAAAACTGTCGGGTGGTGTGATCAAGAACCCAAGGAAAGAACAAGCTCAAGCCGTCACCACAAGGAGTGGAAAGATCCTACAAGAGCCACCAAAAGTTTCAAAGAAGAATCTTAGCAAAGATGAAGGAGAAAAAGAAACCGAGCATGAAGATGTAAAAAATGATGAGATGGAAACAATGAAGAACCAAGAGTTGGAGAACGATCCAGCAACTTCCAAGAAGGAAAATGTGCCAATTCCAGAGGCACCAAAGGTATTAAATTCTAACGCTAATGGTTTAGTTAATACTAACCAATCTCCGTGTTTACCTTTTCCCTCTAGATTTGCAAAGTCCAAGAAGGACAAATCAGATGAGGAAGTGCTGGAAGTTTTCAGAAAAGTTCAAGTGAATATCCCCTTGTTGGAATGCATCAAGCAAATTCCAAAATATGCCAAGTTTTTGAAAGAAATGTGCACAACACGAAGGCTTACAAGGGAAGCACAAGTAGTGAAAATGAGCGAAACGGTATCAGCCGTTATCAAAAGGACACTACCGCCAAAGTTGAAGGATCTAGGAAGTTTTATTGTTTCATGTGTCATTGGAGACTCACTTTTCAAAAATGTCATGCTAGACTTAGGCGCTTCAATTAATGTTATGCCTTATAATGTGTATAAATCACTAAGTCTAGGACCGCTTAAGAAAGACAAAGTGATTATTCAATTGGCGGATCATTCTACTAAGTATCATGAGGGATACGTTGAAGATGTTCTTGTACAGGTGAATCATCTAATATTTCCTGCAGATTTCTATGTGCTACAAATGGAGGAATCGCCAGTCAATTCAACTCAGTTACTTTTGGGGCGACCATTTATGAGAACAGCAAGAACAAAGATTGACGTTGCTGAAGGCAACCTCACCATGGAGTTTGATGGTGAAGTTATAAGCTTCAATGTGTTTGAAGCAATGAGGTATCCAGTTTCTGATTTAAAACCTTCCTATGATATTGATATGATTAATTCTTGTGCACAGGTTTTATCGGAAACTAGGGATCAATAGCAATTAGCTATTGAGCAAGGGGCCGGATTTGACAAGCATGGAGACAGAATTTCGGCAGAAGAGGAGGCTAAACTCGAACCACACATATTGGAAGTCATTGCCAAACTCGAGGCAGCCCCTTACCATAGGTATAATTCTCACTTGTCAATTCCCTTTGCCACTAACAAGTTGTTACCATCTGTGGAACACGCCCCAAATTTAGAGTTAAAACCTCTACCGGATCATTTGAAGTATGCATATCTTGGAAACGATGAAACTTTACCAGTTATTGTATCATCAAAGCTGAGTAAGCAGCAAGAAAAAGAATTGATCGCTGTGCTGAAAAGAAACAAGACCGCCATCGGTTGGACTTTGGCGGACATCAAGGGAATCAGCCCTACAAAATGTGTTCACAGGATCTTACTTGAAGAAGGTGCAAAACCGACAAGAGAAGGGCAGCGACGTTTACATCCACCGATGATGAAAGTTGTGAAGGATGAGGTGATTAAATTACTTGATTGTGGAGTGATTTACCCAATCTCAGATAGTCAATGGATTTCACCCGTCCAAGTTGTGCCGAAAAAGAGTGGAGTCACAGTTGTCAAGAATGACAAGAATGAACTTGTGGCGCAACGTTTGGTGACGGATTACAGGATGTGCATCGATTATAGGAAGCTCAATGCTACTAGGCGCAAAGATCACATGCCTCTACCGTTCATGGATCAAATGCTTGAAAGATTAGCCGGACACGAGTTTTACTGCTTCTTAGATGGGTACAGCGGTTACAATCAGATTAGCATTCACCCGGATGACCAAGAGAAGACGACGTTCACATGTCCCTTTGGTACGTTTGCCTATCGACGCATGCCTTTTGGGTTATGCAACGCACTAGGTACATTCCAACGTTGTATGTATTCTATATTCTCAGATTTTATTGAAAATATTATTGAAGTCTTTATGGATGATTTTAGCGTTTATGGAAAAGACTTTGAAAAATGTTTAGAGAATTTAGAGTTAATCTTGAAAAAATGTGTAGAAACTAACCTTGTGTTAAATTGGGAAAAATGTCATTTCATGGTTAATCAAGGTATAGTTTTAGGACACATAATTTCGAAAAAGGGAATAGAAGTTGATAAGGCTAAGATTGATATTGTGCAACGCTTACCCTCTCCCACAACTGTGAGAGAGGTCCGTTCGTTTCTTGGCCATGCAGGATTTTACAGGCGATTCATCAAAGACTTTTCTTTGGTGGCAAAACCACTAAGTTCCCTATTGCAGAAGGATGTTCCGTTCGTTTGGGACAATGCGTGTGAGGCAGCATTCGTTAAGCTCAAGGAATTGTTAACAACAGCTCCCATTATGACGCCTCCAGACTGGAATTTACCCTTCGAATTGATGTGTGATGCAAGCGATTATGCCGTTGGAGCCGTGCTTGGACAAAGAAAGGATAAGAAGCCTTGTGCCATTTACTATGCCTCTCGGACTCTAAATGACGCTCAGCTGAATTATTCCACAACTGAAAAAGAACTCTTAGCTGTGATTTTTGCTTTAGAAAAATTTCGTTCATATGTTTTGCAATCTAAAGTAATAATTTATTCTGATCATGCAGCTTTGAGATATTTGATGACAAAGAAGGATGCTAAGCCGAGATTGATTCGATGGATTCTCTTACTTCAAGAGTTTGACGTCGAGATCAAAGACAAGAAGGGGAGCGAGAACGTGGTAGCCGATCATTTGAGCAGAATTGTACAAAAAGAAGAGACCGTACCGCTTCACGAAACATTTTTCGATGAGCAGCTCTTTCGTTTGGACGCAGCAGAGCCTTGGTATGCCGACATTGTAAACTACTTGGTTTCTAGGACTTTTCCTAGTACTTTATCATATGCAAACAAGTCAAGGATGAAAAAGATGGCACGACACTACATATGGGATGAGCCGTACTTATGGAAGCAATGTAGCGATCAAGTTATTCGACGATGCGTTCCAGAAAATGAGCACAAGTCCATCCTAGCATTTTGTCATAGTGAGGCGTGTGGAGGACATTTCGGACCGAAACGGACAGCCCTCAAGGTATTAGATTGCGGATTCTATTGGCCTACGATCTTCAAAGATGCAAACATGTTTTGTGTTTCATGTGATAGATGCCAAAGAACAGGTAACATCGGTCCAAAAGATCAAATGCCCCTTTCTCCTATTATCGTGGTAGAAATTTTTGATGTTTGGGGTATTGATTTTATGGGACCATTTCCTTCTTCTAGAGGCTTTCTTTATATCTGTTGGCTGTTGATTATGTGTCTAAATGGGTGGAGGCGAAAGCCACCAGGACTAATGACTCTAAAGTTGTTGCAGCTTTCTTGAGAACTAACATCTTTTCTAGGTTTGGAGTTCCACGTGTTTTGATAAGCGATGGAGGTTCTCATTTTTGCAACCGCACCATAGAGGCTTTACTCAAAAAGTATGGAGTCACACACAAGGTTTCCACCCCATATCACCCTCAAACAAGTGGGATGGCTGAAGTGTCGAATCGAGAGATCAAGAGCATTTTGGAGAAAACTGTCGGCCCAACAAGAAAGGATTGGAGCGACCGCCTTGATGATGCATTATGGGCTTACCGAACTGCATACAAGACGCCTATTGGGATGTCTCTCTTTCGGCTCACTTATGGGAAAGCTTGTCACCTTCCGGTCGAACTAGAGCACAGAGCATGGTGGGCGGTGAAGAAATTCAACATGGACATAGATGCTGCCGGACTTCATCGGAAATTGCAAATCAACGAACTTGAAGAAATAAGGAACGATGCTTATGATGCTGCATGGATCTACAAGGAGAAAACTCGAGCGTATCATGACAAAATGATCCGAGGGAAATCGTTTCAAAAAGGGCAAAAAGTTCTTTTATTTCATTCAAGACTTAAGCTTTTTCCTGGAAAATTACGTTCTCGTTGGGTTGGTCCATTTATTGTAACTAACGTGTTTGCTCATGGTGCCATTGAGATTCAAAGTGAAACAACAGGTACAACGTTTAAGGTGAATGGACATCGCTTAAAGCCTTATTACGAGCCTTTTGAGGAGCACACGGTTGAGAAAACCCAAGTGAAGGACGCACCAAGATCCGAGTGAACATGGAGAAGAGTCTAGGCTAAAGGACTATAAACAGTTAAGCGCTGCATGGGAGGCAACCCATTTCAACCGTAGCTGTGGAGGAGCCATCACCGAGAGTTTGCATTTTCTAAATCCTTACACTCTTATGGTTGAACTGTATATGTGTGAAACTGTAAAATTTATCATATGCTTAGGAATTACAACACCATTTTCGAGTTTACATTGAGGACAATGTAACTTTCTAAGTGTGGGGTAGGGATTACATGATTCACATGTTTTTAGTTTGTTTTGTGTGTTTTCAATTTGCTTTGTTTTGTTTCAAAAAATCAGAAAATCTTGTTCCAAATAAAAATGTTTTGTTTTGTGTGTTTTGTTTTGTTTTGAGTCTATGCCCCTAAAGTTGATGATGAGTATGTTTTTGAATGCATAGATGATGGTTTTGCATGATCATAAGAATTAAATTGTGAGTTTCATGGATAATGTGATTGGTATGAATATGTGGGATATTGATTGATATATGTAAAAGCATGTATGTTTGAGTTGGTTTTAATCCTTAACAACCTATGTGAGCTTTTGAGCCTATATACTTTCTTAATGAGAGACAAAATTTTCGGCAAAAAACTTGTTCCTTAATCTCATTATTCTTTACATATTCAATGACTATGTGCTATAGCTTTTAATGGACTCTAGAATGCTAGAACTTGCTCTTGATGATTTTCGAAACTTTTATTCATGACTATGCCTTGATTTTGAAAATGATTGAACAAGATCTTATTAGGAATACCACCAAAGCCAAATAAAGCATTCGCCCAATTTGTGCCCGTCGTGGGACTCCTTAGTGTTAACCCCCTTTGAGCCTACATTTAGCCTTTCTTTCATCACCATCATACACTTTTCCGTTGCTTAGAACAGAAATATCTTGACCCTTGTCGTTGAGACTTGATAAAGCTTGATTTGGATGCAGAATTGTGTTATGAAGTGATGATGTGAAACAAGTGTGGGGTGAACATATCCAATTGTGAATGTAAAACGTGTGTGCTAAGTGAATGAAAAAGAAAAATCGAACAAACATGTGTTTCGAACCAAAGAAGAATAAAGCACGAAATGAAGAAAAATTGTGATGATTGGATTTAGTTCTTGCTGTGAATTTGGAGTTAGTACGTGATTTGAAGGTCTATCATTGTTACATTTGACCTTTGTTCGTTTTCACAAAGTAAGGGGAAGGAAAGAATGAAGAATTGATCCAACATGATGAAATTCGACCTATGGAGTGAAGTCATAAGGAGAATTGAGCTTTATTAAGTCTTGGTGACGTTTTAGCCACCACTATCCAAAAATTCGAATACCTTGTGCCAAGCCCCATTATTATCCTTTCTAAAGATCTTTTCATGATTCTTAAAATGGGTGAACTTTGATCTGTGGAGATTTTCTCAAGAGTTAAGCATATGGTTTTGGTCCATTCTTGCACTTAGTTGTTAAATGAGATTATCCAAGAAAAAATTTTCACAAGTACTGTTATCTGTTGGAATATGCAAGCTATTTGTTGCCTTACAATCTTTTCTCTTGCATTTACTTGAGTGAATATTGCCATATCATGTGTGAACAGAAGAGAGTATGTCTAGTAAGGAGGATTAAATTAACTTAACATGTTTGCATGCTCATTTTCTCACTTCTTACTTATTCATACCGTGAAACATGTTTATGACACTTGGAATTTGTGCACTTACATCTCAATGCTTAAACTTGAACTCTATGTGTTTAAAGATTCTGAGACAATTATTTAGGGGCAATAGTAGAGTCTTTTAATTAAATTTGCTAAGGGACTAGCAAAGGATAAGTGTGGGGTAGTTGATAAGAGCATAAAATGCTACGTTTTTAATGTGTTTCTATCCCTATTTATACTTTGTTTAACTCTTAATTTTGCAGATTTGAGTCGTTGGAGTGAACCATGATTGTTTGGTGGAGAACAAGTGAAAATGTGCTTAAATAGAAGAAAATGTGGAGTTTTAGAAAAATCCTTATTTAACTAGGAAACTCAACGAGTCGCAAAAGTCGAGGATAAGTAGTTTAGGAAACTTTCCTATTTTGAAAAGGGAAAAGTTACCTATTTCATTTTGAAAAACTTACCTAATTTGATTAGAGAAACTTTCCTTGCACATTTCTATTAATTTGTTGGGTAATTTCCTTGACCATTGGATCAAGATTAAATCAAGGGTTGAGAGAACTCAAAGGGGGAGACATAACACTATAAATAGAGGCAGCAGCTGAAGAGAAAAAGGCCGACCATCCTATATACAAACACTAGAGCAGCCATATCTCTCTCCCTCTCCACAAGCTCCGCCCCTCCATCTCTCCTCCTATACAGCAGCTCCGCCGCCCTCTCCACCTCCAACACACAGCCGCCTTCATCTCCACACAGCAGCTCCGCCTCCTTACACATCATCCACAAGGCAGCCGCCGCCCTCTCCACCACCAATTCAGCCGCTGCTCACACCAAGCATCGATCTCCACTCCTAAGTCAGTCCAAGATTCATGGTTGTCTTTACATTTGTTTCAAATTCAGTATGTATATTCAATGTTATTTCTGAATTTTGTAACAAACTTTCGATGTTCTTATGTGATTTGATGAATTCTTTGGATTTCCTTATGTGTTTGATTGTTGTTTGGTTGAATTCTTTATATATGCATGTGAAAATTCGAATTTAAGACTTAAGGGCAGTAGTTACTAATTGAATTTATGATTTAGTTTGGTTTATTTGCAGAGTTTGTGCACACAACAAATCATATGTACAAGGGCAGCCTTGGCCATGGCTGTTCCTTGTGTATAGATTTCATATGCTTATTTTATATAAGTTGAATCATACGCGAAGTTGGTTCAATTTGTGTTCTTTATAAGAGCTAGAATAATTCTGTAAATTTACATGTCGATGTGAGATGAGGTGACGCCATACTTGCTAACATGTCTCTAATTCGACTTATTGTGCTTATGTGCTTTTTGTGTTTAATTTATACGCGAAGTGTCTTTAAACCGATTAGTACCATGTTTAGGATTATACGTGAAGTTAATTCTGAATAATTGTGAAGTCTTGAATAATTAGAATAACCGCGAAGGCTCTAATTAAATTGGAACTAAATTGAATCATGAAAACGGTTTGTAAACCTGCTGCCCTATTCCTTTATTTGAGTTGTTACATGTTTAAAGAGTTATGTGTTATGTGTAGAGTGGTTGATCAACTGTAAATAATTAGTTTTAGGTTAAGTTTTAGTTTCTTTAGATGTTAAACATTTACATCCCCCATATGTTTATTTGATTGCGTTAACATTTTCTGTTTTCGATTACCCTTCAATATCCCCGGACTGAACGATCCCTACTTATTCGTACTAACGATGACATTTTGCAGGGTTATAAAGTTGTGAGGTTTGATTTGATCACGTGTTTACATGTGTGACGTGAAAAACGCTCACCAATTTCTGGCGCCGCTGCCGGAGATGTTGAGAAACATCGTTTATTGAAGTGTTAACTTTGTAGATTTGTGAATTGTAAAGTTTCTTTTTGTATAAGTTATAAAGTTGTGAGGTTTGATTTGATCACGTGTTTACATGTGTGACGTGAAAAACGCTCACCAATTTCTGGCGCCGTTGCATGTTGTAACTTAGTTTAAATTGTTAGGAAGTTAAAGATTTATTTGTGCAGCGCTTATTTGTGTTTTCTAAAGCAAACGGAATAGGTAAAGTCTCTTCTGTTAATATCAGCCTAAACCCTTCATGTAATCGCATGAAGTTGAGGGCGGCTCTTATTAACACTTGAAGAACTGTCTAACACATAGCTTGTTCTCAACTGAGTAAGGGGCACATTGGTGCGTGTATAACCAACACTTGTCTAAGGTTTGTGCAATTAGATCTCAGAGGTCCACAAACTGATAACCCTTCTCGGTGAAGGGGTCGATAGGGAGTTCGCTCTCCGTGGTAACCAACAAATGGGTCTTGCCTTAGATTAATTTGGAATACACAAACTAAGCCTTCTGAAAACACGGAATAAGTTTATGTCTAGACGACCATACTTAGGCCGCACGTCCGCCATGCTTTAGAATATACAAGATAAACTCTGCATAAATAGATTTATATAACTTCAAAAGAAAACGTTATTTTTAACTTTTGAGGTATATCGGATAAAGCAAGACCAAACCGTGGGTTGTACAAGTCCATTGCACAGTTTGCTACACTGCTCCACGTACCTTGAATGTTAAAAAATGTGTGAATAAAAACAATTAGAACTTTAGGAGAAATCAGATTTCGTGATTACATGTTTGTATTTCGTGTATTTGTACATCTTTTTGTTTACTCTTATGTAAATTCGTCACTTATTGCTAACATAAATTTCATGTGTGTTTCATAAGTGTTAGTTAGGAAATTTCTGTGTTTTCTGAACGATCCCTACTTATTCGTACTAACGATGACATTTTGCAGGGTTATAAAGTTGTGAGGTTTGATTTGATCACGTGTTTACATGTGTGACGTGAAAAACGCTCACCAATCGGCCTACGAACTCCATTTTGGTGTTTGTAGTGAGCGGGATTATAGATGGAAGGAGGATTGGAAAAGTTGAACTGGATTTTCCTCCGCTCCACGCGCTTCTTACTCAGACTGATGTGGTTGAGCAGAGTCAAACGATATCAGGATTGGGTATTCGTCAAAGATTACTCTCTGATGATATTTGCTAAAGGTTTTATCCTCTAACAATGGTTTTTGGATGGACCGGTGTTCACAATGAGGCTTTATGGACTTGGGGTGAACTGTTGTTCGCAATGAGGCTTAGAATGAGGTAGCTGTGGGAATTGCTTGTGATGAGGCTTTGATGGAGTAAAGACCCTAGAAGTCTTTTTGGTAGAGGTGCTTTGAGAGAGGCTTGTTTTGCAATGTTTGCAAGGTTGTTTGTAAGTTGATGTGTGCCCTCTGTTTATCATCGGACCATATATATAATGAATACTAGGGTTTTGTTCAATACTTGCGGATTAAGGCATATCAGATCCCCGAATCAAATTTGGAAGAAATCTTTCCAAACTATTATGAAACAAATCCCCGCAATCCTGCAAATCAAGCCACTCGTGATCTCGAAAGGAAAAAAAATATATACAATACTTTGACCGCAAGAATCGATCTAAATAAATACATGGAGAAATTTCTTCAGCTATATAAGGTCGATAAGACTAAGTTTTTTTAGTGCAGATGTTCTGGAATCCCAACTAGTCCGTGTTGAAACTTGTTTTATAAGAAAAAAAACACAGACAATGTATGCGAGGATGATTCATACCTAGTGTTAGTGAAGTCACAAAAACTCTAATAATAATAATAATAAAATAATAAGCTCTTGACCCGCAAATGCAGAAACAGTAATAACAGACTAACAGCAGCGAAGTAGGTAGAGAGCTGCCATGAAAAAGATGACGTCTATCAAATCTTAAACTATCAGTGGTACGGGGAATACAAAATAACAATGTGGGACTCTTATTATTTTTGTTTAATACGACATCAACGGATCTGTTCAACCTGTAAGGACTCCAAGAAAATGGAAGACGAGAAGCTGCTGCTGCAGGAGTCCAAGAAATGGCTTCATTATTTGTCGGCAGGTGGCAGAGGTATCAATGAGCTGGAGCCCTTGACTCTAATTGGCCTACAGATCGTGTAAGCTCACAAGGGCTTCTTCCACTGCAACTTCCCCGTTCCAGACCATCTCTCTGTAAATCTTCACCATGTTATACCATCTTCTCTTCTTCATGTGCATGGTTGTTGATATATGTTACGTGATGTTATAAGACCAAGATGGAAACTGGCATGTCGGAGCAATCGCAACTATGATCGATGATGTTGGACTGGGCGCTGTGGGTGTCGCCCAATCCGTTGACTTCAGTTTCTCTGTCTTAACTTTTGAGTTAGACCCAGATCACCAAAGTCTTTAAAACTTTGTGCTTGAGATTGATATGTGAATCACTGATGCAGGAAGAGGTTGAGTCAGCAATGGATGACCTTATTTTCTCCCAAGACCAAGCTATCTCAAGTCAGCTGTAGGCTTTGAGGTAAAAGCATTACTTCGATAATCTAGTCACGAATGATTTCTTGTGGTCTGAAATTACTTGTCATCCTCAACAAGTTAGACCGGTTACTACATTCTAGCTTAATAGTTTTCGTGTTGCCAATATTAAGCCTCCGAAGAATCCAAGAGTCAAAACAAGTTGGAACAAGCCCCTTTCTGGGTGGCTGAGTGTGTGCATGGATGGGGCCTATGATAACAGTAGTACTTCTGAATGTATTTGAATAGTTGTGCGAGATGAGAATGGTGTATTTGTAGTTGGTTTTGCTTTGAGTGTAAATGATACTCTCTCCTGAACATGTGGAGACTGGCTGCATTAGAAGCGTTTAAGTTTGTGGTTAAGTCATAGCTACTCTTCCATTCGTTTCAAATCTGATCGTCTCTCATTAGTAAAGGTGTTATCAGATAGTCAAGCTGCTCAGCCTCAACTAAGCATGGTGTATAGTGACATTTTATCTTACCTTTTTGAGCTGCCAGGTTCTTATTTTACTCACATTTATCGTCGTAGCAATGTAGTAGCTGATCATCTTGCTAAATAGACATGTTCTCACTGACCTTGTTTTAATGTCTTTAACCCCCTCCTTTCTTGGTAGAGTTGTTACATTCTGATTGTAATCATAATTTTTGAATGAATTTTACGTTTCTTCTAAAAAAATGAGTTCATGGCCAACGTTAACAATTGGTTTCCCTCAATTACAACGTTATTTTTACTATACTAGACTAATTTACCAGCCACCTATTACGTGACGCATGATGCATGAGAATGAAGAATGCCTTGTAGCCTTGGATCAAAATCTTACTTTCGAAGCCTCAACTGCTGCTAATCTATTTCTTGTCATCTGGAAATCAGATCTGTTGGTCAGAAGCCAGAACTTTCTTCAACTCTTTCTTATTTACCTGAAAGCATTTATGAAATGTGATTATAACTTACACGTTATATACAACCCCTCCTCTCATAGCAATTGTGAAATAAGGAAGTAGGTTTACCTTTCCCATAGCATTACGAGGTAGTGAATCCCACACAAAAAGTCGTGTTGGTAGCTGAAAATCAACGAAGTGAAGTATTTATACTAAGTGCTCACTTGAGACTTAAGAAACTAGAATTAAGTTTGCAATTTGCAATATATGTGAATGAGTCGCTTGTCAGTAATACCTTGTATGGTGCAAGTTTGTGTTTAGCCCCAGAGCATAACTCTTCCAAGCTTATAGCAGGTCTCTTTTCTTCCTCTTGTTTCCTCTTTGCTTCTTCATCTGGTACAACTATTGCACACACAATCTCTCCATAATCGTTGTCCGGTAATCCCAATACACAACACTCCTCAACAGATGGATGCTACACGAAAGCAGTGGTTCTAGATTGTTATTTATGAGTATTCAGTTCATCATTCAGCACTTCAACTATGGTTAGTTTCTTTTCATTTTTTGACCGAGTTCCAAACAAATGGATTTCAAGGAACAAATTCATACCAAAAAAATGAGAGGTCAAAAACTCACCTCTAAGAGAATTGATTCAATTTCTAATGCTGATAACTTGTATCCACCAACCTTCATTATATCAGAGCTTGTACCTGATAAATGTTATTCAAAAGAATAAGAGGGGTGGTCAACGAAAGAAAAATAATAATGCCAAGTGAGTGGATCCTCTAGGGATCTGCATTAAATCAAACTCAACATTTTTATGCATAGAACCATTTATCTTTTGTGCCTATAAAGAAAACAGAGTTGAAAGATGCATCAATACAAGTATGATGCACATGAGTCCTAGATATCCTTACGTCCCAATATAACGTAGTAGCCATCTTTATCCACTGTACCAGCATCACCAGTCTTGAAGAACCCATCATTTGTAAATGATTCTCTTGTTACCTAAATGATGATCACAATGTCATTAACATATTAGCTTGATGCTCATCAGAATTTCATTGCTGTCATATGTATGTCTTTCATTTTGCTTTCTTCAATCAAAATATATGAACATCTCACACAAGTGAACGAAGTGTGTGTGTGCACATAGCATTTCATCACAAGTTTGCTTCAAATTTATCGTGTCAAAAATTACCTCAGGAAGTTTCCAATATTCCTTGAACAATGAAGGACTTCTAACGCATAGCTCACCAACCATTGTTGTATCTGTATTACTATCATCTTCTGCAACGATCTTTACCTACAGAAAACACACATTTTACTCGGAGGAAACCCAATCATATATATTTGTATTCAATTGTAGGTGTTTCTTATGGAATTACTCATAACAATCCCATCTGGCCAGTTAAACTGTGAGCCACATCAAACACCACTTATTTTTTTTCCTTTTTTGGTAATTCACTTGTAGAGTTTTAGTACATCCTAACTTCACATTTTACTAGCTGTTTCAAGGAAGAGAATCTACAGGCTTAGTAATCAAAAAGAAAGATACTCCAATTCAATATCATATTGCCTTGCTAATCTGTGGTTCCTCCAGCATGACTGTTAAAAATTTAAAATCTGAATGTGCAAAGCCTCATTCTTATAGTGTGTGTACAACCTAACAAGGATATCTCAGCACTGTAGCTCAGTTACCTCCACACCAGGAAATGGTTTTCCAACTGTGCCTGCCTTCCGTTCACCTCTGAAGGGATTTGATATTGCCATCACAAACTAAGAACATCAAAACACACATCTATCAGTTACTAAGACAACTATTAATGAATTACATGCACCTTTGAATAAAGTGAATATCTGTTTTAGAGGAACTGAAACTAAATATCACTAACCTCTGTCATGCCATATCGTTCCAAGAGACGATGCCCTGTGATAGTTTCCCATTGCTGCATTACAGGAACAGGGAGTGCAGAGGAACCACACATCTAGGAGGTAAAATGAGGATGTTAGTCATTTTAATCAGAATAACTAAAATACATTAGCTGAAAATGCAAGAGATTCATCCAGCAGCTAATTTATTAGCTGAAATTGTAATTTTGATTTTTTCTGAGATGATCTGGGATAAAACCAGACCTTTGTGTTGACTAGGAGAATAAGGTAAGTCTCAATACCACGAGGAACGTGGTAGTAAAGCAGAAAACCTACAAAATTCTCTAATTAATAGTCAAAAATACTTGTAGGTATTGCAAGTTACCATAAGACGCAACTGTTTTGCAGCATATGCAGATGCTGCTTTTAGCTCCGCATCCATGGCTTCATGAGCTTGTATCAATCGAGTATACATAGTCGGAACCTGTAAAAAAAAAACATCTGGTTGTCACTTGAAGTCTTACTAATTATTACTTGAATCCCACATATAGGTGGTAGTAATTCATGAAAAGAATACATCAATGTTTTCAAGAAGCATATTTTGGAGGCTCAAAAGAAAGTACAGGTCAGCTACCAATGTACCTTGGGTTATAAAGCTGATAAACTACTAACAAGGAGCAGATAACTGCTTCTTATTCTCTA
Organism: Comarum palustre; assembly: GCA_951800085.1. Classification (NCBI taxonomy): domain Eukaryota; kingdom Viridiplantae; phylum Streptophyta; class Magnoliopsida; order Rosales; family Rosaceae; genus Comarum; species Comarum palustre. Next base: position 12,190,467 of record OX637574.1, read on the forward strand.
GCTAATAGATCCTTCATTAAAAACTAAAGAGTAAACTTACTCCAGTAAAGACAGTTATGCTGTCATCTGCCTTTCTTCCATTTTTCGGATATGCTTCACGCCATCTTTGCCAAACACCCCTCACACTAAATTTTGGCATAAACTCAACCTTGAGCAACAAAATCACAAGATATTACAAACAGATCTATCTTGAATAGTTCTGCAAAAATCTTCCAGGAAAAAATTAGTGCATCAATGACAATTGCAATAGCCTATATCTGTCAAAGAAATCAAAGGAAACAAAAGATTATATTACCGTGGAACCTGAATACAGAGGGGCAAGTAGAGCATTGAAAAGCCCATGGACATGTAAGTTATAGGTTAAGGACCAAGAAAGGTAAACCATCATCAAATCAATCAACTAATTCTCAGGATTAATCAAGTTCTCACAGAAAAGGAGACGATGAAGACAGACAGAAATATGGAAGCTCCAAATGTATGCAGAAACAGTATTTGCAAGCAAGTACAAAAAAATAAAAGGATATGATGTAGTGGTAGACAATGCAAAAACTGATCAGCAGATGAATACTCCCATGAGTTTGCCAAGGTTTGGACCTGAAATTTAAATAACATGAGGGCAACAGTGAAAGGACATAGAGACATAACCACATTGGCTATCATAGTCAATAATGTATAAGATTAGCTTCTTATAGTGTTTGTAGTATTGTACTGAATGAAAGTTCAACAAGAAATAAGAATTAACAACAGTTATCCACTATTTAAAGCTTCTGTTACACAATCTAATGTGCATTTCTGAGTTGTGACATGCTAATCCCACACCTGACCTAACTACTCTTTAGTCGTGGAGTGAAATTAGCTAATCATGCAAGGATAAATGGTGGACATACCTGTGCACTGATGCTGCTATGGGTGTGAATAACTCCTTTAGGTTTACCCGTTGTACCACTAGTGTATATTATTAACGCTGCATCCTCACCTTCACCACAAGGAATGACACCAACAATCTTTATCCTTGACTTATTGCATAATTATCTTTCCCATATACAAAATTTAAGTTCATACTTAAAAGAACACTATCTCTCTTACTTGATTGCTTTCCATTCCTGTGAAAAATTATATCTGCATCTACTTCTCCTGCTTCTAAATGACCATCTGCACTTGCATGTGAAGTACTGGGAACTGGTGGAATAAGAGAAAACTGTGCAGCACATTTAGCAGCAAGGTTTTCCATAAGTTGTTGGTGATCTTCAGTACTCAATATCCTGGAGATGTCCTGTAAATCAGGTAGTCATAAATATGGTCTGTAAAAGTGTGCCCAAAGCAACAGTAAGAAGTACAGAATAAAAATAATTTATGACAGTATGAATTTAGATTACTTCCTACGTATATAGGACTGTTCATGCTTTTAGATTGACAATGACTTTACCAGCTTATCCATGCATGTCAGTTCTCTACATTGCACTTTAAAAACTTTAAAGAGATTTAGGTTATGCTGTTAGATCGACAAAATTACAACAGACACTGGCAAGAAAAGTCTGGTAACAGTACTAGGGTTCAGTTTATATGTATAGTATTAGAGAATTTCACCCATTAGAAATTTACAAGGGCAATATTGAATAACTTGAAGATATAATAATCAATTCAATCAAGGTTCTGAGGAAAAACACAACGCATTGAGTCGGAAAAGTAAAGATAAAGAGTATATGGGCTCACTGAATCATTCATCACATGCAAGAGCTCAGCCTCAGGGTAGCTCAGAGCAAGTGGAACTGCAACACCTCCACTAAGCCAGGTCCCTAGTATACCAGCAACAAATTCAGCGGAGGGCTTGGCCACAATACCTATTCGAGCCCCTCTAAGATGCCCAAGTCCTCGTGCACCATCAGCTTTTGCTTCAGAAGTCTATTGAAAGAATATGTCAAGATATTGCAGAAATATAATAGATACACATTTAAAAAGAAACATATATACATATTTCAGCAAACTCACGTTTAAGTCACCATTACATAATAAGCCAGATATACTCCGTGCAGATGAAATTAGTTGATTGTAACTGTAACTTCTGCTATCTGATCTAACAGCAACACTATCCTGAGTTCCAGAACCGTGACTAGCTACTTTTAGCGCCTCCATAGATGAACCAGATTGCAAGGCTGCAATTTGATTTAAAATGAACATAATATTAGATATTAGGAAAATAAATCTCCAAGAGACTTCTAGCTTCTAACTTCTCATAGCAGGATCATTCACTTTAGCTATTGACACAGTTATTTTGGTATAATACAGCAGGGTCCATATAATTCATTTAAATTTCCCATCACATTCCCACATATGAGTTCCCAAAAAGGGGTGAATAACAACAGAATGGGCACAGATTGTCTTTCGCAGGAGTTCCAATGGAAAATGGGAAAGTAAAAGTTCAAAGCTTTTGGTAAAATTGTAGAATTTATCAATCCAATGTAAATAAATCCACCATTTCTGTAAAAAAAAAATGCATATCATACTCTAAACTACAGCCACCAGATCATCTAGACAGATCCAAGTGATCAAAAAGTGAAAAGCTTTTGATCAGTTGGGTTTCAAGCAAGAAGTTCAACAATGATTATAGTCTACTTAGTGATTTAAGGGCCATAAAGTCTGCATCAGTACTCAAATTCATAATGTATTCCTGCGAAAAGAGAATAAATTTGACCATCTTTGGTACCTCCAGCAGTATGGAAGAACACATAAATACATTCAATTGTACAATCACAAATATCAACAGACGACATAAACCAAATATAAATAACAACCCACCAATCCTCTGTTTCATTTCTGATTGAAAACACAGCAACACCCCGCAAAAATCCCAATCCTATTCAGACTAGCACCTCATTGTTTTAATCAACAAGAAGAAACCCAAAACGTTACAAACTTAGACCCGAAAGAGAGGAACTTACAAGAGAGAAGGCGAGAGTGAGATAAGCAGAGCAAAGGGTTGGTGGTGGTGGTGAGAGAGATGAAACGGGAAGGAGATGAATAAGAAGAAGAGGAGAGGAGGGTTCTGGAGTAGTAGTTGAGAGCTTTAAATAGAGGAGGGGTGGTGGAGCTCATATTTATAGGTACTGTTGGGACAATAATTCGCAACAGTTTTCGGGCACGTCGGTCAGTGATTCAGTTTCATGTGTTTGGGATTGTGGTGTGGTTAGGTGCATGGGTTTGGCGGCATTGATGAGGTTGATGGTTTGGTCAGGCTGTGACTGTGAGTGAGGGTGTGCTTTTGAGAGCTTTGAGTTTGAAGTGGCCAATTTGAACAAGAGTTCCGAGAAAGAGAGGCACGTGTAAATAGTCAGTGTGGGACTGCAGGGATTAGAGTAAGGTTGGGGTTTTCAGGTTTCTGGGTTTAATAAGTCGTCGGATTTCAGTGGTTTATGTTGGATTTTACTGCAGGGGTTAATTTGATTGTTTTGGTGGTAAAACAATATTGTTCAACTTCATAATTTTTTCCTCGAAGAGAGTCGATTTGTCTTCATAGCTGGAAATTTTTCAATTTTTCATTTACTCATATCTAGCATTTACTCAATTTCTCATACCTCGTTATTTCTCAAAACTAGTAATTTCTCATTTTTACATATTTGTCAATTTCTCACAACAATCAATTTCTCATATCTGATAATTTTATAATTTCACCTAACAGTTTCTCAATTTCGTATTTTCTCATAACTCACAATTTCTTATTTTCTTAAAACTAATAATTTCTCAATTTCTAGCATAAAAAACTCAACTTTTCATGTCTGGGAATTTCTCATATCTAAAAATTTCTTAATTTCTTATATCTAAGAATTTCTCATTTTCTCATCAGTAGCAGTTTCTAAATTTCCAACATCAAAAAGAAATCTCAATTTCTCAATTTCTCGTATTTGGCAATTTCTAAATTTTTTTACCTAGCAGTTTTTCAATTTCTCATTTTCTCATATCTGACAATTTCTCATTTCTCATAACTTACAATTTCTCATTTTCTCATAACTGACAATTTCTTACATTCTCATTATCTCATATCTTGCAATATCTCATATTTTTAAATTTCACATGATTGGCAATTTTTCAATCGCTCAAATCACGCAATTTTTCATTTTCACATATCTATTTATTTCTTATATTAGAAAGTTAGAAAAGAAACCAGAGGAGTAGAACAAAGAGCTTGAGCTTTTCTGATAATTTGAATCATTCTTCAATTGTTAACTTTTATCGTTACATGTAGTTTTGTATGATTAATGATTGAGTGATTCATGATGACTATGTGTTTCATTCAATCATACATGTAATCCAATTTTGTTTCATTATTATTCTCAAAGTGATGCCGAGTCTTTGAAGCTGGAGTGAAATGGTAGTGGTAGAGAAGAGGATAAATATAGTTCTTCAGGTGCATCCAATTAATTTTTTTTCTTTGCCAATCCTAATCCATCTCCCTCTAACCATATATACAAATTATTGAAGAATGTTAGTTACGATCCAATTGTCAAGTGTTTTATATAATAGTGAATTTAGAAGTAGCAGCAAGGTTTGACGACGAGTGTAATAGCACAAGATTCGATGACGGTAACAGTAGCAGCAATATTGGTCGTTTTGTTGTTGACAGTAGCAGCGATACATATTTAATGTAGTAATATACAACTAGTAGCAGAACTGCAGAATCGAAAGAATGCAGTTGGAGAATGCAATAGCATAAAATGACCTTCAATAAGCACTAGCAGAATTGGGAAGTAAGAATGCAGTAGCAGAATTAAAGAATAAAAATACAAGTAGTAGCAGAACTAGAGGATTGTCGAAACACTAAGAGGATATTATCCACTACTACTACTTCTACTAGAATGCTAACATCTGCTACTACTTTAATTGGGATGTTAATCTCTGCTACTACTTTTATTGTAATGTTAACCTCTGCTACTACTTTAATTGAGATGTTAACCTCTTTACTACTTCTAAGAGGATATTATCCACTACTACTACTTCTACTAAAATGCTAACATCTGCTACTGCTTTAATTGGGATGTTAATCTCTGCTACTACTTTTATTGTAATGTTAACCTCTGCTACTACTTTAATTGAGATGTTAACCTCTGCTACTACTTCTATTAGAATTAATTGTTACTACACTAAGTTATTGAAACGTGTTATTGTATAGACTTCTAAAAACATATTTAATTAGTGTATGGTTAGTTTGGTAAATTAAATCATGACATATGGAAGACAAAGAAAAGATTGTCTTTATTTGTTAAAAATTGTCCTAATTTGTTTAACAATAACACAAGTGGGTTTATTTATGTTTCAAAAACTTTTGAAGGAGGTATATGATATCCTAATTTTTCTTCTCATATCTAACAATTTCCCAATGTCTCATATTTGTCAATTTCTAATTTTTGCCGATTAATCAATTTCTCATTTTTCGAATACTGACAAATTCTCAATTTTTAGGGTCAAAAATAACTCTTAATTTCTCATATATAGAAATTTCTCAATTTCTCATAACTAGCCATTTCTCTTTTCACATAACTAGCAATTTATCAATTTTTCATCTTTAGCAATTTCTCACATCTGGAAATTTTTCGTCTGCCTAATATCTGCCAATTTCTCAATGTCTCATATTTGCCGATTTCTCAATGTTTCATTTTTACCAATTAATCAATTTCTCATTTTATCAATACTTACAAAAATTTCCCAATTTCTGATAACTGACAGTTTCTCATTTCTCATAACAAGCAATTTGTCAATTTTTCATCCCTGGCAATTTCTAAATTTCTCATCTAGCAATTTTTCTCATAGTTGGTAATTTTTTAGTTTCTCATATTTACCAATTTTTCATAACTGACAGTTTCTCAATTTCTCATATCAGACAATTTTCCCAATTTCTCATATCTGACAATTTTCCCAATTTCTCATATTTGCAAATTTTTGATTTCTCATAACTGGTAATTTGATAATCTAAATTGAGAGAGGCGTACTCAGAGCATGCTGCGTGCAGGCGTCGTCGAGAGTGGCCTGATAATGTTGACCGCCTCAAGTAAGACGACCTGTCTGATCCGATCTTTTTAGGTGTCACGGGCATTATGCCCACCCTTAGACAAAACTGTCGATAATTGAGAGTTTAAAGATATACCGAATAAATTTTAAAACTGAGGGACAAATCTTTTTTAGGGGAAAGTGACAAGTATTTAACCCTTTGTTTTCATTGATTCCCAACACTTCCCTCCTTGGTTCTTGGAGGCTAAGATTGTGCATTCTGTCTAATTTTTGTTGACCAGGTTTATTATTGCAACCTATAGTTGGCTCATATTGCATCGAAACTGCACTCCCGTATACGGGAAGGGTAATCCTGGACAACATGATCTGCAATCTCAAACTTTCTCTTTTTCGATTGTAGAAAACAGGATATTGTACGTATCATCTTCATCTGACGTTCCTATGATTTGATCTGAAGTTGTACACTTTAATATCTGTTACTGTTAAAGATGAGTACGAGCACCTTGGACCAGCTCCAAACCATGCGACTTCAAAATGGCCAGTGGGGTGCATTTTTGCACGTTAAAACAGTTGAAAAGGATACTGGATCTTATGCCCGCCGTGTCCTGTATCGCGGTAAGAACCCCGATGGCTTCGACCGGGACTGCTTGATGGCATGGCGTAACCCGTTTATGAATATAAACAACTTTGGTGATGCGGCATGGAGGACAATAGCTAATGGTTTGTTACAGCTTCGCTACAACTATAGCGAAATATGGCAGGGAGGCTTGTCAACTATAGCAACTGGCAGGCACACTTCCCCTATAGTGGAAGCAGTTTTCACTTTAAAAGATGCCGCCAATGCTTGATCTCTAGCTAGCTCGATCGGGAGCAAGATATATAAGGGTGTAGGAGGTTTCATGCTTGCTGGCTGTTGATTGACGCTTGTTGCTGGTGAAGGGCAGTCCAGAATCTGTAACTAATGCTCCATGCATGTCTCAACAACTAAGAATATATAATAATTTCCTTCGTGTAGTTTATGAGGGTTTCTATTGGGTTGTAGGCATTATTGTCAACTGATGTTTGGTTTCATTAATTTTTCTGAAGAATTGCGTGTATGTGCTCACTCATTTTGAAAAAATATATTGATAAATCTTATATATATACAAATCACTAAAAACTTAATACACATCCATTTCTCAATACACTACTTATTTTATTTCTCAGTATTATATTTTACTAAATACACAACAAAAAGTACCCAAAATATCATTAATCTAAACATTTATAAAATATCATATATATTATGTGACTACATTAATAGTTTTATACTATTATGAATGTATGATTAATGCTAGAATGATCGAGTCACTATAGGGGTAGGAATGAACACTACCGGAACAACTATTTTAGCTGACAAAATTTTTTCGTCAGCTAAATCCTAAAATTTGTCGGCTAAAGTCTTAGTCGACGAAACGTCGTCGGCTAAGAAGTCGTCGGGAAAAAGCCGTCGGCCAAGACTTTAGCCGACGAAATTACAGTTCATCGTCGGCTAAAGTCATTTATTTAGCCGACGAAGAAATTTTTCGTCACTTAATTTCTGGACTTTAGCTGACGAAATTTTGGACCTTAGCCGACGAAATTTAATAAAATTTGTCTGCTATAGTTATTATTTTTTTTCTTTTTTTTAACTTTAGCCGACAAATTTTATTAAAATTCGATGGCTATAGTTATTTTATTTTTTGCATATTTTTTTCTTTTTTTTTCCTTGTATTTTTGATTAATTTTTTTTTCGTTTCTACACCGGTAGTGGAGAAGGAGAAGAGAAGGAGGATCAGAGGAAAAGAGGAGCAAGGCTAGGAGGAGGAGAGAGGAGCTAGGGGAGGAGGAGAAGGCTAGGAGAGGGAGATGAGAAGAAGAGGAGGAGCAGGAGCTCTATGACCAGAATGGTGAAATACGTCTACGGTTGAAAAATCATGTAATTCCGGTAAAGTCTCGGTGCCGATAGTTGCGGTTAACGCAATTTTCCATTCTTTCTCCCTAGCGGTAGCCCTATCTCCGGTGGTTATTTTTCATAAAATTTTTATACCACTGATTGCGTCTCATCGATTTGAAACTATTTTCAGTTGAAGGTCTAGGCAAAATATGTAATTTAGACGGTCAAATAATCGTTTCCGTGCGTTAAGGGGTTTGGCTTATGGGATTGACCGTAAGGATCAAGCCCTTAACGTTGTTAGATTAAGTTGAATTTTTTCCTATAGACATATTTCAACATAATGATCATATCGGATGGTCGGAATTTTGTTTCTCAACTTTGATCATCGGAATCACAACATGCCTAATAATGTTGTATAATTTGTTTACAAAGCTTTAAGTAAATGTTCTATTTCTAAAACAAACTCTACGTAGAAACTTCAAACGCAAAAAAGTCGTGAAATAAGACATGGCCGGAATGGTGAAATATGTCTACGATTTAAAAATCACGTAATTCCGGTAAAGTCTCGGTATGTCTACGATTTAAAAATCACGTAATTCCGGTAAAGTCTCGGTGCCGATAGTTGCGGTCAATACAATTTACGGGTTTGACTTACGGGATTGACTGTCCAGATGAAGCCCTTAAATTTATCGGATCAAGTTGAATTTTTTACCATAGACATATTTCAACATATTGATAATATCTGTCGGTCGTATTTTTGTTTGTGAATTTTATGACCGGAATCACAACATGCCTACTGTTTACCATTATTTATCTATATAGGGAGCCCTATCATAGAGGGGTAAATGTCTCAAAATTTTGACAGTGGTTGGGATTAATCTGGACTTGAAGCGAGGATCCCCGATTTTCTGCCGTGACACTTTCTCGATTCGCCAGGAGCTGTAACAGTTGAGGCTATCAGTGAGAGGATAAGGTAGACACTGATGGAGACCAAGCTGGCGACAGAAATGGTTGGGTGCATATAGTTCGAAGCCAACACATTTCTATGCAACCAGAGGTCTAGTATCCAGAGGAGACCAGATACATCACTATAATTTAACTGATGGAGGGATAATTTATGCAGTGCTTGATAAAGGAATCCCAATATCAGTTGAGCCAGGCCGAGGAGGTGCTCATTGAAGAGAAGAGTTGCAGTGCATGCCCAGGTTTTAGTCAACTGGTGCAGGCCACGAACTTATGAAGTCAGAAGTCAAGGAAGGCGATTCCACTTTGTTCATCTGCGCGAGCATAGAAAGGTCCAACCCATCCTTTGTAGGATAGGTGTGTGGGGTAGTCTGTTGGGTTAGTGATATGGAATACATCGGCATTTTCAAAGAGGTGCTCCTAGTATGCTTCTTTAGTAACTGGGAAGCCAGTGATTGCATAAATATCCAGGAGAGTGATGCCCACTTGACCAAACTTGAAATCAAAAGTATTACTGTAGGAATTCCAGAAACAGGTGGTAGCCATCATTGGAGGCCGATTCACGTCGCGACTGTTCAGGTTGAAGCTGAGATCAATAGCATCCGTAATTCCTACCAGTCTCCATCGATCTAGATCTAGATCTCGACGATACTGGTACCATTGTATCATTTGATCACTTGGGAATAGCCAGGCTCTAATTATGGCTGGACAGTCACTTTGCTTCTACCAAGAGGTAACATATGCAGAAGCGTTTTGGAAAAGGAATATGGGGATCCTAGATTCGTGATAGTAGTGCTGAACTTCTAGGAGTTTTTAATGAATGGCCCAAGTCCGACGGTGGCTCTGGTGGTCAATTCCAGATGAGAATGGGTTGAGTGGTTGATAGCTTTGAGGTTTTCAACGATTCTCTTGCCATCAATGACAGTTTCTTGTGTTGGGATATCAGCCATGGTGTTAAAGGAAGGATGAGGACGAGATTTAGTGTTAAGGTATTTAGAGGAGTTGAACATGTGCCTCTGAGACGGAGTGTTGTTTGGCTGAGCGTAGACGACGGTGAAGGGAGAAACGATATAGCATTTCCTATTATTTTAAAGAAACTTGGCCGGGTTTCTAGCCCTTATCGATTTTACAAGTCGGCTTGATGTTCAATCTCAAGGCTTGGGGGCAATGTTTGGGCCAAAATATTAACATTTGGCGAATGCTTTGTTAGAAGGCCCATTGGACCGATTCTTGCGGTCTACGTTATTATTAATGTGTCTCCTTTCAACTGGGAGTCATGATTGACAAGGATTTGCGGTTACTTAAGGAATCCTCCAAAGATCCGAAGAAGAATTGATATGTCTTGATCCGCAAGAAAGAACAAACTCTGGTGTTCACTATATAAAAGGGTCAAGATACAGAGACAGGGACATCTCAACGATTCAATACAACTTTTGCACACTGCAAAACAAGCCTCTCCGGAGCACCTCTACCAGAAAGATTCCTCGAGTCTTTTGTCCACCAAAGCCCTATCCGTAGGCATTCCCCGCTGCTACTCATCAAAGCCCGACCTGTCGGCATTATCCGCTTCTACTTCACCAAAGCCTCATCCGTGAGCACTACCCGTAGCTATTCACCAAGCCTGATCCGTGAGCGAACAGTCCACCACCGCTTCATTAAGCCCTATCCGTAGGCGAATACCCATAAAAAACCATTGTTGGAGTGAAAGCTCTAGCAAATATCCAGAGTTTGTCAGAGATCCTTTGGCGAACGCACCAGCTCCCGTGAGTTTTAGCTCCGCTCAACCACATCGGTCTGAGTAGGAACGTTGCTTCAGAGGAAGAGGAGAAAAATCCTAGTTGTTTTTCAGCTAGATCTTTAGAACCTGAATGCAGGCCTGACCAACGCATGTATACAGTCGTTTGAAGAGAAGTCAGAAGGCGAACGCGCATCAAGATCAAGGTTGTACCTGATCCATAGGTACTGGCACGCCCTCAAACTTGGTTGTTCGAAGAAAACACATTTTTTTCACCCCGAACAGATAGCTTGATGCAAATCTAAAAGGATGTATGCATTTCACTAAGGATGAAAATTCTTGTATGTATAGGGGTAAGAGCATCTCCAACAACTCATCTAAAATTGAAATTATCTTTATTTTAGAGGAAAAACATCATATTTTAGCTCCAATAGATCATATAAATCATTCTCTAAAATAAAAAAAGATGGAAGAGAGAAAAAGAGATCATTTATATCTATAGAATTTATAAAATCGGTATATTCTTCACAAAATCTCTAAAATTTAACTATTGTCTTTTAAGATTCAATCTCTCTCCCCTTAAAAAGGAAAAATCGTAATTATATCTCTTTTATCTTGCTCTATCCAACGGTACTGTTTGCCCTCTTGTTGTCTTCTTCACACCAGATTGAATTCCTTCTTTGTTCCTCAACATTGCTTTACAAGTGAGTTTTAGTATTTTTTTTCTATTCATGTAACTGAACGTCGATTGGGTGCAGTATTGATAGTTTAGTCTTGTATTGAGAAGAACCGATGTATGTGTCTCGTTCATGAACTGATTTTTTCCATCAATTTTCAAATTGTTTATGCAGTAAACTAATTGTATAGATCATCACCTATATATATATATACTTGAAAATCCTCATGGTGAATCAAATCAAAAACCAAGCCAAAATCAACAGACTTTTCCCTAAATATATAGATTAAAATATACTCAGGCATCCGAAACCAGTTCCATAACCTTACTTAAAAGTATAATAATCCATGAACCAAGTTTCTCTTATTTTAAAATATAACGCCCTTCCTTAACCCAAAATGGTGATAACAATTAAAATCATACTCCGAGAAAATTATTTAAAACTCACCGAAAATGTATGAATCTCTTTCCCGACTCACTTAACTTAAGAAAACAATAAATCTCCAAATTTTTCTATAATCACCATAAATATCAACATAAATAAAATTCTCATAAATAAAAGAGAAATTCAAGAAAAATCGGTTGCATGCAATATATTTAGAAATAAAAAGTCCACTCACACACTTAGGCCTTAGCCTAACGAAATATGGATAATTTCTCAAACGAGAACTCCTCAGCTTCTGTTCAACGAATAATATCCTCAACAAAAACGATAATTATTTAAAATCTCAATCAACAAACGAATAATTATTTAAAATTGGAAAAAACGATACCTTCAACCAAATCTCACAAACTTAATCAACACATAGCCCCGACCTTCATCAATAGCTTATGAGTCTTTAAAATATTTTTTAAACCTTAATCGGTAATAATTGATTGCCGGAATAATATTTTGTTATCCGCCGTAATTACTAAACTTTGAAAATTTCATAACCTAACCAAAACTCTTCCGAAAATTATAATCTTCACACCATTAAATTTCTCTTATTTAATACAATTTTTAAGTATAAAAAATCTGTCTAAAAAGTGACAGCGTCGCCGCCAGCTCTGTTGCCGGCAAAACTTCCGGCCACTACCAATTGCTACTATATTTTAACTGTAGTTTCGCCTCATCAATTCAAACAACTTTTTAGTTCAACACAAAGACCAATTCAGCATCTAAACAGTCCAATCGAATCAAAGTCCAAAATATCCCAAATTATAGACCTTAGAATTTCAAATCTTTAATTCTCCTACACACTCTAAATCGAGTTACAAAATTCTAGAAGATTGTAGTACTAATCAAACACAACAAAACCATATAAAGGACTCACCAAGAGGTGGCTTGAAAAGGGAGAAATCTAACAATTCTCCGCCACACACATTCGCACCTTTGGGCTGTGGTTTCTCCTCCACGGTGGCGCTATAGCTCACTCTAGTTATTCTAAAATGTTGGTGGGAGTTCCAGCTTCAAAACGAGACGAAGAACTCAGCCTAACTCCTGCCGACGGCGGCCCGTAAGTTTGGCCTCTGTAATCGCCGAATCCGCGAGCTACAGTAACTTTTTTGAGTTTTTGACATTTTACCAATTCACCTCGGTAAGTTTTCATATTTATACTGTTTTTACCGTGAACAGTAATTTCAGATATTTTGATTTTCTATTGTTTTACTGTGCGACAACTTTCGTTTTTCGGTCTTAACTCATTCATACTAACTCCGATTTGAGCGTGCTATTTGTCCACGAACTCATATTAACGTCCTCTACGACTTTCCAGAAGAAAGTTTCCCAAATTGTCGACTTTACAAAAAGTCAACTTTTAGTCCACACTCGGTCAATCGGTTACTACCAATGGTAAACACTCAAAGTTATGAAAGAGTAACTGACTGTAAAATTATTTAAGGACCGGAATGTGACACATAACAAGACAAACATGTGCATATTCCATCCTTCACTGTTCACAGTAACCAATTTTCTCTCTAAAGTTCTAAAGAGTGATAAGACAAACTATAGATGACATACAGATGCCAATGAGACAGCTGCAAGGGATATACAATCAATTTTCCCCAAGAGATATTAACCTTGCAGCAAATAAACTCGGCCAAATGACATAATTATAGGCTACGAAAGGTATGGCAAACTTACTAAAGGGTAGACTGATAAGAGGTATATGAGCCTCTTTTAGACATGAATATAGATCTGACAGCATATTGATGACATGTACCAATGGATAGATACATCTGGTTAATTTGAAGTCAGATAATCCCAAAACTTGGTAGAAATTTTACAAAACTCTAGGGTAGTCTAGAGCATGTTAACAGAGACATATTTGTAAACCTGCATTGTCTATGAACATAACTTTGCTCAAAACAGAAAATAAGTAATTACCAAGAAACAAAAGAATCATTGTCATCCCCTAAAAGACATTCATACTCATTCTTCGCTTCTTCTTTAGGCCCGCTGTTCTTTAAATGTCAATTACATACTCGTACAGAGTCAGAGTAAGAAAGGTTGATTTACAAGATAAATAACACTGAATTGTTTTACAAGATAATTAAGACGGCAAAGGACACTGAATAAGATTACATAGCATGAGAACTAGAATAGGACAAATGTGTGCCCAAGGCGCATTTCAAACCTTCAAGTGCATGTTTAAGTTTCTTGCAGTAGTTATCATATGAGCCATTAGTCAGATAGCACATATTAAAGCAAAACCTCAGTACAACTCCCACACCCAATATCATGGGCTAAGGAACCTCCTATCGTCCACCAGAGACCTCATCATCCTATGATAAAGCTAGCTAATGCTCGTGAAGGTTACCCGGGACAAAAAGCACCACAAAAGGTAAACGTCTGAGTAATGCACTTGTACATATAAACCTACAGTCACCACTCTCGTCCTCTAGAGTTCACATTTTAAATAAAGAGCATAAAAATTATGGTAAGAATCGCAAAGACGATTCTACTTTCGGGTATCTTTACAAAACTAATTAAATCCAGCTAGTAAAAAATCCTTGTGTTCGAAAACCAATTGAATCAAAGGCATCACAAAACAGAAAATCCAAACAAAAACATGAAATCGAGTAGGCATACCACAAGTGTGTCATTAGTGTAATCGCCCATGAACTCTTTAAGCTTCTCACCGACGCTGTCGCGGAGTTTAACAGGAGAATTGCCGGTGAGATTAACCCTAGAATCATATTAGTCTTTTATTGGCTATCCCTCATACATCAACTGAAACATATTAAACCTACTGGACTTCAGGACCAAAAAGTCACACAGTAAGCGCACACATCCGACACTGGTATGCTAAAAATACAGATCAGAGGGGTTGCAAGTTGGTTTTGAACTTTGGACTTCCACTTCTCAAGGTACTTGTTCTATGCTCGTGTGCTAGTTGAGCTTTCGCTCAGGTTAAATCCAGTTGAACTTTTGTTTATTTTCTTTTGTTTTTATTGTTGTTTATGTTTTGAAGAATTAAATCAAATGAACTAGAATATGGTGCAAGGTTCAACCTGCAAAGAATCAATGTAGAATCGTTTCTGAAGAATCCAATATTGGAGCCACACTTGCATGTATTTCGTTTAATCCATTCCATTTCCAGGTATGCTTATTCAGTATACCTTCCAAATTATAACTTAGCCATTTTTGCTTTACAACAGCTGTCAGGCATGCAATAGCTCTGAGAACTTCATCCCCTCGTTCAGACTGATAATTCTGCCATGGCAAATTTAACATGTGGTCCTCCTCAAAGTTTCTCAGCTTCAGTGCCTCTTCCTCTCTGAAACCAACTTTGAAAGTCTGCAAAGTAGATAACCTTGAAAAGCCAATGTGCTCTCTGCACAGAACTCCATGCAAATAGCAAGCACTGCAGCAGGAACAGTAGATACCCAAAAACAAACCCGCCACCTAAGCATCGATAATGTTGATACAAGAATATAGTGCTTTAGACAATTACATCAGAAACAATAAAGCTTCTTAACATAAGACTTGATGAAACGAAGATGAGTAAACATTAGAATGTTATTACCAACCAAGGGAACAGTAAAGTGTTGATAATACAACAGGGTGATATCTGTTTAATTAGGCTCTTGGTTGTTTCTATAAATTGGGTATAACCTGGAAAACTGTCTGCGAAAGATCATGCTATACAACAATTCCCCTCAATTACATACATGTTTAACTTTAACAAGGGCATCATCAAAAAGGCAAAACTTAAACAAGCGCATGCTGCCCTTCTGAACACATTGGCATTTCACACTTGAGCAAACCCAGAATAGTGCTTGAATCAAAAACAATGGCATTTACCAGTATATAATAGCTTGTATATACCATAAACATGAATTGCTAGATAAGTATATGATACCATGAGGTTAGGCTCCAACTGCTGAACTCATTATCTGTATCTGTAGACAAGTGGGCAGATATAATTGCATGAGTAAGATGAGAGAAGGAAACTAACAAGACTACAAGAAACAAAAGCGGAGTATTTAAAGCAAAATGTTTACCTTGTTCACAAGCAAGTTTACTTGCTCTCTGTACATCTCTTTCAAGTCTACAATATCCGCACGAAGTTCCTCCAGCTACAAACAGGCATTCCACTCAGAAATTATTAGGAACAGACATAAAATGACAACTTTTGTGTTTCATGAACAAAAGAAAATGCATAGAACACGAAAGAAAATAAGGAAAACGAAAATAGAAGTCTAAATAGTCACTTGGTAAGCTGGTCACAGATGCTAAAGCAAGTATGTGTCGGCTACTATAAAGCATCTCAAACTCTAAATACAGGTGGTTTCTGTGAAGTTACAAAATAGCATCGGGCATATGACTGAAGAATTTAAAGGTATTGGAATCACTTTCCACTCAACTAAGTTTATCTGAGGCTAATAAGTTCAGAGATTCAATTTTCCACCTTTAGAATTCCTATTCATATTCTAGTTAGAGAGAGAGGGAGAAGATCATAGTATAGCAGAAAGCTGCTTCCCCAATCATAGCCATCCTCCTACCTTAATTGTGAACTGTGAATGGCAAAGTCCCATTTTTTCGTTTTAAGATGCATGCTTTCATTTAAAAACAAGAAAATCGGAAAACAGGTGGGCAGGAGTCCACTACAGATACTAACACTCAAATTCTAACCAAGGGCAACAAAACACAAGATACTAGATTAGGACCGCAAACAGAAAAAAAGCTAAAGCCCGAAGCTTTCCAATCATAAAGTAGACAAATTCACATGCTTTTTCCTAAAAGACAAAATATTAATCAACATCCACAGTGTAACAGGAAATATCCTTCTATATCTGTGTTAAAATATAAAGAAAAACTACCGCATTTGTCAAAACTTATCAACTTGTTAACAGAATAATGGCTAGTTTTTAACTTTGATATGACTTCTAAAGGAGGTTAAATAGCATAAAATTAAAAAAAAACAAAAAATGGCATTATAGTCCATAACACATGCGTATTACAGTAATTACACAGCAATAGTTCAATTATTGACTTCAAAGCAAACAAAAATACGAAGATATATACCTCTTCATCTCGTTCACCCATCAGCTCCAGTGCAGCAGAATGCCTCCTCCTTAGTGCATCTAGCTCTGCTCTTATGCCAGGTAGCATGCTAGCCTCTGCTCGCAATTTTTCACACTGCAGCAACGTAATCAATTCTCAAGCTCAATTCCAAAGAAGACCCCTAAAAAAGAGACAGATACTACAGATTGAAAATCACCTGTTCTGTCAATTGGACCAACTCCTCAGCAAGAGAATCGCGAATGGATTCCATGGATGCCTATAGTAAAATGGAGGAATGATTTGTAAGATAAAATATAGTTATTAAATAAACAAATGACAATTTAGCTTAAATAATCCTCACCAGACGAGACGTGTAAGATGCAAGTTCACCCTCCTTCTGACGAAGGGAAGCTTCAAAAGCACTAGGTGTCATGCTCTTCATATAGTATGGAGTCATGGTTGCTTCCCCAGCATTTCTCCTCTCAGAGAAACTATCAGACGAGTCAAGAGATGCTTGTAGAAAATAGCTTTCCTCCATGCTCCCCAGGCTGCTAGCACTTGAAAGTTTCCGATTCAAGCTTCCTGTAGAAAGTTAAAAATGTCTGGTATAAGTGACAGACTCTGGAGATACTTTTTTCTTCCTTGTCATCCTTCATTGAAATTGAATATGGCAAGTAAAAATAAGAATGAATGGAAGGATGAGTTGATTAGATTAATAGGAAAGAGTAGGCATCAACCTAGTTAGTCGTTCTGAGTGAAGCTGAAGAGGTTTGGAATTTGGAAAGAGTTTACACAAACAAAAACATCATACTGTTTTATCCAAAAATAACATCATACCGTTCTCAAAAGCAGAATTCTGCCTTGTTATGGTTGTCTGATCAGATACAGTAGCAGACCGGGCACGAGATGTCCTTTCCAAATCTAACCTGGCAGCT
Source organism: Comarum palustre (assembly GCA_951800085.1). Classification (NCBI taxonomy): domain Eukaryota; kingdom Viridiplantae; phylum Streptophyta; class Magnoliopsida; order Rosales; family Rosaceae; genus Comarum; species Comarum palustre. The sequence goes on from OX637574.1 coordinate 12,208,179, forward strand.
TTCTCCTTTTCTACCTCCTGTCAATCAAAAGCTTTATTCAGGGAAGCTAACGATTACAAATGATGTCAACTGAAAGAATAATCCTATTTTTTTCCCGAGAAAAAATAATTCAACTTTGAATATGCTCAGACAAGTTATGTATAGATAGCTTGTGTCTTGCACAAATATTTTGGAATAGGAAACGCTATTCTGTCACATCTTAAATAAGCTAATGTAAAGACTAGGATTGTAAACAATATCAAGACAAAGTTCCTGTTTGTTCTGCGACTGATGAGAGCAACCAAACAAACAATAAAAAGGATGGTCTCTAGCAATTTTACAAACAAGACACAGATCAACGTTTTCCATTTCCAACTGGTTTATTGCTTACTTCAGCAGTTCGGATTCCCTAACTCTAGCGCTTAACATTTATTGGAGGGACAACTTCAGTTAGCAAAACGTTTATGACAAAGCAACCACTTGAGGTTATAGAGATAAAACGCAATAAACACTATTAACTGGAAAGAAAAATACAATGGAACCAGGAGCACCACCTGCTGCAGCAGTTCCCTGTGCATCAATGCATCTTGTAGCTCCTGCTTATGTTTTCTCCTGAGTTCACGAATTTCTTCTTCAAGCTGGTTTGCACGGCCTTCTTGAGTATCAGCCTCTTCCTTTGCAGCAAGGTACTCCTGCCTATTTTCAGCTGCTCTTTGTCTCTCCTTTTCAAGAGACTTGCTTAACTGGGATTGCTCGGCTCTAAGACAAGATATCTGTAGAATATATTTAATTCAAGTTGGTGAAAATCACCATGTTTTCTTGCACTGGAAAAAAATACCATATTCCCAAAAGCAATGGTTGTAGAACTCATAAAAGCTAACCTGAGCCTCAAGAACATTAATTCGAGATAAGGTTTGAGACAAGCGTTCATTCACTGATCGCTCCCTTTCCTCGGCAGCAGCAGCTTTGGTCTCTGCTTCCTGTAGAAGAATGAAAAAGATAAATGACACCGTTTTGATATCTTAAAGCATGACATGCTAAAACACTCTACAAACCTGTAGCCGATTGTTGAGAGACCTCTCAACAGCTGCCCAAGCTTCTGCTCTTCTTGAAGTGGTTTCCTGTAACCAAAGAAAACAATTAAGAATGAGATCAAATTCCTACACCTGAATTCAGTAAACTAGACCACCATCAGATATTCACTTCATTGATATTCTCATGGGCAAATGCAAAAGAATATCAATTCACCTGCATCGCTTCAATTTGCCTAAGAAGAGGCCTGGTAGATTCTGGCACTTGCATGATTAACTCCTCACATCGCCGCTCACTTGCCTAAAAGAGAACAAAAGATGACATTTGTAAGGAATGCAATCAAATACTGTAGTGACGAGCTTCAGTTGAATGAAAGCAAAGGAAGGTTTACGTACTTGATAACGTTTTTGCAGATCCTCAATGTCCCGGTGAAGCATATCTTCTCTAAATACTGCCTGAAAAAAAAACAATTGAAAAAAGTAACTCAGGCCATGACTTTTGGCAGGCTAGTTGAGACTTTTGCTCTATTCTAGCAGACAGCTAAACCAACAACAACACGAACACAAAATTTACAAACCTGCTGCTCTGTTCTAGTTAGAGTTTGTCGTAATTCTTCAAGTGCCTGCACTAGCATAGCTTCACGCTCCTCAGCCTCTCTTAGACGACTCTCTAGTTCAGATCTAGCTTCATTGTTAGCACGTGCCTCGGCCATTGCTTCTGCCTCCTTGGCAGCAGCCAGAGCATTAGAATAATACTCCTTCTGCGCTGCAAGTTCTGTTTGGTGCTTTTCTATAGTTTCCTGCAGCAGCTTTTCTGTAGCTGTCTTGTCCCTCTTGATACTCTCTACTTTATTCTCTTCTACCTGAAGAAAGAATCACATACCTGTGTATTACTATTGGAAAGACTGACCAAACAGTAGTTCAGAAAATGTGAACTTATTAATCCCTATGTGTCTATGTCCAAGTAAGTCCTAAATTAAAACATGCCGAAGGCAATATACAACTAGGGTTATATAATATGTCGGGAAGGCAATGTAACGGTATTATGATTAGAATCGAACAATAATGTTCACTAATTCCTAAACTTGAATATGCCATTGTCGCTCGTCATAATTCAAGTACAATGGTAAAATAATTCAGTTACCTGAAGTTTGGCATTTAGCCCTTTCTTCTCTTCTTCGAACTCCCTAATCTGTTAACCACGTCATTTAAAACAATAAGATAAGAATAACTAGGAGCCAAAGGACTGAAGAAAGGCGAAATCAGAAATCAGTAAACCCGTTACCTGAGCCCTTAGTTTTCTAATGAGACCTTCTTGAGTAGCCTGTTTCTTTGAAAGTTCTTCGCCTGGTAGACAAAAAATGCATAAATGGAGGATATTGTACACAATATGAAAAGTGAAAGTCGAAATTTAAATACCTTCAGCCATAACTTGATTAATTATTTCATCCTTTTCCTTCAGAAGAGCGGCAGCATCACTCTTCTTATTCTGCTCTCTTCGCAAGGTGTCCCTTTCCTTAGTAAGAGCGTAAACCTAAAAAGTAGAAAATAGACATTCAGAAAAGAATTTAAATGAAAATAGACAAGCTAAACTAACATAACCCCTTGGGTCCTTATAATCTGAAATAAACACCAGCAGTAATAATTTATTGAAAACAAGTTGGACATATTACAATCAAAAAGTGAAAAGCACAACTGTAAACAAGCATTTATAGCATACTGAAAGCCTTACCTTCCTTTCAAGTGATGCAACCCTTTGATGGTACTCCCGCTGAGACTCAACTTCTGCTTCAGTGTATTTTCTCTGTTCAATAAATCTCACTAGTTAAAGGATAAACATCTATATAAAATATATTTATTGATGCAGTTCTATATCCCTGATAAACAATATTTATTGAGACGATGACCCTCTAAACCATGGTACATTTGGTGGGTTTCAAAGAAAAAAAATTGACCAAAAATGAAATATAGAGTGAAGGCAACCATCAGACAGAAAGAGCAAAGTGCCAAGCCATAGTTTCATAAAATGATAATTATATCGACAAAAAGTCAGAGAAACCAAAATTGAAATATGTCCACATTCCTTAAGTAAGAAAAAAAATAATCTTACATTAAATGAAACAAGAGTTCACAGTAATCATTAACGAAAATACCAACTATAAGAAGAATTGGCATTAATATGACCAAGACGTCAAGATATTACAGTCAGCATTTAACAAGAAATTTTTGTGGTAAGCTAGGCAGTCAACTGCCTCTACCAACTATAAGAAGAATTGGCATTAATATGACCAAGATGTCAAGATATTACAGTCAGCATTTAACAAGAAATTTTTGTGGTAAGCTAGGCAGTCAACTGTCTCTATCAAAGAAAATCTTTTGTTTTTCCTCTAATGGAACATGACACCCATATTGGGCTTTGTCATATAGGGAGGAGGGAAGGCAATTGATGGTTGCAGATGCACAAATGAGCAACTTGTCCATCCCTAGAACAAACTAAAGGTGAAGAGATGCTTATTTTGGGAAGTGATAACAAATACTTGTGCAATATAAATGAAAAAAACAAAGGATGCATAAGTATTAAATATTCTACCATCAGCTTGGCAGACTGAAATCCTTAGATAGAAGTAGATAAACATACACACCTTCAAATCCTGAACCACAAGTTTTAATTGCTCATTTTCATTCATGAACCTGGCAATCTCATCAGCTTTTGCCTGAAAAAAAAAACAAATTTCAGGAGTAGACAAATGTAGAAACATGATGAAAGAAGGAAAAGCAAAGGAAATTTATTGTATCTTAAGCAAGTCTACTTCACCTCAAAAGCCTAAGCTAACTACCCTACAGAAATAGAAGAAATCATTTCACTTTTATTTATAATCTACAATAGACAAATCAACTTAAGAACCTACATAACAACTATATCTACGCGGCACAACTGAATTAAAAGTGGAATAAAGAAATGATATATACATATTATATATGTATACACACACACGAAGGATGTAGAGTGGACATCCGCACTCCCCTAAACTGCGCACGTTTCTGGTTTTCCAGCAATTTGGCGTCGATGGCGGCCGTAGTTGTTGCTGGACGGACAGCAGAGGCATCCCAAATGGCAATACCATAAAGAACACCATGGAGATCGGAATCGAAGGCCAGTTCAGCAACCTCATCCAAAGTTACAAGATCGATCAAGTTTGGCCAGAAACTTGAGGTCGGCCAGGCCACTGACAAGGAGAAGCTTAAGGTTTGGAGTCTGTCCAGTAACAAGTACGGCCGCCGTCGACGCCAAATTTCCGGAAAACCAGAAACATGAGCAGTTTAGGGGAGTCCGGATGTCCGCTCTACATCCTTCCTGTATGTTTGTATGTGTATATATATAATCCATTCAGGAAGTTCCACAGCGCCTCTTGTGTCTAACCAGAATAATGACAAAGACAGGATAGAGCTGAAGTCTTAACTAGCTCTGGAATAAGATGATGCATAATCATTTCATCATTTACCTGAGCCTGTCTTGCAGCACCTTGTAATGCAGCTTCCATCATTTTCATCTCCTTCTTCACCTTCTCTAATTCAAGAAAAGTGTTTGAATCGTCAGATACATTTACTCCCGTGTCTGAATAGTCCGACTTTTGTCCTGAGCTCAGACGCTGCTCATTATAGTTGGTTTCATTCTCATCAACTTCTTGACCAAATTCAGGTTCCTCAATCATAGCATCTTTTTGTTTGAAAACCAACTCTGAAGATGCATCTGTAGCCTCATTGGAAGTATATACACTAGGTAATTGGTCGGTGGGAGATTCACCAGAGCTATGATTCACCTCAGTGGTGATGGAGTGAATAGCAGATGGCTCAGTCACATCTTGAGGCAGGCTCTCAGTTGATTCCTCAGGTTCAACTGTAGAAACCAATTCAGCAATATGTCCGGCCTGAGTCACAGTTTCATTATCGTTCTCGTCATGTGCCTTCTGGGCATCCACATTCTCATGCACCTCATCATGATCACATGACTCACTCGGCAGTGCAGTACTACCCTCCTCAATTTCACCTACATTAACAGCTCCTGACATTCCTGGAGCTGATTCTGAAATTTCTGAGGGCCCCCCTACAGAAATCTTGTCATCTTCTTGAGAACCAACAAGATCTGATGATGTGGTGGGCTCAGGTGCCTCAACTGGCACTGAGGGAGATAGGGACTCTAATTTATCATGTTCTGATTCTGATGTCTTTGTTTCCTCTGCAGTTTCAGGATGACTTTCATTGCTTTCTTTCTTGGAAACTTCTTTTTCCTCCTTAGCAGCAGTCCGTTCAGTTGAAGAATGTGGTAATGTTTCGATTGCCCCATCTTTTTCAACTACTGCAGATGAATGTTGTGGAGATTGAGGCTCCACCGAAGATTTCTTGTCCTTGGATGGAGATTTAGGCCCCACCGATGACTTCTCAACCTTGGATAGAGATTCAGGCTCCAGTGATGATTTGTCAACTGTAGGTGGTGACTTAGGCACCAATGATGATGTTTCAACCTTCGGTGGAGATTTAGGCTCCACTGATGATTTCTCAACCTTAGTTGAAGATTCCGGCTCCGCTGATGATTTCTCAATCTTTGGTGGAGACTCAGAAGACTCAGCTTTCTGTGATGATTCAACACTGTCATCCTCATTCTTTTGACCCATAAAAGACATGATCCTGTCGGCAGATGAAGGCCATAATCCTGAAGCTGAACACAGAGAGGATATCATGCTTAGAAAACTTTAAACCATGCTTTACTACTTCTGCATTACACACACGCATAGCATAACCACCACTTTCCCGCAATTCTTACCAAATGGAGGAAAATAAAACATATCGTAAGCCACTGCAATCATACACACTATGCAAAATCGTAATCTACAGCTACTGAAATGCAAGTTCCGTACGGTATCAAAGTAAACGCCACTAACATAAACCCGTTAGTAAGCTCGAAAAAACAGTAATTTCCTTCTAGTTTGGTATAACCTATTTGAGTTCTAACCTAGAATCAAACCACTCCTCTACTTTAGAATGCAGAAAACGTATCTCATTCTTCGAATTCTGTTTAGAATTCTACAAAACAAACTAATATACATAGCGAGTAGGAGCAATGTGTGAGCTGGAGAAGTACCTTCATTGTCGGCCTCAAGCTTCTCCTTCTCTTCAAAGCCCAAAGCGCTATCGAAATTCTTCTCGATGTTCTTGACGCTCTCCTGGAGCTTATTCACAGCGCCGGAGATATCTATATCCGGGAAGTTCCCCAACGAGACCTTCCCACTGAACCACGACATTCTTCAATCACCGATTCGATTCAGTGAGATCACATCGAAAACCTAACAGCGAGAAAGCGAAGATCAGAATCGAATGGCGCGATAGTGGAGTGGAATGCAAGATCCGATTTGGAATCTGGAGATGAAAAGAAGAGAGATGAAGAAACCTGGATGGAGCTGTGCTTGGCCGAGATGGAGGTGTGAGTCGGCGTCGGGTTTTATACATCGGAAATGTGAATTCATGGGCGGAGAGAGTGATTTTGGTGGAGGGATTTGATTGTTCTGTTATATTTAGGCGCAACCGGGTCGTTTTTGTTTTTTATTTTTTTGTTTTTCTTTATACTAAATTTTATTTAATTTCAACATCATTTCATTCAAGTTTGTTCTATTTAATTATTAAATTTAATTTTATATTTAAGTGATCTTTAAATCAGATAAAATTTTATAGAAATAATATACACATTATATTCTAGATATTGAATGATAGACGCAAAAATATAATATAAAAGTGAGTCAAATAATAAGTTATACTCTTAATTCTCAACAGTTTTAGGGGGGTGTATTCAATTAGGATTTTAATTGATTCTGATGGATTTATTATAATCCATGGATTTTAATTGATTCTAATGGATTTATTAGAATCCACAGATTGTCATGGATTTAAACAGATTTTGATGTATTGTTTTAACAAGATTTGTTTGGATTTGTTTGGATTTCATAAAACCATGAACCCTTGAAAACTATCACACCACCATCTCATTGACAGTTTATAAACCAAAAACCTTGCAAACGCAAATTCTTTGTTTGCTCCTGGAATACAAACATGTACATTTCTAGTTGATCATATCAGCTCACACATTGGAAACTCAATTAATGCTAAACTAGGATTCTAGAAAAATGAGAACAACTGATCTCTACTTCCTCTCATCTCATAATCAAAATTACATTCTTAAAAAGCATGAATAACAAAGTATGAGAAACAAAGTACATTACATTCTTAAGAAACAAAAAAATTAAAAAGCTGCATATTCATCCATTCCAACCTCATTATCGTCATAATCTTCATCTTCATCCACATCTTCTTCATCTTCATCCACATCATCCATATTTTCATTCTCATTGGTGTCCTCTTGACTTCCATTATCACCATTTCGTGGTCTTTCTCGCCACATAGCTTCAGCAATAGAAAGCCTCCAAGCATTAGCCTCTGCTCTTTGTTGTAGTTGACTTTGAGAAAGAAGTTCAAGATTCTCATCTTCCATATCTAGAGAGGATGAAGGAGAAGAATCATTTTCTAGTTCAACAGGGAATTTATCGGAACGACATTCTTTACGAAGAAAGTTGTGTAGTCCAGCACAAGCTAACACCAACTCTGCTTGTGTTTTAAATGGAAATGGAGGTGCGGTTTTGAAAATTGTGAACCGTGATTTAAAGACACCAAATGTCCTCTCAATCACATTCCTTAATGATGCGTGGCGAAGATTGAACAACTCACTTGCATTTCGGGGATGGCGACCTTGACCACCAAAATCCTTAAGATGATATCGAACACCTCGTAATGGAGCTAAGTTGGCAGACCTGAAATCTCCTGAAGATGATGAAAGTAATGTAATCACTGAAAGCTAATGCAAGTTCACATGTCTATACATGGGGCAAGAACCCTGCACGGCTAGGCATATGCTCTCATCAGATACTAAGTTTATTACTGCTCAAAACCACTTGGCATGGAGATTGGGACAGTTGTATACTGATTCCTTAGATCATATCATTTGTAAAAGCAATAAAGAAAACAACTCTGCTAGAATCACCAACAAGTAACCAAGACAATAAACACCAGAATACCTTCATCAGATGCAATCTCATGTCACAAGGCCGAACATTATTTCCAATGCATGCCATTACAAACTTTGAATAGTTGTCCAATACATCAGCAGCAGCTTGCTTTTTCTCTTCAATCTAAATCAAAACAGGACAATAAAAAAGAAAGTCAAGTCCAGTAGGCAATTACGAATTGGCTTAATCAAACTCCAACACCAATAACTGTAAGTGGCAGAGCTAAGGTTAAGGATTAAACAACTTCAGCCAAAATCCAAAATATGGACTTACAAAGTATGAACTTTATCATGTTCCAAATCTTTACAGTCACCTGATACATGTACTGATAAAAGCAACAAGGGCGGTGAAGTTTGTAATTAGAATACACTTGTTCATGGTTCTTTCTATCATAAAACCCCCAAAACTAGTGCTAACTTAGCATTCAAACTCTTCCAATGTAGCCAAACCTAGAGCTAATTCCGATTTGTTACCCCTACAAAACCATATATCCCCTTGCTATAGTGTAAATGGAGTGCAACCACTCCACAAATCATGCAGACTGTTTCTCATTCTACAGAAGAGAACAAAAACATCACCAAAAAGCTACAAATTCCACCAATATGAAACATGAACTAGATATAGCATAAAGGGTTTGACACAATAAAAACACCCCATAAGATTCAATCGAAAAAAACCATCTGGGCATCTCAAAGACCAAATCTTTAGCTACACAATGACCCCTAAGCATGTATAAGATTTATGAAACCCAACTTCAACTGAAAACCAAATAGAATAACAGATATGAACTGGGGAACATAAAGTTTGATGCTTTGAGTGGATTTGGGGGTTGTTTACATGGCAATTCCAATGAGAAAAATCGATGAAGGGTCGTATTTGATTAGAGGCGATGCAAGTGGTGATGATACGTACAGTATCTGAGGGTAAAATTCATTGAAATTAGAAAAGTATTAAACTTGGAATCGTGAAAACTGTACCTCGTAATCGTCTTTCATGGTGCTTCAATCTCTGGGTCTCTGGTTTTCCAACTGCACAAACAGAAACCAACTGACGAGCTCGGCAAGACTTAAAATCGACGGCCGGCGATGGTGACCTGAAATCGACGGCGGTGATTTGCTTTGGTTTTTGGGGCGAAGATAGTAGCAGTTTCAGGTGGTTTTTGGGGCGAAGAGACTGGTCATCTTCTCTCTTTTGACGTGTTCTTGAGAGAGAGAAGAGAAAATGAAATACGTCAAATTCTCAGGGGTGGAGGCCTGATTTCTGGGGTGGTTTGGTATTTATACCAAGCACCCTAGAATCCTACAAAATCTCTCACTTACTCAAATCATTCAAAATCCGTAGAATTTTGAATACCACCAGATTTAAAAGGAGTTTTTAAAATCTGTATTGAATACCTCAAGATTTTAAAGGACTTTTTAAAATCTTAATTGAATACCACCGGATTTCAATGGATTCTCGAAATACAAAACAATCCATTAAAATCCTACTTTGAATACACCCCCTTAATCTTATCAGTTGACCCGTCAAAATAAACTGTTAAGTTGCTTAAAATAGTTAAAATGCCCTTACTAACAATCAATTTTATTTTTTCCTTTCTCTTTACTGATTTTTTTTTGAAGAAATAGATATTTTTATTTAAGAAAAAACATGTATACTAATGATGGGGCAACACCACCTAACCATGATTAGTAATGACATTACACATATTCTCAGAGTACATCCCTTATAACATCGGGAGGCTCATCTAGAATTAGATCAATATAATGATCTCTACGACCAAGGCATGTCAATCTATTGGCGACACAATTTGTTTCTCTTTGAATATGACAGACACTACCCCTCAAAAGAATCCATCAAATCTATACAAACTTCAATAATTCTACTCACCTCTATTGAGCCTTCACCTTTTTTGCACAAAGTAGCCACGACCATACTTGAATCACTAAAGTGACTTCCTGCGTCCGTCATTTGCTTACAACTCTTTGATTGACACGTTGTTCAAGGATGAAAGACTGGATCTTGTTTTGAAAGTATTGTCTAAAATGTTAGATAACTCTTGTTCACCAAATGATAGATGGCCTTCGGAAAGCAGGCAGAATTGACAAATGTCTTGAGCTCTTTAAAGCAATGAGCTCCAATGGTTGTGCTCCTAATTCTATCATATACAATTGGCTTTTGGATGAAGGTCATAAATTTTTGGATGAAATGAAGCAAACTGCAAACAAAATGGCCGAAGCATTTGGCAGGCTACGGTAAAGCTATTGAATCAAGTCACGGCACTAAAAGCTATTTGATAAAGTTATCAGTTGAACTCATTAACCAACTAAATCACGGCTCACATTACATATGTAGTGCAGTTCTTAATTGTGAATGCTGATGACTGGGAAGAACAAAATCATATAGGTTCCATGTGATGTTTGGTGCTTTCCTCTGATGGTGAATCTTGACGTCAAAGTATATTGTCCAGCTAATTCCTTCAAGTGCTGGTAATATAAATAACCAGGTTGCTCTATCCTAGGTAGACTGTAACTCAAGAACCTTGATTTGGGTTTATTGATTTCAGAAAACAATTACGGAATTTCAATCTACGAAATTATACTCGGTCTCAGAAAGTGAGCCAAGACCACATGATCATTTTCTGAAAATAATAAGTGTAGTTCTGAAGTTAAAACTGGCACTAAAAAAGTGAGTTCTACATCTTGTAGAATATTGTGATCATGGAGAAGCGAGAAGTCTGTAAGCTACAATTGCCTTCTCAGTTTCATTACACTGCAATTTTAAGTAGTTTGAATAGGAAATCTCTCGAGTTTGATATTGGTTCTTGTCTTCCTCTTGCTCCAATTAAGGAGAGCGGTGTTGTTGCTTCAAGAACCTGTGGGAGTAAAAGGAAATCTACGTGGATATACAATCTTACTGGTAAGAGTCTTCTTTATGATACTGAGTTACTTGATGAATTGTAACGCAGCTGGACATGCGTAATGGTGCAATATTTGAGAGAAAATGGCTGTGGTGGCATGGCCGGCCTAATTCTGCCACAAAACAGCCATGAGGAACATCTCTAGGAAAATACCCTTCAATATTTCAACAGAGAAGTGAATCCAAACTTTGTTTTCATTATGGAAACAAAGAATGAAGCTCACTGTCATCCTCCCTTGGCCTACATCGAGTACAATCCTCCACCTCCGTCCAAGCGTTAGCTCCACCTTGGTAAGTTGTCAAGCACATAATGTCCGAAGGTTCTATGCTTCAACTGCTTGTCCCCTCCGATCCAACTAATTCTTCAGGAATCACTGCTTTATATGCTCTATATCCAACAGGTGCTGAAAAGCTCTATGGCAAGAGAGTTGGAAACCACATTATTCATAGGAGGGCTAGTCATGTGAATTGTGGAGTACAAGGCTGATGCTGTTGGGGTTCTTGGATGCAACATATACAGTGATTTAATTTACATGTACCAACATGTATTTGTGAATGCCTATTGTGAGTACATCAAACGTGTGCTCTTGTTGGTACATATTCTTAGAGATTATGGATGACAACATACAAGATCCCAATTTAAATCTTTGAAAATCGCAAAAAAAAACTTTGATCCCAAGAATATGTACCAACACACACCAAAAAGAAGTATTACAAGCTTTTCTAGGAATACCGATCCTATTGAGCTACCGCTGCAAAATTCAGCATGCATAGGCACCATGGTGGTCAATAAGATTGTTCGAAAAGATACATCATATATTGGCATCATACCATATTATCAATTAACCATACTTGTCTTTTTACGTAAATCATTCTTTTCCTCACTAGTCCTAACCCGAAATACTCCATCCCAAAATATTGCTACTGAAAAGGTTCGAATGATGACTCATTGTTTTAACTAGTGCTCCACATACAATACCAATTCATGTGACACTTACCAACTGATAGAGAGGCCATACAAATGACGATCAACACAGATCAAAACCGACAGCATTTTCAAACAAAGCCCTCTACTTTCCACAATGCCGAAATCTAGAATCAAGAAAAAATCTATGCACCAGATTATACAGCTCCCTGGTTGCATCAAACGAACACTGGAACGATTTAAGATACTCAAAGACACTGAAAACAACACTCAGTCTACTTCCTTGAATCATCCCCAAAACCCTTGTTGGAGAGTTGACTACATTTAATATTCTCAAAAGACACTGAAAAAGACACGATAAACTGCCATCACTAGATATTCAAGTCCAGTGAAAGAATGACAAAGATCCCATATGTTGATAGAAGATGTATACGTACAATAATTGAATGAGCACACATACAGCAAATTCTGATACCATGCATAAAGGGTATCTGTGCTTCAACATGGGCAAAGTAATGGCAGTGTCTTTCAGAAGAATGAAAATATTTAGCAATTACTAAATCCAAACCAATCAAGATCTGAACTGACAATGAAAGCATTCAACAATCTCTGATTAATAGCATAGAATCAGCGCGATGCAGGGGCATGTCTATATACCATACCAAACTTAGAAGCATAACTTGCTTGAGATTCGTAAGTATAGAAATACCAAAAGAATTTAAACACCTCAAATACCCCATCTTACAACTCAGTCTCTCTAAAGACGATTAATAACTCTACCACAAAAAAAAACTCTTTATAAGGTAGTGATATTTAATAAGTGCCAAAGCAGCAGGTATGGTGCTAATCTATTGGCAGCAAGAGTGTTCATTGTACAAAGTTCATTGTTTTTCGTAAGGCACAAAGACCTATGTTATGAAAAAAAAATACAAAGAAAAGAGCATTATAATTGATATCTCGAGGCAAATGAATTTTTTCACCATGATAAGAGAGTTGAATGGAGCAAAACAAAATTGTGGGTGCTAAGCATGGCCTGGAGTGACCTTGAGCACTAATTTATCCAGCTTAGCAGAGCACCACCAGACCATTCGATCAGCTGATGCAAGATGTTGAACATGCTGCAACACTTCTAGCCGTTTTATCCTAAATCCACATATACGTCAAAAAGATTGCCACTTTGTCAACACAAAATGGAAATAAGCATAAACCATGAGATCCAACTCCAACCAATAAGTAGCCTTCCATGTTATAAAGTACCCTAAGTCAACTATCATGTTTCAAATACTTGAGAAACCAACTAATAAGGAATGGATTATTTCCTTATTAAGAGAGTAAGGATTGTGGTCATTCCTCCAACATCAGAAAGAACATGCGTCTACTCCACACTCTAGCGGAATAAAACCATGAATCCAACTCCAACCAAGAAGTGGCATTCCATGTTATAAAATACCCTATGTCAACTATCATGTTTTAAATACTTGAGAAACTAATTAGTTCCTTATTAAGAGAGTAAGGACTAAGGCAATCCCTCTAACATCCGAAAGAACACGAATCTACTCAAAATCTAGCAGAATCTTTATACGCCTTATAAACTAGTAAAATAAATGACAGTAAGCTATAGACTAATATTGCAGGTTCACCAAATCGTCTAAAAAAAGTTTACCAAGAATGGAGAAACACAATAATAAGTACCACAAAGTGAAGTTATCACGCCAAAAAGTTGCTAACCTCCCACTGCAAAGTTCAACTATTGCTCATCATCACCGCTTAGTTCAGAGTCATCATCTTCTTCCCTGTAGTGAATTTCATTTTCATCTTCATCATCTTCACTTTCATCCTTCTGGTCCTCGTGCAATAAAATTTGATTTCCGGTGTTTGTTGCCTTGTTAATCTAGTAAAAAGCACACAAAAATTTCAATCAAAGACCAACAAAGTTGGAAAGAAGTACTGAATTAATGTGAACATCTGAGACTCAACCTGTGCCATTACAAGCTGCAAACGACCGAATAATTGTAATACAGGATGTATAGCTGCCTTTCTAGATTTGGTAACCTGCAAAGGGAACAATATTAATTACATGGCTGCATACACTATACCACAAGTATAAGATGGAGTCTGGGTTTGAAAGAGGAATAGAGTGTTGTAGAAGATTGCCCAATTCAGGACTAATAAATCCAAAGACCATAACCCCCTAGGGGCATTTATGTGAAAAGTCATTTTCACCAAATGAAAAGGTCAGACGTTCAAGCCATTTCAGGTAACGTAACCAAGGAAGTCTCTAAGCTTTAGCTTGTCTCATCAAAGGTTAGTTTGTCATGGTGTCATCAAATGCATCGGCTACTAAACTAGGGATCCAGCAGCACTATGGTGAAGATTTGGAAGAATAAGGTGTTCTTTCACGGAAAAACTGAGCAGAAAAGTTTCCATCAAAAATAATTTAGAATGAATATAAAAGATATTTCAAATCACTTTCCGTACTACTGAACTACTACTTGTACGAGAAAGAAAAGAAAATTCATTGGTTGCATGTCATTTAGGGTATGAATAAGGGAGAAAATAGAGAATAGGAATACACTAATATTATTTACCTTGAACAAGGAACTAAGCACCTGGGTCTGAGGCTCTTCTGACATGACATAATGACTATGATTTACCAATATGCTGTATATCCATGGAAGGACATAGTTTCCGCTGCTAGACCTTTAAATGAAATACAAAACCTAAGTCAAATTTAGTTAATTATCACCATAGTGCATTGGATACAACAGTACTACTGACAACAACGCATGTTATCACCTGTGCATAAAACATAACTAAACAAACTTATATACTTAAAAGACACACTGATGCACAAATAGCCACATTTAAAATTCAACAAAGAAAAATATATAATATACATATATATAAAGTTATACACATAACCACATGCATGTGCTGAAAAACCTATACAAGACCATGCACGCAAGAACAAACCTTGTTTGCCAAACGGCCACCAAAACTCCCAATAACTTGTATGCGTCACTAGGTGCCATTGACAGTACAGCCGCCCTCATCTGGTTGATCATTATTATTTAGATGAGAACAAACTCAAAGTAGCACAAGTAGAAAAAAAAATGACATCAAAGCAATGAACTTGAAATGCAAAAATAAATAAGCAAACCTTCTTTTGTGACACATTTGTCTGGATGTCAATACTCTTAAATGCTCCAGATTTAAATGTGGAATTGATGGTTAGGCCATCTACTTTACTGAGTATTCCTAATGATCTCAACCGGTCCTCCATGCAAATTGCTCCAGTGTCAAGTTCACACTCTACCGTGCCATCTGGACATATCAGCAATAGCAAATACATCAAACCCATCATAAGGTTATCTTTGCCATTACTTTTCAATAGGATAGTAGAAAAACAGACAACGACCAGAGGTCAAATACATATAGGTGCACATGTTGACGGTCCTAAAAGTATTATGGGTGAAAACTAATATTTTTACCATCATACCACAATTGTTAATAGCTATAGGATTACTTCTATTACAGTAGCACAACCCACACCCTACGTGTGAAGAAAAGTTAAAAGTCGTGGGGAGACTTTTTAGATAACCATTATGTCGGTTGCTATTTTTTTTAATTTATCTATATAATTTCTATAATATCTCTATTGATTAATTCCATTTCAAAGTATTTTAACATATAAAATTATAAGGGTTATATTGGTAAAACAATTCAATTATGGAGAGCAAGCTCTCTTCTTTTAATAGCAGTAAAGAT
The DNA here is from genome assembly GCA_951800085.1 of Comarum palustre. Taxonomy (NCBI): domain Eukaryota; kingdom Viridiplantae; phylum Streptophyta; class Magnoliopsida; order Rosales; family Rosaceae; genus Comarum; species Comarum palustre. Next base: position 12,223,910 of record OX637574.1, read on the forward strand.
ACAGGTAAGTTTCAGTGGCATTACTGAGAGAATATAGCACCTACCTTTGCTCTTCACATGACCACAGAGGCTCCTGCTGTCCTCCACATCGGCCATTACTTCATCTTTGTCAAAACGCAACTTTTCATGCCTTTTCTTTTGTTCATGCGAATCAAAGATCTTCAGAATCGGAAGTAGAGCATCTTCTGCATTTGCACGATCTAATGCAACAACTGTTGAATCATAAACACTGGTCAGCTATCAAATTAATATCAACAATCAGTATAAAATTTACAGTTCTAATTTGGACTTGGAAACAATTACCTACTTTTCAGCCAAAGGGAATTTTAAAGCACAAAACCTTATGAGACAAACTGATTTGAATGTATAATGAATAAGTGGTCATACGAAACAGTGTTGCAAGGTGCTATTATGACTCTTGTTATCTCCACCTTAATGCATCAATATCTAAAAGTTCAAGACATCTCGATAAACTGTATTAGTTGGGGGAAATAGTTGTGATCAAGTTTTACCTCTATTTTGTATATCTTGGACTCTCTTGGATTTGACAAGAGACTGACTCATTGGTAGAAGAACCCCATCATGAGAGCTACTCAGCTTTATGTCTGTACCGGAATGCACCAAGAGTTTCTGGAATGATGGCTTCACCGGTAATCCAGAAGCAACAAATATCTGCCCAGAAGCAGATTTGGCAATTCCTTGCAAAATTGCAGCAAATATTGCAGGTGAACCCCGATGAGTTTCAGACAGACTGTCTTCAGAAGATACTGAAACTAATGTGGGCTTCGCATTCCGTAACTCTTCAGCATTCTTCCCAAACCAAAAATAACAAACACCAGCTTCTGAGATTGCCAAGACATACAAACCTGCATCACCAACTTCCTCACTGTCTATGCACTTGCTATCAAGGAACACAGCAGGGTGCTCCATTGCAAGGACAGCACTTGCTGACTGCTTTTTACCACCATCTGTATTCCATACTGCAATATACCTTTCACCTGCGGCAGATGAGAGAATGTACTTCCCATTCTCAGTGAAGATCATACAGCGAACAGCTCCCTACGAATAATTGAATAATGTCATTAAACTCTGAAAGAACCATGAAAAGATTGCTGTAACATAAATCAATAGATTGAGCTCCTAATGGTTGAGAGTTTTGGGGGAATGGTGTGATAGTTTTGGGGGAATGGTGTGAGAGTTTTGGGAGCATGGTATATAAAGTTATCATGGTCTTATGTTATTGCACATGTAATATCTATTTTGTGCTGAATTCCACATACCAGATTCTCTAATGGTCCAGAGTCCCTTTGAGAGCTTAAAAATTCTAATCAATCATTAGTTTACATTCTAACAGTTTAAACTCTTAGGAAGATGGTAAGCATTATCAGAAGATAAGCAGACTTATACAAAAAGAACTGAGAAAAGTATAGCACTCACAGGATGACCAGAAAACTTCTGTATCTTTTTGTGGTCAGCCAAATTCAATATCTTCATTTGTGCAGCAGCAGTTGCTAATATCTTCCCATCTGGACGGAGAAAAAATCATCCAGAAGGCACTATCAACAATACAGTAAAAGCCAGAATCTATCAAAGAATGGAGTTTTATTTGGATTACCGAAAAGAAAAGTTTAGAATTGTCTTAAGTTAATTATTGCAGTCCATTTAACAATAACCATTACACTTTGAATTACAGTGTCCTCCAGCCACACACTTGCGGAAGCTGAAAGGGATTGCACATATCATAACTAAAAGGGATAGGACTCGGTCCTGAATGCAAACGCATCTAACTATCGATATGTATCAACCAACCAACTCTACGTTCTTTCACAGGACCCAGTAACTACATGCTTGAAAAAACTAAATTAAACATCAACATTCCTTTTTGAATACCGGTATGGACCACAAGTCAAAGCCCTGATGAATAAGGCCATCATCTAGAAAATGGAATTAGGTCATCATAAAGGAATAGTCTGAGATGAGAAAAGATGGTGATGTGTGTGAGAAAATCAAAAGGACAATTATGGGACACTTAGGAGCGCTCCTAAGATCATAGAAGTAATACCCTGACAATAGCATTCTCCAATCAACCCATGAATTGGTTTAGTTCTCCCCATACAGGTCTTTAGACTTCTTTAACTCTAAAGAAAGGTTCCCTAAGGGCCAAGTTCCACCCTAATGAGAAAGTCCACTCTCTTGTAGACTTAGAACAATTCTTAGACAACATTAGTTACAAAACGTCCCTCAATACAATACCATTTTCAACTTAATGCCACAGATCAAACAACACTGTATCCCACATCTAACATATCCAGATGGTTTGATTCTTTAAGTAAAGACTTCCCAAATAGTATCTTCAGCAAATACGAAGAGTATTACAAAACAACACACCCTGAGAAGCTGAGAAGTACTCTGAACAAAGGTCATAAGAACATATATGCATATATAGGCATTAACTACCGTACCTGCTGAAACAGACATAGAGGATATTGCCTTTGTGGAAGCTTTGAACTTCCCCAACAGGTTTCCTGTCAGTGAATCGATTTCACATATCATCCCATCAGCACCAGCAGTATAAATAGAAGAACCATTCCTCGCAAAGGATATGGCACTAACACGACTGCACATGAGACAAGTCGCAAAATTGAGATTAATTAGACATCCCAGAACCTCAAAAACATCCATCACACATTGCAACCATATTCAATCAACACCAAAGAAAGATTCAAGCAGGAAGCTAACCCGGCATGGAAATCAGTGGTTCTCCATTTTAACTGACCAGCAGCCACATCAAGAGCCAACACATCACCACCACCAGTACCCAAAACCAACAATGAGCACCCAAGCTTCCTTTTCTTCTGAAACAATCATCAAACACAAAAAATTTTGAACCACCAAATAGAAAAAAAAACTATACTTTTACAATGCTAACAAAGAAAAGTCACAACCTTTCGTTCAGAAGTGAACCATTTCATGCATGTATAATCAACAGAGAGATGCCCTCTTTCTCGTTTGGCAAAAATACTTGTGTCTTCATCTGATACTATATCAGTAAACTCAGTCTGGACTTGACCCTTTACAGTATCCCAAATCTACAGCAAACCCAGAAAGTAAAAATCAATTCTTTCAGCATAAAAAGTAGAAACAACAACATAGTTTGGTGATTTCAACTACCTTGATTCTGCCGTCTCCGGAAGTAATGGCGAACAAGTCCAGCGAAGGACTAAACGCCGTGAGGAGGTCTCTCATGCTTGGGTTTGCTGTTGCTGAGAATAGAGGCTGCGAGGTTGACGACGGAAGACGAACGAGGAAGGGCTTTGCCGAAACCCAGCTTAAGGGTTTAGGGTTTAGAGGGCAATTGCTGGGGTGTCATGACTGTGACCTTTAGATCTTAAATGATGGACACGATTTAGAGTGAAGGACAAACAACTGGATCCGAAGAGAGATGCTAAATGTACCCGGTAACCTTCTTAATACACCCAGCAATTAAAAGTTATCCTGTATTTTCCAGATTTGCCCTTGTTGTTATAAACCCAGCAAACATCGGTCATCTATAACTCCACGTTGAGACAACAGAAACAGAAACCGATCTGGGAGGAGAAAATCCGAAGGAGCACTCCCATGATTCAAGTATTTATATTGACAAGATTTGATGTTGGATTGTGGGACATCGGAACCCATTACCTTTCGAAAAATTCCAATTCAATAATCTGATTACATCTCACCCATATCAATATAAGTATGGAACTTCCATAACATATGATAGGAGAACAGATTTCCAGTTATGGAAAAGAATAACGGAATTGACAAAAGTCTCTTAATCAAAGAATTGGCATTGTAGATACTTGAATTGGCGTGTCCGTACTCATATTGTCTTAACTTAACAATCTTTAAGTTGTTGAGTTTTAATCACAAAAGCTTCGGTACCATTAGTTATGATTCAATCACATATATGTTGTATTTTTTTATCCATTTTCTGATGTGAGATCTTTCATCTCCAACACTCCACCTCACGTACAACCTAACTTTTAGGTATGCATGTGTAATTTAATTTTGTCAAATTCCCACATCGAAAATTGATAATTTGATTCGAAATATGCTTTGGTCCAATTTCTATTTCAGAAATTGGGATATGCGGTCCAAGACCCACTGTAAACACTTGGTATGATATAAAGCCAAAGGTTTTTCGATGAACCCAATTTGGGCTCATTATGCTAGGAGACTTTCCTCCGTTATGCTGGGAGAAGTAATTGAAGAGAAACCCGCTCTGATACCAACTTGAACTGGAACAAGTGTGCCCCGTAGATCACCATTGTACCGATACTGTCTCAACTTAACTACCTTTAAGGTGTTGGGTTTTAATCAAAAAATGTCTCGGTCCAAAGCCCAATACGGGCACTTAGTATGGTATGGGCCAATCAGAATTTTTCTGATGGCAATTCAATTCAATGAACCCAAATTTCGGCTCATTATATTAGGAGACTTTTTCCCGTTATGTTGGGAGAAGTAATTGAAGCGGGACCCGCTCTGATACCAACTTAAACTAGGACAAGCGTGGTTTGTGGATCATCATTATACCGCTATTTTCCTAACTTAACCACCTTTAAGGTGTTGGGTTTTAATCATAAAAGGTCTCGGTACAATTAGGTATGATCCAGTCACATATATGTTGTATTTTATTTATCCCTTTTCTGATGTGAGATCTTTCCTCTCTAACACTCATCCTCACGTGCAACCTTACTTTTAGGTATGCACGTGTAATTTGATTTGGTCAAATTTCCCATATCGGAAATCGGTAATTTGATTCAAAATATAATTTGGTCCAATTTCTATTTCAGAAATTGGGATATGTGGTGCAAGGTCCACTGCAGACACTTGATATGATATGAAGTCAAAAGCTTTTCGATGAACCCAATTTAGGCTCATTATACTGGGAGACTTTCTCCGTTATGCTGGGAGAAGTAATTGAAAAGGGACCCGCTCTGATACCAACTTGAACTAAGACAAGCGTGGCCCATGGATCACCATTGTACCGAATTGTCCCAACTTAACCACCTTTAAGGTGTTGGGTTTAAATTAGGGGTGGGCACGGGCCAGACCGAAAATTGTCAGGGACCGAGCCCGATTATGAAACAATCGGGCCGGTTCGGGTTTTTAGAAAGGCAAGCCCGAGCAAAACCCGAATCGGGCCGGGCCAAATTTCAGGCTTTTCGGGCTCAAAAATGTAGTTCCTCAGATTTCATTTTTTTCGAACACAACAAAAATTGTTCATGTTTGATTCAAACCAATAAACAACACAAATTGTTCAATCCATAATTATTAATACAGAAAACCATTCAAATAGTTCAATCCCACAAACTCACAAATAGAATAGCAAAAGCAAATTAAAAAGATTTAGTGAAGTAGCATAAGCTGCAATTTTGAACATAACAGGACACCAATATCATCTTGTGGCTCCAAATTGCAATCTGCACAATCAAAAACCAATTTTTCATTTTTTGGCAGCAACTGTCCAAAAACCCAAAATAGCATCAAGTACAATTGACCAAGTGCACAACTAAATAACCAATCACAAGCATGATCTAGAACTAACCTACTGCACAACCAAAAAACTCATCACAGAACTGACCTACAACCTACTACACAGCCAAGTAATATTCTCTTTCCCATTTCCAATCCCTCTTCTCCACTTTGGTTCTATTCTCTTATTACTCAAACCCCACATACACCAATATATAAGTCACTGATTTGATGTCACCTATAAGCTTGCATAATTCTGATAGGGTTGCAGGCCACCATTTCATCATCTTCACTCGTAATATCAAACCCTACATACACCAATATATCACAAACTAATCTAGACCATACAAAAAAGACCCAATAGAAATTTATGATCATCATCATCATGAGCATTATCATATAATCTCTTTTAATATCTTATTATATTGAGGTGTTAGTTAACACTAATATTCCTTTTAATTGGTTCAGTAAAAAAGGTCATTTTCCTTAAAGATATGATCTTCACTTCTCAAGTTCTCAGCCAAAAAACCAATCACAAGCATCAAGAACTAGAACTGACCCCTACTACACCTAAAAAACAATCATATAACTGACTTACTGCACAAAATAGTGAAAATACCTTAATTTCTTTTTTTGCTACTTTCACCCATCTTTGTATTCTTTATTGCTTTAGTAGTTTCCTTAGTTTTTCCCTTGGATTCTTTAGAGGCTCTAGTTGATTTGGTGGTAGAAAGCTTTTCCGGTTGATCCACAGTACTACCAGCATCTTCCCTTTCTTGTTCTAGAAATGATAACAAAAACACCCAAATTTAACTAAAATAAAACTTAAACTAAAACTTGATTGAAAGTTTGAACTTTGAAAAAGTGATCAAGAAAGGAAGAAACCTCACCTTCCTCCACTTCATGAAATTTCATGGCCTCTATAGTTGGAACATATTGAATTTCGTTGATACTTTCAGACCTAATCCAATTTTGATAGCAGATTAGGGCTTCCACTGTCTTGAGAGTTAAAGAACTCTGAAATGGATCAATAACCCTTCTGCTGGTGCTGAAAGAACACTCACTTGGATAACTAATACATCTTTGCCAAGTGCAGCAAGACTTGGATACTTATCACCATTCATCTTCCACCACTCTAATATGTTGAACTTTTCAGGATTTGCAGGCTTTTCAATTGGATTCAGAAAGTGTCTGTCCACTTTGTATCCAACAGTAGCTTCATGAGAGTCTTCCAATTCTCTCTCCCAATCTTCTTCCATGTTCTTGAAGATTCCACTAGCCTCTACAGCCTTATGATTTTTCTTTAATTTGGAGTCTTGGCTAAGAGTGCTCTCTCCACTCCTAGATGTTTTGGAAGCTGATGCAACGTTCATTGATGAGCTGTAAATATCACAAAGTTGCACTAGAAGCTCTTTTACCTCTGCATAATTGTTCTTAATTTCAATATACTCCATTTTCAACCACTTACTGCATTGCCATTTAAAATTTCTCATTTTGTATCTTGGGTTTAACACCAAGGCAATGAGAAAAAGCTGATTGCAGCCATCGACTGTAGCAAAGTACTTCTCATACTTAAGCTTTATATTGGTAGCCATATCGAATAGTCTTTTCAATCGACCCAACAGTGCATATATCAGGCGTGAATTTGGTAAACAAATTCTGGATTTCAGCCTTTATGACAACTATATCATGAAAAACATTCCACGAAGTTGGGTGATTCGAGGCACTACCCTTCATTGTCACATCAAATATTTTCAAAAACTGCACATATATTTCAGCCTTCCGCCAATCATGTTTCACCGGTGGTCCTGCCCTTTTCAACCTCTGTTTCTTTGTTACATTTGTGACATCATTAAGACTTACTTCACTAAAGTCTATAAGCATCTCATCATCCATATCAATATTTTCATCCTCATCAAAATATTTCTCATACTTGCGGTCCTCATCTTCCGCCAATCTGTCAAAGACTTTCCTCAATTCTAATGTCATGGATAACATGAGATAAGTCAAGTTCTACCTTGTTGGAACATCAAGGATGCAGACCTTCTTACACTCAACCTTCTCATTCTCAATGCATTTTTTAAAAACATCCAATCTTTGTGCACTGCTCTAGAGGTATCGTATTGCGTTTCTAATTGAAACAATCGAATCCCCCATCATTTCAAGGCCTGACCTAACAATAATATTCAGAATGTGCGCACGACATCGCACATGCAAGTGCTTGCCACCTAGCACAGGTGGCTTCTCCCATCCCAACATCTTCTCCCTAATGTAGTCAATCGCCACCTTGTTTGAACTTGCATTATCAACTGAAATGGTCAAGACCCTCTCCACTCCCCACTCAAACATACACTCTTCCAACAACTTCCCTATGCTAACCCCTTGATGGTTAGGAATCCCCTTGAAATTCAGAATTCTTTTATGCATTTTCCAACCTGAATCAATAAAATGAGCAGTCACAACCATGCAATTTATATTTTGTACTGATGTTCATGTATCAGTGGTCAAGGATAAGCAATGACCCTGCAACTCTTTTTTAAGTTTTTTTTCTGCCTTATACATAGACAAACTTCTTCACAGTCACCCTCCTAGAAGGTACATCCCAATTAGGCACAGCATACCTACAAAAGTACTTGAAGCCCTCCTTCTGGATGAAACTGGAAGGCAATTCATCCATAACCATCATCTATACCGCCGCTTCCCGGCAACCTTCTTGACTCCATTTAACCATCACTAACTCCTTAGTAGCCCCAGTACTAAGAACTTGCTGTCCACTTTCTTTGCCACTGCTTCCCGGCAACCTTCCTGGATATTTTTTGCACACATTCAAAATATGTCTTTTCATAGTGCTAGTGTCATTCCCAACACTATTAGAAGCAAGATCAGTGTCACAATGAGTGCATTGAGCTCTCTCTTTCTTATCAATTTGAATGTTCTTACCATCCTTCATCACAGACAGACTTATTGATCTTTTTGAAGTTCAGCCACACCCATGACCTTCCTGTAGGTTTTTCATTTTCAACATCATCTTCGGCATCTCCAGCAGCCCTAACAACTTCTTTCTTCACAGGGCGCTTCCTCTTTTTATTTTTCTCATCTTGAATTGAGGTTGAAGCATCTGTTGGAACTGTGACAATGGTTTTTGAACTGGAACTGTGAGAGCTTTCACTCTTTTTAGAGTTGGTTGAATTGGAATCACTACCAACACTGTCGCATGATTTGGAGGGCGAGTTTAATGAAGCCATGATTCGAATCTCTTGAAAAAAAAAGAATGACTTAATCATCATATCTTACAAATTGTAAGTTACAATGACTTCAAGCAAAGCATCAAAGTTTTAACCCAACATGTGGTGCCACACTGCCAAACGTTTTCTATACTAACATTTTCGATACTAACATTTACAATGACTTCAGATAGTTGATCATTCCTTTGAATACTAACATTTTCTATACTATCCAAGTTTTTCCAAAGTTTCTTATAGAAGCTGCTACTGGTATGAGGCCATCATGTATTGAGAGAACAGTTTTATGACTTTATCCATGTTATGCTATTCAATAAATTTTATTTCCTAAATTCCTAATGCATAAATCTTATATATTCATACAAATTCCAGAAATAGAAAAAGAAAGAAGTTAAATCGTATCAAAACCTGAACTGTCAAGGTAGATTTGACAAGGTGCTCCAGTACACTTAAATTAGACTCCAATGAGGAATAGAAAATCAAGCTCCGCTAAACCTTCATACCCTTCTACTTGCAGAATAACAAAAGAGTGAATTTAACAGTAGCCACACCAACTCAAAGAACTCGACAATAATTTCCCTATAAAGAACCCAAAACTAAACTAACTATTTCATGATTTTATCCACACCCATCACATCAGCATACTTTGAATGTAGATAGATATATATATATATATATATATATATAGTTCAACAATTATGGACATCGCAAATTCGCAATACAAACCTGGGCAAAACGAAAAGAAAAGGACCCAAAAATTATCAAGGACATTCAAGAATCCAGTACAAACAAGAACCCACTAACACTCTTGGTCGCTAAAAATGAAATGATGAAGAAAGTGAAAGAGTGAACCTAAAGATGATGCGAGGATTGCGAGCACGGTGGTCGGTGGGCGAGCACGGAGCCGGGAGAGGAAATCCGATTTGAAGAGGCGAAGAGGGAACCGGTCTCGTGGAGATTGAGAAGTGAGAACTGATTGAGAACTCGAGAAGTGGTGGCTGACTAAGATGTGAGAAGGTAGGTTAGGGATTTAGGGTAAAATCGTAGAACCCAAGCTCTCAGTCTGTACATATAAATGATGAAAAAGGGGTTCTTCATTCTCCAAATCACCCCAACATAACTTGGTTTGATGAACAGAGTATTAATACTAATAGAAATATTAACATCAAGATTACCTAGAGAGTTTGTTGGAATTGAACTTGCAATTGGGATTACGATGTTTTGTTGGGGCAATGATTTGCTCAACAACACTTCGAGCCAGAACTTTCATGGTCTTGTTCAATTATGAATCTGTAGAATAGCTGTCAAATTAGGATTACTAATATTAGTAGGAAATCTTGTAATTATGGGAATTCTTTCCTTGTACGTTTAGAATAGCTCTCTAACTCTTGTATCACTATAAATACCCCTTGAGGGATGAATGAATAATAACATATTGAAACACAAATCAAATTATTCTTTTCTACTTGGTATCAGAGCAGGTTCAATCCTGCATCTGAAAACCACAAATCCGATGCATTGTTACTGAATCAAATACCATATTAAATCCTGAATCAGCCCAAATCATGAATCCACCCAAATCCACAAACAAATCCTGAATCCGTCCAAATTCACAAACAAATCATGAACCCTCACCAAAAGTCAAAACTCAAATTTCGTATTCGTATTCCGCTGTTTACCGTACCAAAATCTCAAATCACCACCAAAAACCTAAATCCCAAAATCCAAACAAATCCCACATCACCACCAAAACCCCAAATCATCATAATTCCCAAACATCGAATCCCAAATTCCAAAACTCAGTACCAAACACAAAGAAACCAGGTTTCTCTTCAATTACTTCTCCCAACGTAACGGGGGAAGTCTCCCATCATAATGAGCTCAAATTTGGGTTCATCGAATCAAATTGCCGTCGGAAAAATTCTGATTGGCCCATACCATACCAAGTGCCTACAGTGGGTCTTGGATCGCATACCCCAATTTCCAAAATAGGAATTGGACCGCATGAATGTACCGATTTCCGATGTGGGAATTGGACTGAATGAATTTCACGTGTCAAACCTAAAAAAGTTAGGTTGCACGTGAGGGGGAGTGTTGGAGAGGAAAGATCCCACATCAGAAAGGGACTGCATGAACTCAAGAAAATTACTGTAAGGTTTGAGGAATTTATGCCTATGGTTTTGAGAAACCCTCGGCCATTCAACAAAGGGGAATTGTCCCCTGCATCAAAGGTCTTGATGTGATTCAGGAGGCTTAGTCTGGAACAGGGAAGACATCGACTTTTTGTTCCGGAATTCTTCAACAGATTGATTATAGTTTGACGAAAAATGCCAGGCGTTGGTTCTGGCACCCACTCGAGAGCTTGCCCAACAAATAGAGAAAGTCATAAGAGCTCTTGGAGATTATCTTGGTTTGAAGATGAAGGTCCTTTTGTGAGGGATCCTGCTGGGCATCACCAGGCTCACATGTTGGGACACTCTTCAGAAAATTACCAGAAACAGCAGAGGTTTCCATCCAATGGACAGGAACGAAGCCATCACAATTGGAATCGGGCCTCTCAGGAGAGACCTCAGGGAGGTTCCGTACATCTTCTTTTTAATGTTCTTCCAGATCAGTCAGTTGGTATGAACAACCAGTGGTCGGCGTCACGGTCAAAAACTGCACAGTAACCGACACAACCAACGGCGCAAGAATCAAGACATGGCCCGATTCTCTGGCAGAAAGCGTTGCTATAGATATACTCTACCAAGACATCATCATGGCGAATGTGAAGAACCCTATCCTCATCAACCAATACTACTACGACAAAGACGAAATCACGTCCGAGTGTAGTAATGTTAAGCCGAGAATTTCCGTATTGAAAGAACCTTGCCCGACACGTCGAAAGGAGGAGAATTTTGATCGGAAAATTATTCGCTTTCCTTTCGTAACTTCAGAGGAACAGTTAGCAGATGTTCTTACTAAAGGACTATCAAAAAAATTGTTTGACAGCTCAATTGACAAGTTGGGCATGATTGACATCTACGCGCTCAACTTGAGGGGGAGTGTAGAATAGCTGTCAAATTAGGATTACTAATATTAGTAGGAAATCTTGTAATTATGGGAATTCTTTCCTTGTACGTTTAGAATAGCTCTCTAACTCTTGTATCACTATAAATACCCCTTGAGGGATGAATGAATAATAACATATTGAAACACAAATCAAATTATTCTTTTCTACTGAATCAACAACCTCTATTGCATCAAGGGAAGAAGACACTCGTGCAAATGAAGGACCCTCTCGGGCATCCGCATTCACACCAGGCGTAGAAGTTCGTAACTAAATTATTTCCCATATCCACTTGCTCACAAGTCTTTGCTTTTTCTTCTTCTGTCGACGACATCTCAGTTCACTTTTTTTTCCTGGTTCATCTTCATCTCAGACTGATTAGAAGATGCATGATTTCGCAGTTACTTACAAGTATTAACAATGTGCCCAATGTTGCCACAATGTGAGCAAAGATCTGGGAGATGCCCAACCTAACTTTTTTAAGTCTTTCGTTCCAATTCCTACATCTGAAATTCATTCGTTCCAATTCCTACATCTGAAATTCGTACATTCATTCGATTTAATTCTCATTTCATAAATTGTGGTATGTGGTTTAAGACTCACTACAGACACTTGCTATGGTATGGGTCAATCAGAATTTTTCATTTGGGTTCATTATGCTAGGAGACTTTCTCATGTTATGCTGGGAAAAGTAATTAAAGAGAGACCTGCTCTGATACCAATTTGAACAAGAAAAAATACGGTTATGGTTCACCATTAATCCATTGTATCGATACTGTCACAACTTAACCACCTTTAAAGTGTTGGGTTTTAATCTCGAAATGTCCTGGTACAATTAGATATGATTTATCCACTTACAATTTATTTATCTATTTTTTAATGTGAGATTTTTCCTCAACAATATTAAGCTTGTGATATGTTAGTTTATTGATGCTTGCATGTGTGATAAACATGATTTGTTGCTCTCCACAAATAATCTGGACATTTCTTTTTACGGATCCTTCTCCTTTCAATAGTCAACGCCCACCAAATTAATTAAATAATCCTTGCAAGAGACTTCTCTAAGCCTATTTTCTTTAGACTATTTGTGCATGATTGATACTCAGTATTAATTAGGACTGTTAAATAAAGAGTCCTGAATGGCTAATCCCATGTTAGGAGTCAATATGAACTAAAATAAATGGGCTTAACTTGGACCTCATTTTGCATTTGGTCTCCTTAAATTGTCTTAGTGTGAGTACTCCCTTTTGAAGCCCCAAAAAAGCACATTCTCTCTCCTCTTCTCTATGTTCGTTTGGCACTTCTTCTCTTATCTCAACTCTTCTTCTGATCTCTCTGTGTCAAGAACCAATTCATAACCATATTAAAAAACCTAAGAAAAACTAAGCACGGAACGTTGCTCTTGTTGGCGATGTAGAATCCGGCAATGGAGGCAGTCGAGATGGACCAGTGGACTCACAGCGCCACCTTGTTGCACTTCCTTGGGATCGAGCTCGTGGAAGCAAACACGGGCCATTGATGCAAAGCAAGGAGAAAGATGAGTTTTTTTTTTAAAAAACAAAAAAATCAGGGAGGAAGATAAGCTTTGGTGGGTTCAGTTTTGAGGTTTGGGATTTTGGGAGAAAGGAGGTAAGATCAATATTAAGTCTGAGTTTTGCAAATTTGTTGCTGGTTTTGTATCTGAATGCAATTTATGTGATTGTGGAGCAATCTCATCTTACCCAGTTTCATCACCAAACATAGGACAAGGTTAGTCTTGAGTAAGCCTACTAAGTAAGAGTAGGCCAAATATTAATATTAGAGTGAAGTAAAAATAATTCTGAGTACCAAACATGCACTTTGGACGCTACAGATCTTTAGAGGTCCTTTATATGTATATTGACTAACTTACAAGTTGTCATCCATTTTTCTTTGTTTCTTGGCATAGGTATGAATATTGAATATTCCTTCATACTTTACAAGTCTATGTAATTAGTTCATCAAGTTTTGGGTGATTTGAAATTTTGGGTTTGCTCGGGTCTGATGATGAGTGACGCTGCTAGTGCCCTTACTCTTTTTGTTTCATCTTTGACCCAAATTCTGAGTTTTGGAGCTTGTAAAACTGAACGAACAAACCTAGTTTCGATGACCATGAATTGTAGTAGTCGGTATGTTGCGGTAAGAAATTTAGTTGTTAGCTTAGAAATGAACTTTTAATGAATTTGTTTGGAATGCTTGAAAATTGACTATTAGTTGATAGTACGTACGTGAAAGACTTATGAATAAGCATATTAGTATATGTCAAGTGTAATTTTCTATGGAGGTGACCTAAATCAGGTTGTTGAGACCCGTGTTATTTGAAGTGGGAGGGAGGTTGTGGTCTTGAAGAGCAATATGCTCCAGGGGTTGAAACAATTTTGGGAGAGTTGTGGTTATAACTAAACTGCAATCAATGTTTGGTTATTGATTAGAGATGTAAGACACCCGTAGTTGAGATAGTATATGTGGAAATTTGATTTCATGATTGTGTTCATTTGTATCTGTATGTTTTATCTATATGATTGTGTTCATTTGTATCTGTATATGTTTTATCTATACGATTGCCCATTCATTTTTCACCCTTGCTCATAGATTTTGAATGTCCGATTGCCCATTCATTTTTAACCCTCTATCTATACGATCGATCAACCAACTTCTCCTTGTGCAAATATTCTATCACACAATCTTTATGAGTTGCATCTTTCAACAACTATCTTCATTTCAATCCCAACGATAATACAACAGGCTATTCATCAACAAGACATCCCTTAGGTCGAGACTTGGTACTCGAGAATGACACCCCTGCATGTGCCCTATAGCATAGTTTGGATCATGTCAATCGTATACTATAACTTACAGTATTTAACAAAACTGTTGGACCTAGTTGCTGGCACGTTTTGATGCTGTTTAGTTCTGTTTGAATAAGTCCTGATTACCAGGAATCCTAGATAGAATTTTGAATCATTCCTGTTTAGTTGTTACACGTTTTCAAAGCATGATTGTTGTTACTGCTTGAACGTGGGAAGGTTGTTATCTTTCAGCTGATGTAAAAGGCTTTATAAGCCAGTGCAAATAATGAATACGGTATCATTGTATTCTCAAAGCCTCTATGTACATTAGAGTTCTTATTCTGTTCTAACAAGTGGTATCAGAGCTCCAACCGGGGCCTGATCTGAGTGTCTGTGTGTGTGTGCCTAAACACAATAGAAAATAGAAGAGAGAAACAGAGAGTGAGAGATGGCAGCAGAGAAGGACTCTGTATTGAGTATTCCTAAGTTCGATGGAGACTACGAGTACTGGGAGATGCTGATGGAGAATCTGCTACGATCCAAGGAGTGGTGGCATCTGGTGGAGACTGGATACACAAAACCAGCTAGTGAGGAGATCTTGACTGGGGCTCAGAGGGCACAACTTGCAGACTTGAGACTGAAGGACCTGAAGGTGAAGAATTACCTCTTCCAGGCCATAGACAAAACAACCCTGAAGACGATAACCCAGAAGAATACAGCCAAACAACTCTGGGACTCAATGAAGACGAGATTCCAAGGAGATGAGAAGGTGAAGAATGCGCAACTACAAACACTCCGGAGGGAATTCGAGGTGCTCGAAATGAAAAACAGTGAGTCCATTACTGATTATTTCTCAAGGGTAGTGCTAGTTTGCAACAATATGAGCAATCTAGGAGAAGGGATGGAAGATGCCAAGATCGTGGAGAAAATCTTACGCACACTTCCTGAAAGCTGGAACTTCGTGGTATGTTCCATTGAGGAATCAAAGGACATCATGAGTCTCTCGTTGAACCAACTCCGAAGCTCACTTCTGGTCCATGAACAGAAGTTTCGAAAGAAGAAAAGTGTTGAAGAGGAGCATGTTCTGAAGATATCCTCAGAAGAGATGAATGATGGAGGAGCAATCAGAGGAAGAGGAAGAGGGGGAGGAGCAATCAGAGGAAGAGGAAGAGGTCGTGGAAGACTAGGGTTTAACAAAACTCTGGTGGAATGCTTCAAATGCACAAGCTAGGGCACTTCCAATATGAATGCCCTAGCTGGGAGAAAAGGGTCAACTATGCAGAACTTGATGAGGAAGAAGAGCTTCTATTAATGGCTCACGTAGAGCTGCATGGCTCTAACATGGAAGACATATGGTTTCTAGACAGTGGCTGTAGCAACCACATGACAGGGAAGAAGAAATGGTTCTGTGAAATCGATGAGGAATTTCAACACTCGGTCAGGTTGGGAAACAACACCAGGATGGCTGTGAAAGGCAAGGGCAACATCAAGATGAAAGTGGATGGGCTTGTCCAGGTAATAAGCGATGTTTATTACGTTCCTGAATTAGGTAATAACCTACTCAGTATAGGTCAATTGCAAGAGAAGAAGCTGGCTGTTCTGATTCAAGATGATACCTGCAAGGTATATCATCCTACTAAAGGGCTCATCATTCGAACTCCAATGAGTGCCAATCGTATGTTTGTGCTCATAGCACAAATGATACCCACAGAAGGTTCCACATGCCTGCAAGCAGTCTCAGATGATGTTGCACACCTATGGCATTGCCGATATGGTCACCTCAATTACAAAAGTCTCAGAACCTTAAGCTACAAAAAGATGGTGACCGGTCTACCTCAAGTTGGAGCTTCGAACAAAATTTGCGAGAATTGTCTGGTGAGAAAACAAAAGAGGGAATCATTTCCAAAGAAAAGTGTGTGGAGGGCTTCACACAATCTGCAATTGATACATGCTGACATCTGCGGACCAAACACTCCAATCTCTAACAGTCAGAAGAGGTACCTTCTTAGCTTCATTGATGATCATAGTAGGAAAATGTGGAGTTACTTAATCACTATGAAGTTAGAAGCCTTTACTATGTTTAAGTATTTCAAAGCATTTGTTGAAAGAGAAACAGGCTCCTCCATTGTATGCCTAAGAACAGATCGTGGGGGGAGTTTACCTCTACTGAGTTCAATGAATTCTGTAAGGAACAAGGAATCAAGAGGCAGTTGACAGCAGCTTATACTCCCCAGCAAAACGGTGTAGCTGAACGAAGGAATCAAACCGTGATGAATCTTGTACGTAGCATCCTGTCAGAAAGGAAAATGCCAAAAGAGTTCTGGGCAGAAGGAGTAAAATGGATCACTTATGTGCTCAACCGAAGTCCTACAACAGCTCTACTTGACAGAACACCAGAGGAAGCATGGTGTGGCATCAAACCTGACGTCAATCACTTTCGAGTGTTTGGGTGCATTGGTCACGTACACATTCCAGAGACTAAAAGGACGAAGCTAGATGACAAGAGCTGCAAGTGTGTGTTTCTTGGAGTAAGCGAAGAATCCAAGGCTTTCAGAATGTACAATCCTATCTCTAAGAAGATCATAATCAGTCGCGATGTGATCTTTGAGGAGACTGAGACTTGGGATTGGGGAAGGAGTAGTGAAGAAATGAAGACAGATGAGCTTGTTTGGGAGGACTGTGAGAATGGTGTCGATGAAGATAACCTGGAGGATGAAGACAGTGCATCTGGTGATCAAGGGAACTCACACAGTTCAGCTAACACACAAAGTTCCAGTGAAGAAGAGGAAGGGAGACCAAGAAGGGAAAACAGGCTTCCTACCTATCTCGGAGACTATGTTTCTGGAGAGGGACTAGGGTTATCTGATGTTTCTGGAGAAGGACTAGGGTTATCTGATGAGGATAGTGATGTAGTCCAGGTGTATCAAGTAATTTCTGAAAGTGAGGATCCACAGACATACGAGGAGGCAGTGAGACTTCCGAAGTGGAGGGAGGCAATGAAACTTGAACTTGAAGCTATAGAAAGGAATCAAACCTGGGAACTCATAGAATTACCTAGAGGCATGAAGACCATCGGTGTCAAATGGGTCTTCAAGACAAAGTACAATGAACATGGGGAGGTGGATAAATGCAAGGCGAGACTGGTCGCAAAAGGCTACTCTCAGAGGTTTGGTATTGACTACACTGAAGTGTACGCACCAGTAGCTAGATGGGACACCATCAGAATGATTATGGCAGTGGCTGCTCAAAAGAACTGGAGCATCTACCAACTGGATGTAAAAAGCGCATTCCTACATGGTGAGCTCAGTGAGGTTGTCTATGTTGATCAACCCCAAGGTTTTGTGAAGAATGGAGAAGAAGGAAAGGTGTACAGACTCAAGAAAGCTCTATACGGACTCAAACAAGCTCCCAGAGCCTGGTTCAGCAGAATAGAGAGCTACTTCATCAAGGAGGGGTTCGAAAAATGTGACTTTGAGCACACTTTGTTCATCAAATCTGGAGATGGAGGTAAAGTTTTGATAGTAAGTCTTTATGTAGATGACTTAATATTTACTGGAAATTGTGAAGATATGTTTGTCAAGTTCAAGAAGTCCATGAAGTCAGAATTCGATATGACAGACCTTGGCAAAATGAGGTACTTCCTTGGTGTAGAAGTTATACAGAACTCAGAGGGAATCTGCATTAGTCAGAGGAAGTTTGCAAAAGAGCTATTAGAGAGGTTTGGAATGGACAAAAGCAATGGGGTAAACAATCCCATTGTTCCAGGAGTAAAGCTATCAAAGGATGGAGGAGGAGCCAAGGTGGACATCACTGCCTACAAACAGATGATAGGTAGTCTGATGTACCTAACAGTGACGAGACCAGACTTGATGTTTGTTGTGTGTCTTGCCAGCAGATATATGGCAGCTCCCTCTGAGATGCACTTTCAAGTGGTGAAGCGAGTACTCAGGTACCTAAAGAGTACGATGGAGTTTGGCATTTCCTACAGACGAGGAGGTCATGCAAAATTAACTGTCTATACAGATAGTGATTATGCAGGGGATATAGATGATCGTAAGAGCACCTCTGGTTTTGTTTTCTTAATGAGTGGAGGAGCAGTTTCCTGGAGTTCTAAGAAACAGCCTGTAGTGACTTTGTCAACAACAGAGGCAGAATATATTGCTGCAGTCTCATGTGCCACTCAAGGGATATGGATGATGAGGGTGCTAGATAAACTTGGAGGAGTTCAAGAAGAATGCATTACAATTATGTGTGACAACAGCTCAACAATTCAGTTGTCCAAGAATCCAGTTTTCCATGGACGCAGCAAACACATTGAGGTACGCTTCCATTATCTGAGAAACCTGACTCGAGATGATAAGGTTAAGTTAGTACATTGTGGTACACAAGATCAAGTGGCAGACATCATGACCAAGCCATTAAAGCTGGATACATTCGTGAAGCTGAGGCAGATGCTTGGAGTAGGAGTGATTCCTGCTTAAACTGTTTACTTGCAGTATACAGTTTAGGGAAGGAAATGTTGGACCTAGTTGCTGGCACGTTTTGATGCTGTTTAGTTCTGTTTGAATAAGTCCTGATTACCAGGAATCCTAGATAGAATTTTGAATCATTCCTGTTTAGTTGTTACACGTTTTCAAAGCATGATTGTTGTTACTGCTTGAACGTGGGAAGATTGTTATCTTTCAGCTGATGTAAAAGGCTTTATAAGCCAGTGCAAATAATGAATACGGTATCATTGTATTCTCAAAGCCTCTGTGTACATTAGAGTTCTTATTCTATTCTAACAAAAACTGGTCTGATATTTTGTTCTTTTTTCACGTGACATTTCCTCTCTGATTATTTCATATCTGCTGATATGTTGTTCTCTTCCTCCTGACATTTCTGCTATGTTCAGATTTCATTTTTCATGAGACATTTTGCTCTGTTTGTTTCATATATGCAAGTAGGCTCCCCACTTGGAGATATTCAGGGAACAAACCTATTCTTGGTGCAAGTAAAGGATAGAAGAGACATCTTCATTCGGTGCCCTGAATACTCTTTCTTGATGTGGTGCCTCAAGAGTGTGTTAACGACCAAAAAAGGACAGAAGAGACACTATATTAGGGGAGTCATTACTTCATTATGCGGGTTCAATGTGATGGAGATCACTTTCTAAAGGCAGTTTTTTATGTTGCAAAACTATCACTATCAATGCTGAAAAATTTGGTGTTTGAGCCAAACTGTCAATGGGACGTCTCTTATTCCTCCTGGTCATGTCGCATATGCAGAAAATGATATGGATCTCCCATTGTGATTTGAAGGATTTTTTATTTTATTTTTCCGTTCTTGAGTACCATACCATCACTTCTACGTTGTTGTCGCTTTGATTAAAAGCAAGACTTCTGAATTGGAACCGACTTAAGCTACTGATAATATGGTTGCTACATCCGGAGGCCAAAAATCATGTTTCATAGAACAAAAAAAATGCTAAAAACATGTAAACACTTGTCAGTGTAACGTTCTATAAATAATTTTAAAAGTAAATTAGTAACATGAAAACGAAAATGTACTTTTGTGATTTGAAAATGTATCTAGTAGCTTAGTTCGAAAACATTTTAAAACTAAAAACGACAAAAATACGTAAAGGACTACGTAGAAAATGCAACGAACAATGAGAATGTATTCGGGTTATAATATTTATAAAATCTTGATTTTTGTTTTTGAAAAAAAATCTTAACTTTGGATGATTTAGGGTAGAACTCAAAAGCTTACCTTAACAAGACGACAATGACTATGATCTTTTTTTTTTATTAAACAAAATCTCATTCAATAAACTGCAATTACAAAATAATCACACCATCCAACAAGACTACAACTACAAGGAATCAAACAATTTATCCACACTTCAAAAAGAAGAGGCTGACATGTCAATAAATTCAATGAACGTTTACTTGGGCAGCCGGTTAAGTTAACTTGTCACACCCCGGTCACTACATCAGCGGGTTTTAGGCACCAGACGTCGATCCCGAGGCATGAGCGAGTGTTACAAAGCGAAAAGTAAACAAAAACACTATCTTCTAAGCTCTTCTTTCTAGGCTTGTCGTTTACCATTTTCCCGGCTCAGTACAACCTTAGTACTTTTCTGCAAAAAATATCAGAGATGTGTGGGGTGAGCAAAACCACGCGCTCAGTGAGCGAACTAATATAATATGTCAAAGCCATGTCATTTTACACACACTACAAAGTACATATATCGTATACCACATCAGTTCACACAATTCATCACATCGCACAATCTTATTGCATATCCTTCAATTTAGTAATCCTCACGGGTACGTAATGACCTTCAAGTCTTATACCACTGTATGTCACATCCTTACTTCGGTATAACCAATCAAGAAGTTCACATGTTCTATGATTTCACAAACAATGGATCCAACACATAATTATATATAATCACCACATATATATATATATATATATATATATATATATATATATATATTTCAAAACTGACATGCATCACTTTAAAATAGAGAGATATTTCATAAATAGATAAAAATCATGCGCTTCAACTATTTTTTAAAGCAAATAAGAATATTTTAAAATACATTACGCAAATCCACTCGCCTTGATAATAATCTGAATCCCCATTATAAATACCGATCGTAAATTGAGCCTTCTAAAATAAGCCATTTAGAAAACACCATTCAGGGTTAGAGACATTCAGAACCCGAACTCTTTACTGTGCAAGTTATTCAAAGCTATCTATTTCCCATATTGTAATTTATAGGAGGCCCATCATATGCGTGGAGGTGTATTATGGATGGTAGAGACACTCTATGAAAACATTTGGGAGGATCCTTAGGTGATGGCAAAAGATTTTAGCAATTGTCAGGATGATTGATATCTGAAAGTTGCTCAACTTATGATCATCCCAGGTACTTAAAATGTCCTTCTAATTTATGAGTTGTTTCCTGACCCTATTGTTCAAAAGATTCTAGCTCTTCCCATTAGTACACGAGGTAGACATGATAAATGGAGTTGGGGAAAAGATAAGAAGGGACAATTCCTAATGAAATCTACCTATCATCTTGCTAGAAAGAGAGTTTTAGGTGAGGATGCAATCATTCAGAACCCTAGCTCTCAACTTTGGAACCGAGTTTGGAAAGCACCTGTTCCGGCTGTAGTTAAAGTTTGTCTATAGAGAGCTGCCTCAAATATTCTTCACACATGGAGTAGGCTGAGTGAACATGATATCTGTTAGACCTGTATTTGAACAAAAATACGATAATGATCGATTCGCTGTGGCGAACGAGGAAGAAAAAAACTCAGTTGAATTGAACCAAATCGTTGCAGCCTCTATTTCTTACTTCTGAAAATCTTGCAGAGTACACAACATTCTTGTTCCTTTTATA
This sequence comes from Comarum palustre, assembly GCA_951800085.1. Lineage (NCBI taxonomy): Eukaryota > Viridiplantae > Streptophyta > Magnoliopsida > Rosales > Rosaceae > Comarum > Comarum palustre. Next base: position 12,245,922 of record OX637574.1, read on the forward strand.
GAGATCAAAATAACCTAGAAAATATTTACAAAATATCTAATATTGTACGTTAAATACAAAAATCTAATTCAAGGTTTGAGAAAAAGTATCTTTTTACAATGAGTCATTGCTTCTTCTGTAGTTTCCTAGTTTGTCCAGGAAAACATTAATTTTAACACTCCCTCTTAATGATTTGTTTATCCACTCCAAGTATGACTCTGAGGTATTCAAACCTCTCTCTTGGTAGAACTTTGGTGAAGATATCTGTAACCTGGTTATCTATATTGCAGTGCACTAAATCAATCTCATTCTCTTCGACTGTATCCCTGATGTAGTGGAATTTCAAAGCAATGTAGTGCAATTTCAAAGCAATATGTTTTTCTCTACTGTGATACACATGGTTCTTGCTCATGACAATTGCTAACTTATTATCACTGAGAATGAGTGTTGCAGATTCTTGCTCCTCACCAAAGTCTTCAATGACTCTTTTGAGCCAAATTGCTTAAGAAGTGACTATTGATGTAGATATATACTTTGCTTCAGTTGTAAACAGTGCTACTGATTTTTGCTTCTTTAAAACCCAAGAGAACACACAAGATCCAAGTGTGAAAGTATATCTATATGTGCCTTTTAAATTATCAACACTTCCTTCCCTATCACTATCACAGAAACCAAAGAGTTTTGGTTTCACATTCCTCTCATACATAATTCCAAAGTCCTTTGTACCTTGTATGTATCTCAGGATTCTCCTTGTAGCTCCATAGTGAATCTTGGTATGATTGTGCATAAATCTGGACATCAGACTTGCAACATAAATTATATCAGGTCTTGTTGCTGTCAAGTATAGCAGACTACCCACTAAACTTCTGTATAAGCTCTCATTAGCACTACAACTTTTTTCTTTTGAAAATTTTTCATTGACAACCAGAGATGTTGCAACTTTATTACAAGTAAGTATTTTGAACTTCTCTAAAATTGTCTTTGCATATTTTTTTTGAGTAATGAAGATTCCCTTCACTCCTTGAATAATTTCTATTCCTAAAAAATAATGCAGGATTCTCAAATCACTCATTTTATATTTCTTCATCATATCAGACTTTAAATTTGAAATCATCTTTTCACAGCTCATCATTTCACAACTTGCAGTAAATACCAAATCATTAACATATAAGGAGGCAATAAGTATGTTTGATTTACCTTCAGTTTGGTGTAGAGAGCAGGGTTTTTCACTCCTTTGAAACCCTCTATCTGTGAAATAAGAATCTATCTCACCATAACAAGCTCTTGGGGCATGTTTCAAACTATAAAGAGTCTTCTTCAGTTTATAAACTTTCTACTCTTTACACTTGATGATGAAACATTGTGGTTGCTCCACAAATACTTCTTCTTTTAACACTACATTTAGAAATTCCGATTTAACATCTAACTTGTGTATGAACCAGCTTTTTGTGCTACAATAGACATAAGACCTCTTATTGTCTCATGCCTTGCAACTGATGTAAAAGTTTCATTAAAGTCAACTCTAGGTATATGTGAATACTCGTTTGTCACCAATCTTACTTTGTTTCTTTGTACAGAATCATTTGCATTCAACTTAGTTTTGTAGATCCACTTCAAACCAATGACATCCTAGTTGTCTGGTTTATCAGCAAGCTCAAATGTGTTGTTTTTCACAATAACATCTACTTTCACCTTCATTATCGTTCGTCACTCATCTTCTTTTATATCTTCTCAAATCTTTCAGGCTCAAATAAGCAATCATTGCAAGTGATTGATTTTGGAGTAAAGCTGGCTTCCATGAGGGTGAAACACTTGCAATAAGCAGATTAAACCAAACACCCTCAAATGATTTTCACTTAGCTTCATTCCACTCCATGTTTAAATGTTATTCGCTACACAACTGTAGTTGGCTATCTGTTCATTAAATACGTTGCAGTATTTATTGCTTCTCCTTAGTATTCCAAAAGCACTTTTTGACATGCAACATAGATTTCACCATTTCAACGATAGTTATTTTTTTCCTTTCAGCTACCTCATTTTGTTGTGGTGTATAGCTTAGTGTCATCTGCCTTTTCAAGCCAATATCTGCATAGAACTTCCCAAACTCATTTGATGTGTATTCATCACCTCTATCTTATCTTAGCTTCTTGATTTTGAGATCAAATTGTCTTTCCACCATAGCTTGAAACTTCTTCAACACAGCAAATACATCTGACTTTTGTAATTAGGAAATAAACTTAAGTCATTTTTGAACAGTCATCAATGAATGTAAGAAAATATACGTTACCTTCTCCAGTGGTCATTTTCATAGGACCACAGACATCAGAATGTACAACCTCTAATGGTGCTTTCGCTCTCCATGTCTTCCATATAGGAAATGAGATAATGTGTTGTTTTCCCAGTGCACATCATTCACACACTTCATTTACTTCTTTGATTTTTGGCAATTTATGCACCATTTCATATTGATGCAACAACTTCAAACTTTGACAATTCAAAATGTCATAGCCTTTGATGCAAGAGCCAAAGATCTTTCTTCAGCTCTATTCTTCTTACACTCTCAACTACATACTTGAGTTAGAGGAAAACTTTTGTTCCTTTTTATTTCTACTTCTACGTACCATCAGCTTCTTGCAACTTCCCCTCTTAAAATTTTTGCAAGTGTCATCACCAAAATGCAGGTAATACTTGTGCTCATCAAGTTGACCAACACTTGGTAAATTTGAATCAAGGTTTAAGCATCACATCTCTGATGAACATTCGCCTAGGTTTAAACAGCAATGCTTCCCTTGCGTTTTGTATCCACCACACTACCATTTGCCATATTCACTTTTGTAATGTTGTTGTAGTCAATGTCATATAGCATATCAACATTAGCCGTCATATGATTGATGCAAGCACTATCAACAAGACCGAAATTTGTAATCGTGGCAGTAGAAATCTTATTCGCGACAGAGGATGTCTCATTCGTGGTTGTGAAAATATTATTTGCGATAGCAAAAGTGACACAAAACGTATTCATTTTTTATTGTCCTTCACTGTAGCTCGCCATCTGATTGTTCTTGTAGTCACAATCATTCTTGACATGACCAAACTTGTTGCAATTTGAGCACTTTGGTTACCCTTTAAACCAACATTCGTTGATGTGAAGCTTATCACAGATTGAAACACTTTGAATAGTTTGAACTATTGCTGCCTCCCTCATTTTTTCTTCTTCCTGATTGATTTGATCTATCCTCTCACTTCTTGCCTTTATCTTTTTAGTTCATTTTTTGTTTGGAATTTGAACTAGATGATTCACTTCTTGTAGTGTTTAGGCTTAGCGTTTGAAAGACTTTTTCTATAGTTCATCATCATGACTCATCAACCTTTGATCGAAAGCCTTAAGTGACCCTATCAAATCCTGCACACCAAGAGTGTCTATATTATATGTCTCCTCTATAATACTAGCTATAACATCATACTTCTTATTTAAGCTCATAAGGATCTTCTGGACAACTCTTTTTTCAGGTATGAGTTTAGCATAGGTTTTCATCTGGTTGACTAAATCTGTCAATCTAGTGCAATAATCACTTAGCAACTCGGTTTTATTCATCCTAATGTATTCAAAATCTCTTCTCAAGGATTGAAATTTTACGGCTCTCACCTTATCTGATCCTTTGAACTCCAACTTTAAAACATGTCAAACTCCTTTGGTTGTTCTCTCGTTTGCAATCCTTAGAAAGAACTCATCTGCGATTGATGTTTGCAAAATACCAAGAGCTTTCACATCTTTCTTGATATACGCCCCTAGCTTAGTTAGTTGAGCGTTTGACATCCCTTTAGCTATTAGAATTACATAACATTCGTTCACATAGCTCAATAGATCTCGAGATATGAACATGTTCTCCATTTTAATAACCCAGAATTCAAAGTTCTCTCATGTGAAGATATGAACTCTAACCTGTGAACCATTTTCTTATGTTGTCACTGTAGTAGCAGAAAAACTAAAGAAAAATGTTTTCTTATGGTATCTAATATTGTACATTAAATACAAAGATCTAATTCAAGGTTTGAGTGTGATGAACAGTAGAACAAGTGGAAGAAAATATCTTGTTGCAGTAAGTCATTGATTCTTCTATAGTTTCCTAGTTTATCCAGGAAAGCCTTAACTTCAACAGTATCGATATTGATATCAATGTTTTCAAAGGCGATGCCGAGGTGGGAAGAAAACCCCCCGCCGGGGAGAACGCCGACGCATTGTTGGAAAGGCGACCGCTTCGGCGTCTGGGTGGTGCCTTTCTGCAAAAGGCAACGGTGCAGTGCCAGGGCGGAGGTTGAAGACGATTCTATTTTTGTCTCTTTTGCTAAGCATGTCGTCATTCAAGCTTGATGGGAACTAATGACTATCTGATCATCCTCTTTTGGATCTAACACTTAAACATGTTTGTCACGTTATGGGTTTTTTTGCTTGGGCTGAACTTTTTTATAATATTTATACCCATAAATGAGTTGTTTAGAAAAAAGAAAAACATTTATATACATTTAATTAAAATAATTAATATTGGAAAGACGGTTCCCTCAATGCTTCGAGGCTCTCTCTTCACCGGGCTTCACCAAGTCGTCTCCGCCTCTGTCTTCACTTTCGCCTTTAAAAACATTGATTGATATACACAATGCCCTTCTGTGATGAAGAAGTTGAATCACCTTTGCACTCGCTAAGATATTGTATCCATGCCTTTTCTTTACTTCAACTGGTCCTCATATTCCCACTCATGCAGCAGCAACAAATGTGGTCGATTGGTTAGTAATTTCCCATTCCCAATCGCCTGCTACCTTTGATGCGTTGTTGATGTTTGTATGGGCGATATGGCGTAATCAAAATGCCAAGGTTTGGAATAAGGAGGTTAAAATGGCAGAGGATATTGTTCTTTTTACTTTGGGATGGTGGGAAGATTATAAGGCAGTCCATATCAAAACTGGGAACAAATCTCATGTTCGACAAGTTAGTAGATGGCAGAAACCTACTCTTGGGTATGTCAACTCAATGTGGACGCTGCTTTCAATCTAAATTCAGGAGCAACTAAAATTGGAGGTATTTTTTCGAGATTATTTGGGGCATAGTATTGGCGCTTTCTCTTTCACTTTTGATGCTACAAGTTCAGCTACACGTGGAGAGCTGTTAGCTTTAATTGGAGGTGTCAAAATTGCTCATCAGCAAGCACTGCATCCTCTTTTGATTGAGAGTTTGAGACAGATTGCCCAGTTTTGGTGAATGCACTTCATACTGGTTCACTAGCTTGGTCAGACCTAAGTTTTCTTATGCCTCCAGGAGCTGCTGGCCCTCATCCTCTCAGTGAGAGTCAAGTTTGTACCTCGAACTGATAATACACCAGCGCATCTCATGGCTCAATCGGCCTCTGCCCTTGTAGTCGGTTTTACAAATTACATTACTCCGCATGTGGAAGCTTTTATTTCTTCAGAATGTAATGATTCCTAGATCAATGAAGTTATTCATCCATTTTGAAAAAAAAACTTGAAAGAGTAAAGATTTATTTAAAAACGGGTATGTACAAAAATGATTATGTTTAAATGCTACAACGAGTTTGCTGTGAGTCAAACTTACAATCTCTCAACTTACATAGAAATACTAATGCCACTACGCCAAATTGTGATAGGCACTATGCTCTATTTAAATAGTTTTTTTGTAAAGGTTAAAATTTTAAATCGTTATTTGTATATAACAATTTTTTTTCTTTTTTCTACAGTATATGTTTTGCAAATTTATTTTCATGTTTCGAGAGAAGTATAAAAATGAAATGTGACAATGTCAATTTGATTTCATTGAGCAGACTTGGGTATCAGATTGAACATTCGATTGCCAGTCATTTTGGTTCGATGGTGAAGCAGATGTCTATGGAGTATAAGGAGTTGAAGGGAGTTGCGGCGATGGAGGGCGGGTATGAGGAGATGAATAAGGACGGGGTTGTGTTTGCCAAGGAGTGGGATGCGCAGATTGTTAAAAGTCTTCGATTATATTTAGGAAAGTAGATTGTAATTGGATTTGTATTTAGTTAGTTACCTTTGTTGTAATCCCCTACTTTCTAGGTTACCTTGTTTCACAAGAATACTCTTGTATATATATCCCGTTTGTATCAATGAAAAATTATTCCAGTGAATCATAATTTTTTACATGGCCTCAGATTAGGTTTTACCCTAATCTTATTTCCATCTTTTTTCTCTTCACTTGAACCAGACATACACCGCAGTGTTTTATATGCATCCACCGCTTATGAAGTATGGGAGGATCTTAAGGAGCGTTTTAAGCGGAGCAATGCGCCGAGAATCTTTCAAATTCGACGTGACATATCTTCCTTGCAGCAGGGGCAGGACACCGTAGACGTCTATTACACCAAACTTAAGAGTCTATGGGATGAGTTGGCTTCATGCAGTACCAAAACATGTTCTTGTGGCGTTGATGAAGAAGAAAACAAGCTCATGCAGTTTCTCATGGGTCTCAATGAGAGTTTTGCTCCCATTAGGGCACAACTTTTGTTGAAAGATCCTTTACCGTCCGTGCGTATGCTTTGATCACCACTGAAGAGTCACATAGGAAAGTCGGCACTAGTCGTCTCTCTAAACCGGCAGCCATGAACACATATCGTAAGAAGCCGTTTACTGACCAAAAATTCACTGATAAGCCGCCGCTACATTGTACCTAATGCAATGGAGACAATCACATCGAGAAGACATGCTGGAAACTCAATGGTTACCCAATTGGACATCCTGCCACAATCCGAACTTCAAACCGCGCAATCGCAATGGAGGCAGTAGCGGTTCTTCACGTTGCAACGGTGGATCAGCACCACCTCAAGCCAACAGTGTGACGACACCAACTCTTCAGGAGGTTCAGCAAGCCATGCCGAACCTGTCTGACTTACAATACCAGTAGATTGCCCTCGGCTCACAATCACCTTGTGCAGTCGATCCAAAACCACAAGCCAATGCCGCTTCCGTCACTGCCTTCTCTAAAGGTTTGTTACCGCTTGCTTCTCGTCGATGGATTATCGATAGCGGGGCAACGGATCATATCACTTCTTCGCTTGATTCTTTAACACATGTGGTTCAAAATCCCTCTCTACCGCCGGTCTTATTGCCTAGCGGAGAGAAGACTGATTTTATCTTCCGGCACCCTTAATTTGAGTTCTACAGTACAATTGAAAGATATGTTGTGTGTACCTACTTTTAAAGTAGACCTTTTATCTGTGAGTAAAGTTGCTGATAGATTAAATTGTTCGGTGACTTTTTTTCCTTCTTGGTGTGTTTTACAGGACTTGGTTTCGAAGATGATGATTGGTGTGGGTAAGCGTCAAGGGGATCTCTACTACCTTGTGGCATTGGCTTCCTCAAACCCTTCCTCTCGCCAACCATCTTGCAATCTCATCTCTCTTTCCGCATATTTGTGGCATCGTCACCTAGGGCATCTCTCTTCCGCTCGTTTGCAGTTTCTAGGTCATCAAACTCTAGATATTTCCTTCCCGTCAAATCATGAATGTCATGTTTGTCCGTTAACCAAACAAACTCGGCAACCTTTTGACACTAGTTCTATTTCCACCTCAAGTTGTTTTTCTCTTTTGCATTGTGACATTTGGGGTCCTCACAATACCGCCTCCATTACAGGTGCACATTATTTTTTGACTATTGTTGATGATTATTCTCATTTCCCATGGGTTTTTCTTATGAGTTACAAAAGTGAGACACAACCGATTCTTAAAGCTTTTTTTTTCTTATGTTGAGACACAATTCAATGCTAAAGTTAAGCAATTTCGTAGTGATAATGGTGGGGAGTTCCTTTCCCTTCGTAATTTTTTTAATGAGCAGGGCATTCTTTTTCAGCATTCGTGCGTCTACACGCCACAACAAAATGGCGTTGTAGAATGCAAACATCGTCATATACTGGAGGTAGCGCGCGCCCTTCGCTTTCAGGCTCACCTACCAATGAAATTTTGGGGCGAATGCATTCTTACATTCATTTATCTCATTAATAGACTCCCAACGCCAATCCTTCAACGGCGCACCCCTTTTGAACTCCTCCACCACCGATCACCCACATATGATCACATGCGCATTTTTGGTTTCCTTACATACGCCACTTCTGTTCATCCTCCTTCAAAATTCGCCCCCGGGCTCATAAATGTATCTTTGTTGGGTATCATTCCGGTCAAAAAACATATAAATTGTATGATCTTACTACTCATAAAATCCTCACCAATAGGGACGTTATCTTTCATGAACATGTCTTTCCTTTCTCGGATAACGTTGATCTTGATCCTTCAGATTCACCTTCCTTATCTCTTCCTTTAATTCATGATGATACCGATTTTTTCTCACCCTCATCCACCGAGTCTTCTGTTGCTTCTCCACTTCTAGAGTCTCATCCGTCCTCCACATCTACCTCTATTGAATCCGCTCCTTCTCCACATCTTGAGTCTCCTCTCACATCGAACTCTAACGTTGTTCCCCGACGTTCACAAAGAGTACCGGTTCCCAATGTCCGTCTTAAGGACTATGCATGCTCGCAGGTGATTCTGCCACCACATCCATATTCGTCATCTCCGTCACCATCTCCACAAAAAGGTACCCGATATCCATTATGCAACTTTATCTCCTATCATCGTTACTCACCATCACATCTTACTTTTGTTGCTCAAATTAGTCGAGATGTGGAGCCTTCTTTTGCAGAGGCTGAACAGGACCCCCGTTGGCGTGAGACGATGGATTCTGAACTCGAGGCTCTCGCCCTCAGCAATACATGGACGTTGACATCTCTTCCCCAAGGCAAGCGTCCTATTGACTGCAAATGGGTCTATAAAATCAAGCGTCATGCTGATGGTTCTGTTGAATGGTACAAAGACCGTTTGGTTGCTCGTGGTTTCACTCAAGCTGAAGGAGTTGACTATCACGAAACTTTTTCTCCCATGGCCAAAATGGTGACCGTGCGTTGTTTACTTGCTGTTGCCGCCAGTCAGAACTGGTATATTCATTAAATGAATGTTCACAATGCATTTCTTCATGGTGATCTTGATGAGGAAATCTACATGTCCCCTCCTCCCGGACTTCGGAGACAGGGGGAGAATCTTGTATGTCGCCTCCACAAATCCCTGTATGGACTTAAGCAAGCATCAAGACAATGGTTTGCTAAGTTTAAAGAGGCCATATTAGCCGTCGGTTTTACTCAGTCTAAAGCCGACTACTCCTTGTTCATCTGTAAGAATGGGGAGTCCTTTACTGCATTATTAATTTATGTTGATGATTTTCTGATTATGGGGAATGATTTGAATGCTATTGACACTCTCAAGAAGTTCCTTCATACACGTTTTCG